>CM064545.1:28727779-28975188 GCA_032716605.1 Paralithodes platypus
ACGAAAAGCATAGGAAACATTGCTTGGAATATTAAGGGGAGGTCTCCACTTGAGGGATTGTTTTCTTGACCCCTTTCTCCCTCATGTTTAACCCCATTGCTTTTGATATTATAAAACGTTTGCCCCATTAGTTTAACGATTTTAAGAACTTTCACCCCATATTAAGACCTTTCGTGCAATTCAGGTGTCTATTTTATCCTGGCGAGCGATAGCGAGCCTGTAATTTAAGAGGAACCGGGCTTCGGCCGGGACATTTTTCTACCGAAAAATTTACAAATTTATCTTGAAAGGGACTCGAGGGGGTATAATTTTAAGGTTGATGGAGGTCTAGGGAACGAAGTAAATACCTCCCCTTAAAGTCTGGGAAGATTAGACTCAATCAAGGGGTACAATAAAGACCATGCACTGTTAAATAATTACTGGTTTAACCCTTTCTGTACCGGTGACGTCTCTTTAACTTTATGCGGTCTACTATTATAAGATTATATTCAGTTTAAAAAGAGCCTCTAATAGCTAACAGGCTTTGAAGTATCTTACTTCACTTTTTGTCAATTTTTGTATTTATTTATTATTTTCCTAGTTTCCTCGCTAGACCTCCATCAAGCTTAAAATGAAGCCCCCTAGACCCCCCCCCCCCTTTCAAGATAAATTTGTACATTTTTCGGTAGAAAAATGTCCTGGCCGAAGGCCGATTCCTCTTAAGTTACAGGCTCGCTATTGCTCGCCAGGAAAAAATCGAGACCTAATTGGCAGGAAAGGTCTTAAAATTGACAGAAATGGGGCGAAAGTTCATAAAATCGCCAAACTAATGGGTCTAAAGATGATAACTGCACAAAATAGTTTAGCCCCTTAACCCTTTGAAGCTCTGACGCGTTTTAGCTGTTTATTTTGGCTATCATTAGACGATTTTATGCAGCTTAGGAAGTATCTGTGGGTATTAAAAGGGTAAATACTATCTCAACAACCCTTTGACTTCCATATACCGTTACTAATCTGAATAAAATCGTCTAATAGTAGCCAGAAGCAGAACAGAAACGCGTATTGGAGCTTGAAAGGGTTAATTACTGGTGGCATCATTCTAATATATTTTATAATTTTTAGACGATCATATTCAGCTTAGAAAGGACGTTAACCAATTAGAAGGCTACAGACTATCTCAATGAATCCTTTTAGCTACCCTATATATCCTTCCTATGCTTCACAAAATCTCGTAAATGTAGCTGATGTCAAAAAATAGACGTGACCGGTACTGAACGGGTTAAGAATAATAATAGACGTAACCGGTACTGAACGGGTTAAGAATAATAATAGACGTGACCGGTACTGAACGGGTTAAGAATAATGATAGACGTGACCGGTACTGAACGGGTTAAGAATAATAATAGACGTGACCGGTACTGAACGGGTTAAGAAGAATAATAGACGTGACCGGTACTGAACGGGTTAAGAATAATAATAGACGTGACCGGTAACTGAACGGGTTAAGAATAATAATAGACGTGACCGGTAACTGAACGGGTTAAGAATAATAATAGACGTGACCGGTACTGAACGGGTTAAGAATAATAATAGACGTGACCGGTACTGAACGGGTTAAGAATAATAATAGACGTGACCGGTACTGAACGGGTTAAGAATAATAATAGACGTGACCGGTACTGAACGGGTTAAGAATAATAATAGACGTGACCGGTACTGAATGGGTTAAGAATAATAGCTAGAAGACCATTAAGGGAGCCCACCTCGCTCTTTGTCTCTTTCTCTCCCTCTCTCTTCGGCTTTTATCCATTCGGCCTCATTCAGCCTACTGTTTTAAGACGTTTACCCCCATCCATGTGTCAATATTTTTCTGGGAAGCGGTAGCGAGCCAGCATATATATATTTTGTTGTTGTTGTTATTGTTGTTGTTCCCTAAGCTGCCTGGCCGAACAGCCCCGAGTCCCTGAGGAAGGCCATGGCCATGATCGGGCTTTCCCACAGAGCTCTCATTGAGTGTAGATTATGTTGTTGGCGTAAGTGGTTGTGTGAAATGCAGTCTTCTATGATGTGTTTAATGGTATGGGGTGCTGTGTTACATCCCGGGCAGGCGTCGACAACGGAGTCATCCAGTCTCTTCTGATAGCTCAGGAGAGCTGGATGGTGTCCGCATCTCAGCCTGGCCAGGTGGACTCTGTCCTCGCGAGGGAGGGAGGATTCGGAAGGATGGATTTCGGGAGGTCGTGCATGCAGCTGCGTGTTGTCTGTGAGTGAGTGGATGGATTGGCGAGAGATATGAGTATGGATGTGCTTCTGGAAGTTGGTTCGGGGTGGGCAGGGAGGGAGAGAGGACAATAATTGTGTGTGATACCGTGTGCTGGGTGTTGTTTTGATATTTCTTGGTGTCTGTGGGTGTGTTGCCATGTAGTTTAGTGGGTGGTCTTGGTTCGTGGAGGCTGCTGCCAGGAATTGAGTGCCTCTCATGTCCAGATGGTCTTTGACTTTGAGGATTTTGGTTTCTTGATGTAGGTGATCTGTGGGTGCAGTAGCTGTGCAGCCTGTAATGATCTTCAGGGCTTTGTTTTATTTTTTTGTTTTGACAGCAAGCTATATTTGTAAATTTTCGATAGAAAAATGTGTCCGGCGAAGCCGGATTTCTCCATACAATGCTGGCTCGCTATTGCTCGCCAGGAAGAAATCGACACCTGGATGGGGATAAACGTCTTAAAACAGTTGGCTGAATGGGGCCGAATGGATACAAGCCAGGGAAAGAAAGAAAAGGAGAGAAAGATAAAACAAAAACGGTGACCCCCCCCCCTTAAAAAGACGTCATTGGTACAGAAGGGGTTAAAAGGGTATGAAGAAGGTATAGAAGGTGGGAAATGGGGGAGAATTGGAGCAGGGGAGGGGGGGGGGGGTAAGTGGTGTGAGTGGTTATTTAGAGGTGGGGAGGGGAAGGGGGGGGGGGGGGTTGGAACAGGGCAGGAGGGGGTAATTGTAGGGGAGGTGTGGCAGAGTGGTCTTGCCACTGGACTGGTAATCCAATGGACCCGGGTTCGAATCCCAATATGTCCATGGGAAAATATTATTGGGATGGAATTTGAGCTGTACCTAGTATCAGTGCATTACCACAGCACACCGAAATGCCCAAAAAATACCCTCATTGTTCCCTGATTAAATAGTATTGTATGAATATTCCCATATTCAAAATATGTTACAGGGGCACAATGCCTAGTGAGTTAATTGCTCAATAGGTGGCGTTCTGAGAGTGAGGGTCCGAGTGTGGGGGTGAGAATGTGAAGCACAGAGGCGGAGCGGCTTCAGAGATGGAATTGCTTCGAGCCGGGGTGCTTCGCATGTATCACTCCCTAGACTGGAACAAGACCTCACGGGCCTCACCGTGTTCAGCAGTGTAGTGTAAAGGCTCTCAGCCTATGCCCGAGAGGGAGTAGTTGGAATATAGAAAAACAACAAAAAAATTGGAAAGGGTGTGGGTGGGTATTCAAATAATAATAATAATAATAATAATAATAATAATAACCATAACAATAACAAAGTTTACATAGTATTATAGCTTAGGGCTGAAATGTATGAAGGAAAATAATAATAGCTTAATAATAACCGATATAAATGTACAGTTGGCCACACAAATTTGCATACACGCATGAATTTACACTAACAAGTAAAATGGTACGCTTGTATTAGAAGTAAAATTACTCGTGCAATAGTTAACTCATGTTATCATTTCATGGATTTATAGCAAACTTTATTTATAAGTGAATCGAACTATTTATACTTCCATAAAATCATTTAGTGGGTCCTATTTCATGTGGGCAACCGTACAATCGCATACAATTAATTCAAAATTATTATTAACCTATATTGATTAAATTTACTTGAAATAAAAGCTGAGATTTTATGAACTTTGATGTGTATTTGTAAATAATTGATTCATGACATTTGACATGATTAACTAGAAAAGTATTTATGAATAGACTATTCAAATGCATACAAATATTGAACCGTGTGTGTGTGTGTGTGTGGGTGGGGTGGGGTGGGGTGGGGTGGGGGGGTTATCGAGTTATATAACAACCCCTTGAAGAGTATTATTATTGAAATGAGAACTGTAAAAAAAAACGCGATGAAAATGTGAGACTCGTCGCTGAGAGAGAGAGAGAGAGAGAGAGAGAGAGAGAGAGAGAGTAAATAACGTGTAGGCAGGGGTGCACTGTTTGTTGTGAGTGTTACTAAGCAGCCAACATAGCCCACACGGAGAGAGATGGTGGGGTGGTGTAGTGTGGTGTCAATGATCAATATACCCCTATTATCACCTCTTTATCCAACACTCCATCTATGACACCCACACAACAACATCAGCACGTAACACTAATAAACACCTCCTTATCCCCACACCCTGACTATTCCAAATCAAATGATGATATTCCATGTATTGAGAGTTTATTGGGCGGGTTTATAGAGGTATGAAGGTAGATCCAGTGCTTCAGTAGGTGTTAGTAGCGGCAAGTGTTCAGTAGTATAGTGGCTGTGTCCTCTTGGGTCTGTTCACCTCGGCTGGAATTTCCACAGGTATGTTTTAACCCTTTTGAAATCCTATGGCGCATTTCTTCTCTGTCTTTTGGCTACTATTAGACGATTTTATTCAGATTAGGAAGGAGATATGGAAGTCAGAGGGTTAATTGAGACAGTCTTTACCAAAATCATTCCCACAAATCCTTTCCAAGCTGTATGAAATCGTCTAATGATAGCCAGAATATACTGTCAAAATCTTCATAGGGTTAAGTTTGTGAAAGTCTGTAAGGCAGGTCAACTTTGAATCTAGTGGAACTAATAACCTTTTGAAGATTATGACGCATTTTGACAGTTACTGTGGGTATCATTAGACAACTCTATACAATTTAGCAAGGATCTGTGGGAATCATAAGGGTAAAGACTCTCAATTCACTCTCCGTCCATATACCCTTCCTAATATGAATAAAATCGTCCAATAATAGCCAGAAAACAGAGAAGAAATACGTAATTGGATCTTGAAAGGGTTAACCCCTTATTTACCGACGCCGTCCTTATTACTTTATTCTGTCAATTGTTAGACGATTATATTCAGTTTAAAAAGGGCCTTCAGCAATTTACAGGCTTCGAACAATCTCACTTAACTCTTTTGACTACCACAGATCCTTCTTAAGCTGCACAAAACCGTATAAATATGGCCAGAATAAAACCACAAACACGTCGCCGGTACAGAAGGGGTTAATACATCCACCATACCATTCCGCATTCAGCTATTTTGTTATAGCTGTTGTATATTTAAGCCAACTGAACACAAATAAGCAGTAATTAAAAGTGCATCCGAGGAGGCTGTGTATCATGCGTGCTGCTCAACAGACCACATACCTACAGCATTTTCCTTGCTTATAGTGTTAGTCTATGTTTTCTTTTGAGAGAGAGAGAGATAGATAGATAGAGAGAGAGAGAGAGAGAGAGAGAGAGAGAGAGAGAGAGAGAGAGGTGGGGGGGGGGGGAGAGCTAAGTATAATCTAACACTAAAGCCCCTTTCACACATTCACGATGTTGAGCACGACGTACCCCGATTATAATATCGGGACACAACGTGGTGCAATCGCCGTGTGTCGGGGTCATCGGGGAGCGGCGGGTTACCCACGGGGCGGGATGTGGAAAATCGTGCTTGGGGGACGATGTGTTTGGGTGTGTCCAAACAATTCGTACGAGGGAATTTTGGCGTGGTAACATCGGGTACATCGTGTCGATGACGTGGGTCTGGTGTGTCGGCATCGGGTAGCATCGGCATCGACGTGGCGGCGTCGGGGTACGTCGTGAAAGATAACGGCCATTTTCAAATCCCCCGCCGCCACCACGACAGGCCCCGATGTTGCCACGTGTACACCCGACGCCACCACGCTGCACCCACGATTATCGGGTATTGACGTGTTGTCCACGTGAGTCCATGTGTCATACAAAATTTGGAAGCACGACGGCTACACGTCAGCACCACGGCAACAACACGCTGGCAACACGGCAACAACACGAGGTGCACGATGGCGGGACGATGTGGCAACTGCGCACCCCACGCTGCCTCCACGAGCCCCAAGCTGCCTTCACGAGCGCCACACGCGGCCATAAAAGCAGCTACGAGCAGGGACGCTGCCTCACTCGCTCTCGCCCCCAGCAAACAGTCAACATCTCCCAACGTTCTCTCAACCTACCCCACCACTCCACGCCACGCCATGCCCCGTCCGAAGAAGTTGACCACCCCTTTGAAGAAGTGTAGGAAGGCAGCGGTGCAAACCAACGTCGTTGAAGATGATGAGGTGCCCGACCTGTCCCTACCACACACTGACACACCCGACGCCCCTGAAGCAACGCAGGACCAAGCAGGGCATGAATCCAGCAATGATGAGGCCGAGACACCACCACAACAACAGACAACAACCAACAAAGGCAAGAGATTCCGCAAGACGAAGGAGTACGCCATGTTTTCTGAGGAGGTGGAGGAAAAGATCGAAACCTAAATAGCACGAAAGGTCCTAATGTTGACAAAGAAATGGGGTGAAAGGTCTTAGAAACGCCAAACTAATAGGCCGAACGTCTTAATATCTAAAATCCAATGGGGCTAAACATAGGGGAGAAGGGGGCCAGAAAAACCGGTCCACATCCCCTTAAAATGATTCTGTTGCTTATACGATATCACGGGACGGGCAGCACTATTGCCAACAAAATACTCTCATGCTAAAGGGGGATGGTTAGTTTTTCTGGACCCGCCGTCTCCGTCGAGTTTAGCCCCATTAGTTTTGATATTTTAAGACGTTAGGCCCATTAGTTTGGGGATTTTAACACCTTTCGCCCCATTTCGTTGTCAATTTTAAGAACTTTCGTGTCATTTAGGTTTCGATTTTATCCTGGCGAGCGATAGCGAGCCTGTAATTTTCATGGGAACCGAACTTCGGCCGGGACATTTTTCTAACGAAAAATGTACACATTTATCTTGAAAAGGGGTGTTTTTTTGTTAAGCTTGATCGAGGTATAGCGAAGAAACTAAATAATTAATGAATGAATCAATTTATAGACCAACAAATAACCACTACCCCCTTAACGATCACAAGCATACCTAACCGTTAAGGGGAGGTTTTTAGTTTGTTTCCTACTCTTCCAGCAATCTTAAAATGTCACCCCCTTGACCCCCTTTCAAGATAAATTTGTACATTTTTCGGTAGAAAAATGTCCCGGCCGAAGGCCGATTACTCTTAAGTTACAGGCTCGCTATCGCTCGCCAGGAAAAAATCGACACCTAAATGGCACGAAAGGTCTTAAAAATGACAGAAATGGGGCGAAAGTTATTAAAATCGTCAAACAAATGGGGCAAACGTCTTAAAATCTCAAAATCAATGGGGCTAAACATGAGGGAGAAGGAAGTTCGAAAAAAAAATCCCTCAAGTGGATATCTCCCCTTAACGCTACTATGCCCTGTTCCAAATAAGTCGGCCAAAACTCTTGAACATTAACCTCTTTAACCCACAAACGACTAGAGTAATCGAGCTAATTATTCTACCATTTGGGAAGGGTCAGACAGGGAATTGATGTGGAAATTTACAGCCCATTTGCCCTAGCCCTTTCTGAGTTATAGAGGTTTGGTTTCCCAATTTCTGGACTACCTATTTGGGACTTTCTCGGTAAATTGCCATGTTCCAATGTTTCTGTATATATATATATAGTTTAGAATGAAACATGGGAAATAATATATTGTAGTGAGATGGCCTTTTCACAATTGCCTATTAAGCACTGAAGCATCAGCTGCTGTGGAATCCCATTTTCTCCCAGGTGATTTATATATATATATACATACTATATATATATATATACATACTGTATATATATATATATATATATATATATATATAAAAGAAATCGCTTGAGCGAGAAGTAGCATGCTTACTGTTTGGCTCGATAATACCCTGAGGAACAAGATGTGTGTGTGTGTGTGTGTGTGTGTGTGTGTGTGTGTGTGTGTGTGTGTGTGTGTGTGTGTGTGTGTGTGTGTGTGTGTGTGTGTGTGTGTGTGTGTGTGTGTGTGTGTGTGTGTGTGTGTGTGTGTGTGTGTGTGCATTGTTTGGTTCATGGGTGCATATTTCATAATATCTAAGTTTGTGTCAAATTAGATTGTTTAAGTGTAACCACATGTTTTATGTTAGGATAGATAAAATAGGCTAGGTTAGGTTAGGTTGCATTTGATCTGGATAATTTGACTTTGGTTTAGAAAATATGAAAATTAATTCATAATCATGCATAGTTCCAGTCTGTACCGATAAAAACACCGTCACTTGTGTGTGTGTGTGTGTGTGCTTGAGTGTGTGTGTTTGACTGTGTGTGTTTCACTGTGCTCACGTGTGTGTGTGTGTGTGTGTGAGTTTGTGAACACCAGCCAAGTTCATTCAAAGTAGCGAGCCCCTTGCAACATTCTGGGATCCGTCAATAATGCAGGGTAGCATGAGCCCCTTGCACGCCACCCCTCTACACCTCCATCTTAGGGATTAGGGATTTTTGCTCACAACTTTTTTTCTTCTCCTCTCTCGATTTGCTGACGTCTAGGTTCGGCTACTTAAAGTTGGGTTAAGGGGAGATTTCCACTTGAGGGATTTTTTTATTTACCCCTTTCTCTCTCATGTTTAGCCCCATTGCTTTTGAGATTTTAAGACGTTCGCCCCATTAGTTTGGCGATTTTAAGAACTTTCGCCCGATTTATGTCACTTTTAAGACCTTTCGTGCCATTTAGGTGTCGCATTTTTTCCTGGCGAGCGATAGCGAGCCTGTAATTTAAGAGGACCCGGCCTTCGGCCCGGATTTTTTTTTACCGAAAAATTTACAAATTTATCTTGAAAAGGGGTCAAGGGGGTGTATTTTCAAGCTTGATGGAAGTCTAGGAAACACACTAAAAACCTCCCCTTAAGGGGGGGTTGGGCGTATTTATTTACTCATTTATGTATTTGTTTTTCATTTGTGTTTACTTTCCTCCCTAGACCTCCACCAACCTGTAAATAACACCCCCTAGACCTCCACCAACCTGTAAATAACACCCCCTAGACATCCACCAACCTGTAAATAACACCCCCTAGACCTCCACCAACCTGTAAATAACACCCCCTAGACCTCCACCAACCTGTAAATAACACCCCCTAGACCTCCACCAACCTGTAAATAACACCCCTAGACCTCCACCAACCTGTAAATAACACCCCCTAGACCTCCACCAACCTGTAAATAACACCCCCTAGACCTCCACCAACCTGTAAATAACACCCCCTAGACCTCACCAACTTGTAAATAACACCCCTAGACCTCCACCAACCTGTAAATAACACCCCCTAGACCTCCACCAACCTGTAAATAACACCCAACCCCCTAGACCTCCACCAACCTGTAAATAACAACCCCTAGACCTCCACCAACCTGTAAATAACACCCCCCTAGACCTCCACCAACCTGTAAATAACACCCCCTAGACCTCCACCAACCTGTAAATAACACCCCCTAGGCCTCCACCAACCTGTAAATAACACCCCCTAGACCTCCACCAACCTGTAAATAACACCCCCTAGACCTCCACCAACCTGTAAATAACACCCCCTAGACCTCCACCAACCTGTAAATAACACCCCCTAGACCTCCACCAACCTGTAAATAACACCCCCTAGACCTCCACCAACCTGTAAATAACACCCCTAGACCTCCACCAACCTGTAAATAACACCCCCTAAACCTCCACCAACCTGAATATAGCACCCCCTGGACCTCCACCAAGAACCTGTAAATAACACCCCCTAGACCTCCACCAACCTGTAAATAACACCCCCTAGACCTCCACCAACCTGTAAATAACACCCCCTAGACCTCCACCAACCTGTAAATAACACCCCCTAGACCTCCACCAACCTGTAAATAACACCCTAGACCTCCACCAACCTGTAAATAACACCCCCTAGACCTCCACCAACCTGTAAATAAAACCCCCTAGACCTCCACCAACCTGTAAATAACACCCCCTGACCTCCACCAACCTGTAAATAACACCCCCTAGACCTCCACCAACCTGTAAATAACACCCCCTAGACCTCCACCAACCTGTAAATAACACCCCCTAGACCTCCACCAACCTGTAAATAACACCCCCTACACATCAAAAAACCTGTAAAAAACACCCACCCTAGACCTCCACCAACCTGTAAATAACACCCCCTAGACCTCCACCAACCTGTAAATAACACCCCCTAGACCTCCACCAACCTGTAAATAACACCCCCTAGACCTCCACCACCCTGTATATAACACCCCCTAGACCTCCACCAACCTGTAAATAACACCCCCTAAACCTCCACCAACCTGTAAATAACACCCCCTAGACCTCCACCAAGCTGTAAATAACACCCCTAGACCTCCACCAACCTGTAAATAACACCCCCTAGACCACCACCAACCTGTAAATAACACCCCCTAGACCTCCACCAACCTGTAATAACACCCCTAGACCTCCACCAACCTGTAAATACACCCCCTAGACCTCCACCAACCTGTAAATAACACCCCTAAACCTCCACCAAACCTGTAAATAAACACCCCCTAGACCTCCACCAACCTGTAAATAACACCCCTAGACCTCCACCACCTGTAAATAACACCCCCTAGACCTCCACCAACCTGTAAATAACACCCCCTAGACCTCCACCAACCTGTAAATAACACCCCCTTGACCCTCCACCAACCTGTAAATAACACCCCCCAGACCTCCACCAACCTGTAAATAACACCCCCTAGACCTCCACCAACCTGTAAATAACTCCCCCTAACCCACCCCCAACCTGCCAATAACACCCCCTAAAGCTCCACCAACCTGTAAATAACACCCCCATAGACCTCCACCAACCTTGTAAATAACACCCCCTAGACCTCCACCAAACCTGTAAATAACACCCCCTAGACCTCCACCAACCTGTAAATAACACCCCCTAGACCTCCACCAACCTGTAAATAACACCCCTAGACCTCCACCAACCTGTAAATAACACCCCCTAGACCTCCACCAACCTGTAAATAACACCCCCTAGACCTCCACCAACCTGTAAATAACACCCCCTAGACCTCCACCAACCTGTAAATAACACCCCCTAGACCTCCACCAACCTGTAAATAACACCCCCATAGACATTATCATTAGAGTAGACTGTAGACTGTATTAGTTCACGACTCCCAACGCAGGAACTATTGGCTGCGACTGTTATAGCACTATCGTTAGTAAGTGATGTATGTTTTTTGTACTATTGTAAATCTCTTGTCAAATTGAAAATTACCTTATTATAAAATTTAATGCCAATTGTAGTTTCTTTATTCATACAGCATTTAGTAAAATTTACCAGAACGTCCCGGACTTCCCAAACTGACTAATTCCTTGAACATGACGATAGTGCATTGTTATATGTGCGATTAGTTTGCTTGGGAACCAGATATAATTATATTTCGGCCACCCCCAAGAAAAACAAAATAATAATAAAATAGAATTAAATAGAAAATACCAAAACAAAAACAAAAAAATTGGAAAAGTGGGGATTGGGCCTGAGCATATAGATAGATAGATAGATAGATAGATAGATAGATAGATAGGGGACTAGATTAATTTGCTCATGTAGTGATGTACACCCTATGTGGTGGATTGTGTTCTTTTATTTCAAAATTTATTTTAGTAAGCGTTATTTCCATATAGCGATTTTTATTAGTTCCTTTGCGTTTATCTTGTGTCGTCCCAGTTTTGGTTTGTTTATTTTGCAAATTTGACATTATAATTATCCTGGGCTGGAAAGGGACACGTGGCCACAAATTAAGGGGAGGCTGACCGTTTGTTTGGTCTATTAATTAATGTATCCATATATATTTATAGTTTCCTCCCTAGACCTCCATCAAGCTTAGAGAAACACCCCCTAGACCCCCCTTCAAGATAAATTTGAACAATTTTCGATATAAAAATGTCCCGGCCAAAGGCCGGTTCCTCTTAAAATTGCAGGCTCGCTATCGCTCACCAGGAAATAATCGACACCTAAATGGCACAAAAGGTCTTAAAACTGACAACGAAATGGGGCGAAAGGTGTTAAAATCGCCAAACTAATGGGCCGAACGTCTTTTAATCTCAAAACTAGTGGGGGGCTAAACATTAGGGAGAAGGGGGTCCAGAAAAACGGTCTGTCTCCCCTTAGCACCATAATCCTCGCAGTGGTTGTGTGTTGGTGCTGGCCCCGAATTATTAACCCCTTCTGTACCGGTGACGTCTGTTTAGTTTCATTCTAGGTCTATTTGGAGGATTGCGTGCCGTTTAGGCTAAGGATCTGTGGTAGTAAGAAGAGTTAAGGGGAGGTCTCCACTTGAGGGATTTTTTTCTTGACTCCTTTCTCCCTCATGTTTAGCCCCATTGTTTTTCTAATTTCTAAGACTTTCGCTCCATTATTTTGACGATTTTAAGAACCTTCGACCCATTTCTGTCAATTTTTAGACCTTTCGTGCCATTTGGGTGTCGATTTTATCCTGGCGAGCGATAGCGAGCCTGTAATTTAAGAGGAACCGGCTTTCAGCCGGGACATTTTTCTACCGAAAAATGTACAAATTTATCTTGAAAGGGGGTCTAGGGAGTGTAATTTTAAGCTTGATAGAAGTTTAGGGAGGAAACTAAACACCTCCCCTTAAGTGAGATAGTTCGAAGCCTGTTGATGGCGAGAGACCCTACATAAACTGAATAAAATCGTCTAATAGTAGCCAGAATAAAGTTAATCAGACGTCGCCGGTACAGAAGGGGTTAACTGAAACTACACACGAATTATTAACAGTGACTACACACTCACGATTGTCTAGCCTCTGTCAGTTGGAACGCATCCATAATTTCCCAACTTGGATCTCTTATTAGCCGGACAGTTTTACATACACACGAATATACAGTACACTCCTTACTTGAAAGACACCTACACATTAATGGGAGGTTTCTAGTTTGGTCTCTAGATATCCATCAAGCTTAAGATTACACCCCCTTGAACCCCTTTCATGATAAATTTGTATATTTTTCCGTAGAAAAATGTACCGGCTGAAAGCCGGTTCCTCTTAAATTACAGGCTCGCTATCGCTCGCCCAGGATAAAATCGACACCTAAATTGCACCAAAGGTCTTAAAATTGACAGAAATGGGTTGAAAGTTCTTAAAATCATCAAAATAATGGGGCGAACGTCTTAAAATTAGAAAAGCAATGGGGCTAAACATGAGGGAGAAAGAAGTCAAGAAAAAAACTCCCTCAAGTGGAAATCTCCCCTTAAGGCTGGTGTGTGCAGGATAGAAGACATAACGGTCACAAATTTGTACACATTTTAAGAATATGAATGTTAACACATTTTAGAAAGCCTCACCGATGTGGCTTTCACTACTGAATACGTTTATAATACGCACTATTATGATGTTTGAATAAAACGGGGAGTATCGAAGAAGTTAATATATAAATACACCAGGCGAGTTATACAATACACACGGCGAGTTATACAATACACACGGCGAGTTATACAATATACACGGCGAGTTATACAATACACACGGCGAGTTATACAATACACACGGCGAGTTATACAATACACACGGCGAGTTATACAATACACACGGCGAGTTATACAATACACACGGCGAGTTATACAATACACACGGCGAGTTATACAATACACACGGTGAGTTATACAATACACGCGGTGAGTTATACAATACACACGGCGAGTTATACAATACACACGGCGAGTTATACAATACACACAGCGAGTTATACAATAGACACGGCGAGTTATACAATACACACGGCGAGTTATACAATACACACGGCGAGTTATACAATACACACGGCGAGTTATACAATACACACGGCGAGAGTTATACAATACACACGGCGAGTTATACAATACACACGGCGAGTTATACAATACACACGGCGAGTTATACAATACACACGGCGAGTTATACAATACACACGGCGAGTTATACAATACACACGGCGAGTTATACAATACACACGGCGAGTATACAATACACACGGCGAGTTATACAATACACACGGCGAGTTATACAATACACACGGCGAGTTATACAATACACACGGCGAGTTATACAATACACACGGCGAGTTATACAATACACACGGCGAGTTATACAGCGAGTTATACAATACACACGGCGAGTTATACAATACACACGGCGAGTTATACAATACACACGGCGAGTTATACAATACACACGGCGAGTTATACAATACACACGGCGAGTTATACAATAGGTAAAATATCACTTTATCTATACACAAATAATAGGCTCTCACACAACGAAACTTCAAGTTATCATCAAATTAAGAATACAACATCGAATACAATACAATTGAATAATATAAAGTTTGCTTGAGTTAGGGGTCAAATATATACTGTATATGCTTGATCTGTGAATTACAGGTATGCCCTGAATACCGTGTGAAGATATTTACGAAATACAATATTCTCGTAAGTTTTTAGACCTAATCAAAGTTTACTTCTAAGCACAATTATATTAAAACAATAATTACATACAATCAAAATACATGGAAAATGGTGTTTACGAATGCTTGATGTTAAGCATCATATTTGGAGACAAAATGACAGACAGACACAAACAGGGATAAACACCTCCATTAATAGACCAACAGACAAACAAACACAAACAGGGATAAACACCTCCATTAATGGACCAACAGACACACACACAAACAAACACAAACAGGGATAAACACCTCCATTAATAGACCAACAGACACACAGACAAACAAACACAAACAGGGATAAACACCTCCATTAATAGACCAACAGACACACAGACACAAACACACACACAAACACAAACAGGGATAAACACCTCCATTAATAGACCAACAGACACACAGACAGACATAAACAGGGATAGACACCTTCATTAACAGACCAACAGACACAAACACACACACAAACACAGACAGGGATAAACACCTTCATTAACAGACCAACAAATACACAGACAGGGATAAACACCTATATTAACAGGCAAACACACAAACAGACAAACACGAACATGGATAAACACCTATATTAACAGACCAACAAACACACAGACAAACACAAACAGGCATAAACACCTATATTAACAGACCAACAAACACACACAGACAAACACAAACAAGGAATAAACACTTATATTAACAAACCAACAAACACACAGACAGACACAAACAGGAATAAACACTTACAAAAAACCCAACACACACACACACAGGGATAAAAGTTTTAATTAACAGACCAACAAACACACACAAATAAACTGGGATAAATGCTTTAATTAACAGACCAACATACGCACACAGACAGACAGACATAAAACGAGATATTAAACACCTCAAGGGGAGATTTCTATTTATTTGTTCATTGATTGGTATAGTTATTATTTTCTTTAGTTTCCTACTAAGACCTCCATCTATATTATTAAATCAGTTCGTGTGTCTGTTTGTCTGTGTGTTCTTAATAGGCGGCCGCAGTTTTGGACCTGGGGAGCTGAAACTTTGCATGTGGATGTCAATTGACCTGGGTCAGGTCATAGAGGGGGCGAGGCCACGATCGGAGGTCGTTTCGAGGCCGAAATTGAAAAAAAAAAAAAAAAATGGCCGTTTGGGGCAGAAGGAGGCCTCCGATCGAAAAGGTGCATGGAACGAAAGTTGTTCTCAGCCCCCCAAAATGGAGGTACGGATGAGGTCAGATCCAAAATCGGAGGTCATTTAGCGGCCGAAATCGAGGTCGCCGTTTAATGAAGCACAGGGAGGTCGAGGCCGGTGATTATGGTAGTAGTAGTATTGTGATGATTGTGGTAGTAGTGATTGATGATGGTGATTATGGTAGTAGTAGTGGTGGTAGTAGTGGTTGTGATTATGGTAGAATTTAAACCCGGGCAACGCCGGGTACCCCTGCTAGTTAAGCTTAAAGAAATACCCCCAAGACGAGATAAATGTGTACATTTTTCGGTAGAAAAAAGTCCCGGCCGAAGGCCGGTTACTCCTAAATTACAGGCTCGCTATCGCTTGCCAGGAAAACTTAGACACCTAAATGCCACACAATTTTTTTTTTCTATGTGATTGAGGGAGGCAAAAGGCATAACTGCCTATAGCGAGTGCCTCCCCCATAGTTGAAAGAGTGACAGGGCCAAAATCAAGGGACGTTCGAGCCAAAATGCCTGGACACACGGAGTTTGAAGCAATTTAAGTCATAGGAAGAGGGAAAGACTGATTCTGGGAGAGAGTTCCAGAGCTCAGCTGTTGAGTAGAAGAAAGTTTGAAAGTAACGTTTCACTCTTGGGTTGGAGAGTTGCACAGAGTAGGGGTGGGATTGAGTTGCAAGACGGGTACCACGTGGCTTATAATCGCCAAAGTAATGGATCGAACGTTTTGAAATCTCAAAGCTAATGGGAATAAATATGAGGAAGAAGGGGGTCCAGAAAAAAACTAAGCTCCCCTTAACTGACAGACAGACACACCCAGAGATATAGACTCACACAGACAGACAGACCGACAGACAGACATACATACAAACAGACAGACAAGGAATAACCCGACTCTTCCGTGCTGAGGGTATTGATGGAATTATTCAACATAGGAAGGACCAGGCGGGTGCCCAACCCCGAAAGGGGTTGAAATAGGGAAGCTATCCCCCCGCCAAAGGCGGCTTTCTAGGGCCATTCCTAGCTGATGCTGAGAGGATTGGGTTCTAGTCATGTGGTGATGGGCTGGTCTATCAGAGTGAGAGCTGAGCGATCTCTGCCATACCCATAGCTTACTCTGACTGTTCCTTTTACTTATATATTTTCTAGATCTCAAGTGACGGCGTCTCTTCCGTGGATTGACCTCCCAATCTACCAAGATTGGAAGCCAAAGCGTCACATTTTTCCCTTGCCCCTCAACTTTCTCTTCATAATTGCTGAGGGGCACAGGGCCCTGGGTGGGTCTTTGGTTTCCCGGGCGTTTCCGCACCCTCCTCAGCTCCCAGCCATGGAGTGGCTTCGGTCACCCAGGCTTTATTGTGGTCGGCGGGGAGGGTTCTGTGGGGGCACTCGGTTATGTCCTTGGAATTGCTTGGGGCCTTGGGGCTGTTCGGCCAGGCAGCTTGGGGAACAACAACAACAACAACATAGGAAGGACCTGTTCAATAGGCACGCTCAGAGCAGCCATCCACGTGTCCGACATTGGCGTTCCATTAAGGGGAGATGGGGCGTTTTCCTGGTCCCCTTTCTCCCTCGTTTTAAGTCCCATTTGTTTTGAGATTATAAGACGTTCGGTCCATTAGTTTGGCGATTTTACTACCTTTCGCCCCATTTCGTTGTCAATTTTAAGACCTTTCGTGCCATTTAGGTGTTGATTTTTTCCTGGCGAGCGATAGCGAACCGGCCTTCGGCCGGGAAATGTTTCTACCGAAAAATGTCCAAATTTATCTTGAAGGGGGGTCTAGGGGGTGTTTTTCTAAGCTTGATGGAGGTCTAGGGAGGAAACTAGAAAAAAAAGGAATACATGAATTAATAGGCCCATCAAACCGCTCATGTTCCCTTAACCACCTCCTCATCATACTCCACTTTCCTTCCAGGTGTTTGCAGATGGTTGTGACAGGGTTAGAGACCGGAGAGAGAGATGGTTGTGACAGAAGAGACAGGGTTAGAGACCGGAGAGAGAGATGGTTGTGACAGAAGAGACAGGGTTAGAGACCGGAAAGAGAGATGGTTGTGACAGAAGAGACAGGGTTAGAGACCGGAGAGAGAGATGGTTGTGACAGAAGAGACAGGGTTAGGGGCGGGAAAGAGAGATGGTTGTGACAGAAGAGACAGGGTTAGAGACCGGAAAGAGAGATGGTTGTGACAGAAGAGACAGGGTTAGAGACCGGAAAGAGAGATGGTTGTGACAGAAGAGACAGGGTTAGAGACAGGAAAGAGAGATGGTTGTGACAGAAGAGACAGGGTTAGAGACAGGAAAGAGAGATGGTTGTGACAGAAGAGACAGGGTTAGAGACAGGAAAGAGAGATGGTTGTGACAGAAGAGACAGGGTTAGAGACAGGAAAGAGAGATGGTTGTGACAGAAGAGACAGGGTTAGAGACCGGAAAGAGATGGTTGAAAGAGAGATGGTTGTGACAGAAACGAAGAGACAGGGTTAGAGACCGGAAAGAGAGATGGTTGTGACAGAAGAGACAGGGTTGAGACCGGAAAGAGAGATGGTGTGACAGAAGACAGGGTTAGAGACGTTGTGACAGAAGAAAGAGAGATGGTTGTGACAGAAGAGACAGGGTTAGAGACAGGAAAGAGAGATGGTTGTGACAGAAGAGACAGGGTTAGAGACCGGAAAGAGAGATGGTTGTGACAGAAGAGACAGGGTTAGAGACAGGAAAGAGAGATTGTTGTGACAGAAGAGACAGGGTTAGAGACAGGAAAGAGAGATTGTTCTGTTTTATTTCTATTTTATTTTTGTTCTCCCCTTCTCCATAATGTTTAGTCCATTAGTTTTGACATTTTAAGACGTTCGCTTCATTAGTTTGGCGACCTTTTGTGCCATTTAGATGTCGAATTTTTCCTGGTGAGCGATAACGAGCCTTTAACATAGGAGGAGCCGGGACATTTTCCTGGTGAGCGATAACGAGCCTTTAACATAGGAGGAGCCGGGACATTTTTCTACCGAAATATCTATAATTTATCTAGATGGAGAGTCTTTTTTTTAGCTTGATGGAAGTTTTGGGAGTAAACTAAAGATAATAATAAATAAATACACAGATACTGTTTATAAGTCTTGTTACGTATAATATCGTCCTCTTTGTGTATTTTCCCGAGTTCAGTCTTCCTTTATCTTGTACCAAGTGACTATAGACGGTCGTGACAGAGGAGAAGACAGGTATATAGACGGGAAACAGAGAGGATGATGGTGTTTCTGCTTGCTGTCCATTGTTATACTTGGTTATATTTAAGAGGAGATTTGGATTTATTTGGATTTAGTTGTTCATTTGATTATTTATATAAATTTACTATTTTTTAGCTGCCTCCAAAGACTTCCATCAAGCTATATATAATACCCCCAAGACCCCCCTTCGATATAAATTTGTACAATTTTCGGTAGAAAAATGTCCCGGCCAAATGCCGGTTCCTCCTAAATTACAGGCTCGCTATTTCTCGCCGGGAATTCATCGACAAAAGTCTTGTCGAAGTCTTTTTGGCTCAAAAAGTCTTGAAATCGCCAAAATAATTGGGCTAAACATGAGGGAGAAGGGGTCCAGAAAAACAAACCACCCCTTAACCCTCTCGCACACGTGAGGACGCGATCGCGTCCTAAGGCACTATTGCCCTCGCGCACGGGTGGACACGATCACGTCCTTAAGCCTTTACGAAATTTGGTAATACCATACTAAAGACGCGATCGCGTCCATTTTAGACGCAATATATTTGGTATACTAGTCTATATGTGGGGGTATCTGGCAGCCCTTCATAGCTGGGTGAACTTGAACAAAGAGAAAACCTCAGCTACCCAGACAGTGTGTCACCTGTCCATGAAAACTTTAAAAAATTATTGAGACCTGCGAGGGTTAAGTGGAATATTTCATGTTTGCCGTACTGTTTGCTTATATTTCTCTTTTGTCTTGTACCAGGTGTCTGTAGATGGGCGTGGCAGAGGAGGAAAATAAGGGAGGAGGAGGAGGGAAAGATGGAGAGATATTCAGTGAGAAGTGGATGTCTCAATGTTACTCCAGCCTTGTATATCCCAACGCCCCCTGTGTCAAGGTAATCACGCTTTTATTTTGTTATTTATTTATGTATTTGTGTTATGTATTTGTGTATTTATGTATTTATGTTATTTATTTGTTTGTGTTATGTATTATGTTATCTTTTCTATCCTAAAGTACCTAAAGCAGTTAGTCCCACCCTCATCCTGGATCGTTCTGGAGATCGGCCCAACATTCTTGACTTATTTCTAACCTCTAACCCTTCTGTTTATACTGTAAATCTTTTCTCTCCTTTGGCTCCTCTGATCATAAAATTATCTCTGTCGCCTGTCCTTTCTCTCCAGTACGCCCTCCCGATCCTCCCAGCCGGCAGCGCTTGTGGCACTTTGGCGCTGCCAACTGGAAGGCTCTTCAGCAGTACTTCTTTGATTTCCCATGGAATGACTTCTGCTTCCGTGGCTGGGGACCCTCGGAGAGTGCTGAACGCATTACCGAGATAATCCTCTAGGACATGGAAGCATACATCCCATTTTCTTTCTCTCAGTCATAATACAAAAAAATCTTGGTTTATTCACGCTTGTTCTACTACTGTCCGCAATAAGGAGGAAGCATTCAAATGGTACCGTCTCCTTCAAACTCAAGAATCTCATACTTCTTTTGTTTCTGCCCGGAATCAAGCCAAATCTGTTTTTCGACTCGCCAATCTTTCTTTCATCAATAATAAATGCACTGAAGTATCTAACTCTAGCTCTTCCCAAGTCTTCTCCAACACCTCTCCAACAATTTTTCTTCTTCGTCTTTCCCACCTCTTTTCCACTCTGACGGCACTACCGTCACTTCTTCCTCTCACTAACACTTTCACTAATAACTCCACTTTGGATGATTCCGGTGCTATTCCTCCCTCTCCACCCTTCTCTCTCCTACTTATGCCTAACATCATATCTTCTAAGGATGTACTTTCCACCCTCTCTTGGCTTAATACTAAGAAGGTGTACGGACCAGATGGTGTTCCTCCTGTTGTACTCAAAAGCTGTGCTTTCCGTGCTGACTCCCTGCCTAAGCAAATTTTTCCGTCTCTGTCTCTCATTTTAACGTCTTCCCTTCTTACTGGAAGTTCGCTCTCATTCAACCTGTCCCGAAAAATGGTGACCGCTCTCAACACTACAACTATCGTCCAATTGCTCTCATTTCTTGCATATCTAAAGTTTTTGAAACTATTCTTACCTCAAAATCTCTTTAGCATTTATCTTCCCATAACCTACTCTTAGACTGCCAGTATGGCTTCAATAAGAGCCGCTCTACTGCTGATCTTCTTTCTTATCTTACTAACTCTTGGTCATCATCCATTTGGGACTTCGGTGAGATTTTTTCTGTTGCGCTAGACATATTGAAGGCCTTCGATAGACTCTGGCACAAACCCCTCATTTCCAAACTACTTTCCTTCGGTTTCTATCCCTCCATCTGTGCCTTTGTCTCTAAGTTTCTTTCTGGCTGTTCCATAGCTGCGGTTGCGGATGGCCACCGTTCACTTCCTCGACCTATCAACTCTGGTGTTCCTCAGGGTTCTGTCCTATCTCCAATTCTCTTCCTATTATTCATTAACGACCTTCTCAACTGCACCTCCAGCTCCATTCACTCATATGCTGACGACTCTACATTACACTATTCAACTAGCCTTCCACAACATCATTCACGGCAGGATCTCCAAAACACCTATCTTCTGATCTCTCTACTATCTCTATCTAACCTTGTTACTTTCAATGCTTCCAAAACTCAATTTCTCCATCTGTCTACTCGTCTCGCCCTTCCAGGGGGAGACTTACTCTTTAACAACATACAAATTAACCCTTCAACTTCTCTCAATATTATCGGTGTCTCTTTTTCCTCCGATCTCTCTTGGAAAGATCAAATTACCACTCTAGCTAAATCAGCTTCCCAGAAGCTGGGTGTGCTCAACCGCCTCCGGGGGCTCTTTACCCCTGCGCAGCTTCTTGCTCAGTACAGGGGCACAGTGCTTCCATGTATTGAGTATTGTTCACATGTGTGGGGAGGATCCTCTCACACAGCACTTCTAGACAAAGTAGAAATAAAAGCCTTCCGTCTCATTAACTCACGTCCACTCGCCAATTCTCTGCAGTCTCTCTCTCTCTTCACCGCAATGTTGCATCTCTCTCACTATTCTACAGCTATTACAATAATCAGTGTTCCTCAGAGCTCTCTCAGAGTATACCATCCCCTCTTCGTATAGCACGTAGCACTCGTCTTGCAACACAATCCCACCACTACTCTGTGCAACTCTCCAACCCAAGAGTTAAACGTTATCCTCAATCTTCTATTCAACAGCTGAGCTCTGGAACTCTCTCCCAGAATTAGTCTTGCCCTCATCCTACGACTTAAATTGCTTCATACTCCGTGTGTCCAGGCATTTTGGAATATCCCTTGATTTTGGCCCTGTCACTCTTTCAACTCTGGGAGAGTCACTCGTCACAGGCAGTTCTGTCTTTTGTCTCCCTCATTCACATAGAATTGTTTTTATTATGTATATGTATTACGTACTATGTATTTGTGTTACATATTATGTTATGTATTATGTATTTGTGTTATGTATTAATGTATTGAGTGAGAAATGGATGTCCCAAGGTTACTTGAGTCTCATCCCTCCCAACGCCTCCTGTGTCAAGGTAATAAGGCTTGTATTACGTTATATATTTATGTATATATTTATGTTTGCCCGATACTTATAGCCCCTGCAGAATACGAGGCCGCCTTCCTCCTTTTATTCTGGCTCCGGTTAGACGATTAAGGGCAGGTTTTTAGTTTTTTTCCTACTCCTCCAGCAATCTAAAAATGTAATCCCCTTGACCCCCTTTCAAGGTAAATTTGTACATTTTTCGGTAGAAAAATGTCCCGGCCGAAGGCCGGTTACTCTTAAATTACAGGCTCGCTATCGCTCGCCAGGATAAAATAGACACGTAAATGGCACGAAAGACCTTAAAATTACCAGAATGAGGCGTAAATTCTTAAAATCGACAAACAAATGGGGCGAACGTCTTAAAATCTCAAAGCAAGGGGGTTAGACATGAGGGAGAAAGGAGTCAAGAAAAAAGTCCCTCAAGTGGAAATCTCCCGTTAAGGTTAAGCATATAACACACTGTTTTTGTCTGAGAGTAGTGATGAAGTTGGTGTTGTAAGGCATAAAGAGTATATTAAGCTGTGTTGTTAGTGGTTGTGATAGTGATATTGGTGTAGAATCACTGGTTATGCAGTGTTTATCCATTCTGTACCGGTCACGTTTGTTTTGATTGGATTTCAGCTACATTTAGGCGATTTTATGAAGCTTTGGAAGAATATATGATAGCTAAAGGGATTAATTGAGATAGTCTGTAGCCGTTTAATTGGTAAACGTCGTTCCTAAGCTGAATAAAATTATATAATAATTGCCAGAAAATAATATAAAGGACGTCGCCGGTACTGCAGGGGTTAACCTTTTCAGTATTAACGCGATTTTCTCCACACCATCCTGGCTGCCATTACACGATTTTACTCAGCTTTAGAAGACCCTCTTGGACTCCAAGGAATACTATATCTCAATTAAGGGGATCGTGGCTGTTTTTTGGTCTATTTATTCAGTTATTCATATATTTTTTAGTTTCCTCCCTAGACCTCTACCAAGCTTAAAAAAAAAAAACCTAGACCCCCCTTCAAGATTAATTTGTACATTTGTCGATAGAAAAATTTCCCGGCCAAAGGCCGGTTCCTTACATGCTCACTATCGCTCGCCAGGAAAATATCGACACCTAAATGGCACGAAAGGTCTTAAATTGACAACGAAATGGGGCGAAAGGTGTTAAAATCGTCAAATTAATGGGCCGAGCATCTTAAAACCCAACACTAATGGGGCAAAACACGAAAGAGAAAGTAGTCCAGAAAATCGGCCCATCTCCCCTTAACCTTCTTACTCCCACAGTTCTTTCCTAAGCTGAATATAATCGCCTAAAAGTAGCCAGTGTATAAGGCAGAAAAGCGTCCTTGGATACTGAGAAGGGTATTTCCGTTGTGCGAAAACTACACATTAGTTGGTTTTATTCAGCTTAGGAAGGGATTGTGGAAGTCGGAGATTGATATTAACCCTGAAATACCTAGAGGGCTTTTAATTTTGTTATTTTTATTTTTTTCAATGTGTAAGAAGGAGACAAAGGCAAAATTGCCTGTAACGAGTGTCCCTTCAAAGTCAAGGTAGGTTAGAATAAGATGTCTGAACACACGGAGCTTGAAGGAGTTTAAGTCGTAGGATGAGAGAAAAATAGATTGATGGAGAGAGATCCATAGTTTACTTGGTTCACTTTTGGCTTAGATAATTTGACAAATTAGAGGTGAAATTTTGTTGAAGATCGGGTGCCACCGACTCTGGGTAAGGGAAAAGGCATACATTGACCAAATCTCTGAAGAACACAAATTATTGTATTAATGGTGAGAGAGAGAGAGAGAGAGAGAGAGAGAGAGAGAGAGAGATATGCTTTTCGTATATATCTACCGTACATTCGTCAGGTGTTGTTTTATTATGTGTTACTCTGCATAATAATAAAACATTAAATTATATAATTTCCCTGGTGCAAACTGTATTAAGTACCGCAACTATTGAACTTTTCTTAATGGAAATCCTTTCTGGATTTTTCTGTTTCTATAATGACATGAGCAGCTTAGGCAAACGTATCCTTGACTTTGCCTCAATGACCTTTCAAAAGATGGCATTCACAGGTAGATAATACAGACATATATGAACGCAAGTCAGTATAGAGTAAATACATAGAAACATAGCTCAGACAACACCTTATCCCTTGAAATAGCCTCCTCGTGTTGACAACAGCTTGCATGCAGGAAAGCGAAAGCCCCCTCAGCCGGATTGAAGTCGGATTTGTGTCACGCCTTGCAAGAACGCTCAATAATCTGCTGGAACACTGTAATAAGACGCGCCTTCCTCGGATTACAGAATTTACAGGTTAAGATCAAGGTCTGGTTTGGACAATGTCTCCTTTGAAATAATTCACAGCTCTGATAAATGACTTGGGGAAATGGAGGGTGGATGAAAATGCTACTTGTGATGAGATAATCAGATGTTAAGGAACAGGTGTGTAATGCGAACAATATTTGTAGCTATATTTAATGTATTAATAAATTGTATTATCATGTTTATCTTCGTAGAGTAAATGTGAATACAGAAGTATGTTTATATATTTATTTGACTCGCATAGGGAATCATAACCAAATAAGGTGGACACTGTCCTTAGGAAAATACTAACTTCATTATGATTATAACTTATAATGCTATGCTTTTCATAAGGCGTTGATCGGAGAATAGGTAATCTTCGTTGTCTATTGATGTGATTTTTTTTTTACCAAGATAGCATGCATCTATAAAATTGGACCACTTAATGTATAATTTGTTGACCACATATAAATCTTAAACATTCGGCTATTTTTGTTTTGTTTATTTATAACTTATTTCATTGTCATAGTGAATGGTAAATGTTGATGGTGATTGCATGTTAGTTTCCCAGCCGGGAGAGCCTAATGAATGTGATATGATAGTTAATCCAATTATCGCGAAATAACCCTTCCCATTGGGAACTATATACACACTTTACTGTTTTAAAACTTTGCAAAGGAAGGTTGATAGTTTGTTCAGGTTGTACGCTCAACCAACTATGGGTAAACTTTCTTTGACAGTTTATTTATTATCTATTGTTTTCTGTGATCATAAAATAAGTTTGCAACATCGACCATTTGTCTTATTTTATGAGTTGTATTCTTTTGAGTAGGATGCATTTGTCAGATAAATAATATCATTTTCGCGAGGACCATTTTGAACAGAACACCAACATTCTAATATAGCAGTATAAAAACTGTTTTATATTTATATATAATACGATATGCTTACAATATAGAGTAGACTCATACACGCGCACACTGTCAAATTTCATGGGTTTGAAAAGGATAATTAAGGTTTTCATAATAATGTATCCATTTAAATGTTAAACCCATTTAACCCTTTCAGTACCGGTGATGGGTTTTTTTCTTTTATTTTGTTCAGCTATATTTAAAGCTGGCATGAAGCTTAGGAAGGACATATAGTAGCTAAAGGGATTAGTTAAGTTAGTGTGTAGCCTTTTAATTGGTAGAAGTCCGTCTTAACCTGAATACAATCGTCTAATAGTTGCCAGAATATGATACAAATGTTGTCACCGGTACTGAATGGGTATACATATATAGATGATTTTATATATCTTTTATCATACCCTACTGTAGATACACGCTCCCTGTGACAGTAATCTAGCTACAGTATAACCGTTCTCGTGTCTACCCTTTTTTGTTCTAGTTATCCGGACCAAAAAAGTGTAACCTTGGCGTCCGTAATGATGATGATGACGCCGAGGCTTCACATGCACGTACAGTCATTTACAAAAACTCCTAGACCCCTAGGTTATTGTTTATGCAATTATATATACCTGGATCGATTTTTTGGATGGAACTTGCTTTTCAATTTATAGGGTATATATATAGTTTTGTAGTTGATGTATAGAAAAGCATAGGCATATATTTGTTACCAGAGAGATACTTCCATGATGTGAAAGAGGTGAGGTTCAGGAGATTGTGTGAGTGATTGTACGGTTGGCCAAATAAGTCATGTCTCCGCTGTAATTACGTTTTGCTCCTTGTGTGCTGCATTAATGTCTGTCAGATGTTGAATAGGGTGTGTAAAGATAGGAACATGTTTGTATATCTCACTCGAAACGATGAATTAATGCTTAGATAGTGCTGATACCAATTATTGATCGAAACATACTTGGTGCCGCGACATGACTTATTTAGCCGACTGTACCAGTGTCTCGTGAAATGCGCAACTGGCGTGGTGTGATAAATGATCCTGCTGGTGAAGTTTACAGATCATGTAGGAAGAGGGAGGGGCGTTGTCTTCTTCTTCTTCTTCTTTTTTCTTTGTCTTTGTTCTTCTTCTGTTCTTCTTCTTCTTCTTCTCTCTCCCCCTTTACTTTTTTTCCGTGCGTCATTTCAGTGCGTCTATAATCAAATAACGAAGAGATATTAAATGTTTGATCGTGTAGAATAATATCAGCAGTGGCACCAATATGGCGGGAGTTGGCCGATCTTGGTTACTATACGATCTCTATTTGAGTACACAAACCGCACTATTATAATTATATAGGTGTGCAATATATACTATATAGGGGTACTCTAACAAAACTGGTATATACCTGTATATAGTCAGCGCATGATAATCTTTTCCCATAATATTTAAAACAAAATCTCAAAAATGTTGCACTTATTCGCGATGTATATTTATTGAAACTTCTACAGTATATATATATATATATATATATATATATATATACAGTATATATGTATACTGTATATATACACAGTATATACATTACGTCTCTTGAAACGAGGATTCATTTTTCTGCTGCCAATGTGCTGTATAATAACGAAACGGTTCCATTTCATCTCAACCAGTAGACCATTTCAACCAGTAGCTCTCAACCAGTGCCAAATTAACCCAGACCAACCAAACCAGTGCCAAAATATAGTACCTTACCTTTTGATACCTTTTGATGTGTTCGCCACTCTTCTAGCGGCACCAAGGAGCGCGACGCCCCTCGCTATGGGTGGTGATTTGGTGCAGTAGACTGTTTGAAGCGACAGCTTGCTCCCTTGCGAGGATGGGCTCGTCTGGCACTTTTTGCAGTTCGACATCTAGGGCTCTCTTGAAGTTGTCTAACGAGATGTCCCTCATGTCTCTTACTCGCCGCGGGAGTTTGTTGAAGAGACGTGGGCCTCTGTGTGATAACCAGCCCTCTCGCAGAGAGCCCATAGCACCCCTGTTATTCATCCGGGGGATTTCGCATTCCCAGTCTCTCCTATCACTGAATTTCATGACTATCGGAGTATGTAGGTTTGGTACTAAACCCTCTGCGATTTTCCACGTGTATATTATTAGGTAACGTTCTCTTCTACGTTCCAGTGAGTACAGATTCAGTGCTCTTAAACGCTCCCAATAGTGTAGATGTTTTATCGAACTTATATGCGAAGTGAAATTTCTTTGTACACTCTCTACGTCATTTATTTCACCTGCTTTGTATGGGGATGTTAATACGCTACAGTATTCAAGCCGCGGTAGCACTAGAGATTTGAAGAGCGTTATCATAGGCAATTCACCGCGTGTTTTAAAAGTACGCAGAATCCAACCCGTTAGACGTTTCGCAGCCGCCACTTTGACCTGGTTATGCACTTTGAAACCCATACTTTCAGACATTAATACCCCAAGGTCTTTCACACTGTCTTTCCGTTCTATTATGTGGTTAGATTCTGTTAAGTAATTTGTAATTTCTTTAACACCATTATTATTTCCGTACCGTATTAATTGGAATTTTTCCTCATTGAATTGCATGTTGTTTTCCCTGGTCCACTGGAACACTACATTCATGTCTTCCTGCAGTCGGCCCGTGTCCTCTTGTGTGTTTACTATCTTGCTTAATTTTGTGTCATCAGCAAAAGACGACACCGTACTGTGTCTGGTGTTGGTATCTACAGTATGTCGCAAATTAGTATGAGGAACAGAAGCGGCGCTAGCACTGTTCCTTGGGGCACTGAGCTTTTGACATCTGAAGGCTCAGATGTGACTTGGTTTACTGCTACTGATTGTTTTCGGTTTACGAGGAAATTGTATATCCCACCGTCCGATTTTCCCACTAACCTAACCTAACCTAACCTAACCGTATTGGTGTATTTGGAACTGGTTGAGAGCTACTGGTTGAAATGGTCTACTGGTTGAGTTGACCGGTCACCTAACGAAATGTATTTACAGTCCACGTATCTTTTCACCAACTGTATAACTTTAATTTTCTTTAACGCCTTACGAGCGGGCCTGTCAGTAACTTCTACTACCTGCCAAGCGGGTGGTTTTACCCTAAATGAGCTTATTTCCATGCACTTTTTCATGCATAAACAAGAGCCAGAGCGTAATACAATTATGTATTCCTGAAAGGGCGATAATTGAGCTTTCCAATGACGCCAGAACCATCCTTCTACGACCACGCGTTCTCTTGCAACGATCGTGCAAGACGAAGGAAAAATCCCTAAAATACGGTAATTTCCTTACATAATTCCCTGTGTAGCGAGGTAGTGAGTGTGGATCTGTGTGGAGGGGACGTCAGTTGCCGCGTGGGAACCGTGCCGAACGGTCAGAGCCGACCTACGCTCCTCCCACCGCTCGTCTCTCTCTCAGAGCCAATTATTGCCCAAAATTGCACACCGCCTTAAGTCGGTCCCCGCCACATAGTCCTTTCTTCTCTAGACCGACTTAAGTCCGGTCCCGCCAGTTAAGGGTTAACATTACCACATTAAAACCTTTATAGTATTTTATCGGAATAATTTGGAAACAAATATAATATCATCTCCTCAAAACGAAATTCGGTGTTAGGTAAGCTTTTAACATTATTCTGCTACATGAATGAGTCTATCGTCAGTCTACTATAGTTTCCGATACCAATGCTAAAGATTCCAGAAATGCTACCACAAAATGTTGACCTTGGAATGTTGAGGATAAAAAACTCGTGTGAAACCGGTTTATTCGTAACAACACGGCAGTATGGCATTGTAGGTTTCTTTTTATACTGATAGTGCTCCCTATAGTTCAGATAATAATTATACACCAAATCAAGCTGTGTTCATAATCAGTAACGTACGGATGCTAAACTTTCCAATACATGTTAGTTGAATCTTTGAAAGGAGTGCAGTCACAGAGTGTAAGGTGAAGTTGAACGGTCAGGTTATGGAGAATGTCGGCTCAATAAACTATTTGGGCAGTATGAGTAAAGATGGGAATATGGAGGATGAAGTGCAGGAGAGGGTGCAACAGCAGAAGAGGGTTGTAGGAATGCTGAAAGCAGTGACAAGAAATAGGGTGGTGAGTATAAAATATAAGAAGTCATTGCATGATAGTGTGGTAATCCCGACATTTGACGTACAGGAGTGAAGCATGGGCGTTGTTGGAGAGGCACACATCAAGAGTGAGATGGGTGGAAATGAGTTACTTGAAGTGCGTGTGGAGTTACATAGAGAGATAGGCAGACTAATCAGGAAGAACGAGAGCGTTGTGGTGAGGATGTGGATGTGCTGGAGAGTGTGAAAAGGAACACCTTAAGATGGTTCGGCCATGTGGAACGTATGGGAAGCAAGAGCATTACTAATATAAGAGAATATACGAGAGTGAGGTGTAAGGGCAGAGAAGGAGAGGTAGACCGAGAGTGAGATGTAAGGGCAGAGAGGAGTTGACAGGTATATGTGTGAAAGTGTTGTTAGGTGGGAGGAGAGGCACCGGGTTACAGAGGACAGAGGTGCATGGAGGCGATTCATTCTTGGCCACACCTTCTGGGATCATGATGTCTGGCAATAGATAGATAGATAGATATTAGACCACTAGATTGCGGAGCTTGATTTTAGCTGGATATCATATAGGACAATATGGTTTTGCAATGTCAAATGGTTATAGTTTAAGCTGGCAATAATACTAATAATAATATTACTACTAATACTAATACTACTACTAATAATAATAATATTATTAATAAATGCTTACAGTTTGCAAGGTTGTAAAGTTGGTATAATGTATCGTTAACCATGAAGTTGACAGTGATGTGAGTTACGGTAGTTACATTAGATTTATGAATACGATCATGACACGTGACTTGGGTAATGTAGAATTATAGAATATAGATCAGTGTAAATTTAGTTTAGTATTACGTACATATATAATTTGAAGCTCTTGTACTCTATTGCTTAGCTTACATAATTTGTCTAAATCTATTCATAGATCTATCTATCTATCTATTCATAGATACTAATGCTTATTTATTTTTTTGAAAACAAGAGAGCAAGAGATAGACTTAGTTTTTGTAGTAGTAGTAGTAGTAGTAATAGTAGTAGTAGTATTATACATTTTTTTTTTCGAGCTGGCGTTCAATGAGGCAGCAATTACACGCTCATGTATGATTACACAATTTTATCCTTAGACAACGCCTATAATGGACGAAATTATTTGAAAAATTACGTTATCATTAGAAATAGCAATGTTAAACCTTGCACTCACTGTAAACATCAATTAAACGATTACATTCACCATATGAACGAACTCTAGGGATCGAAACACTGAAGCAGTACAATCTTCCTCAGTGAACCATATACCTCGCACAGATCCTTCCTAATCCCTCTAATATCGTAAAATGTCAGCCAGAATAAATGGAGAAACGCGTCCTAATTGAGATTTGTTTTATATCATCGAACAAGTAATGATGAGTCAACCCATTGAAACACAATGGGAAACAGTGGCTCGACAATTATTGCCACCATATACCCGTAATATAAGAGTCCAGGACCAAATGGCGCTATCCGGCAACTATTCACACCTTGGTGAGAATTATACGGAGTGTCAACTCCACACTATAATTGGGAAAGCTTTACATGCATGCCATCTATTGGCCAAGCTAGTTGATAAGAGAATGGGAATACAATAGGTTTTAAAATAAATGTATGCAGGGTAACTATGTTAAAATCATGTATTAGCTGCACCACCCTTTAGGTAACTATACAGGTATTTTGAACGGCAGATTGGGGATGCATATTAGTATCCTTACTTTGTATGTGTCCAGTTTTCATCATTATGATGATCAAAAGTCTCACAAATATTATCCTTGGGCAGTTCTTTCCGCTACACAGGATCTTACCTGAAATAGCCCTTAACAACATGCAACTATTTCAAACATTGAGAATGTAGTACATAAATGTTTTACACATTTATACATGTAAATGGCTGTAATTCATAATAACGTAGGTTTATCTTATAATATTAAATTGTATTTCCTCTGACCTCTCTGTCGGAATAATTTAACATTTTGCAGTACCGGTAACATAATCACACACAGCTCTTACATGCAGATTCGTAAGAAGTTGGTCTCAGAGAATTACCCTTATTGATATTATCAATAATTACACCTATTCCAGTGTACAGGCCTACACCATTGCAAGTCACATTTAAACATTTATAATAATGCATTGATTAATTTATTATGTATATTAGTCGATGAATAAGAAAGAAATAGGCATGGCAACATGAAATGCAAACAGGTGTCTGGTGTCAATTAAATATTTTGGATTGTAACCAATACACAATGCAATACTACTATACACAATATATTTTCATGTGAAAATATAATTACTCCCTTATCAGCCAATTGTTCCATACATATTGTATTTTGTGAACAATTAAATCGTAGGTCACGGCCAGTTCGTCTTTTTTCCCGCATACCACACAGCGGTGGGCAACGTTTGGGGCCAAATCTGTTTATTCCGCCAAACACCCCTCGCATCGTTCCTGTCATTTGTTGTAAACAGACAGATGACACGCCGATTATTACAGCGCCATCTATTGACCAAGTTATGTCATTATCTTGGTTTCAGAATCCCCATAAAACTTGACACTCCGTATATTCTTTCCTCCGTGCCTCAGCCTACTGTTTCCAGTTTCTTGTTCCCGGGAAAAGTCCTACAGTAACAGTATACCTCTAGCACTGCTTGTGAGAGGGTTCTGTGTAAAGGGCTCCGTTGACCCACTTTGCAATGTCCGTACCCCGTGCGGTTTTAACCAACCTAGTACTTCAGCTGTGTGCCAAAATGGTAGGAAAGACCACTGCACCATCAGAAAGGGCTCGTATACTCGCCCTGAGGGAAGGCATGAGATTAAAGGAGATTTGTGACCGCGTGGGCAGGTCTAAAGCAAGGAGGCTGGACGCCTGCCAGTGTTCTTGTCTAAAGCAACCAGCTGACAGATCGTCACCTGTCTGCCACTCTACCAACCAGGTTCGTGCCCCTAGATCACGCCCAGGAAGACCTAGAAAGACCTATCCTTTGACTGATAACCTGCTACGACGTGCAGTTTTGTGAAACTCATTCATGACTTCCACATACCTAAACACAAAATGTACCCTAACTCTTCATGAATGTGTCGTGTGGATTGCAGCGTCACCTCGGTCTTCCCTCTCGCCATGCAGCTATTAATTAAGCCACTCGTCACCCTTCGTATGAAACAGAAAAGGCTGCAGTGTGCCAAGAAATAGCGTCACTGGTCATCTGAAAAGTGGTTACGAGTGTGTTTCCGCGATGAGAGCAAATTTCCGTGTGTAAGAGTGTGTGTGAAGAGCGTGCGTCGGCCGGCTGGGAACAAGAAGATATCGGCCATCAACACCACGTCGGTACCCCGCCTTCAGGAGGCGATCCTGCAGGTGTGGCAGGGTTTGGATCTGGCATAGCCTACTGGAAGGATCTTGCCAGAAGTATGCCAGAACGCCTTGAGGAAGTCATCAGGATCAAGGGAGGCATTACAAGATTCTAAGGTAAATACAGAAAGCCATTATGTACAATATTTACTCTAGTATTACATGATTTCCTTAAGTTTCATGTCCAGGTTTTCATTTGGTTCATCTTTTCATGCCGACACTTAACGTATTATTGGTACGGTGCGTACGGGAATAGTCCTGTTCGATCTGTTCGTTTTTACTCGCTGTTGTTCGATTTTACGAGCTTAGTGTTTGGTTTTACTCACTTTCTGTTCGGTTTTACTTGCTTCTTGTCCGGTTTTCTTCGCTGTTCGGTTTTAATAGCCTTTTATTTAGTTTTACTTGCTTTTTGTACGGTTTTGCTCGCTTTTTGTTCTGTTTTTTTAATTTGTTTCGAGTTTGCTCGTTTTCCGTTTGGTTTTACTAGCTTTTTATGTTATACTCGCTTTTGTTCGGTTTGGTCAATATTTAAGAGTCGCACCACAGCTGGGATCTCATTTATAATGGTAGTTTTGGGTTCCTATCATTATATGCTTCATTGCTATATACTTTTTATCCACGGGGATTTTTTTTTTTTTTTTTTTTTTTTTTTTTTTTTTTTTTGTTGCTTTAACCTAACCAAAAAACCTAGCCTAACTTAACTTAAATGTATTTGGGGGCTGTTAGGTTAGGTTAGGTTAATGCTAAACAAAACTAAATTAAGCCAAGAAAAAAAAAAAAAAATCTCGTGGATAAAAAGTATATAGCAATGAAGCATAGAATGATAGGAACCCAAAACTACCATTACAAATGAGATCCTAGCTGTGGTGCGACTTGTAAATATTGACCTTCGGTTTTACTCGCTATTTTATGGTTGTACTCAATTTTGTTCAGGTTTACTCGATGTTCCTTAGTTCAGCCAGATACTGCCAAGGGGCTGTTCTCTTCTTCGTGTGTTCCCCTGTATTTGCCAAAGAAAAGTGAATATACTCTATTGTTCGTCCCTGGGTGAGGTATATACGGTAGCGCTAATAAGTCATGTCTCGGCTCTCATTACGTTTGGTTCGCTCTGTGTTATACTAATGTCTGATTGTCTGTCATATGTTGAATAGGGTGGGTAAGTGTAGGAACATGTTTGTATATCTCCCTCAAAAAGAAGAAATCATGTGTAAATATTGCCGATACCAAGTATTGATCAAAATATAATTGGTGCCGAGACATCACATATTAGGCCGACTGTACGGTGGCGCTAATAAGTCATGTCTTGGCTGTCATTACGTTTGGCTCGCTCTGTGCTATGTTAATGTCTGTCAGATGTTGAATAGGGTGGGTAAGTGTAGGAAAATGTGTGTATATCTCGCTCAAAAAGAAGAAATCATGTGTAAATATTGCTGATACCAATTATTGATCAACATATAATCGGTGCCGAGACATCACTTATTAGCCAGACTGTACCAGAATGCACTATTTATATATTCAGTGGTATCCAAACAGCCTTAACACCTGTACTATTTTTTTCTGTAACCCCTTCTGTACCGGCGACGTTTTTCTAATTCTATTTTAGCTGTATTAAGACGGTTTTGTGCAGTTTAAAAGGATATGTGGTAGTCAAAAGGGTTCAGTGAGATAGTTCATAGACTGTTCATTGCTGTAGGCCCTTTGTAAACTGAATAAAATCGTCTAATAGTTAACAGAATAAAGTTAAAAGACTGCACCGGTACTGAAGGGGTTAATCGGGCGAAAAGTTGACTACATTAGCAGCTTATTGCTTGACTATTAATGTAATCATGTAATGCACTCTGTCATTTGGCTAAATAAACGTTGAAGTGGCTGAGTAATAAAGTTGGGGACGTTCATTTTATTGTTTGCCAGCTTAACACACACACACAGAGAGAGAGAGAGAAATTAGGCTATACCCAAATCATTCCGTGTTTATTTACAACTTAACCCTTTCACGCTTTTGACGCGATTTTGAGCCTATTAGGAATACTTTAAAGCCTTTGTTACCTGTACCATCAGGGGTATTTAGAAACCTTTAGTTTAGTTACTTCAACCTCTGCAGTTGTCTTTGAGTTAGCTGTGGGCAGAAAACTAATTTTGGAGAGGTAATTATAAGAGTGAGAGAACTCTTATTTCTTATTGCTAATCTGGCAACCACTGCGTCATAAAAGCGTGAAAGAGTTAAGCATATCGCAAATTAGACTAAAGACGTAAAGGTTACACTAGCGGTTGGCATGTGTTTTGATAATGTGCTAAAATGTATATTGACATGACATGAAGGAAATTAAGGGAAGATTAGTATTTATTGGTTCAATTCAATATTTTATTTTATTTAGTTTCCTCCCAAGACCTACATCAAACTTTAAAAAACGTATTTCCAAGACTCAATTAGAGATAAATTTGTTCATTTTTCGGTAGAGAGTTCTACATAAACTATCGCTCGCCAGGAAACAATCGACATCTAAATGGCACAACATATCTTAAAATCGCCAAGCTAATGGATCGAAAGTCTTTATATCTCAAAACTAATAGACGTGAAGGTTACACTAGCGACTGGCGTGTGTTTGGGTAATGTACTAAACTGTATATTGTGGCCATGACATGAAGGAATTGTAGGCCAGATGTATATTTATTGGTTAATGTAATTATTTTATTTGTTATTATCTTTAGCTTCCTCCCAAAACCTACATCAATCTTTAAAAATAGGGTAGCATTCAAGGAGACTACTGCAGGACTCTTCTTCTTACCTCTGACCTGGTATAGGCTATCCTGGTGTTTACTACCCTATACCCATTTGAAAGGACATTAGCCTAACCTAACAACCTTACCTAACCTAACCTAGTATTATAGGTGGGGGCTGCCGCCCCCACACCCCCGCTTTGACTTAGATTGTTGGTGTATTTGTCTGTGAAGTGGGTATTTTTCAATTTGTTGATAACGAAAATCCTCCATGCGGACTATATGGAGAAAAATATGGCGAATCTATTGGTGCCTATTTTCCCTAATAAATTGTTTCTCATAACGTCGCACTAGTGTCCTTGAATATTATCAAAAATAGTACCGTACTACCAAGACTCACTTCGAGATACATTTGTAAATTTTTTTGGTAGAAAAATTTACTGGCCGGAGCCCAGTTCCTCCGAAACTACAGGCTCGCGATGGCCAGTTCCTCCGAAACTACTGGCTCGCTATCGCTCGCCAGGAAACAATAGACATCTAGATAGCGCAAAAAGTCTTAACTCCCTCAGACATATATGACGCGATCACGTTATATGGACTAGTGAACCAAAAACTCATATGACGCGATCGCGTCATATGGACTTATCTCCATGCCTCTATAATAAGATATATGACGCACTAGCGTCATATGGAGCTCAGTAAGTCCGATAAGTTACCTTACGATAAAACCGTTGGTGGCAACCTCAGCCACCTCCGATAATTCTAACGGCCGCAGTGTTGTTGTGAGTGTAGTGCGAGGCAGTGGCAATGATCCCGGGGCTCCCGCCTCCTCGGACTTTTTGGAACATAATATGTCTGAAGGAGTTAAAATCGCCAAACTAATGAATCGAACGTCTTAAAATCATAAAACTAATGGGGCTAAACAAGAAAACTTAGAACGGGGTCCAGCATGTAGTAAATTAGACTAAAGACGCGAAGGTTACACTGGTGGTTGGCATGTGTTTTGGTAATGTGCAAAATAATGTGGCCCTGACATGAAGGGATTACTGATAATGGAATAATCATATTAACACAGACGCTTACCACCATTATTGACTACTAACAAATATTAACACAGACGCTTACCACCATTATTGACTACTAACAAATATTAACACAGACGCTTACCACCATTATTGACTACTAACAAATATTAACACAGACGCTTACCACCATTATTGACTACTAACAAATATTAACACAGACGCTTACCACCATTATTGACTACTAACAAATATTAACACAGACGCTTACCACCATTATTGACTACTAACAAATATTAACACAGACGCTTACCACATTATTGACTACTAACAAATATTAACACAGAGACGCTTACCACCATTATTGACTAACAAATATTAACTCAGACGCTTACCACCATTATTGACTACTAACAAATATTACAGACGCTTACCACCATTATTGACTACTAACAAATATTAACACAGACGCTTACCACCATTATTGACTACTAACAAATATTAACACAGACGCTTACCACCATTATTGACTACTAACAAATATTTCCAACGCTTACCACTAGTTATCAACAATTATTAAATGCTTCAATTAGATTACTTCAATTATTAACACTATCATGCTTACCACTAGTTATCAAATGCTTCACATAGCTTATCAATTATGCTACTAATCATGCTTCACTTATCAATTCTGCTTAATGCTTCACTAGTTATCAATTCTGCTTAATGTTTCACTAGTTATCAATTCTGCTTAATGTTTCACTAGTTATCAATTCTGCTTAATGTTTCACTAGTTATCAATTCTGCTTAATGCTTCACTAGTTATCAATTATGCTTAATGCTTCACTAGTTATCAATTATGCTTAATGCTTCACTAGTTATCAATTATGCTTAATGCTTCACTAGTTATCAATTATGCTTAATGCTTCACTAGTTATCAATTATGCTTAATTTCACTAGTTATCAATTATGCTTAATGCTTCACTAGTTATCAATTATGCTTAATGCTTCACTAGTTATCAATTATGCTTAATGCTTCACTAGTTATCAATTATGCTTAATGCTTCACTAGTTATCAATTATGCTTAATGCTTCACTAGTTATCAATTATGCTTAATGCTTCACTAGTTATCAATTATGCTTAATGCTTCACTAGTTATCAATTATGCTTAATGCTTCACTAGTTATCAATTATGCTTAATGCTTCACTAGTTATCAATTATGCTTAATGCTTCACTAGTTATCAATTATGCTTAATGCTTCACTAGTTATCAATTATGCTTAATGCTTCACTAGTTATCAATTATGCTTAATGCTTCACTAGTTATCAATTATGCTTAATGCTTCACTAGTTATCAATTATGCTTAATGCTTCACTAGTTATCAATTATGCTTAATGCTTCACTAGTTATCAATTATGCTTAATGCTTCACTAGTTATCAATTATGCTTAATGCTTCACTAGTTATCAATTATGCTTAATGCTTCACTAGTTATCAATTATGCTTAATGCTTCACTAGTTATCAAAATCGCCATTTCAAACAGTTGATTTATATATAATGTTAAATTATGTCCTCCTTTATTTTGCGATAGGTATGCATACAGTAAATTCTTGTTTAAGAACATAAGAAAATGGGAGTCTGCAGAAAGCCGATTGGCCTAAGCAAGGCAGATCCCTGTTTCCTTTGTTTTTGTTTTTAGTTTATTCATGTTTCCTCGTTTTTCCGAAATGTATACTATAAGCTCTTCTGTAATGGTATCTCGCTCTTATATATGAACAAAAGAACAAGTACTAACTGTATAACATTTATTATATTTACAATAGATTATTTTTGCATACTCGATTATTCGTAATATATATATATATATATATATATATATATATATATATAGGGTGTATTGAAAAAACACGACTTAAAATGCTAAGTACCGAATAAAAAAACAAAGTTCGCTTTATGCTATAACAAAATAACAAATAATTAGTAATTAATGATTTAAAGAATATAAATAAAATATTCAGTGTCGTCCAAGCATGGGTTATAATCCGAACACTTTCATTAGTCTCCTCTTTCATGCTCCCCCTCCCTCCCCCCCCCCCCCCCTCATCTCCTAGTTTATACCCAGGAATATTGAATTATAAACATAATTAGTTTTCCGGGTGAAGCAATGTAAGTAATATTCCCTTTATACACCGTTTACAACTCAAATTATGTATTAAGTATTATTTTTTTCAACATATGAAAGACATCTTGGATGAAACTAATTACGATCCTCAAGTGGTCTGCAGACATTACTGTCATATGTTAATAAATAAAAAAACAATGCTGAATGATTACAATACCCAAACAATGTGGGCATTACAAAGTTATTGCCTAATGTTATTTAATTAATTGTACAGTAGTGAATATTAATTCAAAAACAAACTTATTCGAAGCGGTTTCTGGTTGAATTGAATCTCTTTACTAATTCTTACTGAGTATTTGCATTTCAGAGATTCGTTTAATAAGTTCGAGACTTCAAAATCGATCAGAATTAATTACCACTACTGTACATGGTCATTACAGTGTAATAAGAGTAGATTAATTGAAATAAGTTTAATTACCACCAACTGATGTAATACAGAAATCAATCATACCCAATAGTTTTAATCTTTGAATCTTTATACCGAGTCTTAAAACATTTTCGGAATTTCATTCAAGATCAGCCCGCAATGAATCTATGAATCAAGAACTATGCTTCATAAACGATTGAATTACCTTCAACTACGTTTGGATACTCGACCCAGACTTGGGCATCAGCATTATACCCCGTGACCAGAGTTGCAAATGTTACATATTTTTTTTACTCTAATCTGTTTTTCAAATAATTAGTATATTTCTGCTAACTACCTAATATCATCACCATATTCTAAGATACTTTGATTTGGTAATTTCTAATGTGTGAATAGGTAAACCTATGCTTTCCCTTTAGTTAAGTCCATAGTAAACCTGTTAATCACGTATCAATTATTTAGTGCTTTATGTGTAACCCTGTTTTGCTAGATTTCTAAATAAGCATATATCTCATTAATAACACTTTTTTTTTTTTTGTGAAAATGTTATACAATATATGTTTATTTTCCATTTTACAATGTGTTCGTCATAGTCTGTAACAGTTATTTCAATACACCCTATATAGATAGATATATATAAAACCAGGAGGTAACCAGCTCACAAACTCAGATTAGTTAATGTTGGTATGTCACCAAACAATAGACTCGCAATTCTTCCTTTATGGATAACATTACTAAACGTTTATAATTGATTAATATACCGGTACACAACTTCTATTAACATGTAGAACAATTCATAAACACATATATAAACTTTGATTCACTACGAGATTATGAGTCCTATCACTTTACGATACATACAAACCAGAGCTACTCGGGAACCAATATACTGTACATGTGGAGTTAAGGGAGGTCACCTGTTGTTTACGATACATACAAACCAGAGCTACTCGGGAACCAATATACTGTACATGTGGAGTTAAGGGAGGTCACCTGTTGTTTACGATACATACAAACCAGAGCTACTCGGGAACCAATATACTGTACATGTGGAGTTAAGGGAGGTCACCTGTTGTTTACGATACATACAAACCAGAGCTACTCGGGAACCAATATACTGTACATGTGGAGTTAAGGGAGGTCACCTGTTGTTTACGATACATACAAACCAGAGCTACTCGGGAACCAATATACTGTACATGTGGAGTTAAGGGAGGTCACCTGTTGTTTACGATACATACAAACCAGAGCTACTCGGGAACCAATATACTGTACATGTGGAGTTAAGGGAGGTCACCTGTTGTTTACGATACATGCAAACCAGAGCTACTCGGGAACCAATATACTCTACATGTGGAGTTAAGGGAGGTCACCTGTTGTTTACGATACATACAAACCAGAGCTACTCGGGAACCAATATACTGTACATGTGGAGTTAAGGGAGGTCACCTGTTGTTTACGATACATACAAACCAGAGCTACTCGGGAACCAATATACTGTACATGTGGAGTTAAGGGAGGTCACCTGTTGTTTACGATACATACAAACCAGAGCTACTCGGGAACCAATATACTGTACATGTGGAGTTAAGGGGGTCACCTGTTGTTTTTTTTTTTTTTTTTTTTCCCTCTCTCCTTTTTTCTGGCTTGTATCGCTTCGGCCCCATTCAGCCAACTGTTTTAAAACGTTTATCCCCATCCAGGTGTCTATTTCTTCCTGGCGAGCGATAGCGAGCCAGCATTGTATGGAGAAATCCGGCTTCGCCGGAGAAATTTTTCTATCGAAAAATGTAAAAATTTAGCTTGCTGTCAAAACAAAAATATATATATGCTGGCTCGCTACCGCTCGCCAGGAAAATATTGACACCTGGATGGGGGTAAACGTCTAAAAACAGTTGGCTGAATGGGGCCGAATGGATACAAGCCAGAGAAAGGGAGAGACAGAAAGCAGGTGACTCCCCTTAATATTTTTCTATATAATACATTAGTCATTCCTTCACTTCCGTAATACATTGATCATTCAGTACAATTTGGCTCACACTGTCATCTATTTCCTGATATAAATTGTTGAGTTCTGGAAAAAGTACACAATGATGGCATAGTTGGAGGAAGTGTCGTGTTCACTTTGTAATTGGAGTGTAATGTGCGTACTGTAGTGTGTGTGTGTGTGTGTGTGTGCTTGATTATATGTAAATATGGTGTGTGGAGAGAGAGAGAGAGAGAGAGAGAGAGAGAGAGAGAGAGAGAGAGATATCTGCCTTATATTTTGTATTGTAATTTTTTTTTTTTTTCATTAACGGTCGTAAGGGCATTTATCTATATACCGTAAGTTCGATTATTGCGTAAGAATACAACTCAGAAATTGCAATTTACTTAAATATTTCATATTGTAAGTTTTTCATTTTGTATTGATTTATATAGTTATGTCGATTAGCTACTGTAACACACTGATATATAATTGTCCTCACCTAATTTACAGTAATCATATAATTGTTGTTCTTTGTGTTAGCCAGTAAGATTGTCATATATGTTTTTTTATTATCTAACATCGGCCTATATACAATTTCTCATCAGGGTATCGCCGAACTTTTGAATTAAGTCAGGATTTTTGTTATAACCCTTTCAGTGTAGCATGACACATCCTTGTATGTTATGCTGGACATTATGAAAACATTTAGTTAACCCTTTGAAAATCTGATAATACCGGCTTAAGGGGACAGTGGTAATATTTTGGGTCTATTTATTTATTTATTTTTTAGTTTCCTCGCTAGATCTCGATCATCAAGATTTAAAAAACAAAAACACACTCCCTAGACCCACCTGCAAGGTAAATGTGTAAATTTTTCGATGGAAAAATGTTCCGGCGAAAAGACCGGTTTCTCTTAAAATTACAGGCTCGCTTTCGCTCGCCAGTAAAAAAAACCCACTCCTAAATGGCACGAAAAGGTTTTGATATTGATAAAGAAATGGGACGAAAGGTCTTAAAATCGACAAACTAATGGGCCGAACGTCTTATAATCGGAAAACTAATGGGGCTAAACATGAGGAAGAATGGGGACCAGTAAAACGGCCCATCTCCCCTTAACCTTATTTGGTCCGAGGGAGATCTTTTTGCATTCACCCTGTTTCGCTCTATTTATTAAGAGATTTTAAGAAATTGCACTCCATTTTTGTTTTCTCGATAATAAGAATAAACTTCATCCCATTCATCCCAGCCACGACATACGTATATCGATTGTTTGTATAAATGTACTGTGTGTGTGTGTGTGTGTGTGTGTGTGTGTGTGTGTGTGGTTTTTTTTTTTAAGGGAATTTGAGAAGGCGTATTTGTTAGTCTATGGGACACACTAAGATGCATTGGTTAAAAAATGTCAGAGTAAGCAAAATCCTCAAAAATAATGACGTTGGACCAGATAGTGTTAAGGGGAGATGGGCGTATATTATATATGCTCATTTATGGATCTTGTTATATATATGCTCATTTATGGATCTTGTTATATATATATATATATATATATATGCTCATTTATGGATCTTGTTATATACAGTATATATATGCTCATTTATGGATCTTGTTATATATATATGCTCATTTATGGATCTTGTTATATATATATGGATCTTGTTATATATATATGCTCATTTATGGATCTTGTTATATTTTGTGTTAGTTTCCTCCCTAGATCTCCATCAAACTTCAAGAAAAAACATCTATTAGATCCCCCTTCTAGATTAATTTGTACATTTTTCGGTAGAAAAATTTCCCGGCCGAAGTCCTGTTCTTCCAAAATTACAGGCTCACTATCGTTAGGAAAAAAAGTCGACACCTAAATAACACGACAGGTCTTACTATTGACAAACAAATGGGACAAAAGGTCTTAAAATCGACAAACTAATGGGTCAATCATCTTAAAATCTGAAAACTAATGGGGCTAAACATGAGGAAGAAGGGGGACCAGTAAAACGGCCCATCTCCCCTTATTTTTTTATTTTTTTCAAAGCAAGCGAAATCCTCAATAATTATTTAACCAAACATCAAAATATCCCACAAGACGTTGAGACCAAATAGTGTTGACCCTTTAAGTACCGGCGACGTGTGCTATATTGTATTCTAGCTAGATTTTGACGATACTTAGCAGCTTAGGAAGGATCTGTGGTAGTTAAAAGGGTTGGTTGAGATAGAACGAAGCCCTATTATTGCTAAAGTTCCTTCCTAAATTGAATATAATGGTCTAAAAGTTGCCAGAATATGATAAAAAGGACGTCCCTGGTAAAACGGACACGATCCATGTTGCCCAACGATGTACAGTTTCCTCCATAAGTTCCCTTTCTCTCTCGGCTTTTATTTGTGGAAGTAAAATGAGTATAATCAATATTTCAAGAGTATTATCTTTTTAAGGGGATATGGGTCGTTTTCTGGTCCCCCTTCTTCCTCGTGCTTAGCCCCGTTTGTTTTCAGATTGTATGAAGTTTGGCCCATTAGATAGATTTGCATAAAGAAAATCGCTAGATCTCACGAACATTTGTCAGTAGCTGTACATCGGATTCAATAGTTCGCCAACAACCTTAATGAGAATCCATGTTATTTGAAGATCTTGACAAACTATCGTAAGACTATCAGATTACAATATTTCCCGTTTTACAATATTTCCCGTTTTACAATGTTTCGAATTTACACTGTCACACAAAGTTCTCACATAATTATTGAATGCCAGTGTACCGACATTGATATTGTTACTTGCGTGCGGTACCATTTTCTGCCAGGGATGTTAGGGACTGTGTACACTGGCTCTTAAAGTAAAAATGTTGGCGCCAGCTCTCAATTCACTGTATTGTACAATGCCAGCAAAAGAACACGCGTCTAGTATTGATGCTCGGGCCCAATTTCTTAAGAGTTCTAAAGTGTTCATATATTATATATGTGTGTGTGTGTGTGTGTGTACAGTTGTAGTCAGAATTTATGAACAATATTTAGTGGAGAAAATATGATAGTGTCGAAGTATTTTGGATAGAGCCACCATCATCTTAATGTAGGCTCTTACTAGTCAATGCTCCCTGCCTTGTATGTATCGTAAAAAGATGTTCATGTATTCCTGACCACGGTTGTACATGAATACACGCGCACGCATGCATACGTAACACACACACACACACACACACACACACACACACACACACACACACACACACACACACACACACACACACACACACACACACACGTACTCTCTGCCAATCATAAAGATGTACTGGTAGGTTGAAAATGGGATAATATGTACAGTATATACTCAAATACTATTTATTTATTAATTCATATTCTCATTCTCTCTGTCTCTCTCTCTCTCTCTTACCCCCCTAACCCCCCCACCCCGTTATGCTTGATTCAACCTCAAGAGAAGCCCCAACTCGCTGCCTCACAGTCATCACCTCAACACCAACAACATTATGCAAAACAATGCAGTCTCCCCCAAAAGTACCATCCTCTTCGGAGCAGTTTATGTTACAAGCCACTACGTCATTCCCTCTGCCCCCCAAGTACCTCTACATAAGTCACCAGAGCGAAAATTACACAAAGTCAGGTCACAGGTGAGGGAACAGGAAGACCTTCGTGCCCTCTATTCCAGGACGAACAGAATCAGGACATGCATCTCAATCGGACCAGAACTCGTCAGCCCGCCCTTACCAAGGCAAGATCATTCTACTAGATATCATGTATTTGTTGATTTCATTAATTGAGTTTAGGAGTAAAGTCGGTTGGTGGAGGGAACATAATAATCCTGTGGAGGATCAATTAGGTGTCCTGTTTGCAAAACTCACGACTAATTATCCTGCCACGGTCTTGTCTAGCTATTCTGATGAGCCTACTAGGTATCATTTGGGTGGGACAAACTTGCACAAACGAGCCCAGGTGTCTAGGTATCCTGATATCGTTTCTAGGCATCCTGATATAACAATATCACACTCAAGTTGTTTCAGTCTCGAAGTATTTGCCAAACCTGCAAGCAAAAAGTCCATGCCAGATACGGGTAACATCGTGAGTTCACTCGCTGCCACCACCACACACTTGCAGCATTCCTTATTAGGTAGGACCTGTCAAGGAGGTAGTACTGATTAGTCTACCAATGTGACTCGCCCTGCAAAATGTTTATTGTTACAGAAGAAGACACACTCGCAGGTCTTAGTAAGAAGCATAAGTTTAACATGCAGCATTCTCCCAGCTCCCACAAGAATCACAAACTCTATTGTTGTCCATACCTGTGATCCCTGGAAAGAAATTTAAGTGGTAGCAAAAAGTTCTAAATCTCGTCTCTGGCTTTCAGGGACCCTTTTTGCCCAAGTCAAACTTATACAATACACACCCTATCCTTATTGCTACATTTGACCAAATATATCTATATATATCAAATATATCAAATATATATCAAATATAATCTACTTCTCGTGGACGACTCCATTGACAAAAATGTTGATATAGATATAGTTGATTACTGTAGACGCTTCCGTACAGTAGCCTACCCCTTACTTACATATACTGTGTTTTACTAGCTAGTCTTCCTCTCTCCCTCCTTCCGCAAATAAACTTCACTTATTGTATTCCATAGGCACTACCCACCACCAGAAATATATATATATATATATATATATCTTTCCTCTATGTCATTTGGGTATTATTGTTTCACTATATAGTTTGTCTCGGCATATAATTATCACCTTGTATTTCATTCACCTGGGTATCTTTTTGTATTTCACAGGTTCTACTCATCTCTGTAATTGTACCTATATTATTTGTTCTCCAGAGCCATTCAGTTACTATTACTTTGCCCTTCAGTAATTATTATTATCCCATTTAGTTATCCATTGTGCCACGCTACCATGTAACGGAATTATTCATTATATAATTATTAGGTCTATGTAAATATTGTCACTCTACTTTGTTAATCAATGACTTTATAAGCTGTATCCGGGTACTCTGTTCTAGTGCTTGCCATCTCTATTGATTTAAGGGGGGTGACCTGCTTTTGCTTTTTTTCCCTATTTTATCTTTCTCTTGCTTGCATCCATTCGGCCCCATTAATCATACTGTTTTAAGACATTTATCCCCATCCAGGTGTCAATTTCTTCATGGCGAGCGATAGCGAGCCAGCATTGTATGGAGAAATCCAGCTCTGCCGGAGAAATCTTTCTATCGAAAAATGCAAAAATTTAGCCTGTCAAAAAACTTTTGTTTTAAATATGCTGGCAGCCTGGCGAGCGGTATCGACACCTGGATAGCGATAAACGCCTCAAAACAGTAGGCTGAATGGGGCCGAATAAATTTAACTCAGAGAGGGAGAGCGAGACAAACAATACGAGGTGGGCCCCCTTAAGGACCACTCGCTTACTTAAGGTGTACAGGCTACAGGCTGCGCCCCTATGTGTACGGTACCTAATAACGCCTCTCACTCTCACTCTCTCTCTGTACACATTACATAACAGTCTTCACCTACAATTGTCTGTGATTCTTATGAGTTTGGTGTGAGCTATGTTGCTGGTATGCCCGATGATTATGTGTGTGTGTGTTTGTGTGTGGCTGTGCAAGAGAGAGAGAGAGAGAGTATTGAAGTATTCTCTCTCTCTCTCTCTCTCTCTCTCTCTCTCTCTCTCTCTCTCTCTCACAGTACACATTACATAAGAGTTCATCCCCATATACAGTAATACGGTTTACTTAGAGCTATGGTGGTATGTATGTGTGTAAATATGGACTAAGATGGCTGTGTGTGTGTGTGTCACTATATTTACTATGATCTATGGTGGTGTGGTATGAACGATGATGAGTATGCTATAGTTGCTCAAGGTTGTGTGTGTGTGTGTGTGTGTGTGTGTGTGTGTCTCAAAGAGAGAGGGAGAGAGAGAGAGAGGGCTAGCATGATATATTTATGATAATTATAATTGTATATCTTATATTTAGGAGAGTAACTCGTGTGCAATGATATGTAAGACATGCTTTTGTTTACATGAGAATATTTATCTGTCCTGCAAATGACATGTATTTATAAATATTCCCCATGTAAATTTGATTACCGTACATTACAGGTTCGCTATCGCTACCCAAGATTTTTTTTTCACCTGGATGGCGCAAATGTCTTAAAATCGCCGAACTAATAAAGCGAACGTCTTAAGATTTCAAAACTAATGGATTAAGCATGAGGGAGAAGGGTGTCCCGAAAAATACAAACCTCCTCTTTAATGTTAAACAGTCGTCTTAACCATGCTCATTAACCATGGTATTGTTCTTACTTGGTCAACGAAATTATTATTGACATAACATTTGCCGATTCATATAATTATGCAAACCGTCTCAAATAATTCAATTGATAACGGAGGCATTTCCGGATTCATGGGTGACATATTTTAAATTATTCTTATTCTTTACCAAATATATTATAACAAATTATAATTTGTTACTTAATTTATTTCAGTTACATGTCTATTCCATCTTACTCTTTCATGCAGTAGACGAATTTTACGCAGCTTAGGAAGGATCTCTAGCAAGCAAAGGGGTAAACTCGATATCAATGAACTCTTTGACTCTCAACATGTACGGTAGTTCCAAATGTTAATAAAATCATCTAATAATAGAAAGAGTAACATAAAGAATGCGTTATGGAATGCTGAAATGGTGAATTCCATATATAATAAGTGTCATAAGAAAATTCCGACAGTACCAGTAACTAAGTCATATCCAGAGAAATTGTAAGATAATGAGCCAAATTTACTTTCATTAAATTAAGGGGAGACTGACCATTTGTTTGGTCTATTAATTAATTTATTCATATATTTTTTTTAGTTTCCTCCCTAGACCTCCATCAAGCTTAGAAAAACACCCCTAGACACCCCCTTCAAGATAAATTTGTACATTTTTCGGTAGAAAAATTTCCCGGCCGAAGGCCGGTTCCTCTTAAATTTGCAGGCTCACTTTCGCTCGCCAGGAAATAATCGACACCTAAATGGCACGAAATGTCTTAAAATTGACAACGAAATGGGGCGAAAGGTGTTAAAATCGCCAAACTAATGGGCCGAACGTCTTATAATCTCAAAACTAGTGGGGCTAAACATTAGGGAGAAGGGGTTCCAGAAAAACGGTCTGCCCTCACTTAGTGTCATTATTTGCCAACATAAATATACTAGACACTAACTTTGCAACGTGATGATTGTATAATAACATAACAAGGCTTATAATCCTGGCATTTCCACAGTCAAGGTTAGCATGATATATAATCTTTCCAACTCTAGCTCTTCCCAAGCTTTCTGACATCTAGCCAAACACCATTACCTCGCCAACAGTTTTACTTCCTCATCTTTCCCTCCTTTTTTTCTCTCTGACAGTACCACTGCCAAATCTTCCTTTGACAAAGCTGGACTCTTTGCTCAAAATTTCACTCAAAACTCCACCCTGGACGATTCCGGTGTTGTTCCTTCCTCTTCACTCGCCATTCTCTTACTTATGCCTAATATCATAATTTCTTCTAAGGATGTACTTTCTGCCCTCTTTGGGCTTAATACTAAAATGGCGTACAGACCGGATGGTGTTCTTTTCTCTAACGGCTTTCCTTCTTGCTGGAAGTTTGCTCTCATTCTACCTGTCCCAAAGAAGGGTGTCCGCTGTCAACCCTCCAACTATTGTCCATTTGCTCTCATTTCTTGCAGCTCTAAAGTGTTTTAAACTGTTTTTAATTCAAAATTTCGTAAGCATTTGTCTTCTCATAATCTACTTTCAGATCACCAAGATAGTTTCCTTAACTGGTGATCTTCCATCTTATCTTACTAACTCTTGGTCATCCTCCTTTTGGGACCGGTGAGACCTTCTCTCTTGCGCTAGACATATCGAAAGCCTTCAATAGAGTCTGCCACAAATCTCTAACTTTTAAACTACCCTCCTTCGGTTTCTATCCCTCCATCTGTGCCTTTATCTCTAATTTCCTTTCTGGCCGTTCAGTAGCTGCGGTTGTGGACGACCATCGCTCATGTCCTCAACCTATCAACTCCGATATTCCTCAGGGTTCTGTCCTGTCTCTAGTTCTCTTTCTATTATGCATTAATTATCTTCTCAACTGTACCTCTAGTCATATCCACTCATATGCTGTCGAGTCTACCTTACACTATTTAACTAGTTTTCAATAACGACCATATGCAACCACTCCATAACTCAGGTGACGAGGCCATAGCATGCCTATCTTCTGATCGATCAACTATCTCCGATTGGGCCAGAGATGATCTTGTTACTTTCAATTATTCCAAAACCCAATTTCTCCTTATGTTTACCTGTCACGATCTTCCACATGACTTTCCCTTATTTTTCAACATTACATAAATCAACCCTTCATTTTCTCTCAATATTCTTGGTGTTTCTTTATCTCCTGACCATTGTTGTAAAGATCATATTACCACTTTTGCTACAACAGCATCCCAAAACATAGGTATGCTCGGACCAATAGTGTTAAGATCTATCATACTTGTCCAAATAAGTTTAATTAGCTACACTATAGTCGATATTATTTCAGCTGACTGTAATTTGAATTCCTTAAAAACTGATTTATCGGTACATAATGGATATACAGTATATGAATCTACTCTTGTCTCTAAGTCACATTACCCCTTCTGTACAGGCGACGTCATTTTAATCTTATTCTAGCTGTACTTAGAAGATTTTGTGCAGCTTAAGAAGGATATGTGGTAGTAAAAAGGGTTAAGTGAGATACTTCGAAGCCAGTAAATTGCTGGAGGCCCTTTTTAAACTGAATAAAATCGTCTAAAAGTAGCCAGAATTATTTTAAAAAGACGTCGCCGGTACAGAAGTGATAGAGGTCAAAGTTTTCGTAATTAACAACACATTTTGATACAACATCTACGTAATAGCTGAGTAACCAAGATCATAACATTTTGATACAACATCTACGTAATAGCTGAGTAACCAAGATCATAACATTTTGATACAACATCTACGTAATAGCGGAGTAACCAAGATCATAACATTTTGATACAACATCTACGTAATAGCTGAGTAACCAAGATCATAACATTTTGATACATCTACGTAATAGCTGAGTAACCAAGATCATAACATAGCTCTTTACCATCAACTGAAGAAAACAACAAATATATATAATCCCCTCACTTACTTGCAATGTCTGCCAACCTAATTATATATAACGGGCATTAACATTTAAGCTTGAAATAAATAACAGTGTGAACATATTATAAGCATTAATAAATAACAGTGTGAACATATTATAAGCATTAATAAATAACAGTGTGAACATATTATAAGCATTAATAAATAACAGTGTGAACATATTATAAGCATTAATAAATAACAGTGTGAACATATTATAAGCATTAACCAAGGTACAGTTGCCCACATGAGTTGTGTTCCTTGTCGTGATTTTATGTTTGAAAGGAAAATTAGTATGAATTTATTGCGGATGTGGTTTCTTTTAATTATCAGTTGACTATAGTCCGTTCATTCTAGGTTGGCCAGACATCGTAACCTGTAACCTCTGTAACTCGAAAAGGGCTAGAGCAAATGAGCTATCAATTTCCACGCCTATTCCCTGGTCAAGTCTTCTTATGTGGTAGACAAATTAGCTCAATTACTCTAGTCCTTTTTAAGTTGGAGAGGTTAGAGGTTACGATGTCTGTCCAACCTACAATGAACGGACTATAGTTAGATGAGTTAAGGGGAGATTTCCACTTGAGGGATTTTTTTCTTGACCCCTTTCTCCCTCATGTTTAGCCCCATTGCTTTTGATAATATAAAAAGTTTGCCCCATTAGTTTAGCGATTTTAAGAACCTTCACCCCATATTAAGGCCTTTCGTGCCATTCAGGTGTCGATTTTATCCTGGCGAGCGATAGCGAGCCTGTAATTTAAGAGGAACCGGCCTTCGGCCGGGAAATTTTTCGGTAGAAAATTTACAAATTTATCTTGAAAGGGACTCAAGGGGGTGTAATTTTAAGCTTGATGGAGGTCTAGGGAACAAACTAAATACATCCCCTTAACCACTGTATAAGAAACTACCCTCGTAAATACATCCCCTTAACCACTGTATAAGAAACTACCCTCGTAAATACCTCCCCTTAACCACTGTATAAGAAACTACCCTCGTAAATACCTCCCCTTAACCACTGTATAAGAAACTACCCTCGTAAATACATCCTCTTAACCACTGTATAAGAAACTACCCTCGTAAATACATCCCCTTAACCACTGTATAAGAAACTACCCTCGTAAATACATCCCCTTAACCACTGTATAAGAAACTACCCTCGTAAATACATCCCCTTAACCACTGTATAAGAAACTACCCTCGTAAATACATCCTCTTAACCACTGTATAAGAAACTACCCTCGTAAATACATCCCCTTAACCACTGTATAAGAAACTACCCTCGTAAATACATCCTCTTAACCACTGTATAAGAAACTACCCTCGTAAATACATCCCCTTAACCACTGTATAAGAAACTACCCTCGTAAATACATCCTCTTAACCACTGTATAAGAAACTACCCTCGTAAATACATCTCTTAACCACTGTATAAGAAACTACCCTCGTAAATACATCCTCTTAACCACTGTATAAGAAACTACCCTCGTAAATACATCCCCTTAACCACTGTATAAGAAACTACCCTCGTAAATACATCCTCTTAACCACTGTATAAGAAACTACCCTCGTAAATACATCCCCTTAACCACTGTATAAAACTACCCTCGTAAATACATCCCCTTAACCACTGTATAAGAAACTACCCTCGTAAATACATCCTCTTAACCACTGTATAAGAAACTACCCTCGTAAATACATCCTCTTAACCACTGTATAAGAAACTACCCTCGTAAATACATCCTCTTAACCACTGTATAAGAAACTACCCTCGTAAATACATCCTCTTAACCACTGTATAAGAAACTACCCTCGTAAATACATCCCCTTAACCACTGTATAAGAAACTACCCTCGTAAATACATTCCCTTAACCACTGTATAAGAAACTACCCTCGTAAATACATCCCCTTAACCACTGTATAAGAAACTACCCTCGTAAATACATTCCCTTAACCACTGTATAAGAAACTACCCTCGTAAATTATTCATACTCATTATATATCCATGTATAAGATCACAGAGAGGCACAGAACTTATGTGGTCAACTGTACCTGTATATCCCAATTAAAGGGAAACACAATACGTCGAGTTGGGAGTTGTTAACCCTATATGGTGCGAGGCGGGTATTTTTAGCCCATCCCTGCTTCACTACTCTATTTTGGAGATTATCAGAAATTTCACCTCATCAGTTTGGTGATTACAATACACTGCAGCCCATTTAAGTGTCTATTCGTTCTGAGCGAGCAATAGTGAGCCTGAAATTTACGAGAAATCGGCCTTTGGCAAGGACCTTTTTCTACCAATAATTTTACATATTTAGCTTAAAGGGGGTCTGTAGATTTTTTTTTTTTTTTTTTTTTTTTTTTTTTTTTTAAAGTTTGGAAATGGTCTGGGGGAGGCATTTTTTTATATTCTAGAGGGCAAACTAAATTATTATTGCTCGAAAATGGCAAGGACAATTAAAACCCTAAATATTAATTAACATTGGGTCATATTATCCCCCTAACCATCGTATGCCTTCTTCTCAATGTCTTCACTTAAGGGGGGTGACCTGCTTTTTGTTATTTCTGTCCTTTTCTCTCTTTCTCTGGCTTGTATCCATTCGGCCCCATTCAGCCAACTATTTTAATACGTTTATCCCCACCTAGGTGTCGATTTCTTCCTGGCGAGCGATAGCGAGCCAGCATTATATGAAGAAATCCGGCTTCGCCAGAGAAATTTTTCTATCGAAAAATGTACAAATTTAGCCTGCTCTCAAACAAAAATAAAAAATATGCTGGCTCTCTACCGCTCACCAGTAAAAATGTTACACCTGGGTGGGGATAAACGTCTTAAAACAGTAGGCTGAATGGGGCCAAATGGATACAAGCCAGAGAAAGATAGAAAAGGACAGAACAAAAACAGGTCACCCCCCTTAACCTCATATTATATCTAATCTATTATGGACAAGGTCATTAGACTGCTTATTCCTATATATACTATAATTATGACCTTGCAGTACCAATGACGTGTTTTTGTTAAACTGTATTTAGACGATTTTATCAAGCAGTGGAGGGATATAGAGTACCGTAGCTTAATTGAAATATCTTGTAGGCTCTTAATTGGTAGACGTCCTTCCTAACCTGAATAAAATACCGGTAGTCTAATAGTTGCCAGAATATATGGACAAATAGATCACCGGTACTGAATGGGTTAAGGGGAGGTATTTAGTTTGTTTCCTAGGCCTCCATCAAGCTTAAAATTACACCCCCTTGAGTCCCTTTCAAGATAAATTTGTACATTTTTCGGTAGAAAAATGGCCGGGCCGAAGGCCGGTTCCTCTTAAATTACAGGCTCGCTATCGCTCGCCAGGATAAAATCGACACCTGAATGGCACGAGAGGTCTTAATATGGGGTGAAAGTTCTTAAAATCGCTAAACTAATGGGGCAAACGTTTTATAATATCAAAAGCAATGGGGCTAAACATGAGGGAGAAAGGGGTCGAGAAAAAGAAAAAAATCCCTCAAGTGGATATCTCCCCTTAAACGAAAGAGTAAATAATGCCAACAGTAACTGAGGCATTTATAGATTAAAATGCAACATAATTATTGTCCAAACCACTCCAATTAACTTCGCAAACATCCTCATTTATCTTCAATGTTTGCCTTCCTAATTATAACAGACACGTCGCTAAACCCTGAGTAATGAACCAGTAATGAACGCAGGCTTGCTTTTAATCTCTCTCTATATACTTAACTGAAACATGGATTAATACAGAAACCAGGCATTTTTTAGCAGAGTTTGATATACCGGGATATAGTTTGTTTAAATATGACCGAACAAGTAGGAGGGGCGGCGGTATAGCAGTGTTTGTCAGGAGTTCATTAAAAAGCTGTACTAAATCAGGTATTAGAGTAAATAATGAAAATGAAAGTGTTTGGGTAGAAGTTAACGAAGGTAGTGAGACTTTAGTTATTGGAGTTATGTATAGACCGCCAAATATGAGTAGAAATGACGGAACATCATTATGGGAGGAAATTAAAATAGCATCAAGGCTTAGCAACGTGTGCATTATGGGGGATTTTAATTTCCCTAATATAGATTGGCAGCAACAAATAGGAGACTCTGATTCAAAGGAGTTTATTGAGGTAGTACAAGATAGTTTTTTATCTCAATTCATAGATACGCCGACTAGAGGTGAAAATATTCTCGATTTAGTTTTCAGTAACAATGAACATATGATAAATAGTGTAGAAATCGGGGACCACCTAGGAAATTGTGATCACAATTCTGTGTATTTTAATATACAATGGAAAGGTAATATCGGAGAGAATACAATATTAATACCTGACTTCAGAAAAGCCAATTATGGTGGGTTAAGAGAAGCCCTGTTAGCGGACCCTATGGTCAAAAAATTAAGTCGATCCAGGTGTCCAAATGAGTGTATCCTTTCTCAGGCACCTGTCATCTTAAGTCAGGAAGAGACGTCAAACTTGGTAGATACATACGATAATTTTATCAAGTCAGTATTCAATGCGCAAAATAAATATATCTCCAAAAGAAAATTTAGATCAACACAGAACCAACCCAAATGGATGAATAATAGACTATTAGATCTTCTAGGAAAAAAGAGAGGAATATATAGAAAAATTAAAAAAGGCGAAATTCACCTACTTGCTTACTATCAGAATCTATCACGACAGGTAAAAAAGGATATTAGTAAAGACAAAATAAATTATGAAATTATGGTTGCCAATGACTCAAAAAATAATCCTAAAGCTTTTTACCAACTATATAAATCCAAGGTTAGAGATGTAATTGGTCCCCTTAAAACTTCGATAGGAGAAATAACAGAAAATGATTTAGAAATGTGCAGTACATTAAATAGTCAATTTCTTTCCGTTTTCACTAATGAAAATTTGGCACAGTTTCCAGAAGTCCGTAAGGTATACAGCGATAGTATAGATAATAGGTTAAGTACGGTTACTATAAGTAGAAATGATGTGCTTAAGGAAATTGACAGACTGAAACCTCATAAATCGCCTGGTCCTGATGAGGTATATGCTAGAGTATTAAAAGAATGCAGAGATGAGTTAAGTTACCCATTAACATTTCTATTTAACAAGTCATTAGAAACAGGTATAGTTCCAGAAGCTTGGAAGCTTGCAAATGTAGTTCCGATCTTCAAAAAAGGTGATAAATCAATAGCATCCAATTACCGTCCCATTAGTCTCACTTCAATCATAGGAAAGCTACTAGAGTCAATTATTGCTAGGAAAATGAGAAACCACTTAGAAACATTTAACTTAATCAATTCTTCTCAGCATGGATTCCCTCAGGGACGGTCTTGCTTTACTAATTTGCTTAGTTTTTTCTCAGAGGTATATGAAGCAGTAGATAATGACAAGTCATATGATATTATATATTTAGATTTCAGTAAAGCTTTCGACAGAGTCCCTCATGAAAGATTGATGAGAAAGGTTGAGGCACATGGAATAGGTGGGGCGTTGTTAGGATGGATTAGGTCATGGCTAATTGGTAGGAAGCAGAGAGTCGGCATAAATGGTACCAAGTCAGAATGGGGAGCAGTCAAAAGTGGTGTCCCCCAGGGATCGGTATTAGGTCCCCTGTTGTTTCTTATATACATAAATGACCTAGATTTAGGTATAACTAGTAGGATAAGTAAATTCGCAGACTATACTAAAATAGGGAGATCAATTGATTCAGATAGCGATATAGAGTGCCTCCAAAGGGATCTAGATACCTTACATGAATGGTCAGTAAATTGGCAGATGAAGTTTAACATTGACAAATGCAAGGTATTGAAGATAGGGAAGATGCAAACAAATGTTAAATATAAACTAGCTAATTTAGAATTAGAAAATTCAGACTGTGAGAAAGATCTAGGTGTGTTTGTTAGCAATGATTTGAAGCCTAGAAAACAGTGTATAAGCGTTCGTAATAAGGCAAACAGGATTCTCGGGTTCATCTCTAGGAGTGTGAGTAACAGAACTGCTGATGTTATCTTAAAACTTTACTTGTCATTAGTGAGACCCCATATGGATTATGCTGTCCAATTTTGGTGTCCTTATTACAGAATGGACATAGATTCATTGGAGAGAGTACAGCGTAGAATGACAAAAATGATCCATAATATTAGAAATCTTTCGTATGAAGAAAGGTTGAAGAAATTAGGTTTACATTCGTTAGAGAGACGCAGAGTTAGAGGGGATATGATAGAGGTGTTCAAGTGGGTTAGTGGGATTAACAAAGGGGACATGACAAATGTACTAAAGCTCAGTGATAGCGAAAGAACTCGTACCAATGGTTTCAAATTAGATAAATTTCGTTTCAGAAAAGATATAGGCAAATATTGGTTTGGTAACAGAGTTGTAGATGGGTGGAATGGACTACCAAGTGCTATAGTGGGATCTAAAACTGTAGGGAGCTTTAAGATAAAATTGGATAAGCATATGGACGAGAAGGGTTGGGTGTGAAGGGGGATCAGCTGGGTTGGGCCAATCAGCGCTCTGCAGACCCCCATAATCCTGCGTTAATCTCTAACCGTTTTGGTAAGATGATCCTCAGGGTATTAGAGTGTGAAGCCTATAATTGGGCTTTGTAATTGAATTGGGGTTGTGTGGGACAGGGATCTGCCTTGCTTAGGCCAATCGGCTTTCTGCAGACTCCCATTTTCTTATGTTATGTTCTTATGTTCTTATATATATTCTTGTATGTATTCGTTCTACCCTTCCGTGTGAATGTGTGTGTGTGTGTGTGGTCTTGTTTGTGTATGTGTGAGAGCTTGTGTGTGTGTGGACTCGTGTGTGTGGGCTTGTGTGTGTAGCTTAATTTTTCTCTGGTACTCAACCCTGAATTAACGAGGGGGGCGAGGGGAGGATCGAAGAGGGATGGGCAACAGGTGGGGTCATGGAGGAGGGGGGGGGGGGGGCGCTAAGTCAAGGTTGCATTCCAGAGGTGTGAGGAGAGAGAGAGAGAGAATAGGAAAAACTATAATAAAACCCTATTGAAGCGAAGGAGGAAGCAGGCATGTTGAAAAATAACGAGGTGCTTTAAGGGGGGCGGATTCATTTTTTGGTTTATTTTTTTCATTTATCTATAAGTTTTCTATTTTCCTCCCTATACCTCCGTCAAACTTTAAAAAACAAAATCTAGGATCTCCCTTCTAGATATATTTTTAAAATTTGTCGGTAGAAAAATGTCCCGGTTCCTCCTAAATTACAGGCTTACTAACGCTCGCCAGAAAAGAATCGACATCTAAATGGCACAAAAGAAATGAGACTAAAGGTATAAGAATTGCCAAACTAATGGGTCGAACGTCTTAAAATCTCAAAACTAATATGCTAAACATGAGGGAGATGGGGATCCAGAAAAAGCGACTAACTTCCCCTTAAGCAAACACACCCAACCCAAACACACACATCCGGTCCACACAGGCTGTCCCAACACTTACTGCTTACCTATGTTGTTGTTGTTGTTCCCCAGACTGCCTGGCCGAACAAGGCCAAGGCCAAAACCGAGCGCCCCTACAGAACCCTCCCTGCCTACCACAATAAAGCCTGGGTGACCTAAGCCACTCCATGGCGGGGAGCTGAGGAGGGTGCGGAAACGCCCGGGAAACCAAAGCCCCACCCAGGGCCCTGTGCCCCTCAGCAATTATGAAGAGAAAGTTGAGGGGCAAAGGAAAAATGTGACGCTTTGGCTTCCAATCTTGGTAGATTGGGAGGTCAATCCACGGAAGAGACGCAGTCATTTGAGATCTAGAAAATATATAAGTAAAAGGAACAGTCAGAGTAAGCTATGGGTATGGCAGAGATCGTTCAGTTCTCACTCTGATAGACCAGCCCATCACCACATGACTATAACCCAATCCTCTCAGCATCAGCTAGGAAAGGCCCTAGAAAGCCGCCTTTGGCGGGGGGATAGCTCCCCTATTTCAACCCCTTTCAGGGTTGGGCACCCGCCCGCCTGTGTTAACTGTGTTAGCTTCATCAATGGGCTTTTATCACCAATAGCTACATTGTAAGACCGACAATAATGGCTCTTCAACCTTGTATACATCTCCAGTATGGGTTAAATTAGATTGCCAGGATTGTGTGTAGATTATTCAAGGTGGAATAAAGTCGCGGTCATTATTAATAAAGTAGACTTGCCGCTTTGCCCAAAATCAAAACGGCATACCCAACTCTGCGATGGGTTACTATCATCACAAGTATTACCATCATCAATCATACTATCACCATCATCACTACTACTGCCATCCTCACTACAACTGCACCATCATCACTACTACTGTCATCACCACCATTACTATGGTCATCATCACTACTTCTATTACAATCATCAATACTACTATAACCATCATCACAACTACTGTCACCATCATCACAACTGTCGATCATTATCACTGCAACTATCACCATCATCACTACTATTATCACCATCATTACTACTATCACCATCATCCCTACTACTACTACCATCACTTCTACTGTCAACTAAATTAACCTAACCTAACCAAACTTAACCTAGCCTAACCAACCCAACCTATCCAAACCAGGGCAAGTTCCTCATACAAATGAGAGGCGAGTTGTTTTTGGGGCGTCATCTCCAGTAACCATCACTACTACTATCCCAATCATCTACTATAGGTAGCGCCAACGAACTTGACAATAATTTTGACCCTTTAAGGGGGGTGACCTTTTTTTGTTCTGTCCTTTTCTATCTTTCTCTGGCTTGTATCCATTCGGCTCCATTCAGCCTACTGTTTTAAGACTTTTATCCCCATCCAGGTGTCAATTGTTTACTGGTGAGCGGTAGCGAGCCAGCATATTTTTTATTTTTGTTTGACAGCAGGCTAAATTTGTACATTTTTCGATAGAAAAATTTCTCCGGCGAAGCCGGATTTCTTCATGTAATGCTGGCTCGCTATCGCTCGCCAGGAAGAAATCGACACCTAGATGGGGATAAACGTCTGAAAATAGTTGGCTGAATGGGGCCGAATGGATACAAGCCAGAGAAAGAGAGAAAAGGACAGAAATAACAAAAAGCAGGTCACCTCCCTTAACTTCTTATAACTCAATATGAATGAAAGCAATCAGACTGAAATTCCTCTCATTTGAAAAGAGTCTACCAGGTAATAGGTGTGAATATTTACAGCCAGTTTGCTCTAGTCCCTTTTGAGTTACAAAGAGGTCGGGGATCGAAATTATTGTCAAGTTCGTTGGCGCTACCTATACCATCATCAAATAACTACTTTGACAATCACGACTGCCCTCACTACCATAATAACCATCATCATCACTACGGGGAATATCATAAATGCTACCATGATCACCACAACTATCACTACTACACTAAAGTCGGTATCACACGAGCGCTTTTTCACTCAACATTTTTCCTCAACACTGGTCTGGCAGCTTATGGAGTCAACATTTAGAATATTTCGGTCACCTAAATTCATCTAAGAATAGTCTAGTTTCCAATACCAGTGTAAAATATTCCAGAAATGTTGCCAGCAAAATGTTGATCATCGAATGTTGACCATAAATTAATGCTCTCGTGTGATACCGGCTTAAGACACAATATCGTCACCAATACAGATCATCACCACCATGACAAATACTATCACATTCAGCAACATCATCACTAATATAAATAGCACCATAATCACCATTATCATTAATTCTGTGATGTGTGGCATCCTGTGATGTAATTTGATATATTTATATTTATCTGATTCCTTTGCAAACACATCTAAATATTCTTTCTCTATCTATTTTCGCTTTCCATTCTTAGTTATAAATATTTCTCGACCACCACACCATCGATTATCTCTCTCTCACCAAATGATATCATAATAACTTTTTCAGACTAAGCCATATTGTCTTTCCTCTTTCTAGTTCTCCTCTTGTATTTATATGTTATTATTTGTATCTTTTCTCTAGTTTCCTATCTCTTTTTCACGTATTATATGTTTCCTTCTAATCCACAATCACCATTTTATGTTCTGCGGTATTCCCACCGCATTTTCCCTCTTAGTTCCCCGTTTATTCGTCTATGTTATTCGTATTTCCACTGCTCTTTCCTGCGGCCGCTTCAGCAAAGACCGAGTAAGCCATAATCTTACTTTTTCTTAGAGTCAGTCTTTCCCACCCTCTCCTCTCTTTTATTTCGGTGTGAGTATCCTAGGTTCGAGTCCTTGGAGTACCACATGTATTCATTACTTACATTGATTTCACTATTAAAAAAAAAAATAAAAAATCCAGCTGATGATAAATTGAATCTCTTAGCAGCGAATTTTCCGATACTTACTGGAAAAATATGAAAGTAATATATATCAAAGTAATATATATCAAAGTAATATATATCAAAGTAATATATATCAAAGTAATATATATCAAAGTAATATATATCAAAGTAATATATATCAAAGTAATATATATCAAAGTAATATATATCAAAGTAATATATATGAAATTAATATATATCCAAGTCCTATTAATGCCAAGTTTTCACAATTAACAACAAATTTCGCTACAAAATCTTCGTAATAACTGAGTAATGCAGATGAGGACATGGCAATTTATCCTCGGCTGAAAATAAACAGATTATAGTCCGGTTTATTTGTAAATTAATTGGTGGGTTGGTGATAACAAATATGAATATAAAATCCACCTTTTTATTATATAGTTTTCTGCTCACCATGTACATATATTAACCCCCTTCAGCACGATGACGCCTCTTTTATCTTTCATTATGGCTGATACTGGACGATTTTATGCCACACATCACGGAAGTTATGATAATGGTGATTATGGTATTGGTAGTGATGGTGTTGGTAATTGTGATAGTATTTGTCATGGTGGTGATGATCTGTAGTGGTGACGATATTGTGTCTGAATGTAGTAATGATAGTTGTGGTGATTATGGTAGCCGTTATGATATTGCCAGTAGTGATGATGATGATGGTTATTATGAGAGTGAGGGCAGTTGTGATAGTAGCAGTGATGATGGGGATAGTATTCGTGGTGATGGTGAAAGTAGTTGTGATGTTGGTGATGGTTACTGGAGATGACGACTCGAAAACAACTCGTCCCGTATTTGTTAGGTTAAGTTAGTTTAGTTGACATTAGAATTGATGGTAGTAATAGTGGGGATGATGGTGATAGTAGTGATGATGGTGATGATTGTAGTTGTAGTGATAATGATGCCAGTAGTGATGATGGTGACAGTACTAGTAGTAGTGATGATGATCATAATAGTAGTGGTGATGGTGATAATAGTAATTATGGTGATAGTTTTAGTAATAATGATGACAGTAGTGGTGATGGTAGTGACGATGGTGACAGTATAGTGATGTTGGTGAGTAATATACTTATGATGACAGTAGACAAAGTAGTGATGATGAGAGTAGTAGTGATAATGGTGAGAGTAGTAGTGATGATTATAATGGTGATAATGACTAGTAGTGATGATTGTGACCCTTCGTAGAGTTGGGTATGCCGTTTTGATTTTGGGCATAACAACACGTCTACTTTATTATTATATTGTGTTCTGCTCACCATGTACATTTATTTCATTTATTTCATTTATTTCATTTATTTCATTTATTTCATTTATTACATTTATGGTTCACTTTTTGGGCGTTTTTTGCATGTATTCATTATTTTTCTAGTTTCCACCCTAGACCTCCATCAAATAAAAAAAAAAACACAAAAAAAATCATTAGATCCCCCTTCTAGATTAATTTGTACATTTTTCGGTAGAAAAATGTCCCGGGCGATGGCCGGTTCTTCCATCATTACAGGGTCACTATCGTTCCCCAGGGAAACAATCGATACTTAAATAGCACGAAAGGTCTAAATATGAACGACGAAATGGGGCGAAAGGTCTTAACATCGACAAACTGATGGGACAAATATCTTAATATCTGAAAACTAATGGGGCTAAACATGAGGGAGAAGGATATTTCGAAAAACGACCCATCTCCCCTTAAGAAGGACCTATCTTAATCCGAGGGTTATTGAGATAGTACTGTATATTCACCCTTTGAGTCGTAGGGTTAGGTTATATGGTAAAGTAAATCGGTTAATCGGTAATCGATGGGCCGTTTTTCCGAACCCCGCTCTCCCTCGCGTTCAGCCCCATTAGTTTTGAGATTTTAAGACATTCGGCACCTTAGTTTGGCGATTTTAACACCTTTCGCCCCATTTCGTTGTCAATTTTAGGACCTTTCGTGCCATTTACCTGTCTATTTTTTCCTGGCGAGCGATAGCGAGCCTGTCATCTTAAAAGGAACCGACATTTGGCCGGGACATTTTTCTTCCGAAATAATTTACAAATTTATCTTGAAGCCCCCCGGGGGTTTAGGGAGTATTTATTTAAGCTTGATGGAGGTCTAGCGAGGTAACTAAAAAAATATATGAATAACTTAATAAATAGACCCAAAAAACAGCCCATCTTCCCTTAATGGTACTAAAAGAACACGAAATATACAGTACATCATCGTGCTGAAAGGGTTAATGGCTCATACGAACTAATCTTGATCCCTGACATTTTTCCTGGTAGACTCTTCCCAAATGATAGAAACGTCAGCCCGATTTGCTCCACCCTTCCCCTCGTCACGTCAACCCTTCTCTCCACCCTTTTCAATCCTTCCCCTCCACGATCCCACCCTTCCCCTCTTCTCTCCACCATTTCCCTCGCCACTTCCCCCCCATCCTTCAACGTTTTCCCACCCTTCCCCTCCTCGCTTCCTCCCATTCCCTCCCCTTCCCACCTCCCATCTTGACACGTACCCGACTGGTCTCTCGTGGTTTCCGTCCTATCTCCTCCCTTCCATACTCTTCTTCGGTTCTTTCCTTTCCCAGCTTCTACCCCACTCCTTTTCCTTCTACTCCATACTCTTCTTCGGTTCTTTCCTTTCCCAGCTTCTACCCCACTCCTCCTTCTACTCCCCCCCCCCCCACCCCCTTCTGTACCGAGGCTGTCTTTTTATTATTATTCTAGCTATATTTAGATGATTTTATGCGGTTTAAGAAGGATGTGTAGTAGTCAAAAGGGTTCCATGTCATCTCAACCAGTAGATAATTTCAAGCAGTAGCTCTCAACCAGTGCCAAATTAACCCAGACCAACCAAACCAGTGCCAAAAAATAGTACTAACCTAACCGTATTGGTTGATTTGGTACTGGTTGAGAGCTACTGGTTGAAATGGTCTACTGGTTGAGTTGACCGGTCACCAGTAAAAAGGGTTACGTGAGATAGTTTGAAACCTGTTAATTGCTAGAGGCCTTTTCTAAGCTGAATGCAATCGCCTAATAATAGCAAGAAGACTATCATAATTAAGACGTCGCATTTACAGAAGAGGTTAATCTACTCTGCAACACTATTACTATACCGTATCGTTATCTGCCACAGTTACTATAGGTACCGCCAAGAAACTTGACACAAATCTCGATCCCTGACCTCTTCGTAACTCAAAAGGGACTAGAGCAAACTGGCTGTAAATATCCACACCTATTACCTGGTGGAGTCTTCCCAAATGAGAGGAATTTCAGCCTGATTGCTTTCATCCATATTGATTATTTTATAAGAAGTTAAAGGGTCAAGATTATTGTCAAGTTCGTTGGCGTTTACCAGTATGTTTTAATCTTACCTGATCATAATTACCAATATTACCGTTAGATCTATATATTACTTTACCATAATTATTTTGATATATCATTACTACTAGATCTTTATCTCACCTCGCTTTCCTTATCGTTATGTATCATTACTATTAGATCTTTATCTCACCTTGCTATATTTATCGTAATATATCATTACTATTAGATCTTTATCTCACCTTGCTATCTTTATCTCACCTTGCTATCTTTATTGTTGCCTATCATTATTACTAGATCTTTATCTCACCTTGCTATCTTTATTGTTACCTATCATTATGATAATATCTTTATCTCACCTTGCTATCTTTACCGTTACCTATCATAACTATTGTATCTTTATCTCACCTTGCTATCTTTATAGTTACCTATCATTACTATTATATCTTTATCTCACCTTGCTATCTGTATTGTTACCTATCATTACTATTATATCTTTATCTCACCTTGCTATCTTTATTGTTACCTATCATTACTATTATATCTTTATCTCACCTTGCTATCTTTACCGTTACCTATCATTACTATTATATCTTTATCTTGCCTTGCTATCTTTATTGTTACCTATCATTAGTATTATATCTTCATCTCACCTTGCTATCTTTATTATTACCTATCATTACTATTATATCTTTATCTCACCTTGCTATCTTTATTGTTACCTATCATTACTATTATATCTTTTTCTCACCTTGCTATTTATTGTTACCTATCATAACTATTATATCTTTGTCTAACCTTGCTATCTTTACCGTTACCTATCATTACTATTTTATCTTTATCTCACCTTGCTATCTTTATTGTTACCTATCATTACTATTATATCTTCATCTCACCTTGCTATCTTATATTACCTATCATTACTATTATATTTATCTCACCTTGCTATCTTTATTGATACCTATCATTACTATTATATCTTTATCTCACCTTGCTATCATTATTGTTACCTATATTACTATTATATCTTTATCTCACCTTGCTATCTTTATTGTTACCTATCATTACTATTATATCTTTATCTCACCTTGCTATCATTATTGTTACCTATCATTACTATTATATCTTTATCTCACCTTGCTATCTTTATTGTTACCTATCATTACTATTATATCTTTATCTCACCTTACTATCTTTATTGTTACCTATCATTACTATTATATCTTTATCTCACCTTGCTATCTTTATTGTTACCTATCATTACTATTATATCTTTTTCTCACCTTGCTATCTTTATTGTTACCTATCATTACTATTATATCTTTATCTCACCTTGCTATCTTTATTGTTACCTATCATTACTATTATATCTTTCTCTCACCTTGCTATCTTTACCGTTACCTATCATTACTATTATATCTTTATATCACCTTGCTATCTTTACCGTTACCTATCATTACTATTATATCTTTATCTCACCTTGCTATCTTTATTATTACCAATCATTACTATTATATCTTTATCTCACCTTGCTATCTTTATTGTTACCTATCATTACTATTATATCTTTATCTCACCTTACTATCTTTATTGTTACCTATCATTACTATTATATCTATCTCACCTTGCTATCTTTGTTACCTATCATTACTATTATATCTTTATCTCACCTTGCTATCTTTATTGTTACCTATCATTACTATTATATCTTTATCTCACCTTGCTATCTTTACCGTTACCTATCATTACTATTATATCTTTATCTTGCCTTGCTATCTTTATTGTTACCTATCATTAGTATTATATCTTCATCTCACCTTGCTATCTTTATTATTACCTATCATTACTATTATATCTTTATCTCACCTTGCTATCTTTATTGTTACCTATCATTACTATTATATCTTTATCTCACCTTGCTATCTTTATTGTTACCTATCATAACTATTATATCTTTGTCTAACCTTGCTATCTTTACCGTTACCTATCATTACTATTTTATCTTTATCTCACCTTGCTATCTTTATTGTTACCTATCATTACTATTATATCTTCATCTCACCTTGCTATCTTTATTATTACCTATCATTACTATTATATATTTATCTCACCTTGCTATCTTTATTGATACCTATCATTACTATTATATCTTTATCTCACCTTGCTATCATTATTGTTACCTATTATTACTATTATATCTTTATCTCACCTTGCTATCTTTATTGTTACCTATCATTACTATTATATCTTTTTCTCACCTTGCTATCTTTATTGTTACCTATCATTACTATTATATCTTTATCTCACCTTGCTATCTATATTGTTACCTATCATTACTATTATATCTTTCTCTCACCTTGCTATCTTTACCGTTACCTATCATTACTATTATATCTTTATATCACCTTGCTATCTTTACCGTTACCTATCATTACTATTATATCTTTATCTCACCTTGCTATCTTTATTATTACCAATCATTACTATTATATCTTTATCTCACCTTGCTATCTTTATTGTTACCTATCATTACTATTATATCTTTATCTCACCTTACTATCTTTATTGTTACCTATCATTACTATTATATCTTTATCTCGCCTTGCTATCTTTGTTACCTATCATTACTATTATATCTTTATCTCACCTTGCTATCTTTATTGTTACCTATCATTACTATTATATCTTTATCTCACCTTGCTATCTTTACCGTTACCTATCATTACTATTATATCTTTATCTCGCCTGGCTATCTTTATTGTTACCTATCATTACTATGATATCTTTATCTCACCTTGCTATCTTTTTTGTTACCTATCATTACTATTCTATCTTTATCTCACCTTGCTATCTTTATTGTTACCTATCATTACTATTATATCTTTATCTCACCTTGCTATCTTTATTGTTACCTATCATTACTATTATATATTTATCTCGCCTTGCTATCTTTACCGTTACCTATCATTACTATTATATATTTATCTCACCTTGCTATCTTTACCGTTACCTATCATTACTATTATATCTTTATCTCACCTTGCTATCATTATTGTTACCTATCATTACTATTATATCTTTATCTCACCTTGCTATCTTTATTGTTACCTATCATTACTATTATATCTTTATCTCACCTTTCTATCTTTATTGTTACCTATCATTACTATTATATCTTTATCTCACCTTGCTATCTTTATTGTTACCTATCATTACTATTATATCTTTATCTCACCTTGCTATCTTTATTGTTACCTATCATTACTATTATATCTTTATCTCACCTTGCTATCTTTACCGTTACCTATCATTACTATTATATCTAAATCTCACCTTGCTATCTGTACCGTTACATATCATTACTATTATATCTTTATCTCACCTTGCTATCTTTACCGTTACCTAGCATTACTATTATATCTTTATCTCGCCTTGCTATCTTTACCGTTACCTATCATTACTATTATATCTTTATTTCGCCTTGCTATCTTTACCGTTACCTATCATTACTATTATATCTTTATCTCACCTTGCTATCTTTATTGTTACCTATCATTACTATTATATCTTTATCTCACTTTGCTATCTTTATTGTTACCTATCATTACTATTATATCTTTATCTCACCTTGCTATCTTTATTGTTACCTATCATTACTATTATATCTTTATCTCACCTGGCTATCTTTATTGTTACCTATCATTACTATTATATCTTTATCTCGCCTTGCTATCTTTATTGTTACCTATCATTACTATTATATCTTTTTCTCACCTTGCTATCTTTATTGTTACCTATCATTACTATTATATCTTTATCTCACCTTGCTATCTTTACCGTTACCTATCATTACTATTATCTCTTTATCTCACCTTGCTATCTTTATTGTTACCTATCATTACTATGATCTCTTTATCTCACCTTGCTATCTTTATTGTTACCTATCATTACTATTATATCTTTATCTCACCTTGCTATCTTTATTGTTACCTATCATTACTATTATATCTATCTCACCTTGCTATCTTTATTGTTACCTATCATTACTATTATATCTTTATCTCACCTTGCTATCTTTATTGTTACCTATCATTACTATTATATCTTTATCTCGCCTTGCTATCTTTATTGTTACCTATCATTACTATTATATCTTTATCTCACCTTGCTATCTTTATTGTTACCTATCATTACTATTATATCTTTATCTCATCTTGCTATCTTTATTGTTACCTATCATTACTATTATATCTTTATCTCACCTTGCTATCTTTACCGTTACCTATCATTACTATTATATCTTTATCTCGCCTTGCTATCTTTATTGTTACCTATCATTACTATTCTATCTTTATCTCACCTTGCTATCTTTTTTGTTACCTATCATTACTATTCTATCTTTATCTCACCTTGCTATCTTTATTGTTACCTATCATTACTATTATATCTTTATCTCACCTTGCTATCTTTATTGTTACCTATCATTACTATTATATCTTTATCTCACCTTGCTATCTTTATTGTTACCTATCATTACTATTATATCTTTATCTCACCTTGCTATCTTTACCGTTACCTATCATTACTATTATATCTTTATCTCGCCTTGCTATCTTTATTGTTACCTATCATTACTATGATATCTTTATCTCACCTTGCTATCTTTTTTGTTACCTATCATTACTATTCTATCTTTATCTCACCTTGCTATCTTTATTGTTACCTATCATTACTATTATATCTTTATCTCACCTTGCTATCTTTATAGTTACCTATCATTACTATTATATCTTTATCTCACCTTGCTATCATTATTGTTACCTATCATTACTATTATATCTTTATCTCACCTTGCTATCTTTATTGTTACCTATCATTACTATTATATCTTTATCTCACCTTACTATCTTTATTGTTACCTATCATTACTATTATATCTTTATCTCACCTTGCTATCTTTATTGTTACCTATCATTACTATTATATCTTTTTCTCACCTTGCTATCTTTATTGTTACCTATCATTACTATTATATCTTTATCTCACCTTGCTATCTTTATTGTTACCTATCATTACTATTATATCTTTCTCTCACCTTGCTATCTTTACCGTTACCTATCATTACTATTATATCTTTATATCACCTTGCTATCTTTACCGTTACCTATCATTACTATTATATCTTTATCTCACCTTGCTATCTTTATTATTACCAATCATTACTATTATATCTTTATCTCACCTTGCTATCTTTATTGTAACCTATCATTACTATTATATCTTTATCTCACCTTACTATCTTTATTGTTACCTATCATTACTATTATATCTATCTCACCTTGCTATCTTTGTTACCTATCATTACTATTATATCTTTATCTCACCTTGCTATCTTTATTGTTACCTATCATTACTATTATATCTTTATCTCACCTTGCTATCTTTACCGTTACCTATCATTACTATTATATCTTTATCTTGCCTTGCTATCTTTATTGTTACCTATCATTAGTATTATATCTTCATCTCACCTTGCTATCTTTATTATTACCTATCATTACTATTATATCTTTATCTCACCTTGCTATCTTTATTGTTACCTATCATTACTATTATATCTTTATCTCACCTTGCTATCTTTATTGTTACCTATCATAACTATTATATCTTTGTCTAACCTTGCTATCTTTACCGTTACCTATCATTACTATTTATCTTTATCTCACCTTGCTATCTTTATTGTTACCTATCATTACTATTATATCTTCATCTCACCTTGCTATCTTTATTATTACCTATCATTACTATTATATATTTATCTCACCTTGCTATCTTTATTGATACCTATCATTACTATTATATCTTTATCTCACCTTGCTATCATTATTGTTACCTATTATTACTATTATATCTTTATCTCACCTTGCTATCTTTATTGTTACCTATCATTACTATTATATCTTTATCTCACCTTGCTATCATTATTGTTACCTATCATTACTATTATATCTTTATCTCACCTTGCTATCTTTATTGTTACCTATCATTACTATTATATCTTTATCTCACCTTACTATCTTTATTGTTACCTATCATTACTATTATATCTTTATCTCACCTTGCTATCTTTATTGTTACCTATCATTACTATTATATCTTTTTCTCACCTTGCTATCTTTATTGTTACCTATCATTACTATTATATCTTTATCTCACCTTGCTATCTATATTGTTACCTATCATTACTATTATATCTTTCTCTCACCTTGCTATCTTTACCGTTACCTATCATTACTATTATATCTTTATATCACCTTGCTATCTTTACCGTTACCTATCATTACTATTATATCTTTATCTCACCTTGCTATCTTTATTATTACCAATCATTACTATTATATCTTTATCTCACCTTGCTATCTTTATTGTTACCTATCATTACTATTATATCTTTATCTCACCTTACTATCTTTATTGTTACCTATCATTACTATTATATCTTTATCTCACCTTGCTATCTTTGTTACCTATCATTACTATTATATCTTTATCTCACCTTGCTATCTTTATTGTTACCTATCATTACTATTATATCTTTATCTCACCTTGCTATCTTTACCGTTACCTATCATTACTATTATATCTTTATCTCGCCTTGCTATCTTTATTGTTACCTATCATTACTATGATATCTTTATCTCACCTTGCTATCTTTATCGTTACCTATCATTACTATTATATCTTTATCTCACCTTGCTATCTTCATCTTTATTTATCATAACTATTATCTTTATCTCACCTTGCTATCTTTATTGTTACCTATCATTACTATTATATATTTATCTCACCTTGCTATCTTTACCGTTACCTATCATTACTATTATATATTTATCTCACCTTGCTATCTTTACCGTTACCTATCATTACTATTATATCTTTATCTCACCTTGCTATCATTATTGTTACCTATCATTACTATTATATCTTTATCTCACCTTGCTATCTTTATTGTTACCTATCATTACTATTATATCTTTATCTCACCTTTCTATCTTTATTGTTACCTATCATTACTATTATATCTTTATCTCACCTTGCTATCTTTATTGTTACCTATCATTACTATTATATCTTTATCTCACCTTGCTATCTTTATTGTTACCTATCATTACTATTATATCTTTATCTCACCTTGCTATCTTTACCGTTACCTATCATTACTATTATATCTAAATCTCACCTTGCTATCTGTACCGTTACATATCATTACTATTATATCTTTATCTCACCTTGCTATCTTTACCGTTACCTAGCATTACTATTATATCTTTATCTCGCCTTGCTATCTTTACCGTTACCTATCATTACTATTATATCTTTATTCGCCTTGCTATCTTTACCGTTACCTATCATTACTATTATATCTTTATCTCACCTTGCTATCTTTATTGTTACCTATCATTACTATTATATCTTTATCTCACTTTGCTATCTTTATTGTTACCTATCATTACTATTATATCTTTATCTCACCTTGCTATCTTTATTGTTACCTATCATTACTATTATATCTTTATCTCACCTTGCTATCTTTATTGTTACCTATCATTACTATTATATCTTTATCTCGCCTTGCTATCTTTATTGTTACCTATCATTACTATTATATCTTTTTCTCACCTTGCTATCTTTATTGTTACCTATCATTACTATTATATCTTTATCTCACCTTGCTATCTTTACCGTTACCTATCATTACTATTATCTCTTTATCTCACCTTGCTATCTTTATTGTTACCTATCATTACTATGATCTCTTTATCTCACCTTGCTATCTTTATTGTTACCTATCATTACTATTATATCTTTATCTCACCTTGCTATCTTTATTGTTACCTATCATTACTATTATATCTATCTCACCTTGCTATCTTTATTGTTACCTATCATTACTATTATATCTTTATCTCACCTTGCTATCTTTATTGTTACCTATCATTACTATTATATCTTTATCTCGCCTTGCTATCTTTATTGTTACCTATCATTACTATTATATCTTTATCTCACCTTGCTATCTTTATTGTTACCTATCATTACTATTATATCTTTATCTCATCTTGCTATCTTTATTGTTACCTATCATTACTATTATATCTTTATCTCACCTTGCTATCTTTACCGTTACCTATCATTACTATTATATCTTTATCTCGCCTTGCTATCTTTATTGTTACCTATCATTACTATGATATCTTTATCTCACCTTGCTATCTTTTTTGTTACCTATCATTACTATTCTATCTTTATCTCACCTTGCTATCTTTATTGTTACCTATCATTACTATTATATCTTTATCTCACCTTGCTATCTTTATTGTTACCTATCATTACTATTATATCTTTATCTCGCCTTGCTATCTTTATTGTTACCTATCATTACTATTATATCTTTATCTCACCTTGCTATCTTTACCGTTACCTATCATTACTATTATATCTTTATCTCGCCTTGCTATCTTTATTGTTACCTATCATTACTATGATATCTTTATCTCACCTTGCTATCTTTTTTGTTACCTATCATTACTATTCTATCTTTATCTCACCTTGCTATCTTTATTGTTACCTATCATTACTATTATATCTTTATCTCACCTTGCTATCTTTATTGTTACCTATCATTACTATTATATATTTATCTCACCTTGCTATCTTTACCATTACCTATCATTACTATTATATATTTATCTCACCTTGCTATCTTTACCGTTACCTATCATTACTATTATATCTTTATCTCACCTTGCTATCATTATTGTTACCTATCATTACTATTATATCTTTATCTCACCTTGCTATCTTTATTGTTACCTATCATTACTATTATATCTTTATCTCACCTTGCTATCTTTATTGTTACCTATCATTACTATTATATCTTTATCTCACCTTGCTATCTTTTTTGTTACCTATCATTACTATTCTATCTTTATCTCACCTTGCTATCTTTATTGTTACCTATCATTACTATTATATCTTTATCTCACCTTGCTATCTTTATTGTTACCTATCATTACTATTATATCTTTATCTCACCTTGCTATCTTTATTGTTACCTATCATTACTATTATATCTTTATCTCACCTTGCTATCTTTACCGTTACCTATCATTACTATTATATCTTTATCTCGCCTTGCTATCTTTATTGTTACCTATCATTACTATGATATCTTTATCTCACCTTGCTATCTTTTTTGTTACCTATCATTACTATTCTATCTTTATCTCACCTTGCTATCTTTATTGTTACCTATCATTACTATTATATCTTTATCTCACCTTGCTATCTTTATTGTTACCTATCATTACTATTATATATTTATCTCACCTTGCTATCTTTACCGTTACCTATCATTACTATTATATATTTATCTCACCTTGCTATCTTTACCGTTACCTATCATTACTATTATATCTTTATCTCACCTTGCTATCATTATTGTTACCTATCATTACTATTATATCTTTATCTCACCTTGCTATCTTTATTGTTACCTATCATTACTATTATATCTTTATCTCGACTTGCTATCTTTATTGTTACCTATCATTACTATTATATCTAAATCTCACCTTGCTATCTGTACCGTTACATATCATTACTATTATATCTTTATCTCACCTTGCTATCTTTACCGTTACCTAGCATTACTATTATATCTTTATCTCGCCTTGCTATCTTTACCGTTACCTATCATTACTATTATATCTTTATTTCGCCTTGCTATCTTTACCGTTACCTATCATTACTATTATATCTTTATCTCACCTTGCTATCTTTATTGTTACCTATCATTACTATTATATCTTTATCTCCCTTTGCTATCTTTATTGTTACCTATCATTACTATTATATCTTTATCTCACCTTGCTATCTTTATTGTTACCTATCATTACTATTATATCTTTATCTCACCTTGCTATCTTTATTGTTACCTATCATTACTATTATATCTTTATCTCGACTTGCTATCTTTATTGTTACCTATCATTACTATTATATCTTTATCTCACCTTGCTATCTTTATTGTTACCTATCATTACTATTATATCTTTATCTCACCTTGCTATCTTTACCGTTACCTATCATTACTATTATCTCTTTATCTCACCTTGCTATCTTTATTGTTACCTATCATTACTATGATCTCTTTATCTCACCTTGCTATCTTTATTGTTACCTATCATTACTATTATATCTTTATCTCACCTTGCTATCTTTATTGTTACCTATCATTACTATTATATCTATCTCACCTTGCTATCTTTATTGTTACCTATCATTACTATTATATCTTTATCTCACCTTGCTATCTTTATTGCTACCTATCATTACTATTATATCTTTATCTCGCCTTGCTATCTTTATTGTTACCTATCATTACTATTATATCTTTATCTCACCTTGCTATCTTTATTGTTACCTATCATAACTATTATATCTTTATCTCACCTTGCTATCTTTATTGTTACTTATCATTACTATTATATCTTTATCTCATCTTGCTATCTTTATTGTTACCTATCATTACTATTATATCTTTATCTCACCTTGCTATCTTTATTGTTACCTATCATTACTATTATATTCTTATCTCACCATGCTATCTTTATTGTTACCTATCATTACTATTATATCTTTATCTCACCTTGCTATCTTTATTGTTCCCTATCATTACTAATATATCTTTATCTCACCTTGCTATCTTTATTGTTACCTATCATTACTATTTTATCTTTATCTCACCTTGCTATCTTTACCGTTACCTATCATTACTATTATATCTTTATCTCACCTTGCTATCTTTACCGTTAGCTATCATTACAATTATATCTTTATCTCACCTTGCTATCTTTATTGTTGCCTATCATTACTATTATATCTTTATCTCACCTTGCTACCTTTATTGTTACCTATCATTACTATTATATCTTTATCTCACCTTGCTATCTTTATTGTAACCTATCATTACTATTATATCTTTATCTCACCTTGCTATCTTTTTTGTTACCTATCATTACTATTATATCTTTATCTCACCTTGCTATCTTTATTGTTACCTATCATTATTATTATATCTTTACCTCACCTTGCTATCTTTATTATTACCTATCATTACTATGATCTCTTTATCTCACCTTGCTATCTTTATTGTTACCTATCATTACTATTATATCTTTATCTCACCTTGCTATCTTTATTGTTACCTATCATTACTATTATATCTATCTCACCTTGCTATCTTTATTGTTACCTATCATTACTATTATATCTTTATCTCACCTTGCTATCTTTATTGTTACCTATCATTACTATTATATCTTTATCTCGCCTTGCTATCTTTATTGTTACCTATCATTACTATTATATCTTTATCTCACCTTGCTATCTTTATTGTTACCTATCATTACTATTATATCTTTATCTCATCTTGCTATCTTTATTGTTACCTATCATTACTATTATATCTTTATCTCACTTTGCTATCTTTATTGTTACCTATCATTACTATTATATTCTTATCTCACCATGCTATCTTCATTGTTCCCTATCATTACTATTATATCTTTATCTCACCTTGCTATCTTTATTGTTCCCTATCATTACTAATATATCTTTATCTCACCTTGCTATCTTTATTGTTACCTATCATTACTATTTTATCTTTATCTCACCTTGCTATCTTTACCGTTACCTATCATTACTATTATATCTTTTTACACCTTGCTATCTTTACCGTTAGCTATCATTACAATTATATCTTTATCTCACCTTGCTATCTTTATTGTTGCCTATCATTACTATTATATCTTTATCTCACCTTGCTACCTTTATTGTTACCTATCATTACTATTATATCTTTATCTCACCTTGCTATCTTTATTGTAACCTATCATTACTATTATATCTTTATCTCACCTTGCTATCTTTTTTGTTACCTATCATTACTATTATATCTTTATCTCACCTTGCTATCTTTATTGTTACCTATCATTATTATTATATCTTTACCTCACCTTGCTATCTTTATTATTACCTATCATTACTATTATATCTTTATCTCACCTTGCTATCTATATTGCTACCTATCATTACTATTATATCTTTATCTCACCTTGCTATCTTTATTGTTATCTATCATTACTATTATATCTTTATCTCACCTTGCTATCTTTACCGTTACCTATCATTACTGTTATATATTTATCTCACCTTGCTATCTTTACCGTTACCTATCATTACTATTATATCTTTATCTCACCTTGCTATCTTTATTGTTACCTATCATTAATATAATATCTTTATCTCACCTTGCTATCTTTATTATTACCTATCATTACTATTATATCTTTATCTCACCTTGCTATCTTTATTGTTACCTATCATTACTATTATATCTTTATCTCACCTTGCTATCTTTATTGTTACCTATCATTACTATTGTATCATTATCTCACCTTGCTATCTTTATTGTTACCTATCATTACTATTATATCTTTATCTCACCTTGCTATCTTTATTGTTACCTATCATTACTATTTTATCTATCTCACCTTGCTATCTTTATTGTTACCTATCATTACTCTTATATCTTTATCTCACCTTGCTATGTTTACCGTTACCTATCATTACTATTATATCTTTATCTCACCTTGCTATCTTTATTGTTACCTATCATTACTATTATATCTTTATCTCACTTTGCTATCTTTATTGTTACCTATCATAACTATTATATTTTTATCTCACCTTGCTATCTTTATTGTTACCTATCATTACTATTATATCTTTATCTCACCTTGCTATCTTTACCGTTACCTATCATTACTATTATATCTTTATCTCACCTTGCTATCTTTACCGTTACCTATCATTACTATTATATCTTTATCTTGCCTTGCTATCTTTATTGTTACCTATCATTACTATTATATCTTTATCTCGCCTTGCTATCTTTATTGTTACCTATCATTACTATTATATCTTTATATCACCTTGCTATCTTTATTGTTACCTATCATAACTATTATATCTTTATCTCACCTTGCTATCTTTATTGTTACCTATTATTAATATTATATCTTTATCTCACCTTGCTATCTTTATTGTTACCTATCTTTACTATTATATCTTTATCTCATCTTGCTATCTTTATTGTTACCTATCATTACTATTATATCTTTATCTCACCTTGCTATCTTTATTGTTACCTATCATTACTATTATATCTTTATCTCACCTTGCTATCTTTATTGTTACCTATCATTACTATTATATCTTTATCTCACCTTGCTATCTTTATTGTTCCCTATCATTACTAATATATCTTTATCTCACCTTGCTATCTTTATTGTTACCTATCATTACTATTTTATCTTTATCTCACCTTGCTATCTTTATTGTTACCTATCATTAATATTATATCTTTATCTCACCTTGCTATCTTTATTGTTACCTATCATTACTATTATATCTTTATCTCACCTTGCTATCTTTATTGTTACCTATCATTACTATTATATCTTTATCTCACCTTGCTATCTTTATTGTTACCTATCATTACTATTGTATCATTATCTCACCTTGCTATCTTTATTGTTACCTATCATTACTATTATATCTTTATCTCACCTTGCTATCTTTATTGTTACCTATCATTACTATTTTATCTTTATCTCACCTTGCTATCTTTATTGTTACCTATCATTACTCTTATATCTTTATCTCACCTTGCTATCTTTACCGTTACCTATCATTACTATTATATCTTTATCTCACCTTGCTATCTTTATTGTTACCTATCATTACTATTATATCTTTATCTCACCTTGCTATCTTTACCGTTACCTATCATTACTATTATATCTTTATCTCACCTTGCTATCTTTACCGTTACCTATCATTACTATTATATCTTTATCTTGCCTTGCTATCTTTATTGTTACCTATCATTACTATTATATCTTTATCCCACCTTGCTATCTTTATTGTTACCTATCATTACTATTATATCTTTATCTCACCTTGCTATCCTTATTGTTATCTATCATTACTATTATATCTTTATCTCACCTTGCTATCTTTACCGTTACCTATCATTACTATTATATATTTATCTCACCTTGCTATCTTTACCGTTACCTATCATTACTATTATATCTTTATCTCACCTTGCTATCTTTATTGTTACCTATCATTACTATTATATCTTTATCTCGCCTTGCTATCTGTATTATTACCTATCATTACTATTATATCTTTATCTCACCTTGCTATCTTTATTGTTACCTATCATTACTATTGTATCATTATCTCACCTTGCTATCTTTATTGTTACCTATCATTACTATTATATCTTTATCTCACCTTGCTATCTTTATTGTTACCTATCATTACTATTATATCTTTATCTCACCTTGCTATCTTTATTGTTACCTATCATAACTATTATATCTTTATCTCACCTTGCTATCTTTACCGTTACCTATCACTACTATTTTATCTTTATCTCACCTTGCTATCTTTATTGTTACCTATCATTACTATTATATCTTTATCTCACCTTGCTAACTTTACCGTTACCTATCATTACTATTATATCTTTATCTCACCTTGCTATCTTTACCGTTACCTATCATTACTATTATATCTTTATCTTGCCTTGCTATCTTTATTGTTACCTATCATTACTATTATATCTTTATCTCACCTTCCTATCTTTATTGTTACCTATCATTACTATTATATCTTTATCTCGCCTTGCTATCTTTATTGTTACCTATCATTACTATTATATCTTTATCTCACCTTGCTATCTTTATTGTTACCTATCATTACTATTATATCTTTATCTCACCTTGCTATCTTTACCGTTACCTATCATTTCTATTATATCTTTATCTCACCTTGCTATCTTTATTATTACCTATCATTACTATTATATCTTTATCTCGCCTTGCTATCTTTATTGTTACCTATCATAACTATTATATCTTTATCTCACCTTGCTATCTATATTGTTACCTATCATTACTATTATATCTTTATCTCACCTTGCTATCTTTATTATTACCTATCATTACTATTATATCTTTATCTCACCTTGCTATCTTTACCGTTACCTATCTCATAAACCTATTACCTATTATATCTTTATCTCGCCTTGCTATCTTTATTGTTACCTATCATTACTATTATATCTTTATCTCACCTTGCTATCTTTATTGTTACCTATCATTACTATTATATCTTTATCTCACCTTGCTATCTTTATTGTTACCTATCATTACTATTATATCTTTATCTCACCTTGCTATCTTTACCGTTACCTATCCTTACTATTATATCTTTATCTCACCTTGCTATCTTTATTGTTACCTATTATTACTATTATATCTTTATCTCACCTTGCTATCTTTTCCGTTACCTATCATTACTATTATATCTTTATCTCACCTTGCTATCTTTACCGTTACCTATCATTACTATTATATCTTTATCTCACCTTGCTATCTGTATCTCTATTTATCATTACTTATTATATCTTTACCTCACCTTGCTATCTTTATCTATATCACCTTGCTATCTTTATCTTTATTTATCATAACTATTATATCTTTATCTCACCTTGCTATCTTTATCGTTACCTATCATTACTATTATATCTTTATCTCACCTTGCTATCTTTATCTTTATCTCACCTTGCTATCTTTATCGTTACCTATCATTACTATTATATCTTTATCTCACCTTGCTATCTTTATCTTTATCTCACCTTGCTATCTTTATCGTTACTTATTCATCTACAAAGAAGAATCTACCAAAAACTTTCATATGGACGCTATTGATTAGAATACCAGATTGACTATAATTTCTATAAACCAACCCAATGTCATTAATCAAAACCAAGTTAATTTTATATCGACTGTCATAAGTATTTATTGTTATATACCAGTACATTAACTCAATATTACTATGACAAGTATTCCCTTTGAGAAGGGGACTAAGCCTAAAGTGTATTTCAACTTATTGGATACGAAAAAAGTGGAGCAGATGGCAAACCTTCAGGAGAGCGCAGATAATTCCATGATTCCCCCAAATGTGGTCCCCGAAACGCCCCCTAAGGAGGGAAGTTTCCATAGAAAAGAAAATGTTCACCGGGGGGATAGAGTAGAGGGAAAAAAACAAAACTACAAAAATAAAAGATAGGGCCACAACAACCAGACTATACCGGTACATGATATAAGCACTGACCGAAAGGATGACGGTGGACGTGATTCCGGCCAAAATGGTGATACCAGGCCACACCAAAATGATAGCAATGAATTGAACCCCCGGGCAACTTCCGAAATCAGGTCTAGCCAGATTGATCATAACAATGGGCAGTGGCGACTAAATTATGATCGCCGATCATCTCAAAATGATTATAGAAGCAACTTCCTGGAAAGTTCCGACAGCAGGTCAGACCAAAATGACCGATATAGAAGCAACTCCCGGTCAGACCAAAATGACCGGTATAGCAGCAGCCCCCGGTCAGACCAAAATGACCGGTATAGCAGCAACCACCGGTCAGACCAAAATGACCGGTATAGAAGCAACCACCGGTCAGACCAAAATGACCGGTATAGAAGCAACCACCGGTCAGACCAAAATGACCGGTATAGAAGCAACCACCGGTCAGACCAAAATGACCGGTATAGAAGCAACCCCCGGTCAGACCAAAATGACCGGTATAGCAGCAACCACCGGTCAGACCAAAATGACCGGTATAGCAGCAACCCCCGGTCAGACCAAAATGACTGGTATAGAAGCAACGCCCGGCAAAGTTCCGACAGCCGGTCAGACCAAAATTATCGGGATAGAAGTAACTGGCGTCGTTCTGATACTAGGTCAAATTCTAATGATCATAATACAGCAAACCGGGAATCAATACACAATGGCCGTTCACACCAAAACAATTGCTACAGGAATGCAGAATATGACGAAAGCAACCTCCATCCACAATATGATAAGGCCACTGAAAAACGGGATGTGGCCACCCGAGTAGATGTGGTCTGCAATGAAAAGGTTATGGCCCCCCGGGTAGATGGGGTACCTGATGAAAAGGATGTGGCCGTCCGAATAGATGGGGTTCCTGATGAAGAGGATGTGGCCGTCCGAATAGATGGGGTTCCTGATGAAAAGGATGTGGCCGTCCGAATAGATGGGGTTCCTGATGAAGAGGATGTGGCCGTCCGAATAGATGGGGTTCCTGATGAAAAGGATGTGGCCGTCCGAATAGATGGGGTTCCTGATGAAGAGGATGTGGCCGTCCGAATAGATGGGGTTCCTGATGAAAAGGATGTGGCCGTCCGAATAGATGGGGTTCCTGATGAAAAGGATGTGGCCGTCCGAATAGATGGGGTTCCTGATGAAGAGGATGTGGCCAACCAGGTAGATGTAGTACCTGATGAAAAGGATGTGGTCACTCGGGTAGATGTACTACCTGATGAAAAGGATGTGGTCACTCGGGTAGATGTAGTACCTGATGTGGCCACTAGCGTATTAGAAATCAAAGGGACGAAAGAGGGAAAAAATAAGAAAAGGGGATTTAGGAAAACCATCCGAAAGGGGCTCCTAGCTGTTTTGAAAGTACTGACCTGCGGATGTTGTAAGGTTGATAAAGAGTGATCCAAAAAATTAATATATTGAATGTATTCATCTTTAACCACTTCTGTACCGACGACGTCTTTTAAACTTTCTTTTGGGTACTATTAGACGATTTCATTCAGTTTCAAAGGGGCCTCCAGCAATTAACAGGCTTCGAACTACCTCGCTTAACCCTTTTTACTACCACAGATCCTTTTTAAACTGCGCAAAAGTTTCTATATATAGTAAGAATAAAAGTAAAAAGACGTCGCTGGTAAAGAATGGGTTAAGCGGTAAGCCTTCAGCTAAATAACAATTAATTTAAAACTAATGTAATTTTGTTTTGTCTTATAGAGTTGAGCGACCTTTAGAGTTGAGCGACCTTTAGAGTTGAGCGACCTTTAGAGTTGAGCGACCTTTAGAGTTGAGCGACCTTTAGAGTTGAGCGACCTTTAGAGTTGAGCGACCTTTAGAGTTGAGCGACCTTTAGAGTTGAGCGACCTTTAGAGTTGAGCGACCTTTAGAGTTGAGCGACCTTTAGAGTTGAGCGACCTTTAGAGTTGAGCGACCTTTAGAGTTGAGCGACCTTTAGAGTTGAGCGACCTTCAGAGTCGAGCGACCTATAGCGTCGAGCGACCTATAGAAAAATGTCCCGGCTGAAAGCCGATTCCTCTTAAATTACAGGCTCACTATCGCTCGCCAGGATAAAATCGATACCTAAATTGCACGAAAGGTCTTAAAATTGACGGGAATGGGGCGAAAGTTCTTAAAATCGACAAAGTAATGGGGCGACTGTCTTAAAATCTCAAAAGCAATGGGGCTAAACATGAGGGAGAAAGGGGTCCAGAAAAAAATCCCTCAAGTCGATATCTCCCCTTAAAGAGCTGTAGCGTGTATACATGTGCAAAATAGCTTAGACCTTGACATCACCCAGTTCCTTAAGGGGAGATTTCCACTTACGGGATTTTTTTCTTGACTCCTTTCTCCCTCATGTTTAGCCCCATTGCTTTTCTAATTTTAAGACGTTCGCCCCATTATTTTGACAATTTTAAAAACTTTCGACCCATTTCTGTCAATTTTAAGACCTTTCGTGCCACTTAGGTGTCGATTTTATCCTGGCGAGCGATAGCGAGCCTGTAATTTAAGAGGAACCGGCTTTCAGCGGGGAAATTTTTCTACCGAAAAATGTACAAATTTATCTTGAAAGGAGCTCAAGGAGGTGTAATCTTAAGCTTGGTGGATATCTAGAGACCAAACTAAAAACCTCCCCTTAAAGAGTACAATTTCTTTCTGCTTATTTTCTGTCATCAATACCTACTGCTTCACTAGATTTTGTTTTTGTCAAGCTTTACAAAAATACCTCTTAGACCCCTCCTTCTAGATTACCTTTTTCTGCAGAATAATTTTGTTTTCAGGCATTGCAGTCACGCGCCAGGACAAAAATGACACCCTACATGGCACAACAATGACACCCTACATGGCACAACAATGACACCCTACATGGCACAACAATTTTTAACATTGACAATGAAAAATGGGGCAAAAGGTCTTAACGTCTCCAAAATAATGGAACGAACGTCTCTTAAGTCTCAAGACCTTTTTTAATAACATGAGTGACTGCCTTCGTGTTCTCCTTACTTAAGGGGAGATTTCCACTTGAGGGATTTTTTTCTTTACCCATTTCTCCCTCATGTTTAGCCCCATTGCTTTTGAGATTTTAAGACCTTCGCCCTAGTAGTTTGGATATTTAAGACATTTTGCCCCATTTTCTGTCAATTTTAAGACCTTTTGTGCCGTTAAGGTGTCGATTTTTTCCTGGCGAGCGATAGCGAGCCTGTAATTTAAGAGCAACCGGCCTCCGGCCGGGACATTTTTCTACCGAAAAATGTACAAATTTATCTTGAAAGGGGGTCTAGGGGATGTAATTTTAAGCTTGATGAAAAAGTAGGGAACAAACTAAATACCTCCCCTTAAATCTGGCCACTGTGGACCTACTAGTTGTGCCCCTCCTACTGATAAACCACACGGATATTACACGGTTCATGACGTGTTGGTATGCTGGTTACTTCCCTACGATTACCGGTACCCCGCTGACCTTGGGATATATTGATCTTTGGTACTTCTATATAACAGTGGGTCGTAGGAACATTCTTTCAGACCTTATGTTTGTGCGGCTAGTTCCTACGAAACACCTTTAGAATTTGACGCATAGTATGAATAATCTGACTTACGCTCTATTATACTGCTAGGTTTCTACTGGGTGTAATAGAACTCACACTGAGATAGTTCAGTTAGGTGTTAGACATTGAGACGAGATGAAAGGAGCGCCATTGGTAGGACTCCAATACAGTATACTGAACAATAAGCGGTGTGGAACCGTTTGGAAACTTGGGGTGCTGTAGTCTTTGTAGGATGTTGGTAGCGTTGGTAATTCCTGAAGTAGCTCGGGTGACGGCAGGGGCAAAAAGCTGATAGCAGGTGACAAGCCATTAACAGCAGTCTTTATATATAAATTATATATATATATATATTAATTTGTTTAGTTAGTTATTTTACTTGTTTATATTATTGTCCATGTGCACAAAAACAAAAAAAATATCATGAGCTAAGTTTTGCAGGTGGCAAAGGTTTTATTAAAGGTAGCAGTCGTTTAGTTGCAGGTAATGACCTGTAGTCATATGTGGCAGCCTAGAGAAATATGATAAAGAGCTAATGTTTTTGTGCTGTTCGTCTCACTCTTGACATTGATATTGTCAGGAATTCTTGAGATCTTTTGGGCACTGTGTCCCGCTGTTAGTATGACAAGCAAAGGTAGGTAGAGGCAGGTGTCTGTCCTTATAACCTGGAGACACAGTAAAGGTAGTCAAGTAGTAGCAGCCACGGGTCCTTAGGTGGCTGCAGTGTATGGTTGCCTTTGTTATTGAAATGCTGGGTATACGAAGGGAATTTAACCCTCCCGGAAACTCCCCAGGTTTTGAGATGCCTGGCGCGGGATTCGAACCCTGGTTAGTGACGTCAGTAGGTGACTGTAGGTCACCCCAGGTCCGCGCGTTAACCCACTGTGCTACCACGGACGTTATTTGGATAGTAACTTTAGAAAGAACCAGGTGATAGTCTCGTGGTGATTCACGTGATGGGTTTCTTAGACTTCGCCATCAACGACTATTTTACACTATCCCAAACGTCAACTTGGGTAGTACAGTATTGGGGTTGCGGGATTTTTGCCAGGGCATTACAGTTATGGCTCTCAGGGTAGACTTACAGTAGGTAGCTCACTCATGGTTCCCTGGGTAAACGATGGCATTACACTTACATTCAACACTCTGGCATGAAGAATATCACTAAGTCATTAAGCTTTTTCATTTACTAGGAAGCACTGACCCTAAAGATATTCCCCGGTAGAAGTGTTCGTGTTACTATCCCCATAAAAGCCCCTGGTACTGACAAACCCCAGCCAGATTACACCGTTCCTGACGTGTTGGTATGCTGCTGCTGATGCTTATACGTACCTCCTACCATTATCTTGACCTTGGACTATATTGATCCTCGTTAACCCCTGGGCTGATAACACTTGGTCAGTCTTAAACATGTAGGGAAGGTGTCTACTCTCCCTTTCACCCGTTTGATCCTCAGTAATACCTTGGTCACAGTCTTAAACATATAGGGAAGGTGTCCTCTCTTCCTTTCCCCCGTAGACATATAACTGGTGGAAATATAAATGAAATTGTTAAGGGGTGATGGACGTATTTATGTCCTCATTTATGCATCGTTTTAGTTTTTTTTTTTTTTTTTTTCCCATCCCTAGACCTCCATCAAGCTTAGAAAAACATCCCGTAGATCCCCCTTCAAGATGAATTTGTAAATTTTTCGGTAGAAAAATTTCCCGGCCGAAGGCCGGTTCCTCTTAAAATGTCAGGCTCACTATCGCTCGCCAGGAAAAAATCGACACCTAAATGGCATGAAAAGTCTTAAAATTTACAACAAAATGGGGTGAAAGATGTTAAAATCGCCAAACTAATGGGCCGAACGTTTTATAATTTCAAAACAAATGGGGGCTTAACACGAGGAAGAAGTAGGATCAGAAAAACCAGGCCATCTCCCCTTAAACATACATATAGGCAAGGTTCCCACTCTCCCTTTCCCCCGTAGAAATATAACTGGTGGAAATAACAATGGATTCCCTTGCTCGTATCTATCAAGTTGTTAACCCTTTCCGTACCGGTGCCGTCCTTTTAAGGTGACAGGTCAGTTGAAGCAGTGCCACTTCAACCAGTGCCACTTCAACCAGTGCCACTTTAACCAGTGCTAACTCAACCAGTGGCCACTTCAACCAGTGACCATTTTAACCAGTAGGTTAGGTTAGGTTAGGTTACTGGTTAAAATGGTCACTGGTTGAAATGGTCACTGGTTGAAGTGGCCACTGGTTGAGTTAGCACTGGTTAAAGTGTCACTGGTTGAAGTGGCACTGGTTGAAGTGGCACTGGTTCAACTGACATGGAACCTCCTTTTAACTTTATTCTGGCTACTTTTAAACTATTGTATTCAGTATTAAAAGGTCCTCCGCAATTTACAGGCTTCGAACCATCTCGCTTAACGATTTTTACTACCACAGGTCCTTAAACGGCACAAAATCATCAAAATATAGAAAGAATAATATTAAAAAGACGTTGTCGGTAGAGAAAGGGTCAAGTAGGGGACGATGGACGTATTTATGTCCTCATTTATGCATATATTTATCCTTTCCCCCCCTCCCTAGATCTCCATCAAGCTTTAAATAGCAACCCCCAAGACCTTTCTTCAAGATATATTTGTACATTTTTCGATAGAAAAATGTCCCGGCCGTAGGCTGGTTTCTCCTTGATTACAGGCTCGCTATCGCTCGCCAGGAACAAATCGAAACCTAAATGATGACACGAAGTCTAAATATTGATAAAGAAATGGGGCGCAGTCTAAAAAAAAAAAAACCCCAACTACTGGGCCGAGAACGTCATAGAATCTTAAAACTAATGGGACTAAACATGAGGGAGACAGGAGACCAGCCCCCCCCCCCCCCCTCCCCTCCCTTAAAGGAAGAAGTCTAGCAATTGGTGCCTTCAGATATCCAAATGAGGACTGGATGTTTGTAAGTCCTCTAATTAACTAAAGACTTACATACATTATTATCTGTAGTACGACTAGGATGATTCATAACATTTCAACCCTATTATTTTTTGTTTATATTTTGGCTATCATTAAACGAGTTATTCAGATTAGGAAAGACCTTTAAGGATCCACTGGAGTATAATCTCTCCCTCAATTAATCCCCTAATACCCAGAGATCATTCGTAAGCTAATTAATCCCCTAATACCCAGAGATCATTCGTAAGCTAATTAATCCCCTAATACCCAGAGATCATTCGTAAGCTAATTAATCCCCTAATACCCAGAGATCATTCGTAAGCTAATTAATCCCCTAATACCCAGAGATCATTCGTAAGCTCGTAAGCTAATTAATCCCCTAATACCCAGAGATCATTCGTAAGCTAATTAATCCCCTAATACCCAGAGATCATTCGTAAGCTAATTAAACTCTTATACTAACAGCCACGATAAAGGGGTGAATGGGTTAAGGGGGCATGGTTGGTTTATCTGGTCCCCCTTCTCCCTCATGTTTTGCCTTATTAGTTCTGAGATTTTAAGACGTTTGCCCCATTAGTTTAGCCATTTTAAGATCTTTCGCCCCATGTTTTTGTCTATATTAAGACCTTTCATGCAATTTTTGTGTCGATTTTTTCCTGGCGAGCGATAGCGAGCCTGTAATTTTTCTATCGAAAAATGTACAAATTTAGCTTGGGTGTGGGCACGGCATGGCTCAGAGCTTAAGGGGGGATATTTCCGCTTGAGGAAAAAAAAAGAAAACCTGGACCCCTTTCTCCCTCATGTTTAGCCCCATTGTTTTTGAGATTTTAAGACTTTCCCACCATTAGTTTAGCGATTTTAAGAACTTTCGCCCCATTTCTGTCAATTTTGAGACCTTTCGTGCCATTTAGGTGTCGAGTTTTTCCTGGCGAGCGATAGCGAGCCTGAACTTCAAGAGGAACCGGGGACATTTTTCTACCGAAAATTGTACAAATTTATCTTGAAAGGGGGTCTAGGGGATGTAATTTTAAGCTTGATGGAGATCTAGGGAACAAACTAAAAACCTGCCCTGAACTACTACAATGTATATAACGTATGGGGTGGGGTGGCTATGACCTGTGGGACCACCTTCTCCTATACTTGGTTTATTCTCACCTGACGATAAATTTAATCCCTTAGCAGCTCATTTCTCGGGACTTAATGGAGAAATATGAAGCTACTGTGTCTTTGCAGCATATTAAGACCAATTTTATATAATTAGCACCATGTTTCACTACAAAATCTTTCAAATAACTGATAAATCTTGATGGGAACTTTGCAATTTATCGTCAGTTGAAAAGAAATGAGTATAGCTTTATTATGGGAGAAAGGTATCCTGGCCAGAATTCGAACTCACTCACGAGTGAGTGAGTTCGAATCCTGGCTAGGATACCTCTCTCCCAACCTGTCCGACATTATCATTAGGCCTAGATGAAACTGCAAACTCGATTCGGATGCCTAGTGTATAGCGAGCTCTGTCAATGGCCTGGCTAATGGGCAGAGCTGAAGTATAGACGGAGTGGGTTCGAATCCCCGAGTCTACAACGTTTGATAAGTAGTGTCGCATTTTAACGCCCAGTTCGCACCAATAAACTCTTTCAACTCTGGGGGACGCACTCGCTACAGGCAATTCTGCCTTTTGCCTCCCTCAATCACATAGAACAAAAAAATTTTTTTTTTTTAATAACCTAAGCCACACCACTGTCACCAGAATCATTTATTTCACCTACTGCACCTTGACTCTCTAGAAGCCTTGAGGCAGATCCAACTAACATTAATCACAGTTTCTGTCGTCGTCGTCTTCAAAGGCACACAAGGTCGGCAGCTGTCTAGTCTCTGTTTTGTGAAGGGTCCTCTGATTAATTGGGGAACTTGCTGACGGCGACCCCAGTCACGCCATGAAGGGAGACTTATTGCATTACTTTTTTTTTTTTTCTTGTTTTAATTATTATTATTTATTTTGTTTTCCTTCTACTTCACCTCCTCCTCCACCTCCACCTCCTCCTCCTCCTCCTCCTCCTCCTCCTCCTCCTCCTCCTTCTCCTATACCCATCCCTCCTCCCCATTCTTCTTCTTGGCAGCAGTTGTTTATAGGGCCAAGTTAGAAGGGAGGAGTAGGCGATGAGAGAGGGTTCGTAGAGTCATATTTTACAGAGAGAGTGTGTGTGTGTATATGGGTGTGTGCTTGTATGTAATGAAGAGAGCGATAGTTAGAGTGATGGAAAATGTGTATGTGAGTGAGTTACATAATAAGAGGGTGGGTATGTATGTGAAAGACAGAGAGAGAGAGAGAGGTCTAGATATGTATACAATTACAGATAAAAGAAACTTAGAAGCACAAGCATATCTAGGATCTTTTGCATTGGCATCTGGATAAAGACTGAAAGTAAATTAATTTAGGTGAAACAATTCTTATAAAGGTTTAATTTAAAGAAGTCCGACCAGATTTGTGTGTAAAGAATTTAGGGGGAAAGCACTCGTGCATTGGTGGCATAAAAGGATAAAGTTAATAATGTCCACCAAAACAATAAACCCAGTAAGTCTCCCTTAACCATTGCAACTATGAATATTCCTTCCTGTACCAGTGACGTCTTTTGTATTTTATTGTAGCTATATTTAGATGATGTTGTTCAGTATAAGAAGGATGTAAGGTAGTAAAAAGTGTTAAGTTAAATAATTAGAAGCCTGTTAATTGCTTGAGGCCCTTTTTTAAACTGAATACAATCGTATAATAGTACCAAACAATAAGCTAAAATAACGGCACTGGTACAGAAAGGGCTATATAAAACTGAGACGATGGGAAGCTTGCTGTAGATCCAAGGGACCCAGCATATACCTGCGGACCACAAGGGCTTATTAGCCTGCCAATCTCCTCATGTACAGGTACTCTTCATGCTCACAGCTTGCCTCCCAGGAACTCTAACCAAATAGCTATGACTATCCAGGATGAACAGCAAGATACCAGCAATTACTCCAGCTGTGCTCAAAGTTCTTTAAATCACCGTGACACAAAAACTCTGGTACTATGATCCCAGAGAACTGAGCTTCCAACCAGCACCACCGAGTGTACTACCAACACCCACCTTACTGACTTAACGACCAATGAGGATCTGGACAATTTTACAATTGTCACTCCTATTGAATTTACAATGAATATTCTTCAGGCTAATATACAACCAGTAACCAAACTCTTCACCTTGAAGCAACCCGGAGAGACTAGTAACTCGGCCAATAATGCTGAGGATTGTATCACACTTCGAACCTCTGCATTCTATGCCCGACAAAGACTGCCGAACTTGCAGCTTCATTGGCGCCATCACGCGAGACCTCGGGTGAACGTTAGCACCATTGACTGAACTGCCTCGCCTCATTATGATGAATATTTTTAAGTGCCAATAAATGGAATGACTTATCCAGTGTGATTTCTGCGAACCCAAATAATGTGTTTATTTTTAGGTATTAATTTAAAGGTAGCATACTTAACGTACCAGACCATAGTTGTAGATTTCATTATAATAATAACTGATGCCTTTCAAGATCATCCAAACTCTATAATTGTATGATCTTCTGGATAGATCAGAACCCTAATTTTCACCACCTGAGCTATTACACCTTAACCCCTTCAGCACGATGACTCCTTTTTACATTCTATTCTGGCAAAAAATAGACGATGCTATGCAGTATAATAATTACCTGTGTTATTCAGGTGTATTGAGATCGTATTTATACCTTTGAATCCTACAGGTAAATTAAAAGTTAAATAAAATCGTCTAAGGGTAACCAGATTATATGGAATATTACGTCATCGTGCTGAAGGGGTTAAAGGGGTATTGCACGAGAGTTGATATCGTTAATTTTCTGTAGTCAACATTCTTCCAAACCTGAATAACATTGTTTACTGGCAAATATTGTACTGTAAGTGTTAACTCCATAGTTCATCCTACCTATGAGGATATACAGTATATGTATACAGTATACTTTATATATTACGGTCATTTTCTACTGTTTTTACCCTTTCGAGGAAACATATTGTAGTCTGCTCTCTAGACAAAACATATCAATTCTCCATACCCCCATCCTGAGAAAATAAACGCCCCATCAGACCCCCCTTCAAGCTAGATAAGACCAACCTAATGGGGCAAAGCGGGAGGGGGGGGGGGGGCAGTAAGACTAGGCTACCCACGGTACAGATACGGTAGGTGGAGGGTAGGTGTAGGTTAATCAATATAGTATAGCGTGTACTGTACTCATACCAACTAGGGACCTGACTGCCTAAACAACGCCAATTACCTACTGTACGTACATCACCACCACCCACACCACCACCCACACCACCACCCTACCTCTACAGTAGGTAATGGCTACACAACTACTCCACAAATGACCACCTTGAAAACTTTCCTTTGCCTAATATACTGTACGTCTTGGAGAATTGGTTGCGTGGGATATTATGTTTGTTATATCTGTTCATGCCTTAATTTCAAGACAAAGAATGTGATTGTAGGAGGGGGGGGGGGGCTCAACTTCCTCAAGATTTTAATGTAGGCCAAGATATTTGGTTTAAGTAATGGTCGTTAACACTAAGCTTCCACTAATTTATCGTGTGATAGTTTCCAATAATGTATTTTCATAACTACTTGAGAACGTTGGATAGTACCGGTACTCATTTTGGTGTAAGTAAAGGCAGAGTATTACCTTCCAGTAATACCGCAGAGGACCACTGTTAACCATTCTTAAGGGAGCCCACCTCGCTTTTTTTCTCTTTCTCTCCCTCTCTCTTTGGCTTGTATATATTCGGCCCCATTCAGCCTACTGTTTTAAGACGTTTACCCCCATCCAGGTGTCAATATTTCCCTGGCGAGCGGTAGTGAGCCAGCATATATATATTTTTGAATTGACCGCAAGCTAAATTTTTAAATTTTTCAATAGAAAAATTTATCCGGCGAAGCCGGATTTCTCCATACAATGCTGGCTTGCTATCGCTCGCCAGGAAGAAATAGACACCTGGATGGGAATAAACTTCTCAAAACAGTTGGCTGAATGGGGCCGAATGGATACAAGCCAGGGAAAGAGAGAAAGATAAAAAAAAAAATCGATGACCCGCCTTTAAAGTACCTAGGGGTGGCGCTGAGTACAGGAATACTACTGTGTTACTGTTGGGGATTCCCCACTCCTACTCTGCCACCTAGAGTGCTGCCTTTGGGTCAACAAGGCTTACAGTCAACAAGGCTTACACACACAAACGTGCCTGTCGTAAATGCGTGTGTGCAGGAATGCGTGTGTGCAGGAATGCGTGTGTGCAGGAATGCGTGTGTGAAGGAATGCGTGTGTGCATGAATGCGTGTGTGCATGAATGTATTCCTTAAAATATATAGATTTTGTGAATTTTAATCTGATTCTCTGCTTATATGTGTGTTATTTATCTGGTTTATTTCAGTATAACCTTTAACCTTGGAAATGTTATACGTATACGAGGATTATTGTTCATTGATCTGACTGTCTTACAGTGGAAAAGTTAATAACGTATTATATGAAAACATGATAATAAGAAGAAACAAATCGAGCATTGCCATCTTTCTCCCATCCACCAGGTACTGTACCAGGTTAGCTTGGATCTGGTCCGTCCCATGAGTCGTCCCCTGGAGTGAGTTCAAGCAGAAGGCCCTCTTCCTCCTACTGGGGCCGGAGTCTACCATCGTCTCTGTCTATATATTTATCTGACAGTCTATATGCCTATCTACCTATATGTCCTTGTAACTTCCTACTTACAAAACAAAATAAAATCGAACCTACCTACACACCTAACCAACTAATCAATTTACCTACCTACCTAAGTACCTACCTGTACAGTATACCCACCTAACTTTCTTCCTACCCATCATTCGAGCTACCCACCTATCCAACCTATCTGCTACAGCCCTCTACATCTACCCTACCTTTCTCTTTTTTCCCTCCCAGGTATTGGACCAGGTCAGCAAGGCCCTAGCACGCCACGTAAGTCAGCCCCTGGGGTCAGAGTTCAAGCAGCAGGCCCTCTTCCTCCTGCTGGGGTCGGAGTTTACCGAGCAACACTTCCCTTACCACAAGTACAACCCAAAGAAACTGGTAGGTGGAATCGGGAGAGATATTTTGAGATTTAGGTGGCTAGGAGGGTACGGAGAGACAGCGAGATAGTTGAAATATATGTAGTTTGTAATGGTTATATGTCTTTTATAGTACGGTAGCATTAAAGACATCATATATTGGAGTGATGACGTGTATGAGACTGATGCTATTAAATTCAGGAGTCATAGCAATAGGCTACACTCAGCCTCTGGGATCAGAGTTCAAGCATTAGACCCTCTTCATTCTCCTGTCGGTGAACATTTCGAAAGAGTTATTCATGTGAATTTTGTGAGGTGATAGTAGGCTATTATATTCAGGAGCCACAGCACTAACTTCAGCACCTTGAGTCAAAGCTCAAACAATAGTTCCTCTTCCTCCTGATATGACCGGAGTTTACCGATCAGCTCTTCCGCTACCTCAAGTACAACCCTAAAAAACTCGGGGCATTATGAATATTTAGAGTTGAGATAGTAATATGAAAAGGTGATGGGATTTTTATACACAGAGCTAGATGGAGTATGTATTTATGTCATGGATTCACGCCCTCACTCCCTATATCGTTTTCTTTATGTTATGGAGTCACACCCTCATCGTTTTCTTTGTTATGGATTCGTACATCGCCAAACCCTTACCTTGATTTAGAGTTTTGAAATATGCTAGTGATTGGCTGACTAAGGTGAGGTTTGATTTTTCTGGACCCATTTTTCCCTCATGTTTAGCCCCAATAGTTTTGGAATTCTAAAACGTTTGCCAAATTAGTTTGACGATGTTAAGACCTATTGCCCCGTTTTTTCAAAACTAAGACCTTTCGTGCCATTAAGGTGTCGATTTTTACCATGCGAGCGATAGCGAGCCTGTAATGAAGGAGTAACAGGCCTTTGACCGGTACATTTTTCTACTGAAAAATTTACACATTTATCTTGAAGGAGTGTTTTTGTTATTTTTATTATTGATTTGTTTTAAGCATAATAGAGGTCTAGGTGGGAAACTTTAAAAATCTTATCTATTATATATAGATATGAAACAAATCTCCCCTTAATGGCCTTTTTGTTCCCTTCTACAGGAGCCACCACTGGCCCCCCGGCAGAAGGAGAAGTATCTGAAGGAGGCCAGGGAGTTCCTTGATAAATGTCTAGATAAAGCGGTAAAGGTGAGAGAGAGAGAGAGAGAGCGAGAGAGAGAGAGAGAGAGAGAGAGAAAGAGCGAGCGAGCGAGCGAGCGAGCGAGCGAGCGAGCGAGCGAGCGAGAGAGCGAGAGAAAGAGCGAGCGAGAGAAAGAGCGAGCGAGAGAGAGAGAAAGAGCGAGCGAGAGAGAGAGAGAGAAAGAGCGAGCGAGAGAGAGAGAGAAAGAGCGAGCGAGAGAGAAAGAGCGAGCGAGAGAGAAAGAGCGAGCGATAGAGAGAGAAAGAGCGAGAGAGAGAGCGAGAAAGAGCGAGAGCGAGAGAGAGCGAGAGAGAGCGAGCGAGAGAGAGCGAGAGAGAGAGAGCGAGCGAGAGAGAGAGCGAGAGAGAGAGCGAGAGAGAGAGCGAGAGAGAGCGAGAGAGAGCGAGAGAGAGAGCGAGAGAGAGAGCGAGAAAGAGCGAGCGTGAGAATGAGTGAAAGTGAGAGTGTTTGTGTGTGTGTGTGAGAGAGTGAGAGTGAGAGTTAGGTTTGTGGACTGTTTTTAGTATTGGTTAATGGAAAGATACATACACATAATATCTATATATAGAAGGACAGGGTGATGAAGCAAAGTGTGTGAGAGAGTGAGAGGTAGGTTTGTGGACTGTTTTAATTATTGGTTAATGGCAAGATACATACACATAATATCTATATATAGAAGGACAGGGTGATGAAGCAAGGTGTGTTTGTGAGTGCGCGTGTGTGTTCGATAGTATGTGCTGTAGAGAGAGAAAAGTAGCGGAGCAAATAGACAACAACAGAATATTGTAAGCATTCAAATTCCATTAACATAAATATACATTATAATGCACAAATTTAAATTATAATTAATTTATACTAGAAACGAAACCTATTTTGTGTACAATCGTTAAATAAGTCCACAACGTTTAACTAAATTTGTTATATATATATATATATATATATATATATATATATATATATATACTGTATATATATATTATGTATAGAAACATGGATTGTATATACCGTAGATTATAGAACCAGAGGGGAATACTAAAGTACAATGGTATTATGGCTTATATATAATATGCATTTATCAGAGATATATTAGCAATAAGAAATAGAGTTCTCTCACTCTTATAATTACCTCTCCAAATTACTGCCACAGCTAACTCAAAGACAACTGGATTGAAGTAACTAAACTAGGTTATAATACCAGAGGAACAATCTTTAAAGTACAATGGTATTATGGCTTACATTAAGCTATACTTTACCGTGGTGCTCAGGTCTGCGTCATTACCCTTTGGATCTGATGGAACTGGTATGTGAGTTACCAACTTACCAAGCCAAATTAAGAGCAGTTAATGAATATTGAAAATGTACTGCCCAATTGCCTCCTTTACCTATTTATCTATAGAGCTAAATAGGAGCCCTGATGGCCTCCCTTCTCAAGACCTATTGTACCGTTCTTGAGGACCTACCCGACGGAATAACTACTTTAACCTTTATTTAGAGGGAAAACTGTCTCTGTGTGAGTTGCTTAAACCAGCTTATTTTAGGTAGTAGCTGCAGAAGTAGTAACAGAAGTAGTAGTAGTAGTAGTAGTAGTAGTAGTAGTAGGGAGGCGACTGGATTGAAGTTGCATGGTATAGAGTAGTAGTAGGGAGGCGACTGGATTGAAGTTGCATGGTATATAATAGTAGTATAGTAGAATAGTAAGAATAGAGTACAGTAATAGCGGATGTTTGACAAATATAATTAATGTACTGTATTAAATATAAATAAAAGTAATAGTAGTAGTAGTAGTAGTAGTAGTAGTAGTAGTAGTAGTTGAAGTAATATATTGTAACAGTACAGTAAATAATATTGCCCTACCCTCCAGGACTGTGGTTACCCTGAGGACCCTACCCACTACGAGGGTGATGACGAGCTGGGGAGGTTCCTGAAGGAGGTCCGGGCCACCTTCAACGAGGGGCTCAAGAGGCACACCGCTGTACTCATGTTCGAGGAGGTATGACCCATAACACCTATATTGTAACACCATTAAGGGATTTTTGTTTTGACATCCTTCTCCCTCATGTTTAGCCCAATTAGTTTTCAGATTTTAAGACGTTCGGCCCATTAGTTTGGCGATTTTAAGACTTTTCATCCCATTTCTTTGTCAATATTAAGACTTTTCGTGTCATTTAGGTGTCGATTTTGTCCTGGCGAGGTGTCGATTTTGTCCTGGCGAGCGATAGCGAGCCTGTAATTTTAAGAGAACCCTGCCTTCGGCCGGGACATTTTTCTATCGAAAAATTTACAAATTTATCTTGAAAGGGAGTGCTTTTTAAAGCTTGATGAAGGTCTAGCAAGGAAACTAAAAGAAAAGATGACGAGCTGGAGAGGTTCCTGAAGGAGGTCCGAGCCACCTTCAACGAGGGGCTCAAGAGGCACACCGCCGTACTCATGTTCGAGGAGGTCAGGCCCCTATCACCTAATGTAAAAGCATTAACCCTTTCATTAACTCCTCGACTTAGTGCAAGAAACGTCTCTCTCCAGATACCGATTTTACCCTGGCTAAAGATATGTACTTTTTAGTGAAAGGGATCAATATTCTCCAAGCTTAACATGAATGCTACCAATTGAGGAGTAAATTGCCGACTTGCGAGTTTCGTTCAATAAGGAAGTTGGAGCTGTAGACATCGATATTTAGCAGAATTACCAGCTAAAATATGGTTTGTAGTACACATATACATAAATATGGTTTGTAGTACACATATACATAAATATGGTTTGTAGTACACATATACATAAATATGGTTTGTAGTACACATATACATAAATATGGTTTGTAGTACACATATACATAAATATAACTCAATTCAACATACTTTCTATCCATAGCCACCTTCATTAGTTTTGCATTTCTGTTTAAAATCGATGTTTACGGCTCCAACTTCCTTATAGCCTGAAACTCGCAAGTGGTCAATTGTCCCTTTTACCAGTAATACAACATGGATTTAGCTGCAACAGTCTTAGTGGTATTTCTGAATATTGGCCCTTCTTGCACCTATCCAGATTATTGACGGCGTCATTCAACTTTGATTCTGGCCAACTTCATATGATTTTATGGAATTTGTGATCGATATTTGAGAATAAAATACATAAAAATTATCTCCATTAACCCTATTATTGCACCCCATAACACAATCGTCTAAGGGAGCCCACCTCGCTATTTTTTTTTTTTTTTTATCTCTCACTCTCTCTTTGGCTTCTATCCATTCGGCCACATTCAGCCTCCTGTTTTAAGACGTTTACCCCCATCAAGGTGTCAATATTTTTTAGGCGAGCATATATATATATATATATATATATATATATATATATATATATATATATATATATATATATATATATATATATATATATATATATATATATATATGTATATAGATATATATATATATATAGATATATATATAGAGAGAGAGAAATAGATAGATAGATAGATATGTGTTAGTGTGTGTGTGGTAAAGGAATCAACTCCATCCTATCGGAAGCTGAGCCAACCCTCCTATTAATGCATCACTGAGAATAAAGTTCAAGGTAATGGAGTGTTTTAAATACTATTATCAGTACAGCTTACCTTGGCAGCACATAACACTCTTCACTTCTCACTCTGTTCTTCCTGTTTGGTGAAATGTTTGTCGTTCACTGGCCATGTAAAATTGATTGGTTATTGAATTTACTTGCCTACGCCGCAACACACCCCACCATCACCCACTATCATTTTAATTCGTAAGGTTGTTGTTGTTTGTTGTTCCCCAGGCTGTCTGACCGAACAGCCCCAAGGTGCTGAGCAGGCCAAGGCCATAGCCAAGTGCCCCCACAGAACCCTCCCAGCTTTACCACTAAGAAAACCCAGTTGACCGAAGCTGCTCCCAGGCGAGGGGCTGAGGAGGGTACGGAAACGCCCGGGACACCAAAGCTCCACCCATAATTGTTTTGGGGCACAGGGCGTGCCCCAAAACAATTATGAAGGGAAAGTTGAGGGCCAAAGGAAAAATGTGACGCTTTGGCTCCCAGTATGAGAGGTCAATCCATGGAAGAGATGCTCTCTCTCTCTCTCTCTCTCTCTCTCTCTCTCTCTCTCTCTCTCTCTCTCTCTCTCTCTCTCTCTCTCCTCCCCTTAGCTACACTTGGAGTCACCTGCCTCTGTTGTAACCCACTGCTACACAAGTACAGACTGCTGGAAATTTCTCAGGGACTTTTGGTATCAGGGTTTTGTAATGCCAGTAAATATGACAAGTGGTGTTGTTAAGGGGAGGTGTTTGGTTTGTCTGGACCCTCTTTTCCTTTATGTTTAGCCCCATTTGTTTTGAGATTTTAAGACGTTCACCCCATTAGTTTAACGATTTTAAGACCTTTTGCCCTGTTTAGATCAATTTTAAGACCTTTTGTACCATTTAGGTGTCGATTTTTTCCTGGCGAGCGATAGCAAGCCAGTAATTTGGGAGTAACCGGCCGATTATTCTACCCAAAAATGTACAAATTTATATTGAAAGACAGGATGAGGAGCTTGGGGATATTTTTTGTGCGTTATGAAGGTCTCGGGAGGAAATTAAAGACAATAATAGATTAATACATACATTTTACAAATAATTACAAATCTCCCCTTAACAATATAATTGTGGTTTGGTAGTATGTTGCTGTTGCTCCCCATAGTAACGATCCTTCCCACTGAGGAGCTAGGGAAATAGTCTGGAATTCTCTGCACTATACAGTATATAGTATTCCAGGTGGGCTTGTTGCTCGCTGGTTGACTGTTGCATACCTGGAATAATTATCGCCTAGCAAATTGAAGTCACCTCTTTTGTCTTCCCTTGTCTTTGTCCCCCAAGGTGTATAACTGCATTCCCGCGTGTAGAATCCAGAAAACCAATTATTTTACAGTGTCTGAGAGGATCTTAAAACCTTGGTCATCGAAAAAGGGATGACATTGGTGAGGTATGTGTCTACATTATGTAGTGTCGGGTTATAAGGTTGTGTTGTCTACGTTTTACTCTGATTGTCAGCTGTCCAGCAATGACGGAGGGAATGAATCAGTTGTCGTCATCGTCCAAGACTGAAACAGGTGAAGTTGTTGTCCCCACATATAGTTGGAGATCTGATATTGTCTGCTTGCTCTCGTCAAACTCTGGTGATGGTGGCTCAGAGACTGCAGGAGTGTCAATTGTAAACAAGGCACTGTAAGCGGTTGTAAACAAAGTTGTTAGGTGATTGCCAGCCATAGACAATGCAATACGAGTACCAGTTTTAATCAAATCACGATGACCAGTTAAAAATAATGTCCTTTTCTGACTGCCAGCCGTAGACAAAGCAGAATTGGTGTCCAAAGTAAGGAAAGCACTAAATCCCAGTCATAGACAAAGCCTTTCCACCAGTTATATACAAAGTGGATAAAGAGGTCAATGGAGAGCTACTGTCAAGATCTGGTTGGGCAGTAATTTTAAAGTTCTCTGTGTCATACTGGTGCGACAGTCCTTAATGCTAATATTATTATTACCATTAATATGATTGTCATTATTATTACCTGTCCTCAGCAAACTGAGAAGCAGCGTCAGGAGGAGCAGCGAGCTCGGAGGATGAGCCAGACTTCTACTGCTGCTACTGACGGAGAGGAGGAGGGTAGTGAGGAGGGTGAAGGACCAGGTCAGGACGGCATCATTACCCCAGCAGACGTGGCGGGACAGGCGGTACTGGCGGTACTAGGACATGATCCACACAAGAGAGACGGGTTTGCCAAGACGTAAGTAAAGAGTATGTGTGTGTGTGTGTGTGTGTGCGAGAGAGAGAGTGAGAGAGAGAGAGTAATAGTGAGTAGTAGCGACAGTATGGGTGGAGAAGGACCAGGGCAGGACGGTGGTATCAGTAGCTCGTTAACAGTCATGGCAGGACAGACAATACTGGTGCCCCTGGGACATGACCCAGACAAAACACACGGATTGGAAAACATTTACAGAGGAGGTTGCCTGGGGCCTGACATTTGTGTCATTCATCCACTCAGAGGCTTTACCATTTATTGCTGTTTGTTGATTACATCAAGGTAGTCAGTTCTATAATCTAGCAATCTAATACTTGTACCCTGTGGGGAGAATCATATCAATCAATTCAAATTCAATTCAAAACATTTATTGCCATGTAATATTTACAATTCAATACAATGCAGAAATGCGCAACCCTTTCCTCCCTTTTAGCTATATGAGACTAATGGTCACACTTACTAGACACGTCACATTGAATAGACTTTAACTATTTCGTTCTAAAGAGAATGTCTCTTAGCTCTCTCCACCCTTCTGCGAGTACACTTCTGGACGGTACCATGGTTGGTCAAAGAACTCTATTTTAAGTCTGCCTGTGCATCTGATTAATCATTCACCCGTCTGTCTGTGTAACTCTCTATGTATCTGTCTATGCCTATTGCAACCCTGTCTACTCTACACTTCTGTCTATCTACTATTTAACGCTCTCGCTATTCTGTGGACTCGGGGATTGCCGTTTAGCATTCAGAAATAAAGTTATCTCAATCGCATAATTACCTCTCCAAAATTAGTTTTCTGCCCACAGATCGCTCAGAGACATCTGCAGAGGTTAAAGTAACTAAACTAACGTTTTCTAAACACCTCTGATGGTCACAAAGGCTTTTAAGTACCGTTATCCCAGAAAGGGTGCAAATCGCGTCCTGTGCGTGAAAGGGTTAATCAATTCATATATTTACTTGTCTATCCATTAACCTACCAACCAATCTATCATTCTACTCCCACACTCTTCCAGCCTAAGAGAGCGTCACCTAGCCCTGTCCACCACCCTACGAGCGCACTTCTGGACCGCCCCCCTGCAGGCCAAGGAAGCCCTTAGAGTCAAACTGAAGACAGGCCAAGATCCAGCCAAGGAAATCCGGAACAACTTTGACAAAACCCTGGCCAAGGAGATCAAGAGCCAGAAACTGAGTCGAGCCATCCGAAGCAACAGTTGGAAGCTCATCGACAACCACGTTATTGAGGTACACTCGGATACCATAGTCTCTAGCCTACTCAGGATAATTCGTGGACTCTTTATCTTTTTCTCTCTGCAATTTTATCTATACGGATTGTATTTTGAATAGAACTTGTTTCTCAATAAATAGTATATATACTGTAGTTTTGTAGTTGATTTATAGACAATTCTATTCATAAAGTCGTTTTCAGAGATAAGCTTCCATAACTAGAAATAGGTGAAGTCCACGAATTTTACCTTACTGGGATTAGTATAAATTTAATCTCCTGTCTGTTTGCTTGCGAAGCATTTTATTTATAATCTAAATAATTAATTTCACTCCCAACACCAAACACCTCCCAATGAAATTAATGAAGGCATGTGATCCTTCCGGGATTCGAACCTAGGATACCACATACAGATCTAATACACTCTAACCTTTACACAACCAAGACAGTTAAAGGTTAAGTACATGACTACGCTTTATATCCATTTATCGAATACTGGATGTCAATCAAAGCATGTACTCAGGCCCAACTGCACACTGAATAGCCTAATGTTTATGTGAGAGGAAAGAACAATTTATGGGGCACAGGTCTTCTTCCCCTACAAGTTCTTACCAATCACAGTCACTTGGCGCACGGCCACTTAAGGGGAGATGGGCCGGTTTTCTGGACCACTTTTTCCCTCGTGTTTAGCCCCATTATTTTTTAGCTTTTAAGGCGTTCAGCCCATTAGTTTGATAATTTTAACACTTATCTCCCCATTTACTTGTCAATTTTAAGACCTTTCGTGCCATTTAGGTGTCATTGTTTTCCTAGGGAGCGATAGCGAGCCTGTAATTTTAAGAGGAATCGGCCTTGGGCCTGGACATTTTTCTATCTAAAAATGTACAAATAATATCTTGAAGCGGGGTCTAGGTTTTTTTTTTTTTTTAGATTGATGGAGGTCTAGGGAAGAAGCTAAAAATGATATGAATAACTGAATAAATAGACCAAAAAAACAGCCACTATCCCCTTAACTCACATTAAATTAATCTATTTCTATCTATCCATCTATCTTCCCACCTCTCCATCTATCTATCTATCTCTAACCATCCATCTCTCCCCCTCCCTCCCCCCAGACCTACGACCACACCACCACCCTCCGCAGCCTGGACACTGACGAACACATGATCCAGACCGCCCGGGCTCTCAACATCCTCAACGTTCACACCAAAGGCTCTTACTCCCCCACCAACATCTTCATACTCATGCCCCTCCAGATGGTCCTGCGGCAGCGACTGGGGGAGGAGGACGGTAAGAGGAATTGGGTTTTGTAGAATGGTGGTGTAGCGAATTGAAGTTGGGATTTGCATGTATGTATCCCAAGTTCGATCCCAGTATTTCCTGAACAATTGTGGGCGTTCTCATGCCAATATTTAAGTGTGGTGGAGTGGGCTTCCTATTGGAATGGTACCGTAATCTTAAGTTCCCGGGTTCATATCCCGATGTAACCATGGGGAGATATTATTGGGAGGAATGTTTTGCACTAAGTAGTTTAAGGGGGAGTTTATGTAATATTGTATTTATTTTGTTATTTATTATTATTTCCTCCCTAGACCTCCATCAAGCATAATAAATTGTCCTCGAAATCCCCGTTGTATATAAATTTGTAAATTTTTCGTAAATAAATGTCCCGGCCACAGGCCGCTTCCTCTAAGATTACAGGCAGCTCACTACTGCTCGCCAGGATTTTTTTTACAATTAAATGGCACGGAAGGTCTTGATATTGATAAAGAAATGGGACGAAAGGTCATAAAACCGACAAACTAATGGGGCGAACGTCTTAAAGTCTCAAAATTAATGGGGCTAAACACGAAGGAGAAGGGGGTCCAGAAAAAGCAACTACCTCCTCCTTAAGCTCCTGTCCATACCCCCAGAGGCCCACGTGATGCGACTGGCGGTGCAGCTGGATCTGGTGAAGCGGTACTGTCAGCTGTCCCTCAAGGAAGTGTTTACCTTGGCTGATCAGGTGGTGGAGTGGGTCAGTACTGATGATAGTCAGTACCTGGATCACCTCAACAACTGTCTTAACACTCAGAGCTCGAGGATCAATGTCAGGGTGAGTTAAACGGGTATAGAATTGTGTAGATGGTATTGAGTGGCACCTAGATTATGTAGGATGTGCAGAAATATAGAATGATGAATGTGGAAGGACTTTAGTAACTATATAACAATGCCAATCAAATAAAAGAAGGCGTCGAGAAAAGGAAAGAGACAGTCAGCTGTCCCATAAGGAAGTGTTTACCTTGGCAGAACAGGTGTTGGAGTGGGTCAATAACGATGATAAACAGTAGCTGGATAACCTCCGCAACTGTCTTCATACTCTTAGCTCATGGATCAATGTTAGGGTGAGTTAATATGATGATGTAAGGTTGATTAGAGTGAATGTTAAATAATGTAGAGTATAGTATATTGAATGAAAGGTAGAATTATGGGTTCGAAAGTTGCAAGAGGCATGCCGACAGAAACAGACCACTATGCAGTGCTAACAAAGGTATTGATAAGGAAGGAATGGGAATGTGAGAGGGAAGCGAGACAAATGACCGTAGAGAGAATAAATGTGAGAAACTTGACTAAAGAATGTATATATGTTAATTAATACTCAGGCACATACCCCATAGCTCGGGGTAGCCCACTCCAGGCAGATCCCGAACAGGGAAAAAAAAAAAAAAATCACAAATTTCAGCTTAAACCACCAGTAAGAGGGAGATAATAGTCCATGAGGCGCCTGGCCCGGGGAACTGGTATATATGAAGGGTACTCCTGGATGCGTGGTGAGCGGGCTTGTGGTGGTAGAGCTTGCTGCATGTTTGCCTCCTGAGACCGGTACCTCTCCAGGTCTAGGACCTAGGAATCTTGCTGGGGACCCCAAATGGGCCTGGGTCTCTGGGTCATCTCCTGGGCGACCTAGATGTGTGTGAATGTGTGCTTTGTTTGTGCGTGATTTTTTTTTTTTTTTTTTTTTTTTTTTTTTTTTTTTTTTCTAATTTGTGTTATGTAGTCCCTGCCTCAGCTATGTCTCGAGTCGGCCACCCCCAGCTATGGGGAATGTGCCTGAGTATATAGATAGTATATAAAAGATGAAGAAATAATTCCCTAAACAGAAAGTTTATAAAATGAAGTCAGAGTTCATGATTAACTGTCGAATTATCCCCACCCTCTATATATTAGATTGCTATATTATATACAACGATATTTATTAGTATGGTTTTCTTTTTCTCAGGATTTTCCTCCTGAGGTACTCCTGAAGGACACAAAAGGCTCTCTGAAGCTACACGAGGAGCTGATGCAGAACGGAATGAGCCCTAAACACGAGAAGCTCTTTACTGACCCGGCTATATATATCAGGAAGTGGATAGCGCAGGTCCGATCAATACAACTTCTTTATCTTAAGGGGGGTCACCGTTTTTGTGTTTATCTTTCTCTCCTTCTCTCTCTTTCCCTGGCTTGTATCCATTCGGCCCCATTCAGCCAACTGTTTTAAGACGTTTATCCATCCAGGTGTCGATTTCTTCCTGGCGAGCGATAGCGAGCCAGCATTGTATGGAGAAATCCGGCTTCGCCGGAAACATTTTTCTATCGAAAAATTTACAAATTTAGCTTGCTGTTAAAACGAAAATATATATATGCTGGCTCGCTACCGCTCGCCAGGAAAATATTGACACCTGGATGAGGGTAAACGTCTTAAAACAGTAGGCTGAATGGGGCCGAATGGATACAAACCAAAGAGAGAGGGAGAGAAAGAGAAAAAAAAACGAGGTGGGCTTAATATCAATCTGAACCCCATTTTGCTCTTCTATATCCTTCTTTATTACTATGCTTGGCTTTACTCTAACCTCTGAGAACACTTTTTTTGTTTTCCTTTTCTATCCCACCTCCAACCCAACCAAGGTAGGTGAGATATTCCAATTGACCACTTGCGAGTTTCGTTCTATAAGGAAGTTGGAGCTGTAGACATCGATATTTACCAGAATTTACAGCTAAAATACGGTCGTAGTACAAATGTTATTACATAAAACCCAATTCAACATACCCTTTATCCATCAGAAACGTACATCATTATTGCATTTCTGTTTAATATCGATGTTCACGGCTCCAACTTCCTTATAGCCTGAAACTCGCAAGTGGTCAAAAAAAGGGCCATGTTTCCATATACCGGGATAAATGTGGTGGACAGGATTACCTTGTAAATTGCAAGGTTCCCATCAAGATTTCTGTTAGTTTGAAGATTTTGTAGTGAAATATTGTGCTAAATAAATATACTTGGTCTTGATATGATGCCGAGACATGGTAGTTTCATATTTTGCTATTAACTGTCGAGAAATCAGCGTCTAAGGGATTCAATTTACCGTCAATTGAAGAGAAACTGAGATGGTATAGATGGTATATATGGTATATAAGGTATAGATGGTATATACACCGGGAAGAGAGCTGACACCCTTGATCATTTTGAGAAATATAATGGTATAGGCTAATGAAGTATTATAATTATGCTTATTTCTTCATCGTTAACTACAATACAAGCCCTAACACTAAATAATATTACAATTGAAAAGGTGTATATACTGTGTGTATTTGTGAACCAGGTGGGCCGCAGTGGGAGGAAAGGAAGGGTGTGGGGGGAGGGGAAGGTATAGGTTGCAAATTATGAAGTAGGAGAGTAACAGTATTTGTGCCAGACCACATGGCTGGAGTAAAATAGGAAAGAAGAGTAATTGGACAGAGGAAGAACAAGCTGAGAAGTGAGAAGTATAGTAGAAGACTGAAAGTTTTTGTTGTGCATATTGATGTCTGATTACTTATAAGTAATGACTGCTCTAATGGAGAGTTAAACCAACATGACAGGAAACGTTTTTATTGTTTTCTGTCATGTGTGTTTAACTCTTCATCAAAACCTTCATGGCACTGTGAATTTCTCTACCGATTGCTCTAATATTATCAAAGGCACCTAATAAAGTAGTTTCATTTTCTTTCATAAACATTCTTTTGTGTAATAACTACCATTTGTTTACATTGTGTCATCAGATAGCGACACGTACGGTCGCGCTAATAAGTAATGACTCGGCTGTCATTACGTTTGGCTCGCTCTGTGCTGTATTCATGTCTGACAGATGTTGAATAGGGTGGATAAGTGTAGGAACATGTTTGTATATTTACTCGATATGAAGAAATGAAGCGAAGATATTGTTGTTGTTGTTGTTGTTCCCTAAGCTGCCTGGCCGAACAGCCCCGAGTCCCTGAGAAAGGCCATGGCCACGATCGGGCTTTCCCACAGAGCTCTCATTGAGTGTAGATTGTGTTGTTGGCGTAAGTGGTTGTGTGAAATGCAGTCTTCTATGATGTGTTTAATGGTATGGGGTGCTGTGTTACATCCCTGGCAGGCGTCGACAACGGAGTCATCCAGTCTCTTCTGATAGCTCAGGAGAGCTGGATGGTGTCCGCATCTCAGCCGAAGATATTGTTGATACCAATTATTGATCAACACATTCTTGGTGCCGAGAAATCACTTATTAGCGCGACTGTACTTTCTAACCAGCAGCAATAGAAACAGAAGAAAGAGTAGCTAATATGTTGTACTGTATTGTATACGGTACACCATAGTCTGATTACTCTTAACCATTTGAAGATTAGGACGCATTTTGACAGTTTATTCTGGCTATCATTAGACGATTGTATATAGTTTAGAAAGGATCTGTGGGAATTATAAGGGTAAAGACTATCTCAATTAACCCTCTGACTTCCATAAACTCTTCGTAATCTGAATAAACTCGTCTAATAATATCCAGAAACAGAAAATAAATGCGTAATCGGTTCTTGAAAGGGTTAATGAGAGCCAACAAAAATGCTGGCTTTATGTCGTCTGTAATAATGTGCAATAATCTTTAATAATGTAATGTGTGTTAACCCTTTCAGTACTCGAGGACGCCCTTCTATATTTTGGTTTGGCTACTATTCGACACTTTTATTCAGCTTAGGAAATATATTTGCAAGTCAGAATGTTACTTGAAACAGTCATTACCCTTTTGACTCCCAAACATCTGTCTTGATTTTCGGTGTGAGCATCCTGGGTTCGAATCCCCGGACTGCCACATGTGTTTGTTAATTTCATTAATCGAGTTTAGGAGTAAAGTTGGTTAGTGGAGAGAGCATAATAATTAACCCTATTTGGTCCAAGGGAGGGTTTTGTTTTGTTTTGATCTCCCTTGTTTCGCTCCATTACTTTGCAGATTTCAAGAGGTTTCATCCCATTAGTTTGGCGATAATAAAACGCTTCACCCCATTCAGGTGTATACTATTTTTCGGGGCGAGCGATAGCTATAGCCTGTAACTTAAAAGAAATCAGCCTTCGGCCGAGCATTTTTCTGTTGAAAAATTACAAACTTGGCTTAAAGGGGGCCTGGGTGGACATTTGGTAGCTTGAAGGAAGTCTGGGAAGGTGTTTCTGTTAGCCTAGGGGACAAACTAAAATATTGTATATTACTCGATAATACCAACAGTAAACAAAATCTTCAATAATATTTAAACGACATTTCATAAGAACCCACAAAGCGTCGGACCAGAGAGTGTTAAGCTGAATAAAACTATCAAATAGTAGCAAATATTAAATAATGGCGCGCTAACACCGAGCCGGTGACTTATTGTTTATTGAATTTCAGCTACATTTAGACCATTTTATAAAGCTTAGGAAGGACATATGATGGGTAAAAAGATTATATGAGATAGTCTTTGTCCTTTTCATTAGTAGACGTCCTTCAATAAGCTGATTATAATCGTCTAATAGTTGGCAGAATATAATGAAAAGGACGTCACCGGTACTGTAAGGAGCTAAGTAGAAAATGAGAGTGAGTTTATAGTCTATTCGCTGCAAGTAGGCGATAAATCATGACTTCTAACCTCTGTAACTCAAAAACGACTAGAGTAATCGAGCTAATATTTCTACCATTTGGGAAGAGTCGGTCAAGGAATACATGTGAAAATGTACAGCTAATTTGTTCTAGCCCCTTTTGAGTTACAGAGGATAGAGGTCTTGATGTATCGTCTACTTAGAGCGAATAATATAAATATTAAAGTGAGTAATTACGATGCTACAGTGCCCTGACTTTCTTCTGTCCCGTACAGGTGTTCGTGGGCGTATTGAGCATTGAGTCTACCCTGTGGGCGTGGGATCAGCTGTTCCTGGACGGGTGGTCGCACAACACAGTGAGGCGGCTGGCGGTGGCGGTCCTTATGTTGGTCAAGCCATGGATGATGAGAGCCAATATGTACTCCGGGGCTAGGAAGGTGAGAGAGAGAGAGAGAGAGAGAGTGTGAGCGAGTGAGTGAGTGGTGGAGGTCTATCTATCTATTGCCTGACGCCATGATCCCCGAAAGGGTGGCCACGAACGAATCGCCCCCAAGCACCTCTGTCCCTAGTCAGTCGACGCCCCTCCTCCCAACCAGCACCGCCTTCATTCATATACTTCCTCACTCCATCCTTCCACCTCTCCTTCGGTCTACCTCTCCCTCTCTGTCCTTCCACCTCACTCTCGTACACCCTCTTAGTCATTCTCTCGCTTCTCATACGTTCCATATGGCCGAACCATCTCCAGTTGTTCCTTTTCACACTTACCTGGTGGAGGTAAGGTGTCTAAAGGTGGCTGTCATGTTGGTCAAACTATGGATGATGAGGCTCCGGGCTAGGAGTAAGTATGACAGCATATATATTCACATGCAGCTTCGTCAAATGGTCCAGATGGCATTTAGAAAAGTTACAGCATGACCTATGAGCCGATAAATTGACAGTTTGTGATGGCTAAATGGCTACTTGACAGTGCACAGCGAGATTATCTATAACGGGATATAGTGAATTAACCATTTCACGTACAGGACGCAATTTGCGCCCTTTCTGGGATACTTAAAATCCTTTGTGACCATCAGGGGTGTTTAGAAACCCTTAGTTTAGTTATATTAACTTCTGCAGTTGTCTTTGAGTGAACTGTGGGCAGAAAACTAATTTTGGAGAGGTAATTATGATATTGAGAACTCTATTTATCAATGCTAAATGGCAACCCCCCAAGTTCACAGGATAGTGAGAGGGTTAATCCGCTATTAATATATTTATGTATTTGTTTCCATTGAGCATCGAGAAATAAGCTGCTAAGGGCTTAAATTTTCCGCCAAGTGAAAACATTAACCATACATTTCTGGCAGGTGTTGATAGAGGAGCCTGGTAAGCTGTACCTGAGTGACCTGCGACGGTGCCTGGGTCACCTGGAGTCTGGGGGTGACCTCACTGACCTGCCACCCAACAAGAACTACGTCACTCCCAAACCCACCATCCAGGTCAGAAGTCAAATAATTAAATTTATTTTGTAGCTGTCAAGAATAAAATAACACACACACACACACACACACACACACACACACACACACACACACACACACACACAGCCCGTAGCCTAGTAGGTAGAGCTCTCGTCTCACACACGAGGGGTCGGGGGTTCAATTCCCGGCCGGGCGGAGACAAATTGGGCTTGTCTCCTTTCATGTGTTAGCCTCCGTTCACCTAGCTGTAAATAGGTACCTGGAATAAGTGGACGACGTTGTGACGTCCCATCTGGGGTTAGCAAAAATGGTACAAGGCGAGATGGGTATCATATGGTTCACCTAAGCTGATGGCTACCTAAGCCTTCGGGCGAGACGGTACCGTCTATAGTGAGAATGGTACCATACAGATCCACCCTAAGCCTTCGTTTCCGATGTCGCCAATTGGCTAAATACAGACTACAAACACATCCACAGCCATTCTAACAGTACATAAAACACTTAACATGCATTTCACGCAATACATTCCCAGTTAAGGAGGCGCGATAATAATGAGCTTAGCTCGCATTGCGTGGATTCCCCTTGACGAACAAGTAACTGAGTAACACACACACACACACACACACACACACACACAGAGGGAGTGGAAATAGATGCATGTCAATCACCAACACCGCAAAAAATGTCTACCGAAAAATGTACAAATTTATCTAGGGGGTGTATTTCTAAGCTTGATGGAGGTCTAGCGAGGAAACTAAAAAATAAATAAATTAATTAATAACCCCCCAAAAACGGCCACTATCCCCTTAAGAGGATCTGAGGAGGCGTTGTTTATAGAGTAGGGGAAAACAAAAAAACATATATACAGTATATATATATATATATATATATATATATATATATATATATATATATTCAAAAATAGCCAAAACAATCCAAACTTTCAATAATAGTTATACCATATATCCGAATAGCCACCATGACCACGGATGAGCTAGTGTTAACCCATTCTGCACCAGTGATTTCTGATACATTTAGACAATTTTATGAAGCTTAGGAAGGATATATGGTAGCTAAAAGGATTAATTGAGATAGTCTGTAGCCTTTTAATAGGTAGACGTCCTTGCTAGGCTGAATGGAATCGTCTAATCGTTGCCAGAATATAATGAAAAGGACGTCACCTGTACTGAATGGGTTAAGGGGGGATGGGTGAATATATTTGCTCATATAATATATATATATATATATATATATATATATATATATAATTTTGTTTGTAGTATTGTTTTAGTATCTTCCCTAGACCTCTATCAAGCTTTTAAAAAAAAATCCCAAAACCCTGCTTCAAGATAAATTTGTACATTTTTCGATAAACCAATTTCCTCTTAGTTTACAGGCTCGCTATCGCTCGCCAGGAAAAAATAGATACCTAATTGATACGAAAAGTCTTAATATTGACAACAAAATGGGGCGAAAGTTCTTAAAATCGCCAAACTTATTGAAGTTACGTCTTAAAATCTCAAAACTAATAGGCTAAACACGAGGGAAAAGGAGATCCAGAAAAAGCGAGTAGTACCCCCTTAAGTGGATAAGATTAGTCGTGAATGAAAATGGTTTACGAGCTGTGATGCTGCAGTGGTAGAAAATTGGATGTTAAGGGGAGGCTGATGGACTGTTGAGGTTAAGGGGAGATGGGTCGTTTTTCTGGTCCCCTTTCTCCCTCGTGTTAAGCCCCATTTGTTTTGAAATTATAAGACGTTCGGCCCATTAGTTTGGCGATTTTAACACCTTTCGCCCCATTTCGTTGTCAATTTTAAGACCTTTCGTGCCATTTAGGTGTCGATTATTTCCTGGCGAGCGATAGCGAGCCTGAAATTTTAAGAGAAACCGGCCTTCGGCCGGGACATTTTTCTACCGAAAAATGTACAAATTTATCTTGAAGGGAGATCTAGGGGGTGTTTTTCTAAGTTTGATTTTGAGGTCTAGCGAAAAAACTAAGAAATAAATGAATAAATAAATTAATATACCAAAGAAAAAAAAAAACGGTCCGTCTCCCCTTAATTATAGGTAGGCCTCTGGAACTCAAAATGGGCTAAAGCAAAAGGTCTGTACGTTTCCACACCTCTTCCCTGGCTGACTCTTCCTAAATGGTGGAAATATTAGCTCGATGACTGGTTTAGGAGTTATAGAAGTTAGTGGTCATGATGTTTGGCCTACGTATAGTGAATGGACTATAGGAATAAGTGAAGATGGGTAATTAGGCAGGGATTCCTAACACGCCCTCCCTAATTGCTTATAATATTAATTAATAATAATAATAATAATAATAATGATAATAATAATACAAATGATACAAATTATGCAAATGATAATAATAATACAAATAATAATAATAATAATAATAATAATAATAATAATAATACTGTAATAATAATAATAACTATAACAAAAATAATAATAATAACAATAATAATAACAATAACAATACTAGGGTTTGAAAATGTGTCAAAGGCCTTGAGGAATACAGTGCACCGGTTCAACAAGAGTTAGGGTATATGCATTAACTTCAAGGTGGCCAGGTAAGAATATGGGCCAGAGTTACGTATAGTATATTTTTGGAAGCTTGTGTGTGTGTGTGTGTGTGTGTGTATGTGTGAGAGAGAGAGAGCGAGCGAGAGAGAGAATGAGTTATCCAAATTGGATAACAAGTCATAGGAGAAAGAGAAATCCTACTTGGAGAAATTAAAATAATTATTCCATTTCATACACAATTCGGATGACCTATACTGCGTGTGGATATTTGTAATAATCCCTGTATGGTACTCTGGAATGTGGGTCCTACGACTTGTGTATGCAATGGAATATTTTCTCCATGTATGATTTCTCCATCACCTTAATATAAGTAAGAAAAGGTTAAATATTATCTATCGCGCCGTTGTAGAGTTGATTAAAACATGGACTCTCGCCCTAACTGTTGGGGGTTCGAGTCATGGCTGAGAGTACACATGTGTGTGTGTGTGTGTGTGTGTGTGTGTGTGTGTGTGTGTGTGTGTGTGTGTGTGTGTGTGTGTGTGTGTGTGTGTGTGTGTGTGTGTGTGTGTGTGTGTGTGTGTGTGTGTGTGTGTGTGTGTGTGTGTGTGTGTGTGTGTGTGTGTGTGTGTGTGTGTGTGTGTGTGTGTGTGTGTGTATAATTTTGTGTGTGTGTGTGTGTGTGTGTGTGTGTGTGTGTGTGTGTGTGTGTGTGTGTGTGGAGTTATTTGTGTGCGTAATTTCTAAAGCCTACCCACTTGTACACACACAGATCGAGGACGAGAACGGTAAGAGGAGACACCAAACAGACGCGGCCAAGGAGGCTCGACCACGGGGGGCAGGAGCTGGATCAGACCGGGGAAACGCGCCCTCCTCCAAGGCCAAAGGTCAGTCCTTCTACCGGGCACCCCTCAATCTTAACCTAGACGCTCTTTATTGTTTTGACGATGAGGAAGGTCACCCGTTGCTTGCGAAGTCGGGGTCGGGTGAAGATTCGAAAACTAATGTTGATCTGGTGTCGGGTGCAGATTCGAAAACTAATGCAGATGCCGAAGGTGTGCCAGATTCAAAGGCTCCTGCTGGTTCAAAGGCTCCTGCTGATTCAAATGCGCCTGCTGATTCAAAGGCTCCCGCTGATTCAAAGGCTCCTGCTGATTCAAAGGCTCCTGTTCATTCAAAGGCTCCTACTAATTTAAGGCTCCTGCTGATTTAAAGGTTCCTACTGATTCAAAGGTTTCTGCTGATTTAAAGGCTATCTCTAATTTCATAGGTGTAATTTATTCAAAGGATCCTATCCAAAGGCTAATGCTGATTCAGAGACAAATGCTGGTTCAGGTTCAGGCAGAGATTCGAAGGGAAACGGTAATTTGGGTTCGACTGGCGATTTGGAAATGCCTAGGAATTCGGGGTCGGTCACAGATTCGATAGCAAGTGCTGATTCAAAAGATCCTGCCGAATCAAAGGTTGTGTCTAACTCAAAGAGTCTTGCTGATTCGAAAGATTCCTGCAGAAAATTCAAAGGTTGTTGCTGATTCAGTGATGTGTGTAGATTCAAAGGATGATACACTGTCGGGTGAAGAATCAAATTCGTCGGATTCGAAGCCTGATGGAGGTTCAAAGGGTCTTGGCATTGGTGGAGACTCAAAGACTGCTAAGACTCTCGAATTCGATCGGTGATTCGCCTAATGGAGATTCGAAGGCTCCTGAGAATACGAAGTCGGCTACTGTTTCAAAGATTGCTGATGATTCTGAGTCACCAGAGATTCAAATGGCCTGGAGAAATAGGTCCCTGTAGATGATTTAACCTTTCAGTGTTATGACGCAATTTTGTTTGCATGTTATTCTGGCTCACTTTAAACGATTTTACACAGATTAAGAAGGACCTGGGGGAATTCAAATGGCGACAACTATCTCAATTTTCCCTCACTCAGATCCTTCTTATGCTTAATGTAACCGTTTACGGATAGTAAAAATACATAAGAAAAAGAGCGTCATTGTATGCTGAAAATATTTGAAAGTTCCTACTGATTCAATATGTGTAATTAAGAAATATCGCCGTCTGCTTCAAATGTCCTGTGTAGAATCAATGGCACTTGTTGTTATACTAATTCCTACTGATATCATATTCCCAACTACCTCTTTAACTCAGGTCAACTAATGGTAATGATTGTTATTGTTGTTCTTCGTCTTTGTTCTTGTTGTTGGGTGGTTAATATAAACTGCAAAGCGATGATATGTTTACAAGGGACTAGTTCTCGAAAAGGGGTTCCAGTCCTGATGTTATTCTTGACTTAGTGTGCTGGCTTAATAATCCAGAAGGGTTGAAAGCCTCTGAAGTCCTATAGTCTATAAAGGTAGGCAACAAATATTGACCACTAACCTCTATACCTCATAAACGACTTGAGTAATCGAGCTATTATTACTACCATTTAGGAAGGGTCAGCCTGGCAATAGTTGTGAAAATTGACAGCCCATTTGCTCTAGCCCTTTTTCAGTTACAGAAGTTAGAGGCCACAATTTCTGGCCAACTTATAATAAATGGACTATAGTATAACTAACTAACTAACTCAGGTCAAATAGTGTTAATGATTGTTATTGTTGTTCTTCGTCTTGTTGTTGTTGGGTGGAGAATATTAATTAATCTTGTTACTGAATACTATAAGAATCATGCCTCCAAGTGGTTGTACGTTATGGATTCCAAACGATATTGATGGTTACCTTAACACTTGTCATAATAGTATCCCTTTAGATTAACCCTTTTACTCTAATGGCATCTATAATGCTGGTGTAATGGTTTAGGTGCTTATGTTCTGGGTGTGGTGTCCCGATTTCGAATCCCGGGAGGACCATATGCTTCCATTAGTTTATTAAAGTGCATTGGGGTTTGTAATTGATGATTAATGTTAAGAACGGGGTGTTACTTATTCCTGTTATTCTGAATATCAGAAGACGATCTTACTCAGCTTGAGAAGTACTGTAGAGAGGCAAAACTATCTCAATGAGCCCTTTGACTCCTACAGGTTCATTATAAACTTACTGGGACATTTTTCTACCGAAAAAGGTACAAATTTATCTTGAAAGGGACTCAGGGGGATGCAATTTTAAGCTTGATGGAGGTCTAGGGAACAAACTAAATACCTCCCCTTAACCTAACCTAACCTTTATGGGGAGATGAGTTGTTTTTCTAGACCCCTTCTCCCTCTTGTTTAGCCCCATTAGTTTTCAGATTTTAAGGTGTTTGCCCCATTAGTTTGTCGATTTTAAGACCTTTCGCCCCATTTCTTTATCAATATTTAGACCTTTCGTGCTATTTAGGTGTCGATTTGTTTTCCTGGCGCCTGTAATTTTAGAAGAACCGGCCTTGGGCCGGGATTTTTTTTACCGAAAAATTTACAAATTAATATACAAGGGGGATCTAATGGATGTTTTTTTTTTAAGTTTGATGGAGGTCTAGGGAGGAAACTAGAAACAATAATGAATACATTAAAAAAAACAATCGACCAAAAAGTGAACCATCCTCCTTTAAAAGAATCGTCTAATAATAGCCAGAGTAATATATAAAGGACGTCATCGTATGGAGAAAGGGTTAATATCATCAGGTCTCGTCTATTAACATTGATAAACTTATAACTATTGTATTATCTGAAACTTCTATATCAATGTTAGTATTCTTTCTATATAGATATTATAGCTAATAATACATATTTTAATATATATATACGGCAAATTATATGATTGTATTGATGTTTCATGCAATATCTTGTGCATTTTACGTTACAAGTTTGTATCTCTGTACTGTTATTACTATCGTTACACGGAGCTTTCTCTTTTGTATCCTTACGCATAACAAAAAATACATATATAGAACAAATAGATATGTGAGTGGGAAGGCATAATAGATTATGTGAGTGGGAAGGCATAATAGATATGTGAGTGTGAAGGCATAATAGATATGCGAGTGTCAAGGCATAATAGATATGCGAGTGTGAAGGCATAATAGATATGCGAGTGTCAAGGCATAATAGATATGCGAGTGTCAAGGCATAATAGATATGCGAGTGTGAAGGCATAATAGATATGTGAGTGTGAAGGCATAATAGATATGTGAGTGTGAAGGCATAATAGATATGTGAGTGGGAAGGCATAATAGATATGGGAGTGTGAAGGCATAATAGATATGTGAATGTCAAGGCATAATAGATATGTGAGTGTCAAGGCATAATAAATATGTGAGTGTCAAGGCATAATAGATATGTGAGTGTCAAGGCATAATAGATATGTGAGTAGGAAGGCATAATAGATATGTGAGTGTCAAGGCATGATAGATATGCGAGTGTGAAGGCATAATAGATATGTGAGTGTGAAGGCATAATAGATATGTGAGTGTGAAGGCATAATAGATATGTGAGTGTGAAGGCATTATAGATATGTGAGTGTGAAGGCATAATAGATATGTGAGTGTCAAGGCATAATAGATATGTGAGTGTCCAGGCATAATAGATATGCGAGTGTCAAGGCATAATCACAAGGTATTTTTCGGCGTTTTTTCCACCCTGTTAAATTTTCCTTCACATTTTCACTTTTTTCGTATATATTTTTTTTTTATTTCACGTATATATGAAGCAACCATCGTCATCAGCTTCAGCTACTATCTTATGGGGTTTTTTTCTGGACTCCCTTCTTTCTCATGTTTAGCCCCGTTAGTTTTGAAGTTTTAGACGTTTGCCCCATTAGTTTGGCGATTATAAAACCTTTCACCCCATTTGTTTGTCAATAATTACCCATTGTGTACCGGCAACGTCTTGTTAGTGTTATCTTAGCTACATTTATATGATTTTATGAAGCTTAGGAAGGACCTCTACCAATCAAAAGGCTACTGTCTATCTCAATAAATCCTTCCCAAGCTCCATAAAATCGTCTAAAGGTAGCTGAAATATAATATAAAGGTAGCTGAAATATAATATAAAGGTAGCTGAAATATAATATAAAGGTAGCTGAAATATAATATAAAAGACGTCGGCGGTACAGAAGAGGTTAAGACATATCTTGTCTTCTAGGTGTCGATTTTTTCCTGGCGAACGATAGCGAGCCTGTAATTTAGGAGGAACCGGCCAGAAGATTTTTCTACCGATAAATGTACAAATTGATCTCGAAGGAGGGTCTCGGGGTTGTATTTTTAAGCTTGTGTGTATATGTGTATGTATGTATATATGTATGTGCACAATGCACATGTGTATTTATATGTATCTATGTGTTTATGTATGCATGTGTGCGTGTGCGTGTGCATATATGCATGTGTATGAGTGTATCTATGTGATTATATATACAGTATGTTGTATGTATGTATATAATATTATACAGTATAATTATATGTTTGTGTATGTGTATAGGCTATATACAGTACATGCATACAGTATGTGCATATGTATGGGTAGAATGTATCTGTAATGTGTAGGTATGAATATACCGTACATGTGTATATTTAACAAAAATCCTATTGCCGTCTTTACAATATAATAATATTATTTCCCAGTAGATAAATTCTCTACTTTGCTGGGTTTATTGTTCTAATTATGTTCTTACCGACCCAAAAACCGGAGGAGTGGTGGGTGGGGAGAGAGCCTTCCACTTTACTATCCTTGTCTCAAACCCTATCTCATACACATTTTTTTTTTCTTTTCTTTTTTATTGTATATTTTTCTTTCTTTTTTTAGATTAATGGCCGGGCTGCCTAATAGGGATTGCAAAGTCTGTGTAGTGTGTATATCTATGTACCTCTGTGTAACTCTCTCCCAAATGACAAACCATGGTCACCTCGCCAAAAATACCCCTCTCCCGTCACGCCAAGCCAGTAAAGGAATGGTGTCTGGAAGCAAGGCGGTCGTAAATTAAAACACGATAATTTAAAGGGGGCGCATTCCAAGAGGTTCTGGAAGTGTTAGCGAATGCCAGCCTGGATGTATGCAGTATGACTGCGACCAAATGGAAGGGTATATGTGTGAAAGAATGAGAATATGGAATAGGTGTGTGTACTGGAGTGAATGAGAATGAGAAAGCGAAAAACGAAAGGAGGTGCGTGTTAACATACATACAATTTTAAGACTGAGTGTTCCACACATACGTGCAGTTTCAGTCTCTTGTCCTAATGGCGGCGTTCCAGGCAACCCTGTTAAGGGCTGCTTCACTTGTCAAGTTCTTGGATTTGAGATCGGCACGAATAGTCCGATCCCAGGTCTTCCTCGGTCCACCCCTTGGTGCAGCTCCCTCCACAATCACAGACCTGCATTTTTTCACCCAATTTTGTTCATCCATTCTCTCCACATGTCCATACCATCCCAGTCTACTTGTACGCATCACCTCGCTAATACTCTTTATACCTAAACGTCTCCTCAGCTCAACATTTGTTATTCTATCCTGTAGCCTGGCCCCACACATCCATCTCACCATACTCATCTCATTACGTTTGCTGTTATTCTCTACTTTAACGGCCCATGTTCCTGAGGCATACGTCATTGCAATTCTAACACATGAGGCATACACCTTTCCCTTCAACGGGAGAGGCATTCTTTTCATGGTCAGGATTGGCAGCAGTTCTCTGAACTTCCCCCAGCCATATCTAATTCTAGCAACAGTGGCAGCCTCTGCCCCACCACTGGCAGATATGGTATCTCCTAGGTAACAAAACTTGTTCACCAGCTCCAATGACTCATTTCCAAAATTCACAGCCACAGGATCATCACTTAACACAAGCTCGCCTTTGCACACTACGCACTCAAATTTCTCTATTTCTGACTTATCCTTCGGCAGGGGTCCCTTTATTCTACTACAGCGCTTACTCCAATGTGTACCCAACATCGACAGATGCTACATTGAATTGAGTTAACACCCACACCCTTTCCACACACTGCACATGGGTATGCACCGCTCTTTTCCACATTGCCTCATCTCAATCTACAATGCCTAACCTTGGTTTTGTTAATATTGACTCTTAAACCCTTGCTCGCCATGCCCTCTCTCCATTCTCTGAATTTTGCCTCAGCATCTTGCATACTGTCAGCTGTTAGGACTAAATCGTCTGCATAAAACAGTTCTAATGGGAGTCCGCCTCTAAAAACTCTAGACAGTGCCTCCAAGACCATAATAAAGAGGAGGGAGCATAACACTGAACCCTGATGGACTCCAACACGGACTGCGAACTCATCACTCAGTACACCCTTCACCCTCACCCTCACCGCACTTCGCGAATCCTCATACATCTTCATTATCACACGCATCAGCCACTCTTCCTCACCAAGTTTCCTCATAGTCCACTGCACAACATCTCTAGGCACCCTATCAAAGGCCTTTTCCAGGTCTACAAACACAAAGTAAAGATCCCTGCCTTTTAGTAAGTATCTTTCCTGTATCTGCCTGACTATGAAGATAGCATCGGTTGTACCCCGTCCTGGCAAAAAACCAAACTGCATATCATCAATGGAGATGCTTTGCCTGATCAAACCCTCAAAGACTCTCTCACAGACCTTCATGATTTGGTCAAGCATTGTCAGGCCCCTATAATTTCCTTAATCTAGCGCATCCCCTTTTCCTTTGTATATATTTACTATTACACTTTTGAACCAATCCTCTGGGATTTTCTCGTCTTTAATAATGGTGTTTATCAACTCGGTGACTAAGTTTGTTTGTAAGTAACAAATGGAAGGAGCGTGTAAGGGAATATGGTTCTGTGGGTGCAAGGATTGTGTGGGTAAGAATAAAAGTAGGAATACAAACTTGGGTGATTGTGTATGTGTATGCTCCGACAGAGAATAACCTTGAAAGAAAGAAAGAAGAGTTCTGGGTGAGTGTTGAGGTGTGTCTGGATAAGTTTGGTAAGAGTGAAAGAATATTTCTGAATGGGGATATGAATGGCAAGGTGGGTGATAGTAAAGTAGATGGGGTGGTGGGAGGGTGGGGTATACGGTCAGAGGTTGTTGTTGTTGTTGTTGTTCCCCAAGCTGCCTGGCCGAACAGCCCCAAGGCCCCGAGTAAGGCCAAGGCCATAACCGAGCGCCCCCACAGAACCCTCCCTGCCGACCACAATAAAGCCTGGGTGACCGAAGCCACTCCATGGCGGGGAGCTGAGAGGGTGAGTAAACGCCCGGGAAACCAAAGCCCCACCCAGGGCCCTGTGCCCCTCAGCAATTATGAAGAGAAAGTTGAGGGGCAAAGGAATAAGGTGACGCTTTAGCTTCCAATCTTGGTAGATTGGGAGGTCAATCCACGGAAGAGACGCCGTCACTTGAGATCTAGAAAATATATAAGTAAAAGGAACAGTCAGAGTAAGCTATGGGTATGGCACAGATCGCTCAGGTCTCACTCTGATAGACCAGCCCATCGCCATAGAGGTCAGAGGTAGATGGGAATGGTAGTGCACTTATAGACGTATATATGGGGAGGAGCCTGTGGATACCCAACACCTTCCGACACAGAATGATACACAGGTATACATGGAAAGTGGAATGGAGGATGGAGAGTGAGACAGTGGAACGAAAGGTACTGATTGATTATATATGTGTGAATGAGCGAATGAAGAATTTGTTGCTGGATGCTAGGGTATATATTGTAGGGGTATGGGGGGGAAGGGGGTTGTCCGACCATTATGTAGTAGTAACTAAAATTAGGATACACAAGAAATAGGTGAAGAGAGCTAGAGTGTGGCAGGAGGGAGGTGGAGTGGCGAAGAGGGTGGAGAGGTTACAGGAGGAAGAGATCAGGGAAGAGTTCAAGAGAACAGTTGAAAGACGATTAGGTTGGTTTGACTTGAAGGGTATTGAGAAAGTGGAAGAGGTGAGCAAAGTGTGTGAGGAAGAGATGTGTGCAGCATGTGAGGAGGTATGTGGAGTAAGGAGAAGAGGGAGGGGAGTAAAGGGTACAGCTTGGTGGACTGAAGAGGTAAAACTAGCTGTTGAAGAAAAGAAGAAAGTATGAAGATTTGAGAGACAGAAAAGGGAAAGGTACATGGAGAAAAATAGTGATTAAGAGAGTAGTGAAGGATTGTAAGAGAAGAGTAAATGGGGAATTTGGAAGGAATTTAAGTGAAAATAGAGGGAGTGTAAGAAACTGTTCTGGAAAGAGGTCAAGAAAGTTAGGGAGGGTAGCAAGGGAAGTAGTAAGGGTGTGAAAGATAAGAATGGGCGAGTGTTAGCTGGGAAGCCAGAGAGAGTCGAGAGATGGAGGGAGCAATTCAACGAATTGTTGAACATAAGGAATGAAACGCCAGCAAACATAGTTGGATGGGGTATGGGAGGGAGAAAGAGAGAAGTAGTGGAGGAGGAGGTGGGGATGAGGAGGTCAGAAGTGTTTGAAGTCTTGAAAAAAGTAAAGATGGGGAAAGCATCAGGAATAGATGTAGTGTGTGGGGAAATGCTGAGGTATGGTGGTGAGATAGTGATTGAATGGGTATGGAAAATGTGTAAACTAGCATGGGAGAAGGGAAGTGCAAATGATGACTGGAAGACAGGCATAATAGTCCCCCTGTATAAAGGGGAAAGAGGAGTGTGTGGTAATCACAGAGGGATATGTCTTCTAATCATAGAAGGGAAGATGTACAGTTGGGTATTGATCGAGAGAGTGAGCGAGAACGGAAAAATGGGTAAGTGATGAGCAGGGCGGGTTTAGGAAGGGAAGAGGATGTGTAGACCAGATTTTTGCCTTGAAATTTGTTGTGGAGAAATATCTGGAGAAGAAACAGAAGTTGTATGCTGCCTTTATGGACTTGGAGAAGACCTATGACAGAGTTGATAGAGAAGGTATGTGGAAAGTACTGAGAATGTACGGAGTAGATGACAAGTTGCTGAAAGCAGTGAAGAGCATGTATGAGGGTGCAAAGGCGTCGGTACGCGTTTAGAATGAACAGAGCGAGTTCTTTAATCTGAATGTTGGGTTAAAGCAAGGGTGTGTTATGTCCCCATGGTTGTTAAATATATATATGGATGGAGTCATGAAAGAAATACAAGGAAGAGAAGTGGATGTTGGTGTACCGCTGATAAGGTAAGGAAATTAGTTTAATTTGCCTGTACTACTGTTTGCTGATGATACAGTTATGATGGGCGATAGTGAATGGGAGTTGCAGGGTCTGATAAACGGAATCTGAATGGTAAATGCGGTGAAGAGCAAGGTCATGGTCTTTGAAAGGGGTGCAGTCACAGAATGTGAGGTGAGGTTGAATAGTCAGGCTATGGAGAATGTCAGCTCATTTAAGTATTTGGGCAGTGTATTGAGTAAAGATGGGAGTATGGATGAAGAAGTGCAGGAGAGGGTGCAACAGGGGAAGAGGGTAGTAGGAACGCTGAATGCAGTACCAAGAAATAGGGTGGTCAGCATGGAAGTAAAGAAGTCCTTGCATAATAGTGAGGTAATCCTGAGATTGACGTACGGGGAGTGAAGCATGGACGTTGTTGGAGAGACACAAACCAAGAGTGAGAGGGGGGGAAATGAGTTACTTGAGAAGTGCGTGTGAAGTTACTTGGAGGGATAGACAGGCGAATGAGGAAGTACGAGAGCGGTATGGTGTGGATGTAGATGTGCTGGAAAGTGTGAAAAGGAACACCTTGAGATGGTTCGGCCGTGTGGAATGCATGGGAACCGAGAGAATGACTAAGAGAGTGTACGAGAGTGAAATGGAAGGACAAAGAGGGAGAGGTAAACCAAGAGAGAGGTGGAAGGATGGGGTTAAGAAGTATATGCGTGAAAGCGGTGCTGGATAGGAGGAGGGGCATCAACTGACTGGGGACAGAGGTTCATGGGGGTGATTGATTCATGTCCACCCCTTCGAGGATCACAGCGTCCGGCAATAGATAGATAGATAGATAGACAGATAGCATTCCAAGCCACAAGGGGCTGGGTTTTAAGTATGTGGGGGAATGTTTAATTATGGGGGTAGGGTTAATTATGGGGGTAGGGTTAATTATGGGGGAATGTTTAATTATGGGGGTAGGGTTAATTATGGGGTAGGGTTAATTATGGGGGTAGGGTTAATTATGGGGGTAGGGTTAATTATGGGGGTAGGGTTAATTATGGGTAGGGTTAATTATGGGGTAGGGTTAATTATGGGTAGGGTAAATTAGGGGTAGGTTTAATTTTGGGGGTAGGGTTAATTATGGGGTAGGGTTAATTATGGGGATAGGGTTTAATTATGGGGGTAGGGTTAATTATGGGGAGGTTTAATTATGGGGGTAGGGTTAATTATGGGTAGGGTTAATTATGGGGGAATGTTTAATTATGGGGGTAGGGTTAATTATGGGGAGGGTTAATTATGGGGGTAGGGTTAATTATGGGGGTAGGGATTAATTATGGGGTAGGGTTAATTATGGGGGTAGGGTTAATTATGGGGGTAGGGTTAATTATGGGGTAGGGTTAAGTATGGGGGTAGGGTTAATTATGGGGAGGGTTAATTATGGGGGAATGTTTAATTATGGGGGTAGGGTTAATTATGGGGGTAGGGTTAATTATTTGGTCTATTTATGTACTTATTGATCTAATAATTTAGATTCCTCGCCAGACCATCAAGCTTTAAACAAAAATACCACCCCCATGACCTCCCTTCGAGATATATTTTTTAATTTTTCGGTAGAAAAATGTCCTGGCCGAAGGCCGGTCCCAGGAAAAAGATGGACAGCTAATAGGCACGAAAGGTTTTAATATTGACAAATCAATGGGTTGAAATTTCTAAAAATTACCAAACTAATGGGCCGAACGTCTTATAATCTGAAAATATATGTGGCTAAACATGAGGGAGAAGGGGGTCTAGCATAAAAATAACCGTCCCCCCTTAATTGTCTTGTTTGTGGTGCAGTGCGTAGGATGAGCAGGGGAATCTTGTTGGGGTTGGGGAATATATTTCTTATGTGTATGAAGGAGACAAAAGACAAATATTCCTGTAACAAGTGTCTCCCCCAAAGTTGAAAGAGTAGTACTCGCTAATTTAAGCGTTTTTTGACGTGTATTTGAGAGAAGTATGGTGTACTTGTTTGGTGTAGTGAGAGAAAACAAATTAGGAGGAGGTGTTTGTGAGCACTAGCTGGATTATTCTCTGTGTAGGTGAAACAGAAACAGTGAGGGAAGCCAGACAAATTACACAAGAGTTCCAGTAATTCCTTATCACATGCCTATGAGGCCTCCCCTGGGTTTTGCCCTACTCGATTGGTGTCTACAATCTCTCTATTATGTGTGTGTGTGTGTGTGTGTGTGTGTGTGTGTGTGTGTGTGTGTGTGTGTGTGTGTGTGTGTGTGTGTGTGTGTGTGTGTGTGTGTGTGTGTGTGTGTGTGTGAGAGAGAGAGCGAGCGAGTAAGAGTGAGAGTGAAAGAGAGGTAAATGAGTCAGTTCCAAAGAGTTACAAAGAAGCAATAATATCTGAGAGAACTTGCGATCCTTGATATGAAAGAAAAGAAAACGTTGACATAAGATTGCATAGCGCTGCACACTCTATTCTAAACTGCTAAATTGAAGAATTGTGTATAACTCCTAAAGAAAGTTTGTTCCAGGTTGAGTAGGATCAGTAAACTTTATAATATGTGAAAACGTTTCCATATATGCTATAGTGAATTCATTATAGGTAGGCCACACATCTAGACCACTAACCTCTATAGCTCATAAACGACTAGAGTATTCGAGCTAATATTTCTACCAATTGGGAAGGGTCTGCTAGGGAATAGGTGTGGAGCTTTACAGCCCATTTGCTCTAGCCCTTTTGAGTTACAGAGGTTAGGAGTCACGAATTCTAGCTTACCTATAATGAATGTACTATAGTATCTGTATAGGTCCAATTATTACGTTTTGGAATCGCATAGGCTAGAGATTGTAACATATAATTTTAATTAACTATTAATTAACTAACAATTATTTAACGTTTCAGTCAGATTATGTAGATTGATTCGACTGCATTCCTGCTACATTGAGGGGATTTGATTCAACTTAGAAAAGACCTATTAGAGTAAGAATGTAAATGGATATCATCCCTATTCCTTTTATTCCTATAGGTCCTTCCTAATCTGCATAACATCACCTTGAAGCAGTATTTGGGGGGCTGGGTTTATTTGTATAGTTTACTTGCTAGACCTCCATCAAGCTTTAAAAAAAATACACCCCCGAGACTTCCCTTCGAGATTAATATGTAAATTTTTCAGTAGAAAAATGGCACGCTCCTTTTGTCGGAACTACAATATTAGCTCTACTGCAGTCTGTTTATTTCCAGCTGACGGTAAATTGAATCCCTTGGTAGCTAATTGCTCAACAGTTTATGGGAAAATAGAAAACGGTTATAGATATGTATCATAATCATGCCAAGATTTCATAATTAATGCTCATATTTCCGTATACAATTTACGAATTTTACGTAATAGCTGAGTAATCAAGAGATGGACATACCAATTTCCATGATCAAGGGTGTTTAAAAACCTTTAGTTCAGCTACTTCAACCTCTGCAGTTGTCTTTGAGCAGAAAACTAATTTTGGAGAGGTATTTATGAGATTAGGAAAATTCCATTTTTGAATACTATACGGCAAACCCCGGTGCATGACAGGGTTAATTAACATATCTTTGATGTATCTATATTTGATGTCACTTCCTTGGAAGAGGATATGAAATCGTTGTGAACTAATCATTGGGTATGGAGAGAGAGAGAGAGAGAGAGAGAGAGAGAGAGAGAGAGAGAGAGAGAGAGAGAGAGAGAGAGAGAGAGAGAGAGAGAGAGAGAGAGAGAGAGAGAGAGAGAGAGAGAGAGAGAGAGAGAGAGAGAGAGAGAGAGAGAGAGAGAGAGAGAGAGAGAGAGAGAGAGAGAGATTACATATTAACATTCCTCGCTACACACACACACGCTCCTTAGCTATTTGTCTTCTCTTGTAGTTTTTTTCTTTGACGATTAGCCTTGACCCTGAATATGTACGAATGCTGTTTTGTTCTTCGTCAGTTAATTAAATATCACCCGCAGGTTCTACACACACGCTACATGCCGACACGCACTTATAAACACACACATACACGTTCACACACACACACACACCCGTTCACACCCGTGGCGTAACTGGCTCACAACCAGAAGGTCCCGGGTTCGAGACCCAGACGGGGAAGAAACATTTGGGCAAGTCTCCTAACGGTGTAGCCTCTGTTCACCTAGCAGTATAAATAGGAACCTGGTATAAGTGGACGAAGTTGTGACGTCCCATCTGGGGTTGGTGATCGGTTACAAAGGTGACAAATCAATAGCATCCAATTACCGTCCCATTAGTCTTACATCAATCATAGGAAAGCTACTAGAGTCAATTATTGCTAGTAAAATTAGAAACCACTTAGATACATTTAATTTAATAAATTCTTCTCAGCATGGATTCACTCAGGGACGTTCTTGCCTTACTAATTTGCTTAGTTTTTTTCTCAGAGGTATATGAAGCAGTAGATAATGACAAGTCATATGATATAATATATTTAGATTTCAGTAAAGCTTTCGACAGAGTCCCCCATGAGAGATTGATGAGAAAGGTTGAGGCGCATGGAATAGGTGGGGCGTTGTTGGGATGGATTAGGTCATGGCTAATTGGTAGGAAGCAGAGAGTCCGCATAAATGGTACGAAGTCAGAATGGGGAGCAGTCAAAAGTGGTGTCCCCCAGGGATCTGTATTAGGTCCTCTGTTGTTTGTTATATACATAAATGACCTTGATTTAGGTATAACTAATAGGATGAGTAAATTTGCAGACGATACCAAAATGGGGAGAACAATTGATTCAGATGGAGATATAGAGTGCCTCCAAAGGGATCTAGATACCTTACACGAATGGTCAGTAAATTGGTAGATGAAGTTTAACATTGACAAATGCAAGGTATTAAAGATAGGGAAGATGCATACAAATGTTAAATATAAACTAGCTAATATGGAATTAGAAAACTCGAATTGTGAGAAAGATCTAGGTGTGTTTGTTAGCAATGATTTGAAGCCTAGACAACAGTGTATAAGCGTTCGAAACAAGGCAAACAGGATTCTCGGGTTCATCTCTAGGAGTGTGAGTACAGGACTGCTGATGTTATCTTAAAACTTTACTTGTCATTAGTGAGACCCCATATGGATTATGCTGTTCAATTTTGGTGTCCTTATTTCAGAATGGACATAGATTCATTGGAGAGAGTACAACGTAGAATGACAAAAATGATCCATAATATTAGAAATCTTCCGTATAAAGAAAGGTTGAAGAAATTAGGCTTACATTCATTAGAGAGACGCAGAGTTAGAGGGGATATGATAGAGGTGTTCAAGTGGGTTAGTGGGATTAACAAAGGGGACATGACAAATGTACTAAAGCTCAGTGATAGCGAAAGAACTCGTACCAATCGTTTCAAATTAGATAAATTTCGTTTCAGAAAAGATATAGGCAAATATTGGTTTGGTAACAGAGTTGTAGATGGGTGGAATGGACTACCAAGTGCTATAGTGGGATTAAAAACGATAGGGAGCTTTAAGATAAAATTGGATAAGCATATGGACGAGAAGGGTTGGGTGTGAAGGGGGATCAGCAGGGTTGGGCCAATCAGCGCTCTGCAGACCCCCGTAATTCTGCGTTAATCTCTAACCGTTTTGGTAAGATGATCCTCAGGGTATTAGAGTGTTGAGCCTATAATTGGGCTTTGTAATTGGGGTTGTGTGGGACAGGGATCTGCCTTGCTTAGGCCAATCGGCTTTCTGCAGACTCTCATTTTCTTATGTTCTTATGGGTATCGTACTGGTCAACCTAAGCTACTGGTCAACCTAAGCCTTCGGGTGAGACTTACCGTACAGATTAACCCTAAGCCTTCGTTTCCAGATGTCGCCAATTGGCTAAAATACAAGACTACACACACATCGACAGCCATTCCAACGATAAATAAACACTTAACATGCATTTAAGGTGTCCCCCAGGGATCGGTATTAGGTCCCCTGTTGTTTCTTATATACATAAATGACCTAGATTTAGGTATAACTAGTAGGGTAAGTAAATTCGCAGACGATACTAAAATAGGGAGATCAATTGATTCAGATAGCGATATAGAGTGCCTCCAAAGGGATCTAGATACCTTACATGAATGGTCAGTAAATTGGCAGATGAAGTTTAACATTGACAAATGCAAGGTATTAAAGATAGGGAAGATGCAAACAAATGTTAAATATAAACTAGCTAATTTAGAATTAGAAAATTCAGACTGCGAGAAAGATCTAGGTGTGTTTGTTAGCAATGATTTGAAGCCTAGAAAACAGTGTATAAGCGTTCGTAATAAGGCAAACAGGATTCTCGGGTTCATCTCCAGGAGTGTGAGTAACAGAACTGCTGATGTTATCTTAAAACTTTACTTGTCATTAGTGAGACCCCATATGGATTATGCTGTCCAATTTTGGTGTCCTTATTACAGAATGGACATAGATTCATTGGAGAGAGTACAGCGTAGAATGACAAAAATGATCCATAATATTAGAAATCTTTCGTATGAAGAAAGGTTGAAGAAATTAGGTTTACATTCGTTAGAGAGACGCAGAGTTAGAGGGGATATGATAGAGGTGTTCAAGTGGGTTAGTGGGATTAACAAAGGGGACATGGCAAATGTACTAAAGCTCAGTGATAGCGAAATAACTCGTACCAATGGTTTCAAATTAGATAAATTTCGTTTCAGAAAAGATATAGGCAAGTATTGGTTTGGTAACAGAGTTGTAGACGGGTGGAATGGACTACCTAGTGCTATAGTGGGATCTAAAACTGTAGGGAGCTTTAAGATAAAATTGGATAAGCATATGGACGAGAAGGGTTGGGTGTGAAGGGGGATCAGCCGGGTTGGGCCAATCAGCGCTCTGGAGACCTCCATAATCCTGCGTTAATCTCTAACCGTTTTGGTAAGATGATCCTCAGGGTATTAGAGTGTGAAGCCTATAATTGGGCTTTGTAATGAATTGGGGTTGTGTGGGACAGGGATCTGCCTTGCTTAGGCCAATCGGCTTTCTGCAGACTCCCATTTTCTTATGTTCTTATGTTCTTATGTTCTTATTTCACGCAATACATTCCCAGTTAAGGAGGCGCGATAATAATGAGCTTAGCTCGCATTGCGTGGATTCCCCTTGACGAACAAGCAAGTGAATAACACATACACGTTCAGACACACACACACACACGTGCGCGCACACACACACACACACACACACATACATACACGTTCACACACACACACATAAACACACACACACACACATAAACACACACACATACACACACACGTTCAGACACACACGTTCACACACACACACACACACACATATACATACTGTAGACCATTTCAGTTCTGTTTCTATCACTTTCTAATCTCTCTCTCTCTCTCTCTCTCTCTCTCTCTCTCTCTCTCTCTCTCTCTCTCTCTCTCTCTCTCTCTCTCTCTCTCTCTCTCTCTCTCTCTCTCTCTCTCTCTCTCTCTCTCTCTCTCTCTCTCTCCTTCCTAAATCCACACCCCTGCCCACTTCGTTAATCTTGCCAGGCCTATGTAGTTAGTGTATCGGTACAATAAATCTATGACAGAAGGTCGGTGAGTCTCGGCAGTTGGTTTGTGGTGGTGTTATTATATTGACCTCCTCCTAATGACCCCAAGCGAGGTCACATTCCGGGAGAACCCTCATTTAATACAAGGCGAGGTGGAGAAAGAAAGTGAGAGAGAGGAGGGAGGGGAGAGAGAGAGAGGGGGGGGGGGGGGTATGTGTGTGTGTGTGTGTGACTGGGGGGAGATTGTGTGTGTGTATGTTTAACCCCACCTTCCTCCAATTTACAAAGAATCTGTCCACTTTTTACAAGGAATTTATGGCCTAAAAGAGAGAATATGTGTGTGTGTGTGTGTACGTGTATGTTAGTGTTCGTACATGAGCTGTTATGTGTGTGTGTGTGTCTTAGAGAGAGAGAGAGAATGGGAGATTTATAGTGATATATATAGATAGATAGACAGACAGACAAAGTAAAGGAAAGTAAGACAGTGAATAAAATACCTCGATAAATATAGAAAAATAAATTATAATACATGTAAATATTTATATATATATATTAACCCTATCAGTACTGGTAACGTCCTTTTCATCATATTATGCCAACTATTAGACCATTTTTGTTCAGCTTAGGAAGGATCTGTGGTAGCTCAAAGGATTAAATCAGATAGTTGTAGCCTTCTTATTGTTAGAGGTCCTTCCTAAGCTGAATATAGTCATCTAATAGTTGCCAACATATGATAAAAAGTAAGTCACCGATACTAGACGGGCTTAGGGGGTAGGGTTTACTTATTAGTGTATTTATTAGTGTATTTATGTATTTATTAGTGTATTTATTATTGGGCTATGTATTTATTAGTGTATTTATTATTGGGCTATGTATTTATTAGTGTATTTATTAGTGTATTTATTAGTGTATTTATTAATGTATTTATGTATTTATTAGTGTATTTATTAGTGTATTTATTAGTGTATTTATTAGTGTATTTATTAGTGTATTTATTAGTGTATTTATTAGTGTATTTATTAGTGTATTTATGTATTTATTAGTGTATTCATTAGTGTATTTATTAGTGTATTTATTAATGTATTTATGTATTTATTAGTGTATTATTAGTGTATTTATTAGTGTATTTATTAGTGTATTTATTAGTGTATTTATTAGTGTATTTATTAGTGTATTTATTAGTGTATTATTAGTGTATTTATTAGTGTATTTATTAGTGTATTTATTAATGTATTTATGTATTTATTAGTGTATTCATTAGTGTATTTATTAGTGTATTTATTAGTGTATTTATTAGTGTATTTATTAGTGTATTCATTAGTGTATTCATTAGTGTATTTATTAGTGTATTTATATATTTATTGTTGTATTTATTTATTGTTGTTTTAGTTTCCTCCCTAGACCTCCATCAAGCTTGATCAATTATGCTCAAGACTCCCCTTCGAGATATATTTGTACATTTTTCGATAGAAAAATTTCTCGGCCGAAGGCCGGTTTCTCTAAAATTATAATCTCGCTATCGCTCTCCAGGAAAATATTGACGCCTAAATGGCACAAAAGGTCTTAATATTGATAAAGAAATGGGGTAAAGGTCTTAGAATCGACAAACTAATGGGACGAACGTTTTAAAATCTCAAATCTCAACTGTCTTCGTAGCGCAATGGATAAATGCACTGAATTTCGGTGAGCATCCTAGGTTCGAATCCCTGGACTGCCACAATTATTTGTTGATTTCATTAATTGAGTTTAGGACTAAAGTTGGTTGGTGGAGGTAACATAATAATCTAATGGGGCTACGCATGAGGGAGAAGGGGGTTCATAAAAAGCAACTACCTCCCCCTTAATGAATGGATTATTGGACTACATTGTTTTCAGTGGAGGGAAATTTAAAGAATAGTAGAGAAAGAATATTAAGAGGAAGCATTTGTTTTTGTTTTTCTGAACCCCCTTTTCCCTAAGTTTAGCCCCATTAGATTTTGACATTTTAAGGCTTTAGCCCTATTAGTTGGGCGATTTTAAGACCTTTCGCCCCATTTATTTGCTAATATTAAGACCTTTAGTGCCATTTAGATGTCGCTTTGTCCTGGCAAGCGATAAAGAGTTTTTTTTTGGTATAGATGTCTTGGATGCAAACTAAAAAAACAAACTTTAAATAATCATTATTTTTAAGACTACAGAAAACTCCTAAGGGGAGATAGGCCGATTTTCTAGATCCCCTTCTCCTTCATGTTTAGCCCCATTAGTTTTCAGATTTTTAGATGTTTGCCCCATTAATCTGCCGATTTTAAGACCTTCCGCCTCATTTCATTGTCAATATTAAGATCTTTTGTGCTTTTTAGGTGTCGGTTTTTCCCTGGCGAACGATAGTGAGCCTGTAATTTTGGAAGAATCGGCCTTCGGCCAGGAAATTTTTCCACCGAAAAATGTACAAATTAATCAAGAAGGGGGATCTAATGGATGTTTTTTTGTTTAAGTTTGATGGAGGTCTAGGGAGAAAAATAGAAAAATAATTAATAAATGAAAAAATCGAGCAAAAAGTGAACCATCCCCCTTAACCCTTGCAGACGATGATGCCTTGTTACCTTATATCGTGGATATCAGGAGGCGACTTTATTTAGCTTAGAAAGGTCCTCTATTGACCAGAAGATTAACGAATTTCTTGTGTTTGTGTGTGTGTTATGTTTAAGTGGGTGTGTTATGTGTGTGTGTGTGTGTGTGTGTGTGTGTGTGTGTGTGTGTGTGTGTGTGTGTGTGTGTGTGTGTGTGTATGAAGTTCCGAGGTATCCAGTACACAGTGTCTTATAAGGAGCATCATGAGGGTCACACAAAAACTTCCCATAGTATTTTTTTGTTGGGTATATCATATAACAAAGTCATTCAGACATACAGATTAATTACGACCATCAAATAAAAACAACCGTGATTTAATGGTGAAAAATTATGTACAGTCGGATACCATAGTCTCTAGCCCACTCATAAGAATTCCTGGACCCCCTATTTGTGTCTTTATGTACGTATAACTATCTGGATTTAGCAGAACGTCCCGGACTTCCCAAATTGATTAATTCCTTGAACGTGATGATAGTGCGTTGTTTTGTGTGCGATTAGTTTGCTTGGGAAACAGATTAACTTGCTCGTGTAGTGATGTTACACCCTATGTGGTGGATTGTGTTCTTTTATTTGATCATTATATTTTGCTAAAGCGTTGTTTCCACAGCGATTTTGATTAGTTCTTTTGCCTTTATATTGTCTTTGTCCAAGTTTTGGTTTGTTTACTTGGAAGTTTTACAATTTAATTAATAACCTGTTTTGAAATAAATAATATATATAGTTTTGTAATTGATGTAGGTGAGGTCTACGAACATTTGTGAGTGGGCTAGAAACTATGGCACCCGAGTGTACATTTATGAGTGGGCTAGAGACTATGGCACCATGTATATTTATGAGTGGGCTAGAGACTATGGCACCATGTATATTTATGAGTGGGCTAGAGACTATGGCACCCGTGTATATTTATGAGTGGGCTAGAGACTATGGCACCATGTATATTTATGAGTGGGCTAGAGACTATGGCACCATGTATATTTATGAGTGGGCTAGAGACTATGGCACCCGAGTGTACATTTGTGAGTGGGCTAGACACTATGGCACCCGAGTGTACATTTGTGAGTGGGCTAGAGACTATGGCATCCGAGTGTACATTTATGAGTGGGCTAGAGACTATGGCATCCGAGTGTACATTTATGAGTGGGCTAGAGACTATGGCATCCGAGTGTACATTTATGAGTGGGCTAGAGACTATGGCACCCGAGTGTACATTTGTGAGTGGGCTAGAGACTATGGCACCCGAGTGTACATTTGTGAGTGGGCTAGACACTATGGCACCCGAGTGTACATTTGTGAGTGGGCTAGACACTATGGCACCCGAGTGTACATTTTCAACAATCGAATTTCTTGCAGACGAGCTTTGATTTAAGGGGAGATTTCCGCTTGAGGGATTTTTTTTCTAGGCCCCTTTCTCCCTCATGGTTAGCCCCATTGCTTTTGATATAAGTTTGGCGATTTTAAGAACTTTCGCCCCATTTCTGTCAATTTTAAGATATTTCGTGCCATTTAGGTGTCGATTTTTTCCTGGCGAGCGATAGCGAGCCTGTAATTTAAGAGGAACCGGAGACATTTTTCTACCGAAAAATTTACAAATTTATCTTGAAAGGGGGTCTAGGGGCTGTAATGTTAAGCTTGATGGAGGTCTAGCGAACTAACTGAAAACCTCTCATTAAGTATTATTAGTCAAGTTTGAGTATAGCATAGGCACCAAATATGCAGACTTAACATATCATTTGAGCAGAAGTCTATTGTGGTGTGGTTGCCCTTGCTAGGCTCATATATCGCCAATATTACATACCAGTAAGGTGGGGGGTGACCTGTTTTGGTTCTATCCTGTTCTATCTTTCTCTGGCTTGTATCCATTTGGCCCCATTCAGCCTACTGTTTTAAGAAGTTTATCCCCATCCAGGTGTCAATTATTTACTGGTGAGCGGTAGCGAGCCAGCATATTTTTTATTTTTGTTTGACAGCAGGCTAAATTTGTAAATTTTTCGATAGAAAAATGTCTCCGGCGAAGCCGGTTTTCTTCATATAATGCTGGCTCGCTATCGCTCGCCAGGAAGAATTCGACACCTAGATGGGGATAAACTTCTTAAAATAGTTGGCTGAATAGGGCCGAATGGATACAAGCCAGAGCAAGAGAGAAAAGGACCGAAATAACAAAAAGCAGGTCACCCCCATTAAAGTTGGTGGACTGTACCGGCGATATAATTGTGTCGACTGTACGTTACGAGGGTTCCGAGGACAGGTCTTAATTTGCATACATGGATGGACTATAATTTGCATACATGGATGGACTATAATTTGCATACATGGATGGACTATAATTTGCATACATGGATGGACTATAATTTGCATACATGGATGGACTATAATTTGCATACATGGATGGACTATAATTTGCATACATGGATGGACTATAATTTGCATACATGGATGGACTATAATTTGCATACATGGATGGACTATAATTTGCATACATGGATGGACTATAATTTGCATACATGGATGGACTATAATTTGAAGTATTGGAAGCGCATGGTTTGGTTCCATTAACCTTGTATATTGTAACTAGTCTGCTCCCATTGCAAAACACACACAGGCACACATACACACACACACACACACACACGCACACACACACACACACACACACACACACACACACACACACACACACACACACACACACACACACACACACACACGAATAAATTAACATTCTATCTCACACACTCATACCCGCACAATCATCTCTCTCTCTCTGTCTGTCTGTCTGTCTGTCTGTCTGTCTGTCTGTCTGTCTGTCTGTGTGTGTGTTACAGGGAATCTATGCAACCAGGTATTACCCGAAATCCCCAAATGAATTTGTTAATTTATATCAGAAACAAGCTTATACTATTATGGGCCAAAAATTTCAAGTTGTTATAAAATATGTGTCGTTAATGTATGGTTACGTAAAAATTGAGTCAGGTTATAATCTATTCGCTGTAAGTAGGCGAGAAATCATGACCTCTATCCTCTGTAACTCAAAAAAGGCTAGAGCAAATTGGCTGTAAATTTCCACATCTATGCCTTGACTGACTCTTCCCAAATGGTAGAAATATTAGCTCGATTAATCTAGCAGTTTTTGAGTTACAGAGGTTAGAGGTCATGATTTTAGTTTATATTGTCTATATTATTATGATCGGTAATATACTGTATATGGTCTTATGACTAAAGTGAACCAAACCTTACATGTCCATTATAAGAATGGCTTAAGGGACCCCACCTCGCTTTTTTTTTTCTCCCTCTCTCTTTGGCTTGTCAAAATTCAGCCCCATTCAGCCTACTGTTTTAAGACGTTTACTCCCATCCAGGTGTTAATAATTTCATACATATACATATATTTTTGTTTTGACAGCAAGCTAAATTTGTACATTTCTCGATAGAAAAATGTCTCCGGCGAAGCCGGATTTCTCAATACAATGCTGGGTCGCTATCGCTCGCCAGGAAGAAATCGACACCTGGATGTGGATAAACGTCTTAAAATAGTTGGCTGAATGAGACCGAATGGATACAAGCCAGGGAAAGAGAGAACAGGAGAGAAAGATAAAAAAAAAACGGTGATCCCCCTTAACCCGTTTAGAACCGGTGACATCCTTTTTATCATATTCTGGCAACCATTAGACGATTATATTCAGCTTAGAAACGACCTTTACCCAATGAAAAGTTAAAACACTATCTCAATTAATCCTTTTAGCTACCATTAGTCTTTCCTAAGCTTCATTAAATCGTCTAAATGTAGCTAAAATCAAGTAAAAAAAGTCGTCACCGTTACTGAAAGGGTTAATGAAGTACTGGTGTCAGAGATCGTTCAAATTATGATTATTATTTTATTTCACGATTTCACTAGGGAAAGCGTGAAATCCCAGGTTACCCAGCTTCCTTTGCAACACACACACGCACACATATACACACACACACACACACATATACATATACACACACACACACACACACACACACACACACATATACCCCCCCTCCCACCCCCCACCCCCCAAGCAAGAATAATTACCACTAGCCATTTCGTGCCCTACCCACATCCAATTTTTCTCGCCTGCATTTGCCAATTCCGCAGATTCCGTGAACCTTATTAAAACAGCGAAAAAGTATATAATACGATCGACTCCCATTTGTTATCCACCTTCGTAAAGTAATTGACCTTCATATTCACAATGCTTGGCTCACGTAAATATTATCATAAATATCATAAATGCGCGGAATTTGGATGTAAGTATCCTAGGTTCGAGTCCTTGGAGTGCCACATGTATTGGTTGATTTCGTTAATTGAGTTTAGAAGTAAAGTTGGTTGGTGAAAACATATAATAATCATTTATTTACTTATGTATTCATTGTGTGTGTGTGTGTGTGTGTTACTCAGTTACTCAGTTACTTGTTCGTCAAGGGGAATCCACGCAATGCGAGCTAAGCTCATTATTATCGCGCCTCCTTAACTGGGAATGTATTGCGTGAAATGCATGTTAAGTGTTTTATGTACTGTTGGAATGGCTGTGGATGTGTGTGTAGTCTGTATTTAGCCAATTGGCGACACCGGAAACGAAGGCTTAGGGTGGATCTGTATGGTACCATTCTCACTATAGACGGTACCGTCTCGCCCGAAGGCGAAAGGAGACAAGCCCAATTTGTCTCCGCCCGGCCGGGGATTGAACCCCCGACCCCTCGTGTGTGAGACGAGAGCTCTACCTACTAGGCTACGGGCTGTGTGTGTGTGTGTGTGTGTGTGTGTGTGTGTGTGTGTGTGATTTTTGTCTTTTCTTGTATTACATTATACAGATGAAGCAATGAATGAAGTTTATCTTAGTGTGTGTGTGTGTGTGTGTGTGTGTGTGTCCATACAGTTAAGCCCTTTACCCCCTTCTGTACCGGTGATATCTGTTTTATATTCTTTCAGCTATACTTACTTACTTAGACTATTTAGACTATTCTTTCAGCTATACTTACTTACTTAGACTATTTAGACTATTCTTTCAGCTATACTTACTTACTTAGACTATTTAGACTATTCTTTCAGCTATACTTACTTAGACTATTTAGACTATTCTTTCAGCTATACTTACTTACTTAGACTATTTAGACTATTCTTTCAGCTATAATTACTTAGACTATTTAGACTATTTCAGCTATACTTACTTACTTAGACTATTTAGACTATTCTTTCAGCTATACTTACTTAGACTATTTAGACTATTCTTTCAGCTATACTTACTTAGACTATTTAGACTATTCTTTCAGCTATACTTACTTAGACTATTTAGACTATTCTTTCAGCTATACTTACTTAGACTATTTAGACTATTCTTTCAGCTATACTTACTTAGACTATTTAGACTATTCTTTCAGCTATACTTACTTACTTAGACTATTTAGACTATTCTTTCAGCTATACTTACTTAGACTATTTAGACTATTCTTTCAGCTATACTTACTTAGACTATTTAGACTATTCATTCAGCTATACTTACTTACTTAGACTATTTTGTGTAGTTTACGAAGAAGCTGTGGTAGTAAAACGGATTAAGTGATTAGTTCGATGCCTGTTAATGGCTGGAGGACCTTTTTAAACTGAATACAATGATCTAATAGTAGGCAGAATATAGTTAAAAGGACGTCACCGGTACTAAAAGGGTTGCTATGTGATCGTTAAGGGAAGGTTTTTAGTGCGTTTCCTAGACTTCCATCAATCTTGAAATTACACCCCCTTTGATCCTCTTTCAAGATAAATTTGTACATTTTTCGGTAGAAAAATTTCCCGGCCCAAGGCCGGTTCCTCTTAAATTACAGGCTCGCTATCGTTCGCCAGGAAAAAATCGACACCTAAATGGCACGAAAGGTCTTAAAAGTGACATAAATGAGGCGAAAGTTCTTAAAATCGCCAAACTAAAGGGGTGAACGACTTAAAATCTCAAAATCAATGGGGCTAAACATGAGGGAGAAAGGGTTAAAGAAAAAAATACCTCAAGTGAAGATCTCCCCTTAATACAATCGTTGACTGGCCTTTTGATGTCCAAAGGTCCTTCCTAAGCTGAACCCAAACTAAAACTTAAAAAGCTGTATCGTATTGAAATGGTTAAGTGTAAAGGCCATGGCCGATGTATAAAAATATAAACTTCATTCCTTCCTTCATCTATATAAAGTACTGAACCTTCATATCCACCTTACTTGGGTCAGTTAAGGGGAGATGGGTCGTTTTCTGGTCCCCTTTCTTCTTCGTGTTTAGTCCCATTAGTTTTCAGATTTTAAGACGTGCGGCCCATTAGTTTGGCGATTTTTAGACTTTTCGCCCCATTCCTTGTCAATATTAAGACTTTTTGTGCCATTTAGGTGTCAATTTTTCCTGGCGATCGATAGCGAGCTTGTAATTTAAGAGAACTGATCTTCGGCCGAGAAAATTTTCTATCGAAAAATGTACAATGTTTATCTTGAAGGAGGGTCTTGGGGTGTGTGTGTGTGTGTGTGTGTGTTTTTTTTTTGTTTTTTTTATTATTAGAGAAAATATTTTTTTTTTTTCTCGAAGGGGGGTCTTGGGGGTAACTTTTTAAGCTTGATGGAGGTTTGGGAGTAAACTAAAAACTTCCCCTAAATCCATCTATATCCCGGTGGATAGTATTTTAATTCGATGCCGCGTACTATTTAGAATACCGCGTGCATATTGGCCAGTGAAGGTGTAATAAAAAGTGTACCATTCCTTTGACTACGTTGATGACTCTTTGTTTGAGTCAGGTTGGCATTAAGGGGGAAGGGTTTATTTTTTGGTCGATTATTTCATATATTTATTAGTTTGTTTTAGTTTCCTCCCTAGACCTCCATCAAACCTTAAAAAAACATCCATTACATCCCCCTTCTAGATTAATTTGTACATTTTTTGGTAGACAAATGTACCGGCCAAAGGCCGGTTCTTTCAACATTACAGGCTCACTATCGTTCGCCAAATAGCACGAAAGGTCTTAATATTGACAAAGAAATGCGGCGAAAGGTCTTAAAATCGACAAACTAATGGGGCAAACATCTCAAAATCTGAAAAATAATGGGGCTAAACATGAGGAATATCGGGGGCCAGAAAATCGAGCCATCTCCCCTTAAAGGATTCCATTTAACCCCATCTGTACCGGTGACGTATAATTTATTTTATTTAAATTACATTATTTTAGACTATATTATGAAGCTTAGGAAGGATAATTATATTATAGCTAAAAGGAGTAATTGAGATAGGTTGTAGCCTCTCTATGGGTAGACGTCTTTCCTAAGCTGAATATAATCGTCTCATAGTTGCATTGAGTTAATTGAGATAGTCTGTAGCCTTTGTATGGGTAGACGTCTTTCCTAAGCTGAATAAAATCGTCTCATAGTTGCCAGAATATGGTAAAAAGGACGTCATGGTTTAAGGGTTAAGGGGACAGTGGTTATTTTTTGGGGTCTACTTATTTACACATTCATATAGTTTTTAGTTCCCTCGCTAGACCTTCATCAAGCTTTAAAAGACCCTCCCTAGACCCCACTTCAAAATATATTTATACATTTGTCGATATATAAATGTCCCGGACGAAGACCGGTTTCTCTTAAAATTACAGGCTCGCTGTCGCTCGCCAGGAAAAAATCGACACCTAAATGGCACGAGAGGTCTTGATATTGATATAGAAATGGGACGAAAGGTTTTAAAATCGCCTAACTAATGGGGCGAACGTCTTAAAATTTGAAAACTAATGGGGCTAAGCATGAGGGAGAAGGGGGTCTAGAAAAACAACCCATCTTGCCTTAAAGAGGTATAAATCAACACACGTTTTATTTATTTAATGTTGAAGCATTAAACGATTTAATTCATCATTATGGAAGATGTCTCATAAACCCATATTTTGTGCTAACATTTTCATCTCGGTCGATACAAAACACGCATTCAAACCAAGAGAGAGAGAGAGAGAGAGAGAGAGAGAGAGAGAGAGAGAGAGAGAGAGAGAGAGAGAGAGAGAGAGAAATAATAAAAAAAGAGAGCGAGAGCGAGAGCCTGCTTCGTGTTTCTGAGAGGACCCCTGAGTGTGATGATATAAATTCTGAGATCACAGTTACCGTCCTACCTCTGAGAGAGAGAGAGAGAAGAGGAATGAAGCTAAAATAAAAGAAGAAAGTGAATGGAAAGAGATAATAAAGGAAGGGGTGGAAAGGAAAAAGAGAAAGGGAGAGAAAGAAAGAGAGCGAGAGAGAGTGAGCCTGCTTCGTGTTTCTGAGAGGACCCGAGAGTGTGATTGTATAAATTCTGAGATCAAAGTTACTGTCCAACCTGAGAGAGAGAGAGAGAGTATATCTTTTGTGGACTGCACATTCTTCCGCTCCAATCACCATGGGGACAGTCGACCTATTGTTGCTGAAGTCCACCAGTGCCTCCACCTGTTGGAAGACTATAGTCGGTTCATTTCCAGCTGATGGCAAATTGAATCCTTTAGCACCTGATCTCTCCATACTTAATGAAAACAAATATGAAATTACTATATTACTATTCAAGTACATTAGGGTTTGTAATTGATGATTAATGTTAAGAACGGGGTGTTACTTATTACTATGTCTCTGTGTGTTCTTATAGCCAAGTTTTCATAGTTGCAGTATATTTCGCTACAAAATCTTTGCAATAGCCAAGTAATTAAGATTAAGATATAGCAATTTACCATCACATGGGAAAATAATAGACTATAGTAAGCATGGTGGCAGATGAACTTTACCCTGAAGAACACCAAGGCCGTGGTAGACTCTTAGTCTCCTGCTGCCTCACATGCAGTCAAGAGTGGGATGCAATTTAGAAGTGTCATCATACCACTCCAACTAACTCACTCACTGGGGGGCTTATGCAGCGCCAACACATAGCTGCACTCACCCCAAGTAGCTCCCGATATGAATGGTTGCCTTTCCTCAACCATGAATCATGTGGTCTTCCCCAAGGTCTCTTCCACTCAGGGTTGTCACCCACCAAAACCACAACATGAGCAGGGTCAAGTGTCCATATAGTCGAAGCTGGTGCTCGCAGACAATTTACCCAATATGTTTTGAATCAGTTTCAGAGAGTAGGTGCTGGTTTGATATGTGGTCATACCAGCAATACCCCCATGATCCTGCGTAGACACTTGGTACCAAAGTAGTTGATGTGTCTCTCCAAATCACCATTGAGTGCCTACCGGTATGTCTTGCAACCATACAACAAGACCGGCAGGCAGTGCCAGTATTATGAAAATCCACAACTTAGTCCTTCTGCACAGGTCTGGACATTGCCATATACTATTATTGAGATAATCCATAGCCTCATATTTTAAGCTGAGGCAAAGAACAACATCTTGGCCTGACCCACCACTGTTGTGAAACTCACAACCAAGATACGTGAATTTATCCAAGACCTCAATGTTCTCACCATATGCTTGTACAGACTGCACTGCTTCACCTAACAAGTCGCTAAAAGCTTGAACTTTAGTCAAGAGCACATCAAAATCCCTGGAGTGGATGGGGACAATGAGCTACATTTGATCAGAACTTCAAATACATCGCCCACCAAGCCTCCCTACATGTCTATAATTGCATATTATGTAATACGCAGGGTAGCAAGATTCCTCGACAAATGAGGAATACTACAGCTCTTTAAGATCCAGATAAAGCTTTGCTTAGAGAATGCTGCCCTGACATGGATATCTAATGTGACCACACACTTACTGAGACTAGAAAATTTGAGCAATGAGCCCTGCAGTTGGTTGAGAGTAACAACCACACCCCACCCCCTCTGGTCACTCTGGAGCTCTGGAGCTCTGCCGGAACATTTCAGCACTGCTGGTTTTTCACAAGACACAGGTCCAAGGAGTGCCACACCTACCCTGGTTTAAAAAGAGAATGTTGCTCTCCAGAGATGAACTTGTGTATATACCAAAGTCCGACGCTAACCAGTACCAGCAGATGTACGTGATCAGGGTCTCCAATCTGTGAAACAACTTCAGAGTGGATACATTTTTTGAGACATGGTCACCCATCAGACATTGCTGGTAGCCCACAGGTGACGTAGGATCCTTCCCACCCCACTGCTGCTGCTGCTGCTGATGTTCACAGTGTAGTTGTTCTCACAACAGTCTGTATAATGTCAGCTATATCTTTACATTTGTAGTCATTGTGTCATTAGTTATTAGTACAGGTCCACTAGAATAATTGTCTCTTTAAATCTTATGCATTGAAATACCCTATGAATTATATTTAGATAAAGCAGAGAAAGACTATGAGTAAGAAAGGGTGGGTATATGTGTGTGTGTGTGTGTGTGTGTGTGTGTGTGTGTGTGTGTCGTGTTTCTGAGAGGGCCCGAGAGTGTGATCGTATAAATTCCAAGATCACAGTTAGCGTCCGACCCTCCCACCCCCTCTGACAATAGTGATGGTGTCTTGTCATGCCAAGGACTAGGCACGCACGGTCAGTCTGCACACACACACACACACACACACACACACACACACACACACACACACACACATTCTCTCTCTCTCTCTCTCTCTCTCTCTCTCTCTCTCTCTCTCTCTCTCTCTATCTGTCTATCTATCTATCTATCTATCTATCTATCTGCCATAATACAAATTAGGCTAAATAGTAATCTGCTTGAGCTGTGGTTAATATTTTCTATTAAATATTTAACCCTTTTCTGGTTTTTTGGATCATTTGACTAATTTATTTTGATTAGGAAGGGTATAGGGAAGTCAGAGGGTGAATTAGGCTAGTCTTTACCCTTATGATTCCCACTGGTCCTTCCCAAACAGCATAAAATTGTCTAATGATAGCCAGAATGAACTACCAATATGCGTCATAATCTCCAAAGGGTTAAGGGAACCCATCTCGGTTTTTCCTATCTCTCTCTCTCTCTCTCTCTCTGAGTTGTATCCATTCGGCCCCATTCAGCTTACTGTTTTAAGACGTTTATCCCCATCCAGGTGTCGATTTTTTTTCCTGGCGAGCGGTAGCGAGCCAGCATATTATTAAAAAAAATCTGACAGCAGGCTAAATTTTTACATTTTTCGATAGAAAAGTGTCTCCGGCGAAGCCGGATTTCTCCATATAATGCTGGCTCGCTATAGCTCGCCAGGAAGATACCGACACCTGGATGAGGATAAATGTCTTAAAACAGTAGGCTGAATGGAGCCGAATGGATACAAGCAAAAGAAAGAGAGAAAAGGAGAGAAAGATAAAAAAAAACGGTGCCCCCCTTAATCACTGCCTGAATGTTGACATAGAGAGCGACATGGACTGAATACCGTATACTCTATACCAAGGAGGGAGTATACTCTATACCAAGGAGGGAGTATCGGAACTTTGATAACTTTAATAAGCCCCTGATACCACTACCTCAACTTCACCTTTAAGGGGAGATTGGTATGTATGTATATTGATTGGTATGTATGTATATTGATTGGTATGTATGTATATTGATTGGTATGTATATTGATTGGTATGTATGTATATTGATTGGTATGTATGTATATTGTTTGGTATGTATGTATATTGATTGGTATGTATGTATATTGATTGGTATGTATGTATATTGATTGGTATGTATGTATATTGATTGGTATGTATGTATATTGATTGGTATGTATGTATATTGATTGGTATGTATGTATATTGATTGGTATGTATGTATTTTGATTGGTATGTATGTATATTGATTTGTATGTATGTATATGGTTGGTATGTATGTATATTGATGTATTTAGGTATGTATGTATATTGATGTATTTAGGTATGTATATTGATGTATTTAGGTATGTATGTATATTGATGTATTTAGGTATGTATATTGGTAGGTATGTATATTGGTAGGTATGTATATTGGTAGGTATGTATATTGGTAGGTATGTATATTGGTAGGTATGTATATTTAGGTATGTATGTATATTGATGTATTTAGGTATGTATGTATATTGATGTATTTAGGTATGTATGTATATTGATTGGTATGTATGTATATTGATTGGTATGTATGTATATTGATTGGTATGTATGTATATTGATTGGTATGTATGTATATTGTTTGATTGGTATGTATGTATATTGTTTGGTATGTATGTATATTGATTGGTATGTATGTATATTGATTGGTATGTATGTATATTGATTGGTATGTATGTATATTGATTGGTATGTATGTATATTGATTGGTATGTATGTATATTGTTTGGTATGTATGTATATTGATTGGTATGTATGTATATTGATTGGTATGTATGTATATTGATTGGTATGTATGTATATTGATTGGTATGTATGTATATTGATTGGTATGTATGTATATTGTTTGGTATGTATGTATATTGATTGGTATGTATGTATATTGATTGATTGGTGTGTATGTATATTGATTGGTGTGTATGTATATTGATTGGTGTGTGTATATTGATTGGTATGTATGTATATTGATTGGTATGTATGTATATTGATTGGTATGTATGTATATTGATTGGTATGTATGTATATTGATTTGTTCAGTTATTTTTGCATAATTGTATTTATTTATTATAATTAGTTTACTCTAAATACTTCCATAAATCTTTAAAATACAGTAAATACCCCTAGACCCCCCCCCCCCCTTTCGATATTGATGTGTACATTTTTTGGGTAGAATAATGTCCCGGCCGACTTCCTCCTAAATTACAGGCTCCTTATCGCTCGCCAGAAATAAATCGACACCTAAATAGCGCAAAAGGTCTTCAAATCGACACCTAAATAGCGCAAAAGGTCTTCAAATCGACACCTAAATAGCGCAAAAGGTCTTCAAATCGACACCTAAATAGCGCAAAAGGTCTTCAAATCGACACCTAAATAGCGCAAAAGGTCTTCAAATCGACACCTAAATAGCGCAAAAGGTCTTCAAATCGACACCTAGAATAGCGCAAAAGGTCTTCAAATCGACACCTAAATAGCGCAAAAGGTCTTCAAATCGACACCTAAATAGCGCAAAAGGTCTTCAAATCGACACCTAAATAGCGCAAAAGGTCTTCAAATCGACACCTAAATAGCGCAAAAGGTCTTCAAATCGACACCTAAATAGCGCAAAAGGTCTTCAAATCGACACCTAAATAGCGCAAAAGGTCTTCAAATCGACACCTAAATAGCGCAAAAGGTCTTCAAATCTCTTGACTAATGGGGATAGACATAAGGGAGAAGGTGTCCATAATAAAAAAAACTCCCCGCAACTGCTCATAAGTCTCCACTGGAACGTGGTTCGAATAATAAGGTGTGAGTGTGTACGGTGGTGAGGCAACAACCATTGACGTAAACATTTGTTTATTGAATAGTAAAGATTAATTTTGGTAAGTAAATATGATTGTGCCATCACATAGTCGATAATTTTATCTATAAAGTTAACCTATAATCCAGTTTGTTGTTATATATTTATGAAATTACGTTTCTGGGAAGTTTTCGAATTAGTAATGGGAATTTTCCTATAATATTTGAGTAATAGTCAAAGTAGTATACATAATAATATATTGAATTGACAAAATTGTCTAAGCTAGTTCTTCACTGGCTATTGGTAAACTAATTGACTATAGTTTGTGGTGAAAAATCTAATTCGTATATGTAAAGAACTTAGGTTAAATATGCTTATGTCCGTGCAAGTAAAACATCCTAAAATTTCACCAAATTACGTAATTTCTGTAAGTAGGAGAGATCTACAATTTGGCTCATAGCAAAGCACATTCATTGATTATTATGTTCCTTCCAACAACCAACCATACTCCTAAAATCGATTAATGAAATTTACAAACACATGTGGCAGTCCGTGGACTCGAACCCAGGATGCTCACACCGAAAATCAACACCTTATACATCGCAGAAATACAGAAATAACATACATACATACAGAAATAAGTGTATGAACAAACCATACTTTAAAATGTATAATTCACATAGCTACTAGGTTTGTGATGGTTGCTTTGTACCATGACTTGTGAACTAATACAAACTTATCAATATATACAGTATGTCATGCACATTATCACATTCACTTTCACTTCATAAACATTCTCTCTCTCTCTCTCTGTCTCTGTCTCTCCCTCTCTCTCTGTCTCTCCCTCTCTCTCTGTCTCTCCCTCTCTCTCTGTCTCGGTGACCGGTCACTTCAACCAGTAGCTCTCAACCAGTACCAAATCAACCAATACGGTTAGGTTAGGTTAGGTTAGGTTAGTACTATATTTTGGAACTGGTTTGGTTGGTGTGGGTTAATTTGGCACTGTTTGAGAGCTATTGGTTGAAATGGTCTACTGGTTGAAGTGACATGGAACACTCTCTCTCTCTCTCTCTCTCTCTCTCTCTCTCTCTCTCTCTCTCTCTCTCTCTCTCTCTCTCTCTCTCTCTCTCTCTCTCTCTCTCTCTCTCTCTCTCTCTCTCTCTCTCTCTCTCTCTCTCTCTCTCGTGCCACACCATCAAACATGTGGTGGTCTTAATCAAAGGCGTGCAGCTCAGGGACAGTCACGAAAAAACCCCACATGCACATGTGTTAGTGAAAACACACACACACACATATATGTATATATATATATATATATATATATATATATATATATATATATATATATATATATATATATATATATATATATATATATATATGTGTGTGTGTAAGTGCGTGTATGTTATGCTCCCAGCCGGACTCGGACCCCCAAGAGTGAGGACGAGTGTCCATGCTTTAATACACTGCACAATGGCGTGATAAAGGATACTTAACCTTTTCCTTTGTATACTTAAAGGGAAATCCTACTTGGAGAATATGTTTCAATTCAACACAAGTCGTAGGATTCATATTCCAGGATACCATACAGGGATGTTTACAAGTTTCCCCACGCAACTCTGGTTTTAGAAGTTGCATATAATTCTCGCCCAGCCAAACACTAGTCCGTATAATATCTAGTATATCTCACGGATTTACGTGAGCTACTAAATGTCTTGTACTCCCAGCCGTACTCGAACTACCGACAGTCAGGACGAGTATCCATGCTTAAATTAACTGCACACACACACACACACACACACACACACACACACACACACACACACACACACACACACACACACGTAAAACCAATATAAAACCCACATATGCGCAATCTCACCATCCACACATTCACACCAACCAGTACACACGCATATCACAGTTCCCAATAGCTTCATTCTCTTCAAAAAAGCTTCATTCTCTTCAAAAAACAACACCATTGACATTTCTCACATAGTCCGTCTTACACCGTGTGAAAATATTAATCCCTTCGGGATCATGACGCGTTTTGACGGTATATTCTGGCTATCATTAGACGATTTTATGCAGCTTAGGAAGGATCTGTGCGAATGTAAAGGGTAAAGACTGTCTCAATCAACCCTCTGACTAACATATACTCTTCATAATCTAAATTAAATCGCCTAACGATAGCCAGAATATGCTGTCAAAATGCGTCATGATTCTCAAGGAGTTAAGTATCATATTTATTTATTGTCCCTCGTTTATATATATATATATATATATATATATATATATATATATATATATATTCGTACACTACATTTATGAAAGTGTAACATATCTTAAGCATTAGCCCTTTCTGTACCGGTGAGTTCTTTTATATTTGATTTCGGCTACATTATATGATTTTATGAAACTTAGGAAGGATACATAGTGGCTAAAAGGATTAAATGAGATAGTCTGTAGCCTTGTCATGAGTAGACATCCTTCCTAAGCTGAATAAAATCGTCTAATAGTTCCCAGAATATATCGCAAAGGATATTATCGGTACTGAATGGGTAAATATTTGTGTTCATACCATAGACTATGGTTCATACAGTATATTGCGGAAGTGTAACCTATCGTTATGCATTCACCATTAGCAGATCCAATTAAGCATTTCGTTCTTGTTTCTGTCTATTATTAGACAACTGTATTCAATTGGGGAGGCACTCGTCACAGACAGTTTTGCCTTTTGTCTCCCACATCCACATAGAAAAACAATATTAGGAAGGGTATATGGAAGTCAGAGGGTTCATTGAGATAATTGTTAACCTTATTATTAACACAGAACCTTCCTATAATGTATAAGATAAAGGAGATAGTCTTTACCCATATGATTCCCACATAACCCTCCTATAATGCATACAATCCTCTAATGATAGCCAGAATAAACTGTTAAAATGCGTCATAATCTTCCAAGGGGTAATTATCTCCGCGTGGCGAAGTTTGCAAAGTTTATGTTTTTGCTGTCCGTTTGGTTGTTCGTTTGTCTGTTTGTTTGTTTTTGCTTTGTCGTTTGTTAGTCTCTTAGGTTGTCTATTTGTTTGTTTGCCTATTTGTTGCTGTTTGTTTGTCTGACTGGTTGTTTGCTTGTCTATTTGTTTATTTGGCTGTTTGTTTGTGTGTCTGTTTGTTTGTTTAGTTGTTTGCTTGTTTAATTGTATGTGTATGATTGTGTTTGACAGTGTTTCTGCTTTTCTGTCTGTTTTTGCGGGATTTATAGAAATGTATCTACCTCAGTCAAACATCTACCATGACTTTATCTACTTTAGTCAAACATCTACCATGACTATCTACTTCAGTCAACCATCTACCATGACTTTATCTACTTCAGTCAACCATCTACCATGACTTTATCTACTTCAGTCAACCATCTACCATAACTTTATCTACCTCAGTCAAACATCTACCATGAATTTATCTACTTCAGTCAACCATCTACTATGACTTTATCTACTTCAGTCAACCATCTACCATGACTTTATCTACTTCAGTCAACCATCTACCATGACTTTATCTACCTCAGTCAACCATCTTCCATCACTTTATCTACCTCAGTCAACCATCGTCCATCACTTTATCTACCTCAGTCAACCATCTACCATGAATTTATCTACCTCAGTCAACCATCTACCATGACTTTATCTACCTCAGTCAACCATCTTCCATCACTTTATCTACCTCAGTCAACCATCTACCATGACTTTATCTACCTCAGTCAACCATCAACCATGACTTTATTTACCACAGTCAACCCTCCACCATGATTTTATCTACCTCAGTCAACCATCAACCATGACTTTATCTACCTCAGTCAACCATCAACCATGACTTTATCTACCTCAGTCAACCATCAATCATGACTTTATCTACCTCAGTCAACCATCAACCATGACTTTATCTACCTCAGTCAACCATCAACCATGACTTTATCTACCTCAGTCAACCATCTACCATGACTTTATCTACCTCAGTCAACCATCTACCGACTTTATCTACATCAGTCAACCATCAACCATGACTTTATCTACCTCAGTCAACCATCAACCATGACTTTATCTACCTCAGTCAACCATCAATCATGACTTTATCTACCTCAGTCAACCATCAATCATGACTTTATCTACCTCAGTCAACCATCAACCATGACTTTATCTACCTCAGTCAACCATCTACCATGACTTTATCTACCTCATTCAACCATCTACCGACTTTATCTACCTCAGTCAACCATCAACCATGACTTTATCTACCTCAGTCAACCATCAACCATGACTTTATCTACCTCAGTCAACCATCTACCATGACTTTATCTACCTCAGTCAACCATCTACCGACTTTATCTACCTCAGTCAACCATCAACCATGACTGTATCTACCTCAGTCAACCATCAACCATGACTTTATCTACCTCAGTCAACCATCAACCATGACTTTATCTACCTCAGTCAACCATCAACCATGACTTTATCTACCTCAGTCAACCATCTACCATGACTTTATCTACCTCAGTCAACCATCTACCGACTTTATCTACCTCAGTCAACCATCAACCATGACTTTATCTACCTCAGTCAACCATCAACCATGACTTTATCTACCTCAGTCAACCATCTACCATGACTTTATCTACCTCAGTCAACCATCTACCGACTTTATCTACCTCAGTCAACCATCTACCGACTTTATCTACCTCAGTCAACCATCAACCATGACTTTATCTACCTCAGTCAACCATCTACCATGACTTTATCTACCTCAGTCAACCATCAACCATGACTTTATCTACCTCAGTCAACCATCTACCGACTTTATCTACCTCAGTCAACCATCAACCATGACTTTATCTACCTCAGTCAACCTTATTTATCTGGACTACAATGACTCATCTTGATTTATAATAATAGGGGGGGGGGGAAGACACTTGTTATAAGCAGCTTTGCCTTTTGTCACTTTCATCATGCATATAAACAAAACATATTATTGAGGATTTGCTTACTTACAAAAATAGATACATCAGGACCAACTTCAAGCAAGTGCAATATGTATGAAGCCTATTGAATGCTGAAGGCCCTTTTTAAACTGGATACAATCCTCTATGTGTAGCCAGAATAAAGTCAAAAGGACGGCACCGGTACTGAAAGGGTCCACTATAGGCAAAATTTGGTCATTACAGTTTTCTTTGAAGTAATAATATTGCCGGAATCGAGATAGCATTTCCTTTATAAATCACAAACACAAAAATCGTGCAAAAGTTTAATTAGATTTCTTTGGCATGGCGAATCAAATTTCCGATGCAATTATTACAAAGTTTGGGGAACGACTACATTTATTGCTTTGGGTGAAGTATTATGTGTAAACTAGCGTGCTTCCGGGAAGTTATCGGGAAGTGACTTTGAGTTGGATTATAACTCTTTCTCTCACTCTAACTCTCTCTCTCTCTCTCTCTCTCTCTCTCTCTCTCTCTCTCTCTCTCTCTCTCTCTCTAATTCTGTCTCGTGATGACCCAGGCCTAAAGGGAGCCCTAAATTAAACCTTCTTCCGTAATTAAGGCGTTCAGTTCCGCCCCCCCCCCCCCCCCCCCACCCTCCTTCCTCTTCACCCGAACCCCGTGATCTTTCCACGGGTTCGGAGGGGGGGGGGGGCATTATTACAACCCTGGGGTCTGTTCTGTGAGAGAGAAAGAGGGGTGGGGAAGGGAGAGAAAGAGAAGTAGAGAATAGCGAATGAAGACACAGAAGAAGGGGGTGTATATGAGAGAGAGAGAGAGAGAGAGAGAGAGCGAGAGAAGATGGAGGGTAAACTCCAAGATTTTAGGACATATTATAGGAAATAACGACACATAAGTTAACGAATAGATAATCTGTAAACATCAAATCCAAGGTAGTATATATGGAAAGAGAGAGAGAGAGAGAGATGGGGGAGTACATTTATAACGTAGAAAAACTTATGTAAAAAGTAGGAAAACGAAGGAAACAAGAAGATACAATATATTGTACTTTGCTAAGATATAGCCCAATATAGAACCTTTTGAGCCATATACAGTATATCTATTAATTCGTCTATCTATCTATCAAACTTTCTATTTATATTTATCTATCTATATCTATCAATCTATTACCATCTATCTACTTCGTATTCTTCTAAATGACCTGCACAATTTTTATACGAATAAAACCTAAAAAATATTACGTTTCTGTACTCTGGGAAATTGTAAAAGTTTGTATGTTATGACACATAGCTCAGCGAAACTCTCACAGGGGGCAGCACAGTTCTAAGGCTGCCTATATTACTGGGTACCGGGAGTCCCAGGTATTTGAGAGAGAGAGTGTGTGTGTGTGTTTGAGAGAGAGAGAGAGAGAGAGAGTATGAGTGTAATAAATAATAATAAATAAATTTTAAAAATAATAAGGAATAATAATAAAATAATAAAAGAAATAATAATAATAATAATATGTATGTGAGAGAGTGAGGGTGAGAGTGCGTGTGTGTGAGAGAGAGAGAGAGAGAGGCACATATGAACAGAGATTGTAATAATAATCAGTTTCTAGGCTGTTTGAGAATATACTTTAGATATATTTCTTCTGATTTGTATGTTATAAGAATATTCCTTTAAATTGCGTTTAGATTATTTCATTATTTAATTCCTCATTTTTAAATCTTTGTTTTGCAATATATTATGTCCATATGTGTGGTGTAAAATCATAGATATGGTGTAAAATAGTTATAAATATTATAGAACACCAAATTCAAAATTGTGAAGGCTATTTTGATATATGTGTTTATTGCAATTAATGATTTGTGTCGTCATATTCATAGGACATTTATAACTAAAGAATGCCGATAGAAGGAAAATCACACTCCTGCACATGCAATACAAACGCGCTTGCGCAAAATAAGCAATTTATACGACCTTGTAATGTCCTTTAAAAATATATTCTGTTCGATATTTGATATCTGTGACAGCTATGTATTATTATCTGTGACAGCTATGTATTATTATCTGTGACAGCTATGTATTATTCATATATTGGTATTTGCTTGAAATAAATCTATATCTCCGAGTGTATTAGTAATATTTATATCAAGAATATATAAAATAGCGAAATATATATACTGAATTAAGTTATATAAAATAGTGAAATATATACTGAATTAAGTTATATAAAATAGCGAAATATATACTGAATTAAGTTATATAAAATAGCGATATATATACTGAATTAAGGTATGTGAAATAGCGAAATATATACTGAATTAAGTTATATAAAATAGCGAAATATATACTGAATTAAGTTATATAAAATAGTGAAATATATACTGAATTAAGTTATATAAAATAGCGAAATATATACTGAATTAAGTTATATAAAATAGCTAAATATATACTGAATTAAGTTATATAAAATAGCGAAATATATACTGAATTAAGTTATATAAAATAGCGAAATATATACTGAATTAAGTTATGTGAAATAGCTAAATATATACTGAAGTGAGTTGAATAAAATAGCGAAATATATACTGAATTAAGTTATATAAAATAGCGAAATATATACTGAATTAAGTTATATAAAATAGCGAAATATATACTGAATTAAGTTATATAAAATAGCGAAATATATACTGAATTAAGTTATGTGAAATAGCTAAATATATACTGAAGTGAGTTATATAAAATAGCTAAATATATACTGAAGTGAGTTGAATAAAATAGCGAAATATATACTGAAGTGAGTTATATATAATAGCGAAAAATATACTGAAGTGAGTTACATAAAATAGCGAAATATATACTGAATTGAGTTATATCAAATAGCGAAATATATACTGAAGTGAGTTACATAAACATTAACCCCTTCAGGATGTAATTACACTTAGCTTCGTTTACATTGACTATTAATTCGACATTTATTATGGGTTAACCCTTGGAAGATTTAAAACGCATTTCATTAATGTTTTCTGGCTAATATTAGACGATTTTATTCAGATTAGGAAGGGTATATGGAAGTCAGAGGGTTAACTGAGATGGTCTTTACCCTTAAAATTCCCACAGATTCTTCCAAAATTGGACAATATCATCTAATGATAGCCATAATATATGGTCAAAATGTGTCATAATATTCAAAGCGTTAATAAGGATCTGTAGGACTGAAAGGGTTACAGACTATTGCCATTAACCACTCCAAAGCTGAAAAAAGTCGCATCATATCACCCAGGAAAATAATAGTAAGCCCTTATATCACTGAAAGGCTTAACCCGTTCAGTACCAGGGACGTCCTTTTCAGTTTATTCTAGCTATATTTAGACGATTGTATTCAGCTTAGGAAGGACCTCTAGCAATAATAAGGCTTCAAACCATCTCAATCAACCCTTTTAACTACCACAGATCCTTCCAAAGCTGCATACAATCGTCTAAATATAACTAGAGTAAAAGATAACTCACGTCGCAAATACTCAAAGGGTTAATTGTTGTTTGATATGCTAGGTAGCTTCCAACAATATACTTTAGGTGTGTGAACCCTTTTAGCACACCATGACGCCTTTTCCACTTGCTTTGGACAGTATCAGGCAATTTTATTAGGATTAGGAAAAAATTGTGGGGTTCATAGGGTTAATTGTGGGAGTCAGAGGGTTAATTGTGGGAGTCAGGGTTAATTGTGGGGGTCAGAGGGTTAATTGACATCTTGTACACCCTTTTGATTTGTTCAAGGCCTTCCAAAAGTAAGCAAGATCATCTAATGTTAGCCACGATGAAGTTAAAAGTAGATCATAGAACTGAATGGCTTAATGATTATTCTAGTAGTAGTAGTAGTAGTAGTAGTAGTAGTAAATGTAGTGTAGTAGTAGTAGTAATAGTTGTAGTAGTAGTGGTATTAATAGTAATTATTGTTGTAGTGACTTATTTATTATATTTAATATGTAGACAGATATAATTATTAATAGACTGATAAACATGAGGGAGCAGGGGGTTAAAAAGTCATATACTGTATAAGGGCACGAAAACATACAGTACTGGCCCACATAAACTTATCGTTAACCCTTTCAAGATCCGATTACTCATTTCTTTCCGGTGTTCTGGCTATTAGTAGGCGTATAATATTCAGATTAGGAAGGGTATGTGGAAGTCAGGGTTAATTGAAATATTAGTTGCCCTTATAATTCCCACAGACCCTTCCTAAATTGTATAAAATCGTCTAATGATAGTCAGAACAAACTTAAAATGCAGCATAATCTTCAAAGGGTTAATAATGATGATTCTTGGTTTCTATGGGAAATTGGTTGCACTGAAATTATTGCAATCATTAATTGTGTACAGATGCACAAGTCGCACACTTTCCAATAGCTCTAACGAAAGTACAGTCTATAATTCTAAGTTGGCGAGAAATTGGCATGTTCCCGTCTTAATTAATCGGCTATATCTACGTTTTTAAACCCAAATATCTCTTTAATTGTGAAAACTTGACATTAGTCTGATGCAGAGACATAGCAGTAGTATTTTTCCATTTGTTAATCAGAAATCAGCCGCTAAGAGACTAAGGTTTCCACCAAGTTGAAAACAATCGAGTATAGTTATTGATTCCTGATGTAAGGGGATATGTGTATTTATTTGTATTCATTTGTATTCATTTGTTAATTTATGTATTATTATTAGTTTCCTCCCAAGACTTCCATCAAGCTTTGGAAAATACCCCGAAGATTCCTCATCGAGATATATATTGGAAATTTTTCGGTAGAAAAATTTCCTGGCCAAAAGGCCGATTCATTCTAAATTACAGGCTCGCTATCAATAGCCAGAAAAAAAAGCGACATCTAAATGGCACAAAAGGTCTTAAAATTGCTAACCTAATGAGGGAGACCCCTTCCTCAACCCGAACCTTCCCTATCGGAGAGGGTGATGATAATGAAAGAAACACATTTGTATTATATTTTTCAAGTTTCCTTTTAACTCGTAGCAAGTTAGTCTATATATAATTATTAATCCTTTCCACTTTTCTTCTGTTCACGAAATGGCCTTATTATAGATAGAAATGAAAGTCACTAGCATCCTTAGAATAATGAAAGTCACTAGCATCCTTAGAATAATGAAAGTCACTAGCATCCTTAGAATAATGAAAGTCACTAGCATCCTTAGAATAATGAAAGTCACTAGCATCCTTAGAATAATGAAAGTCACTAGCATCCTTAGAATAATGAAAGTCACTAGCATCCTTAGAATAATGAAAGTCACTAGCATCCTTAGAATAATGAAAGTCACTAGCATCCTTAGAATAATGAAAGTCACTAGCATCCTTAGAATAATGAAAGTCACTAGCATCCTTAGAATAATGAAAGTCACTAGCATCCTTAGAATAATGAAAGTCACTAGCATCCTTAGAATAATGAAAGTCACTAGCATCCTTAGAATAATGAAAGTCACTAGCATCCTTAGAATAATGAAAGTCACTAGCATCCTTAGAATAATGAAAGTCACTAGCATCCTTAGAATAATGAAAGTCACTAGCATCCTTAGAATAATGAAAGTCACTAGCATCCTTAGAATAATGAAAGTCACTAGCATCCTTAGAATAATGAAAGTCACTAGCATCCTTAGAATAATGAAAGTCACTAGCATCCTTAGAATAATGAAAGTCACTAGCATCCTTAGAATAATGAAAGTCACTAGCATCCTTAGAATAATGAAAGTCACTAGCATCCTTAGAATAATGAAAGTCACTAGCATCCTTAGAATAATGAAAGTCACTAGCATCCTTAGAATAATGAAAGTCACTAGCATCCTTAGAATAATGAAAGTCACTAGCATCCTTAGAATAATGAAAGTCACTAGCATCCTTAGAATAATGAAAGTCACTAGCATCCTTAGAATAATGAAAGTCACTAGCATCCTTAGAATAATGAAAGTCACTAGCATCCTTAGAATAATGAAAGTCACTAGCATCCTTAGAATAATGAAAGTCACTAGCATCCTTAGAATAATGAAAGTCACTAGCATCCTTAGAATAATGAAAGTCACTAGCATCCTTAGAATAATGAAAGTCACTAGCATCCTTAGAATAATGAAAGTCACTAGCATCCTTAGAATAATGAAGTCACTAGCATCCTTAGAATTATGAAAGTCACTAGCATCCTTAGAATAATGTTTTTGAGGAGTGTTGTAATAGAGGGATTATCCATTTCTGTACCGCCTATATGAAGCTTAGGAAAGATGTGTGGTAGCGAAAAGGTTTAAACTGAGATGGTTCACCGCATCTTAATGGGTAGACGTCTTTCCTAAGCTGTATATAATAATCTCATAGTAGCCAAAATATAGAGAAAAGGACGTCAACGATACTGAAAGGGATAATAAGAAAGGGGTAGGTAAATTCTCTCACTAATCCCACTACCAAATAAATATACCAGACAAATAAACTTGGCTGGGGTTGGTGATATAATACGAATGTCTGTGTATAAACTTGACTGGGGTTGGTGATATAATACGAATGTCTGTGTATAAACTTGACTGGGGTTGGTGATATAATACGAATGTATGTGTATAAACTTGGCTGGGGTTGGTGATATAATAGGAATGTCTGTGTATAAACTTGACTGGGGTTGGTGATATAATACGAATGTCTGTGTATAAACTTGACTGGGGTTGGTGATATAATACGAATGTCTGTGTATAAACTTGACTGGGGTTGGTGATATAATACGAATGTCTGTGTATAAACTTGGCTGGGGTTGGTGATATAATAGGAATGTCTGTGTATAAACTTGACTGGGGTTGGTGATATAATACGAATGTCTGTGTATAAACTTGACTGGGGTTGGTGATATAATACGAATGTCTGTGTATAATATAAACTTGACTGGGGTTGTTGATATAATACGAATGTCTGTGTATAAACTTGGCTGGGGTTGGTGATATAATAGGAATGTATGTGTATAAACTTGGCTGGGGTTGGTGATATAATACGAATGTCTGTGTATAAACTTGGCTGGGGTTGGTGATATAATACGAATGTCTGTGTATAAAAGTACAGAGAGGGATAGAACTTAAGTGGCCATCTGTACATCCCATTTCCTCCAGCGGTCAATTAATTATAAGAGGTTAAGGGGAGATTTCCACTTGAGGGACTTTTTTCTTGACTCCTTTCTCCCTCATGTCTAGCCCCCTTGCTTTTGAGATTTTAAGACGTTCGCCCCATTATCTTGGCGATTTTAAGAATTTATGCCCCATTCTGTCAATTTTAAGATCTTTCGTGCCATTTAGGTGTCGATTTTATCCTGGCGAACGATAGCGAGCCTGTAATTTAAAAGTAACCGGCCTTCGGCCGGGAAATTTTTCTACCGAAAAATGTACACATTTATCTTAAAAGGGGGTCAAGGGGGTGACATTTTTAGATTGCTGGAGGAGTAGGAAACAAACTGAAAACCTGCCCTTAAGGTTGATAATGTCTCGGGTTGCTATAAAGGAGAGACTATGGTATAATGATTTCCTTACGAATGGCATCGAACTCTGGTTGACCCACACAATGAAAAAAAACAAAAAATTCTCATCTCTTAGTTCCTTATATGCCCTAGACCTAGTTATTTTCACCTATTATATAAACCTACATTAGCATATCGGCTAGATTTTGAATACCCAGTTTGACATATGTGGGTAGATTAGGAGATTTAAGGAAGACAATGAAGATAAGTGTATGTTGAATAAACTTAAGGGGAGGTTTTTAGTTAGTTCACTAGACTTCCATCAAGCTAAACATTACAGCCCCTAGACCCCCTTTCAAGATAAATTTGTACATTTTTCGGTAGACAAATGTCCCGGCCGAAGGCCGATTTCTCTTAAATTACAGGCTCGCTATCGCTCGCCAGGAAAAAATCGACACCTAAATGGCACGAAAAGTCTTAAAATTGACAAAAATGGGGCGAAAGTTCTTAAAATCGCCAAACTAATGGGGCGAACATCTTAAAATATAAAAAAAATAATGGGGCTAACCATGAGGGAGAAAGGGGTCAAGAAAAAAATCCCTCAAGTGGAAATCTCCCCTTAAGCTACTTCAAGCTCCGTGTGTACAGATATTTTGACTACCGTCCCTTGAATTTGGCTCTGTCACTATTTCAACTTTCTTACAGGCAGCTTTGTCTATGGTCTCCCTCATTCACATAGAAAAAATAATATCATAGTCTGGTTTCCATATGCATCTCCTCGTTCCACTTTGTCGTCGAGTCACATATTGGAAGCAATTGGCATTGTACCCTCTGGTCGTCAGAGACTTTACCCTTTTAATCTGATGAGGATTTTCAAAATATTCTATGGCAAGCATTTCCCAGACGATAGTCTTCAGTTTACGAAGGTTCTGTATGAATCAAATGATTAAAACAATACTTAATCCTTTCACTAAAAGAGATCATTCATACGTTGCATAAAATCGTCTATAGGAAGCTATAATAGTATTCACCGTGTATAACTAACCTTACAATGTGCACACTCACTGCATTATGTATACCAAATCGGGTTCGATGATATTTGAGGGTATATACAATATAATTGTATACAACATATACTGTATATACTGTATATATACTGTATAATATATATATATATATATATATATATATATATATATATATATATATATATATATAATTTATCAAATACATGTGAGCTATTAAATGTGTTTTACTCTCAGCTGCCGTTGGTTCGAGCCCGGCTAAGAGTAAAAAAAATATATATATATATATATATATATATATACAGTATATATATATATTAAATTGTTTATGTAATATGTATGTAGTGCACCCATTTCGTAGATGCGTAGTAGTTATGCATTAAATATTAAGCAGAATATATGGTTCAAGAAATGTTTTGCAATATTATGCAAGGAAATGTCTACGGTAATTCATTGATGAATAAATAATGTTTATTTTGATTTGCTTTCAACAACAAAAATCTAATTGGCGGGAAAGTATAATAATAATGGCTAATATTAATTAATTGTTGTCAGAACCAGAAATAAGTTTAACCCCTTGAGCATCATGACGCATTATGACAGTTTATTCTGGCTATCATTAGACGATTCTAGACAGTTTAGGAAGGATCTGGGGGAATTGAACGGATAAAGATTGTCTCACTTAGCCCTCTTACTTCCATATACCCTTCCTATTCTGAATATAATCGTCTAATTATAGCCAGAAAACAAAAGTTGGTGTTGCGTATGTCAGCTCTCAACATCAGCGGGTTCAATAGCTCTTGTAGTATGTATAGCTATTCAAAGATACTCATATTTATAGTTTATTTATGCTAAATTCCAAAGTATCATAATGTATTGGAAGATTTTTTTGTTAAACCCATTCAGTACCGGTGACGACATTTCCATATATTTTGGTAACTATTTATCGATTTTATTCAGCTTAGGAAGAACGTCTTATCAAGTAAAAGACGACAGACTATCTCAAGTAATCCTTTGAGCCACCACACATCCTTCCTAAGCTGAGTAAAATCGTTTAATAGTGCTCAGAACATGATGAAAAGGACGTCACCGGTACTGAATGGGTTAACTTGCCAGAACCTCCTTCTTTCCCAGGGTTAGTCCGCCAGATGCATTACTGTGTTGACATTTATTGACCATATTTTCTGTACTTAACTTTGCATTGTTCTTGCCCATGGTGTTCATGCTAAACCCAACCAACTCCACCAAGTCCAGCCGTAAAGCGCCGTATTGTCTATAGTGTTGGCCCTGTGTTATGGTATTTGCAGTTCAGACCAGCTTAACAAACTCTGATGGATCGCCTTTCCTAAGCTCGAAAAGTATATATATATATATTGCTTATTAATGACTATCACTAATGAAATGCGAAATTGGACGGTTAGCCATAGAATAAAATATCCCGACTTGAAGAATATTTATCATGATTTACCTCAAATTTTAGAGTTGTTAACTATATTGCTGTGATAGTGTACTATTTGTGAGTCTGCCTAATTGAAATTCATTCCGTGTGTAAGCAACAGGTACTAAGGCACTTCATCTATAAGCTATGTAATATGACGTGTTTAAAAATTGTGACCCAAGTCTCTTTGAACTCAGGGAGGGCTTGGGGAAACGGGGTGTAAATTTCCACACCAATTTACTGGATGACTCTTCCCGCATGGTAGAAATGTCAACTCAATTGCCCAAGTCTTTTTGGACTTATTAGAAGTTGAGGGTCGAGCACTTCATAATGAATAGACCATAGTTAGCCTGCCTCCGTTGACGGGCTGAGGATAAACCTGGTGGTAGCACACAGTGGTAACCTGCATACTATAGTTACCCGTGTGTACCAGGTTCAAGGCCACTACACTCACTGCACTTTCTAAGGGCTGAGACACGGGTGAATTATATGGCTAAGTGCAGATTAGTTTGTACATTGTCCATTTGTAATTAACTTGCACAAGACAAAACAAAGCATATGTGTCGTTCAATCCTGCCAACCATGTTTTCCTAAATATATAAACACTAAGACAAACTCGTTTGCCTTGTTAAGGCGTCAAACGGACATGAAAAACTGAGCTGGTGGAGTTGGTAGCACCGAAGTAGTAGTAGACCTTCCAGCACCCTTCCTTATACTGACGTGTTGGTTGCATGTGTGCTGACGTGTGGGTGTCTGTGTGCTGTTACAGGTGGTCGTGTGTGAGGACTGGTATAGCCTAGCAGCACCAGGGAACACCACCACCACACCACCAACAACAACAACAACAACGAAGGAACCATTTCTTCTCTGCACGCCATTTATAACTTGTATAATTGGTTCTTTGTCGAGCGATTATACCCTTAATTAATTCTACTTCTAATTAATTTCATCCATAATCAATGCATGCTCGATCAATTCAACCCGATATACTTAGATCCTTATTAATTCAACCACCCCAATGAATGAATTCAACTCTCCTTAACCTCAACAGTCCATCAGCCTCACCTTAAAGATTAAAGTCGGGGTTGCGATAAGCATGGACCAATAGGCGTTTTTTTATCATTCCCGAAATAGTACAATTAACCCATTGAAAACTTTCCTAAGCTGAATAAAATCGACTATAAATACTGTTATTTAGTTATATAAAATAACTATCAAATAACAAACTAAACTCACATTTCATTCATACTATTTTTCCTTTCTTGCATAAGATCACGGAGTTGGTACAAATCCATGTGGGCACCTGTACATGTGCTTTTATATGAGCATATAATGGGTACCTTTTCCACATAGTCTAATGGAACCTGTGAATATCCTGCAACGTATTTTACATTTTATTTTGGCTTGCTCTAAAAGATTCCATTCATTTGTAGTAAGACCTTTCGGACATTTGGCATTAAATGTATAACTAAGAATTATGATATAGTTACAAATATATTTGTTTGTTAGTTTTCACAAGACCAGCAAATATGGTATATCGAAATATTATCCTACAGTTCATAGTAAATAATTATGTTGTCCGAACAAAATGCATTATTTGTTATTGTTAATGATAAGCTGTGTATACAAACTCATGCTGAAGATCTCAGTTAAGGGGGGTGACCTGCTTTTTTCTCTCTCTGGGTTGTATCCATTCGGCCCCATTCAACCTATTGTGTTAAGACGTTTTCTCCCAATCCAGGTGTCAATATACTTGGCGAGCGATAGCGAGCAACCATATTTTGGATAATGAGTTAGACGGCTGGTTAAATTTGTACATTTTTCGATAGAAAAATGTCTCCGGCGAAGCCGGATTTCTCCATAAAATGCTGGCTCGCTATCGCTCGCCAGGGAAAAATTGACACCTGGATGGGAATAAATTTCTTAAATCAGTAGGCTGAATGGGGCCGAATAGATACAACCAAGAAAGAGAAAAGAGCAGGCAGGTCTAATAGTACAACATTAGTATACGACTAATATTAACATTTTATATTGGTAGATGCTGTGACATAATATGATAATTCATATAAACATGTTAGTATCACAATGAAACCCTCGTAGTTGTAGGTTACTCATCTAGCATTATGTTGTAGTGAGAAAAATAGTATCTGTACTAACGTAGTAGCTCAAATTTGCAGTAGCTAACTTTATAGCTTGCGAGTGTGTAGCAAGCAAAGTCCCCCACACCTCCCCCCAACATTGGATAATATACTTTTCTTACTTTCCTTAAGCCATCCATCCATCCAAGCAAAGTAGTGTTTTATCATATATTTAGGACTTTGTTATTTGCAGGTCAGTATAATAATTTTGTATTGACACTTACTTATTTAAATTGGTTTATTACAAACAAATATTAACTCGTTGCCTATTGTAATGCAATTTCAGCCATAAATGTATTTCTCGCATGGTTATGTTCAAGGCTACTTTTGAAATTAACCAGACAGAGAGGACATGTTAGCAGAGTTCCTGCTCAAAACCCAGAACATCACAATTATTTACATTAATAGGCTTAGATACATGCACACAAAACATATACATGTGTGTTCGACTTCGTCACCCAAACAGGGAAATCCCCAGTTGCAACACAGCAAGTTCCGTGGGAGCCCATGGCTCCAGTAACACATGGTCATTGGTAACCCCTCCCAAGGATGCACATAAGAGTGTAGCCACCAGCACCTTGCTCCCAAATATATGGTCTTATTCTTGCCTCCAGCTATATTGTGGGTCTACCTTCCTGGCCTGATGGTGGAAAGTGTAACTGGTCAACTCACCCGATGCACTTTTCATCAAATATGCAAGCTTTGACCAAAACATTGGCCATAAACTGTAGATCTTACACGTTCCCTCTTATCAATAAGCAGTATTACCATTATGCCATCTATATTATTAGTTTAATACTGGATCTGATATAATTTTATTCGCTTAATGCTTGTTGCTACACCATTTGATAATATTTATATCCCTTATTAAGTTATTGTGGTGTATTTTCTTTAGCAGCAATATATGACTGTATCAATGTGTTCTGTGACATGTTCCTCGTTCAATACATAGCGTGAAGATTATATGTTTTATTGGCATTGTGAATTCAGCATAGTATTGGATTAATTGGATAGCAAGATCAAATTGCAGTGGTACTATTTGATAAATGGTCGACGACTTTTCATGATAATGTTATAATTGTGAAGGAGAGCACATGCAAGGTAAGATATATAGTAGTTATTAGCACCTTTGCCTTTACACATACACATACAACAATGGTAACAATATACAGTATATTTACTGTATATATATATATATGAATACAGTATATGATTATAAAGCATCTTGCATGTACTATTCGCATGTGTTTCAATGCACGGTCACCATCACTGTAGTTTTGTCTGTACATTGTATATTAGCCCTCCCCAGCCCAACAAGTAGTTACCAAAGTAAAGCTCCTATACTTACTATTTTCTTAGGATACACTAATATTTCAAAATGTTTGCGTCATAATATGATCATTAAACAAGAATATTTAAGAAAAAATAGTAGAGTATTTTGACCTTTGAGTGTAAGTTTACAACTATGCGTACAGTTTTGTACACTGTACTGTACTGTATATGTCTCATTAGTGCATGTCGTCATTTATACTTTATATTAAATTGTACCCGCATGTGCGTATACTTGTTTGGCATAAGCTTGACCTTATTTATAGAATGATATATTATTTTCAAATTTAGGATTATATGCTAAGGCTTTCTTCGAAACAAATATAATATTTTCAGATAGTTATATATTCAAACGAGATTGCAAACGTAGTTATTAATTCGTTGCCATCGTGTATATACAATTTGCTTTGACGTAATGCGTCCTTCACACAATATTGTCATAATATTGTCATAAATATTAATGGTATTGGTAATCTTAGTTAACAGTTATTTGAAAAAGTCATAGATTGTTGTAACAATCACCCTAGTATAGTTGTTTGAAGGTTGTGTCAGATAAATGGTCGATACTTGGGAAACTCCATTCCACCAACAATATGTAACCCTTCAGCCATCAGTAGGACCACAGAGCTTTTGACTTTCCAATGATAGGCCTCTCCGGGATGCCCCACTAACTAGAAGGGCACTCGGTAGAGCACATACCTCTGCCAACACTGGCGGAGGTATGTGCTCTACCGATCGCCTCCTAAATTTACGCGTCGTGGGTCTGTGTAGGTGGGACCATGAACGAGCCAGTTGCAGCACTCAAACTGTCTTGATGTCCCACTCGCCATCTGTAATAAGACCTCCTGACATCACCATTTTGAGCAGTTGAATTTGTGGGCTGTTAGCCTGTGTCCAGAGGTAGAGTAGGAACATAACTTTGTGAGCAGCCTATGCTGGCGAAGATATGCGCTCTACTGATCACCTCCTAAATTGAATCACTTCTTACATGGCGCATATATAGCATATCTGTCCACCAACTTCGTGAAAATCAGTTCATAACTTTTTGAGATATCTTGTTTATAAATAGGAAAACAGACAAACAAATGGAGATAACAATATAACCTCCTTCATCTTCAGTGACATAGATTGGTTAGGTTAGGTTTGATGTAGTTAGGTTAGGGTGGTTTTTTTCTGGACCCCCTTCTCCCTCATGTTTGGCCCCATTAGTTTTTAGATTTTAAGAAGTTCGCCCCATTAGTTTAGCAATGTTAAGACTTTTAGACCCATATTTATGTCAGTGTCGATTTGTCATAGCGAGCATGCAATTTAGAAGGAACCAGCCCTCAACTAAGAATTGTGTCTACCAAAAATTTTTACAAACGTATCTCGAAGGGAACCTTGGGGGTATTTTTATAAGCTTGATTGAGGGGTAGGGAGCAAAACAAACAAAAAACAACAAAACACGCCCTTACGTTTGTTGTTTTGTTTAGGTCACTTTATAATCCAATTGACCACTTGCGAGATTCAGGCTATAAGGAAGTTGGAGCTGTAAACGTCGGTATTAAAGAGAAATGCAATAATAATGTAGGCTTCTGGTGAATAGAAAGTATGATCAATTGGGTTATTTGTATTAATAAGTGTACTACAGCCATATTTTTGCGGGTGATTCTGTTAAATATCGATGTCTACAGCTCCAACTTCCTTGTAGAACGAAACTCGCAAGTGGCTGATATGTTTTAGACCGAAAAATGTACAAATTAATCTAGAATGGGGATCTAATGGATGTTGTTGTTTTTTTAATTTGATGGAGGTCTAGGGAGGAAACTAGAAACATAAAATAATGAGTGTAACGGTTATGAGTGTAAACCTGTATCTATCGTACTATTTATTACCTATCTGTCTGTGTATACTTAAGGGGGGATTTCCACTTGAGGGACTTTTTTCTTGACCCCTTTCTCCCTCATGTGTAGCCCCGTTGCTTTTGAGATTTTAAGACGTTCGCCCCATTAGTTTGACGATTTTAAGAATCCTCGCCCCATTTATGTCAATTTTAAGACCATTCGTACCATTTAGGTGTCGATTTTTTCCTGGCGAGCGATAGCGAGCCTGTAATTTAAGGGGAACCGGCCTATGGCCGGGACATTTTTCTACCGAAAAATGTACAAATTTATCTTGAAAGGGGGTCTAGGGGGAGTAATTTTAAGCTTGATGGAAGTCTAGGGAATCAACTAAAAACCTCCCCTTAAAATTCTGCGAGTAGTTTTATTTGTATGTATCTGTGTATGTGGTTATGTACAATATATGTGAGTATCTATGTATGCATGAACAGACTGGCTTTAACCCATACAGTACCAGAGACGTCCTTTTTCATCCTATTATGGCAGCTACTAGACGATTTAATTAAGTTTAGGAAGCACCACTAGCAATATTTAAGACTTCCAAATATCTCACTTAACCCTTTTTGCTACCACAGATCCTTCCCAAGCTGCATAATATCGTCTAAATATTGCTAGAATAAACAATAACATACGTGGCTGGTACTCAAAGGGTTAAATAAGTGGATTTATAGGTACATGGGTATATAAGTGTTCACAGACGGAAATAGCTAACTAACAGAGATATAATGTGTTTACCTAAGTAATACAGTTATATTTATTTAAGTTATTTATTAAGTTATTTAAGTTATTTATTTAAGTTATTTATTAAGTAATTTAAGTTATTTATTTAAGTTATTTATTAAGTTATTTAAGTTATTTATTTAAGTTATTTATTAAGTTATTTAAGTTATTTATTTAAGTTATTTATTAAGTTATTTAAGTTATTTATTTAAGTTATATTATTTAAAGGGAGGCAGACCGATTTTCTGGACCCCCTTCTCCCTAATGTTTAGCCCCACTAGTTTTGAGATTATAAGATGTTAGGCCCATTAGTTTGGCGATTTTAACACCTGTCGCCCCATTTCGTTGTCAATTTTAAGACCTTTCGTGCCATTTAGGTGTCGATTTTTTCCTGGCGAGCGAAAGCGAGCCTGCAATCTTAAGAGGAATCGTCCTTCGGCCGGGACATTTTCCTACCGACAAATTTACAAATTTATCTTGAAGGGGGGTCTAGGGGGTGTTTTTCTAAGCTTGATGGAGGTCTAGCGAGGAAACTAAATAAATATATGAATAAATGAATTAATAGACCAAACAAACGGCCAGACTCCCCTTAACAGTGTAAAACTTGAGGTAAATCAATATCATTACACATGAGCATACCGTTGAAATAAATTAGGATAGTGATACGCAAAACATACCAGATATATTGCAAACACAATAGTATTTCAAAGCATTAGCACTTATTCATACAATATTATATAATATACATATTAACAATATTTGTGTAGAAGCGAAAGATAAGAAAAGGTACAATCAATATTATTTACAACATGATAAAGCTTTGATTTGAATTTAATAAGTTGGTTTTGTAGAGCCATTGCATACTGAATATAACAAATCATAGAAATTGTAAATTTTTCACAGTATAAAAATACATTGTCTTGTGTCAATATTGTTGTTTTGTCGTTGAAATGATTACTTTGTTGTTATTGATGTATTTGCAACTGTTGACATTGCAATTCATATTGTTGCTGACTTGTTGATGTTGTTATTTTTGGCTGTTGCTATGTATTGATACTACAGATAACATTGTTCTTGTGTTGTTGTTGTCATTGGTGTCGTTACTGGCTTACTGTTTATAATACACTTGTCGTTTTCATTGTTTTGTCGTGGTGTTATAGTTGTTGATACTACAGATAATATTGTTCTTGTGTTGTTGTCATTGGTGTCGTTACTGGCTTACTGTTTATAATACACTTGTCGTTTTCATTGTTTTGTCGTGGTGTTATAGTTGTTGATACTACAGATAATATTGTTCTTGTGTTGTTGTCATTGGTGTCGTTACTGGCTTACTGTTTATAATACACTTGTCGTTTTCATAGCTAAAAGGATCAATTGAGAGACTCTGCAGCCTTTTAGTGTGTAGACGTCCTTCCTAAGCTGAATAAAATCGTCTGAAAATGATCAGAATCTAATGAAGAGGACGTCACCGGTATAGTAGGGGTTAATAATGAAGAGGACGTCACCGGTATAGTAGGGGTTAATAATGAAGAGGACGTCACCGGTATAGTAGGGGTTAATAATGAAGAGGACGTCACCGGTATAGTAGGGGTTAATAATGAAGAGGACGTCACCGGTATAGTAGGGGTTAATAATGAAGAGGACGTCACCGGTATAGTAGGGGTTAATAATGAAGAGGACGTCACCGGTATAGTAGGGGTTAATAATGAAGAGGACGTCACCGGTATAGTAGGGGTTAATAATGAAGAGGACGTCACCGGTATAGTAGGGGTTAATAATGAAGAGGACGTCACCGGTATAGTAGGGGTAAATAATGAAGAAGACGTCACCGGTATAGTAGGGGTTAATAATGAAGAGGACGTCACCGGTATAGTAGGGGTTAATAATGAAGAGGACGTCACCGGTATAGTAGGGGTTAATAATGAAGAGGACGTCACCGGTATAGTAGGAGTTAATAATGAAGAGGACGTCACCGGTATAGTAGGGGTTAATAGTATAACAAGTGTAACAAGTGTCTCCCAAAAAGTTGAAAGTGACAGAAAAACACAGTGTTTGGTTCATTGGTGTGATTGTTTAGTGTAGTGAAATGATAGGAGAAGGAGATGTTTGTGAGAGCTAGCTGGATTACTCTCTGTGTAGGTGAGACACAAACGGAAACAGTGAGGGAAGCCAGACAAATTAAACAAGAGTTCCAGCAACTCTCCTTATCACATGCCTTTAGTCTAAATATAGCTAAAATTAAATTACAAAGACGTCGCCGGTACAGGTTATAAGGCTACTGACTACCTCACTATATTCTTTAAGGGGAGATATCCACTTGAGGGATTTTTTTCTTGACTCCTTTCTCCCTCATGTTTAACCCATTGCTTTTCTAATTTTAAGATGTTCGCCCCATTATTTTAACGATTTTAAGAACTTTAGACCCATTGCTGTCAATGTTAAGAACTTTCGTGCCATTTAGGTGTCTATTTTATCCTGACGAGCGATAGCGAGCCTGTTATTTAAGAGGAACCGGCTTTCAGCCGGGACATTTTTCTACCGAAAAATGTACAAATTTATCTTGAAAGGGGCTCAAGGGGGTGTAATCTTAAGCTTGATGGATATCTAGAGACCAAACTAAACACCTGCCATTAAACTACCACAGATCCATCCTAAGCTGAGCTAAACATATAATGGTCGTCAGAACATAATAAAGAAAGGCATCAACTAGACCGAAAGAGTTAAGGGAGCCCACCTCGCTTTTTTTTCTCTTTCTCTCTCTCTCTCTCTCTTTGGCTTGTATCCATTCGGCCCCATTCAGCCCCATTCAGCCTACTGTTTTAAGACGTTTACCCCCATTCAGGTGTCAATATATTCCTGGTGAACGGTAGCGAGCCAGCATATATATATTTTTGTTTTGAGAGCAAGCTAAATTTGTAAATTTTTCGATAGAAAAATGGCTCCGGCAAAGCCGGATTTCTCCACACAAATTTCGACACCTGGATGGGGATAAACGTCTTAAAACAGTTGGCTGAATGGGGCCGAATGGATACAAGCCAGAAAAAAGAGAGAAAAGGAGAGAAAGATAAAAGAAGCAGGTGACCCCCTTCAGAATACAAATACAACCTTATCAATACATAATACATTACACACACACTATTAACCCATTCTGTACCAGCGACGTCTGTTATATTTGGGTCTACCTATATTTAGACGATTTTATGCAGCTGAGGAAGGATCTGTGGTAGTTAAAATGGTTAATTGAGATAGTTCGAAGCCTTATAATTGATAGATATCCTTCCTAAGCTGAATAAAATCGTATAGATATAGCTAGAATAGAATACAAAAGACGTCGCTGGTACAGAGGGGGTTAACCCATTCAATACCAGGGATGTCCTTTTCATCATATTTTGGCAACTATTAGACGATTGTATTCAACTTAGGAAGGACCTCTAGCAATAATAAGGCTTCAAACTATCTCCATCAACCCTTTTAACTATCACAGATCTTTCCTAGGCTATATAATATCGTCTAAATATTGCTAGCATATAATACAACATACATCGTTAGTACTCAAAAGGGTTAATATAAAACTGATTAAAATAATAAATTATACATATATTATTAATAAAATAAGAACTATAACATTCAAACCCACAGATAATATAAACATATTCAAAACATAGTCCACTAGTCAACCATCATGAATGTGAGGTCAATCACAGGTCAACCATCAGGAACTTAGAGGTCAACCGCATGGTTCAGAGGTCAACTATCACACACACACACACACACACACACACACACACGCCGCCTATTAACCCCTTATGTACCGGCGACGTCTGTTGTACTTTATTCTGGCTATTATTAGACGATGTTGTGCAGTTTAAGAAGGATGTTTGGCAGTTAAAATGTCAAGTGAGATAGTTCGAAGCCTGTTTATTGCAAGAGGACATATATAAACTGAATAAAATTGTTTAATAGTAGCCATAATTGGGGGGTTTTGTTTGGACTTGCTTGCCGGGGGTTTTATTTATTTATTTATTTATTTATTTATTTATTATCCGGCCAGTTGTACATGGATGACCGGATGCGGGCTTTTTCTTCCGCAACTAGTACCCGAAAACGATCGGAGTTGTCGTAAACTATCGGATGTATATTACCGAATATATATTCATGTCTAAGTTGCTTTTGGGCTTCTTGTAGTACCCGTTCCCTGAAGCTAAGCTGTTCAAATCTTGCATTAACATTTTGTGGCTCAGGGGCGGGCTTGGTGGTGGCAGGGGCGGGCTTGGTGGTGGCAGGGGCGGGTCTGGTGGTGGCAGGGGAGGGCTTGGAGGTGGCAGGGGAGGGCAAGGAGGTGGCAGGGGCGGTCGTGGTGGTGGCAGGGGCGGGCTTGGAGGTGGCAGGGGCGGGCTTGGTGGTGGCAGGGGCGGGCTTGGAGGTGGCAGGGGCGGACGTGGTGGTGGCAGGGGCGGGCTTGGAATTATCTTCAAATTATTGCAAAGAACTGACCCCACTGTTGTTAAAGTTGACACTTATACTGCTCCTCAGCGTGGAAATCGGCCCCCACTACGCATTGTCAAAATCTATTTTAAGCGCCATGACCTCCCTATGCATGTCCGTCTTGCAGGTCGCCAACTGCAGGTACGAAGGTATGTTAACAAGCCGAGACAATGCACAAATTGCTGGAAGCTTGGGCATTCAACCCCACGGTGTCGGGTTCTCAATGCTCGTTGCTTAAATTGCGGCTCAGAACAACATGCTCTCAACAATTGTCAAGTCAGCGCGCCCCGTTGTGCAAATTGTGACGGGTCCCACAAAGCCAATGACAGAACATGCCCGCACTTTGCGTTTCATCGTGACGTATTACATTTACAGGCCACAAAAGGACTCTCCTTCCGTTCTGCTGCAGTACAATTAAGGCAGGAAGGTAAATCTCCTCCATATCGACGGTTTGAATCAACTACACCCGCTGACTCCTCTGACCACCAGCGTCCAGAGCAGCCTCCGGCACCACCTATTAGCCCACAACATTACCCCACCAATGATATCTTCCGTTTAGTTCACCTTAACTCCCCGGACCTATCCACCTCTAACAGGTTCGAGGGATTTACTAACTTGACCGATGATACTGAGTTTTGGAACATGACTGCCGAAGAGAACCTCATGGAATGTAACACAGTACCAGATATAGAGACTTCTCCCCAATCTCGCTCCACCCAGTCGCAGCCTCGGAAAAAGCGTAAGGTTGCAAGTCCTATCCGGTCATTATCCCGGACCTCGAAACTCGGTTCCACCACACAGAAGTAGGTTATGCCTACCCACGATCCGGACTGTGGCTGCCATAACTGCGGCCGATTCTTTCTACTTCAGCACAAGACTTCTACCCGTACAGTACTCACCGAACATCTTCACAAATTTCTTTCCAAGCGAGCTCCAGCGGAAGATGCTCAAATTCACCCGACTCCTTGTTATTGTGTCACCCATATTTGTGAATCTGATCCTACGCCCAAGGACTTGATGCAGAGATTCCTGAAGGACAATAACCTGTTGGATTCTGACTTGACTAATATAGAGCTATCACAATCCCGATTTGATGTTCACCAACCTCCTGTCAATGTGCGTACCACCCTCACCACGCCTGATCCTCCCTGTAACCTTGAGCGACATGTTCCGTTAGCCGCTCCCCACTGCCCAGATCCCGATGCTCCCAAACCTAGAGACATTCCCCCACAAACTCCTGCTAACCCTACGACACCATCATCTGACAAACCTTCTATAAAGACTTATCATACCCCGAGCCCCTCACAATCTCCTGTATTGATATGTCACACCAATATCCCACCTGACAAATGTAGATGTCCAATTTGTTTCCGTAATTACATCACACCCCATATCTGTGCCACGGATCCCTGCCTCCTTGCTCGGACGCAGGAATTTGTCACCACACGTACACTTCCCCCTAACCCTGATGAAGATGTTACCTCCGCTTATCTATTTATGGACACTCTGCGCAAAAAACTCCTCCACTGCCCCACCCTTGTTCCTAAACTAGTCACACAATTCACAGCTATTTCTGAAAAATTTACAGACCTTACATCTACCCCTTCACCTTCATCCACACAACCCTCTCCACACTCACACCCTTTACCAGACTCTCTTCAAGAGACCTCTATTGTCGATGACTCTGACAATCCTATTCTTGATGGCATATAACATTTTGCAATGGAATATAAACGGATACCAAACTCGCCTCCGTATGGGAGAATTACAACGATTACTTAAATTATATTCACCATTATGCATTTGCCTCCAACATGTAGGCAATTTTGTTGTCCCCCCCAGGCATTATACTGTTGCTGCTAGCTCCCCTATAACCCCTTCACATCTCCGAACGGCCATCCTTGTGCACTATAAGTGCGTATTTGTTCCTGTCACCCTTGACCCCAACCCTTTTCAAACAGCCGTCTCCATTTCATTACCAAACCTTCCTTCCTTGACTGTTTGCTCCTCCTACAATCAACCCTCCTGTCATTACAATACTTCAGACCTTCATCAACTAGTACAACAACTGACCCCACCGTACCTTATTCTGGGCGACTTTAACGCACACTCTCCCCTTTGGGGCAACCCAAACACAGACATCCCAGGCGATAAAATTGAAAAATATCTCCTTCATTCTACTCTTTGTTGTCTCAACTTTGACACCCCCACCTACAGATCTGCTACCCACTGTACATTTTCCGCTGTTGATCTTTCCTTTGCCTCAGATGATGCAGCTCCCCTATTTGACTGGTCAGTTTTACAGGATCGCTTCTCCAGCGACCACTACCCTATACTCCTTAAGTATTTGTGCCCTGCATCCTCCCCTCAAATATCGAGTTATAATCTCTCTAAAGCCGATTGGACGTCTTATACGCACTCCTCTGCAGACGTTTCGGACTTCTCCCCTACCTCTTCCCCTGCCCACAATTTTGATTATTTTTCGTCCTTCCTGAACTCCATTGCACGCACTCATATCCCGCTTACCTCCTCGCTGACGCACCCTCGCCAGGTCCCTTGGTGGACGCCCACTCTAGCCCAAATGATAAAATTCAAGCATCGTGTGGAACGCCTTCTTAAGCGTCTGAGTGTTAGGCAGCGGCGTTTAAAGACTGTTTCCCCCCCCCCCCCCCCGGCTTTTCTCCACTAATCGTTACTTTGACCTTATAACCATCACTATTGAAAAAATTGCCCTTAAAACGTTCTATAACAAGATCTGTGCAGTTGTCAAACGCAGTATCCTTGACAACAAGATACTTTCATGGCGATCATATATCTCGTCCTTCAATTCCCGCACCCCTCTCTCTACTTTATGGAAAAAGTTTCGCAGTATCAACGGACGCACTGTACGGCCTCCACTCTCTCCACTCAAAGACCCTGCCTCGGACTCGCTTACACATGACCCCCTTGACATCGCTGCCATACATGCCAAACATTTCTGTCACGTCAGCTCAGACCAGTCATTGCCTCGTCAATTTCTTCGTTATAAATGTATGGAGGAATCTCGCCCGCTATCTTTTCATAGCGGGAAAACACATGAATATAACACCCCTTTTTCAATTCCGGAATTGCGACACGCGCTCGACCTGTGTACAGACACTACTCCTGGCCCGGATGGATTCTCATACGCTCTCATCCGTCACCTCCATCCACGTGCGCTACAACATCTTTTACAACTGTACAATAAGTTTTGGATAAGTAACTACTTCCCACCGTCTTGGCGGCATGCTTACACTATACCCGTACCGAAGCCTGGAAAAGATCATAGTCTTCCCACAAATTACAGACCGATTGTGCTTACCTCATGCCTCTGCAAATTAATGGAAAAAATGATCAATCCTCGACTTTTACATTACGCTGAGTCACATGCCCTCCTATCCCCATATCAGAATGGTTCCCGCCCTGGCCATTCTACACTGCACTCACTTATTCGCCTTGAACGCCAAATACGTGATGGGTTCTCCAAGAACCAACCAACAGTGGCATAATATTTTTTGACATTGCTAAGGCTTATGACACAACATGGAGACACAGGATTTTAAAAAATTTACACGATTCTGGCATGCGGGGTCCTCTTCCCTGCTTTTTACAAAATTTTCTCTCTAACCGTACATTCCAGGTAAAAAATAATGGTCTCCTATCGGACATTATGTCACAAATTAATGGAATACCCCAAGGATGTGCCCTTAGCAGCTTACTCTTTATTATGGCGATCAATAGTGTCATACGCAGCCTCCCACCTGAAATATCGTATAGCTTGTATGTGGACGACTTCGCAATATATTATACTTCTCCCAGTCTGACTCACATACAACGGCGTCTCAACATTGCTCTAAAATCCATCCACTCTTGGGCATCCACTGCTGGTTTTCAATTTTCTGCTGAAAAGACTAATGCCGTTGTATTCTATAGAAATGTTCGACATTTACGTAACCAGTCCATTACTCTCACCATGGGACATTCTAATATTCAGATCCTTCCACATACCAGGTTCCTTGGTTTAATCTTTGATACTCACCTCAATTGGAAGAGTCACATTGCCTGCTTAAAGGCACGTTGCCTCCAGAGAATGAATGTTCTGAAAACAGTCGCACGAGTCCATTGGGGCGCAGATCGCGCTACGCTTTTACTGTTCTACAGAGCTACCATCCTCTCAGCCCTAGATTATGGTAGCCCTGTCTATGGCACGGCCTCTGCTTCCACATTAGGAACCCTCGACAGCGTACACCATTTGGGCATCCGCATTAGCTCGGGGGCATTCCGTTCCTCTCGTGTCTCCAATATCCTATGTGAGGCTGGGACCTTACCTCTAGCCTATCACCGTCGATTAGTCCTCATGCGTACGGCTGTTCGCCTCCGTCATGACCCAACTCTACTAGAACTATTCCATTCCACAGATAACTATCGTTCAACCATTCCAGTGCCATTCCCACTATTGTCTCGCCAATTGCTCTCCACTTACAGTATCACCGTTCCTCCCATAACTCCCCCTCCTAGTCACATCACTCCGTGGACGCTAAATCACCCTACAGTTTGCTTTCACTTAGCAGATCAACTTGATGCCCAAGCCCCATCTCAACGTCGACATCTCGCTTTACAACATCTTGATGATCACATCCCGGCTGTTTTCATTTACACCGATGGCTCGAAAACTGCGGATGCCATGGGTTGCGCTGCAGTCTCAGACCATGGCTTGTCTCAAAGTACCTTACACCATCACTCCACGGTTTTCACTGCTGAATTATGGGCTATTCAAGGTGCTTTAAGCACCATCTCTTCATTGTCGAGGAACTCTCCACGGGTCGTTATCTGTAGTGATTCAAAGAGTGCACTGCAAGCCTTATGTGTATTTGCCCCCAAGGACCCATTGGTCAAGACTATCATCCACACAATACACAAATTACAGTGCGCTAATCGTTCCATCACACTGTGCTGGATCCCCGCGCATGTAGGAATTCCCGGGAATGAGCGTGCAGACTTCCTCGCTAAGCAAGCGTGTCATGGTACACCCTCTACTACTTTGCTGCGTTCGGAGGATATGCTCCCTGTCCTCCGTCGCCGTGTTTATGACGCTTGGCGAGTTGAGTGGAGAGCGCAACCATTAACTGGCCACCTTCGCTCCATTAAGGATGACATACACTTGTGGCCCTCTTCAATTAATGGTTCACGTGCAGACCAAACCCTATTAACTAGATTACATTTAGGCCACACGCGCCTCACACATGGTTACCTGATGTCCACCCCTCGTGGTCCACCACCTGAATGCCAACATTGCCATACATCATTGACTGTTTTTCACTTTCTTTGTATTTGTCCCGTCTATGCATCTGAAAGACGGAGATTCTTGCTGAACACCTCATTACATGGCATCCTCTCTGACTCAGACTCTTTCAATTTCACCCCTATTCGTCACTTCTTGAGAGCGATAAATTTATACAATGACATATAACTGCTGACATATACGTGACTTTAAACTCTGTACCACCTCCTCCACCACTAGCCTTGAGAGGGCCTAGGCCCAGTGGGCTAGTATAAAATAAAAGCATCATCAACAACAACTTCCTCACTTTTCCATCCCTCACTCTCCAGTAAAAATTTCTCTTATCCTCCTCATCCAACTTTCCATTATTTTCATCAGCCTTTTCTTGTAATTCCTTAATTTTTGTCCTTTGTTCTATACTCAAATCCTTCTTTAGTCTTATGTGTTTCAGTTTATCATTTGTATTTATGGGCGTTCAAGAGCCCTTCCGGGAACAGAGGGTTAATGAACTCGTCCAAACCATGTATTATATGCGAAATATATACTGTACTAGTATTTACAGTTATTGCTTTTAATTCGCATTATACCCGTTACGTAGTTACAGGTTGTATTCGGTTGTTTGTGTTTGTGTGGGTAGGGGGGCTCCAGTGGTGTGAGTGGGAGCCAAGGGGGCGGCAGTCCAAAAAAGTTTGGGAACCACTGATCTAACTGGAGGGATTTATGAGTCATTGTCTTACAATATGTTGTTCTAATTTAATATTTTGGAGAATAGCCTTACATTGGCTATCTTCATCATTAATCAATGCATTGCAGAGGGCTGAACACTTGGAACAAGATTTTGATAGCCAACGACCTCTCGAAAGGTCTAGGCAGGTGACACACTTCACACAGAGTAAGTGTCCCATAATTGCTAACCTCTGACAGCTCCGAGCTGAACAGAAAAGGTAAATTGTCTTGTCCATGACTACCCCCTCACCTTACAGAGATATTGGGCCACCTACTGTATGTGTCGTCACTGCCGAACCTGTGTGAGAAGAAATTTCAAGAATCAATGCTCATAAGGACACGCTAGGCTGGCCTAATTAATATTCATTTATAATCTCTACGTTAAAAAGAATCAAGGTTGAGTAACCCTTAAACAATCTTAATTCCCTTTACGTTAAACATTCCCCCGAAATGTAAGTCAGTATTGTGTAGCCTATTATGTGCTACTAATTAATAAACTTCTTACCCTAGTGCTAAACAAAAACACCGACCTCATTCGTCTTGTGATATATGAATCAACCCCGGCGATCTTCAAGCTCTAACACAAAGTGTTTTGTATTCTATATCCGGCGGGTAATTCGCCGATGATAAAGCAAAACAGTCGAACTGGTAGTTACAAGATCTAAAAGGGTGAGTTTATTTCCCGGCGTCGCCGTGATTTGTACGGCGAATATTTCGCCTTATTTGCGCGGCGATTTGCGGTTCTCCACTTGTTTAAAATCGGCCGGCGGAAAGGTCTTCTGTTTAAGGCCAAAAGATGTTAATTGTGGGTGGCATAACACGTGATTACGAGGGGGGGGGGGGGGGGGCATCGCCGTTGTCCTTCGAAAATCAAATTATTTGTTAGTGACATGTTGGCACTACATCTATCTATCTATCTATTGCCTGACGCCGCGATCCCCGAAGGGGTGGCCACGAACGAACCGCCCCCATGCACCTCTGTCCCCAGTCGGTCGACGCCCCTCCCCCGAACCAGCACCGCCTTCCCTACCCAAATCAAAATAATTTGTCAACTGTGTCAGTCGTGGGATATTGAATTTGTCTGTCTTAGGCCAGAAGAACGTATTATTGTTTGTTATTTTATTGGCGGCGGAATACGTGATTATTATTATTTTTTTTTTTTTCTATGTGATTGAGGGAGGCAAAAGGCATAACTGCCTATAGCGAGTGCCTCCCCCATAGTTGAAAGAGTGACAGGGCCAAAATCAAGGGACGTTCGAGCCAAAATGCCTGGACACACGGAGTTTGAAGCCATTTAAGTCATAGGAAGAGGGAAAGACCGATTCTGGGAGAGAGTTCCAGAGCTCAGATGTTGAGTAGAAGAAAGTTTGAGAGTAACGTTTCACTCTTGGGTTGGAGAGTTGCACAGAGTAGGGGTGGGATTGAGTTGCAAGACGGGTACCACGTGCCCTACGTAAAGGAGGTGGTATGCACTGGGATAGCTCTGAGGAACACTGATTATTATAGTAGCGATAGAATAGCGAGAGAGATGCAACATTGCGGCGGAGAGAGAGAGATTGCAGAGAGTTGGTGAGTGGACGGGAGTTAATGATACGAAAGGCCTTCCTTTCAACTTTGTCTAGGAGAGCGGTGTGAGAGGAACCTCCCCACACATGTGAACAATACTCAATACAAGGGCGCACTATGCCCCTGTACAGAGCAAGAAGCTGTGCAGGGGATACTAGATGCCTCAAATAACCCAACTTTAATTCAAAGTAGACCCGTACGCGGCGGTGAATACTCAGAGTCGTATTCTTAAAAACCCATACCTTCCCTTAACTTTCCTTTCCCTTCCAAGGAATTTTCTTTCCCTTCGGTATTCTTAAAGAATTCCTTGGAAGGAAATTTTTTCAGAAGTGTTGGTAGCTCTGTTCCACAGGCGAAGCTAGGCGCGCACCAGTTGGTATGCCTGAAGTAGTAAACAAACCTTGTCAAACAAACGTTTCCAAGGGTTGACTTGCATTATTGTTGCGGAGGCCCCCCCCTCCGTCTGCCCCGTCTCTGGTGGAGGCCCGGCGATTGCCTACGAGGTTGGAGCATGCAGCTGTTCGTAATCGCTATGACGTTTTTGAAGATGAATTGGCATCGGAGTGGGTGCTGCCGGCTGAGGGGCATCAAGAACTGGGGGAACTGTACGTGAATGACCTGCCGATAGGCATGAACTCCTACATGTCAATGTTTGCAGATGACGTAAAAATTATGAGACAAATAACAAATAAAAGTAGTTGTGAGGAGCTGCAAGAGGATTTAGATAAAATATACGAATGGAGCACCAAGCCGAAAATGAAATTTAATATAAGTAAATGCCATGTGTTAAATATGGGAAGAAGTGTGAATAGACCAAATTGGGAGTACAGGATGGGAGATAATATAATTAGTAAGGCCGAAAAAGAAAAGGATTTAGGGTTGATTATACAAGATAATTTGTCGCCAGAGAAACATATTAACAAGCTCTTTAGCGGAATGTATGCAATGGCCGGGAATATGAAAGTTGCTCTGAACTACAGTACTTGGATGAAACCATGGTAGTGAAAATTATGAAGAGTATGATTAGACCAAGATTGGAGTATGCAGCAGTGGTGTGGTCCCCGCATCTAAAGAAGCATATTCACAAGTTAGAAAGAATCCAGAGAGCAGTTACTAGATTGGTTCCAAGTCTCAGAGAACTGCCATATGAAGGGAGGCTAGACAAATTAAATCTACCGAGTCTAAAAGAGAGGAGAGAGAGGGGAGACATGATAATGATGTACAAATGAACCCGGGGGCTGGAGAGGGAGGATATATTAATTATGGATACAGGAATAACTAGAGGCCACAGCTACAAAGTAAAAAGACCTACCTGCAAGAACGATATCAGGAAGTTTAGCTTCCCCTATAGATGTATTGACAAATGGAATGGGCTGGAGGAGGAGGTGGTAGGGGCAAGGAAAATCCATATTTTCAAGACAAAATTGGATAAAAAGTAGACTGAGAGACGGGACAACACGAGCTTAGCTCAACTCCTGTAAACTACAATTAGTTGTTGTTGTTGTTCCCTAAGCTGCCTGGCCGAACAGCCCCGAGTCCCTGAGAAAGGCCATGGCCACGATCGGGCTTTCCCACAGAGCTCTCATTGAGTGTAGATTGTGTTGTTGGCGTAAGTGGTTGTGTGAAATGCAGTCTTCTATGATGTGTTTAATGGTATGGGGTGCTGTGTTACATCCCGGGCAGGTGCCGACAACGGAGTCATCCAGTCTCTTCTGATAGCTCAGGAGAGCTGGATGGTGTCCGCATCTCAGCCTGGCCAGGTGGACTCTGTCCTCGCGAGGAAGGGAGGATTCGGAAGGATGGATTTCGGGAGGTCGTGCATGCAGCTGCGTGTTGTCTGTGAGTGAGTGGATGGATCGGTGAGAGATATGAGTATGGATGTGCTTCTGGAAGTTGGTTCGGGGTGGGCAGGGAGGGAGAGAGGACAATAATTGTGTGTGATACCGTGTGCTGGGTGTTGTTTTGATATTTCTTGGTGTCTGTGGGTGTGTTGCCATGTAGTTTAGTGGGTGGTCTTGGTTCGTGGAGGCTGCTGCCAGGAATTGAGTGCCTCTCATGTCCAGATGGTCTTTGACTTTGAGGATTTTGGTTTCTTGATGTAGGTGATCTGTGGGTAATGTGGTAATTAGTAAATACAATTAGGTAAATAAATACTCTTCGGCCCCTGTCCCTGGCTGCAGTGGTCATTCATAGTGCTCAGTCGCCTGGTCCCCGTCTCCAACGCTCGTTCCTCGGATGCTTGGGCTTTGGTTGGCAGCCTGAGGTCCGCTCGCTCCTGGCATAGTGTTTTTAATTGTTTTATATTGTGGTGTTCTAGTGAATCACTCGTCATTAGCCCGCAGGGCATTTCCATTAACAAACTTGTTCTGTGGCCAGTGTTTTTTACTTTTAGCCCGCCGGGCCTTAACTCCCTTTTGTTGTGTGGCCAGTGGAAGCGAGGTAGGGCTGTAGCAGGTGGTCATCCCACCTGAGGTGCCCTTAAAGTGAACAAGAACAAGAACAAGAACATGATTTAGACCACAAATATTGTCTTCAAAGCATATTATGTTGACTTGCACAAACACAAGAATGAATTGTCAACATGATATTAATAAATACAGGTTCCTAGCTCTAAATCGCGCATGTATACCAACAAACCATATTCTGTTGTAGTATTTAGACCTAGCCTATAGGCTATTATCCAAGAATTTAATTACATATAAACTGATATAAGAAACAGGGATGGAGATAAATTAGATTATCCGAATGTAGTGCGAATTAGTGTACCGTATATCAAGCATGAGAACTTTTCAATTACAAGGTCAAGTCTTCCATTTCTGACCAAAACTTAACAACTAGGCTATAGAAATCGTACAATAACTCACTATTGAGAAGTATTTACCTTCAAAGTTCAATACTGTTACAACCCAAAGTTTGGAGAGACCAGTGGAACTAGCTTAGTTAAAGATTTGGCCCCGAAGGAGTCTAGAGGGTGACCTTTATGTTGAACACAAAGACTGAACTTTAGTTTAAGGGTGTTCAGTATGGATAAGTACTTTTATTAATTTAGTACTTGTATTAAGGTAAAGTCTCTTTAAGAGTAGTTCTCGTATTTTAATATTTATTACTAAGATGATATTTTAATTTAAGAGTTGTTCTCGTATTTTAATCAGATTTCAAAGTAGTCTTCTGAGTCTTATATAGGGTTAATCTTCCTCACTTCATTTAATCATTAGGGTATAAATATATATGGATAAGAAAAGAATACAAAATTTTTGTTAATATAATAAAATCAAATTTAAGTAATATAACAAACCATTATGTATTATATAATTATAATTTAAAGTTATAAAACAAAATGAAGCAAATACAATGGTAATTAATATTAATGCAAAATATTTAATTTATACAAAATGAAAACAAAAAAGAAAATGAAAATGAAAATATAAGTTATAGTCACGATATCTCCCGTAGTCAAACCGAAGGGGGGTAGTTCCAGGAGTTTTAAAACAACGCTTTCTGGAAGCGATATTCCCGAGAACGTTGCACCGAGAAAGTCTAAGATAACACTGACCCAACTCATTATTCCCGCCCCGTCATTGACTACGGTAGATTTAATGTGACCAGAAAAGAAACTTCCACCCCCTGGTGTTCATGAGCAGAGATAGCATTGAACTTTAATTTGAATTACATATTTATTGAGTGAGACTTCGAAACTCTGCTCGATCAAAATGAGAGGGATAGAAGTAAGAAGGATATTGGGATGCGAAGTTTCGGGCCTCTGTTGGTTTGGTTGCTTGAAGCCCCGGCCCCGATCTCAGACTGGTTGATGCGTTTGAAGGGTGGAAGTGAACCCGTACAGTCAGAGCCTATAGGTCCGTGACACCTCCCCCCTTAAAGTCCTCGAAGGGGAGCGAAGAGGACCAGGTAGCGAGAGGAGGAATAGGCTCTGCTGTAGGTGGAAGATCTCTTGACAAGGCGTCTGCAATCCGATTGTCTACCCCACGAATATGGCGAACAATGAGATGGTACTCCTGTAACTTTAGAGCCCACCGGAGAAGTCGTTGGTTGTTGTTCTTCATCTTGTGCAGAAAAGTAAGAGGGTTGTGGTCAGTATAGATGATGATTGGTGGATAGTGCTGAGGGAGATAACATTCGAACTTCTTCACCGCTGATACCATCGCCAAGCACTCCTTCTCCACTGTGGAATAACTCCTCTGGTGTCTCTTCAGTTTGGTGGAGAAGTACGAGACAGGATGTAGGACGCCAGTTGTCTTATCTGGTTGCAGAAGTACTGCCCCGACTCCTCTATCACTCGCATCAACCTGAAGATGGTAAGGCAATGCGGAATCAGGAGCATGAAGTACCGGGTAGGATGAAAGGAGGCACTTCAGTTGGTCAAAGGCAGCAGTACAGGTGGGAGTCCAGACAAACTTAATTTTTGGGCTTGTAAGATCTGAGAGGGGCGCTGATATGGCTGCAAAGTTCGGACAGAATCTGCGGTAGAATCCGCACATCCCTAAAAACCGCATGATGGATTTGCGGTCAGTTGGCTGGGGAAAGGTGGTGATGGTCTCCACGTTAGCTTCCTTGGGACGTGCAGTACCCTGACCCACCACATGGCCAAGGTAGGTCACTGATCCACGTCCAAAGCAGGACTTTGCTAGGTTGATGGTGAATCCAGCAGCAGCCAAGCGCTCCAGTCTGGAAAGATAATCCTCCCAAGTATCTGAAATAATCACGATGTCATCTAAGTAAGTGTCTACACCTTCTAAATCCTGAATAGTATATGACATGACCCTTTGAAATGTGGCAGGAGCATTCATCATGCCAAAAGGCATGACTCTATATTGGAAGAGCCCAAAAGGAGTGGTGAAAGCCGAGGTAATTTTAGCTCTATCGGTCATCCCAATTTGGTAATACCCCTTCTGCAAGTCTATGGTTGATACTACCTTAGCAGCCCCTACTTTATCTATTAGGTCATCAATTCTAGGTAGTGGATATGCATCAGGGACTGTCACTGCATTTACTTTCCTGTAATCAGTATACAGCCTACTACTACCGTCTGGTTTTGGGACTAATAAAGAGGGTGACGCCCTCTGGGCGTCACCGGGAAATCTGGGCGTAATCGAGTTCCTGGCTCGCTATTGCTCGCCAGGAATAAATCGACACCTAAACAGTACGAAAGGTCTTAAATTTGACAATGAAAACGAAATGGGGCGAAAGGTGTTAAAATTGCCAAACTAATGGGCCAAACGTCTTATAAGCTCTAACAAATGGGGCTTAACACGAGAGAGAAAGGGGAGCAGAAAAACGGCCCATCACCCCTTAACCCGATGGGGCAGTTAGAACCTCCAGTCCTGTCTTATACTTGAGAGAGAGAGAGAGAGAGTGTGTGTGTGTGTGTGTGTGTGTGTGTGTACTTACACTAGTTGTACTTACACTAGTTGTATTTGCGGGAGTGAGCATGCTCGTTAATTCCCGCCTCCTAAGATATGTTTGTCATACCGTGCTTTGAAACTATGCACTGATGGTGCAGACACTACTTCGGCTGGCAATTTGTTCCACCCACTAATCGAGTTGGTAGGAAATCTTTTACTTTTCAGATCAGATTTACTATTTAGCACTTTTAGTTTGTAGCTGTGACCTCTTGTCCTCTCACCTCCATCCCTCTCTATGAAGTTTTCTTGGTCGATTTTGTCAATACCTCTAACACATTTATATATCTGAATTTGCTGTCCTCGTTTCCTTCTCTGTTCCAGTGTAGGTAGATTCAATCTCTCGAGATTGTGTGTGTGTGTGTGTGTGTGAGAGCTAAATCAAACATATCAAAGCAAACAGAGAGAGAGAGAGAGAAAATTGTGTGTAATTAACCCGGGAACTGCGGGAAGACTCTTAAGAGTTCCCCCGGCGGACTGCGGGAAGACTCTTAAGAGTCAGAGAAAAAAAAAATCAACTTTAAACATAGATTTTTTTTTTTTTTTTTTGGCCCCTGGGCCATGCAAAATATCACTCCTCTACCTCCCCTCCTTCCCCACTTTCCTCCCCTCCTTCAGTTATCACCTATTTTCCCTGTTATTCCCTTATTCTGACGTATATTTTCGTGCTAACATTAGCGAGTTGCAAGAAGGGCATTGTCATCTCTGTTAGCAAGCGAGTGCGAGAGAGAGAGAGAGAGTATCGATCGACTGTGTCTCAGTGGCCTTGGGGGAAATTGGCGGGAAAGCAGGTTGCCTCACCCATACATTATATAACTCGCGGCCTGTATCTCCGATTTTGACCATCCAAACGCTGTTTTCACTTTTTTGTTATTGTTTCAGGTTAATACCTTTATAATCAACCCATAATAGGCGCGTATGGATAAGTATTAATGCTATTTATGGTAAAATGAATATTTTAGTGATGGAAACAGCTCAAATACGTCAGCACAGGGGTACGTTTCTAATTACCCCCATGTGCACTTCTTAGGTTAAGAGCGAAAAACAAACACTTATAACAAAATATACACACACACACACACACACACATGCACCACACACACACCTGCTCTCGCGTTAGTCGTTTACACCTAATTGTCTCATGGTAATTACTCTCACACCTGCTCTCTCTCTCTCTCTCTCTCTCTCTCTCTCTCTCTCTCTCTCTCTCTCTCTCTCTCTCTCTCTCACAGGTAAAGTGGAACTTTTTTTTTTCTCAGGTAGGTACAAAGCCATTAAACTATTTCCATACTTTTGACAGATGATCACACAGGTATATATATAGATATTGTGAATTAACCCCTTGAGGATTATGACGCGTTTTGACGGTTTATTGAGGCTACCATTAGTCGACTGTATTTAGATTAGGAAGGGTGTATGGCACTTAGGGATAATTGAGAGAGTTCTTACCCATATAATTCCCACAGACCCTTCCTAAGCTTTATATAAATCGTATAATGAGAGCTAGAATAAACCGTCAAAACCTGTAATGGTCCTCAAGGCGTCAAACCTTTGACTACGATTCCTTCCTAAGCTGAATAAAATTGCTTTGTGCCAGCCAGATTTAGTGGATAGAATTACTGAAAATCCCCTTCAGCACGATGACGTAAATTTCATCAGTCTAGTTACAATTAAACTATTTTCTTTAGCTTATAATCTACTTTCAGGACTCAAAGGGGTAAGTACGATCTCAATGAGCCCTGTGAGTAACATAGGTCCTTCTTAAGCTGTACAAAAATGTCCAATTTAGCCAGCATATAAGGTAAAATGGTGTAATTGAAAGGGTTAAACAATTGAATAGTATGGATATAGCCATAACTTAATTTATCTTTTGATTTGTCTCCGGAGAACTAAGCTAAACTGATGATACTAAAAGGATAACTGATTCATCAACAAGGACGTACACTGATAGGTAGATAAACACAACTAAAAAACTAATAAACACATAACAAAGCCACTCCAACAGCTTCCTTTCCTTTTCCAACACCCATTCTCCCCTCTGAACACTCTTCGAAAAGTAGTTACGAGGTGCTGTTGTAAAAGCTTATTCTTCAATAAATTTACCTGACCTGATCAGATAAAGACAAATAATTAAGTGAATTGTTATTTGGAAAGGAAGAGAGCAAAGAGGAAGTGAAAAGGATTATATACAAATTTTGGCAAAAAAGATAAAAGAATAGCGAGGAGAAAATAAGAGTTCAATCATAGACAAATTAGTTTCAACAATTGGGGGGACCGTAGCAAAGGTTTTACCCCCGAACCGAACCGAGGTAAATATATATCTTGACAAGGACCCGTGACGGACAAACAAACACACCAGGGTACCAAATGATCGTCCACAAACAGCTGGTGACGACATTGAGCAGAAGGGAAATACGTCTTTCTTTACAATCCTTGTACCATTTGGTATTAATACATCAAACCTTTGCGTACCAGTGACGTCCTTTTTGTTTGATTTCAGGTACATTTAGACGTTTTTATGAAGCTTAGGAAGGATATAAGAGAGAGAGAGAGAGAAAGAGGAGGGAGAGGGAGGGAGGTTAGGGCCTGGCACACAAACAAGACAGTGCCAGGATAAACTATAGGTAACAGTGGCACCCTGAGCACTGCTACAGAGACACCAGTAGCACCCACACCTCTCTCTGTATCTCTCTCTCTACTGTTTTTATCTCCTTGACTTATATTTCGTGTAAAAGCTATTGGGTTTTATGTTTCGTGTGGAGAGAGAGAGAGACTAAATAGCCCCTACCTCACCTCCCCCCTTCACTCTCCATACCAAAGGCCATATACCTGTCATTGTAGATCTGATTGCTTGTAATATAGTGTAACTGGCTCCCCTTAGGCCTATCGTAGACAACATGTAGGCTACAGGTGCCCATGTCACACTCCGTGATTTTATATATGTATGTATGTCTGTACAGTATATATGTACTGTATGTACAGTATGTATGTATGTATATACTCAGGTTTATACCCCATAGCTGTGGGTGGCCGACTCGCGACAGAGCTCGAACAGAAACAGCAAAGCATATAAAAAACAAGATCAAATTAAACCCACACACATCTACAGTAGGTCACCCAGCAGAAGACCCAGAGACCAAGGATCACTAGGGGCCTCTAGCAACCCCCAGGTCTCAGACCTCCCGGATAGGTCTGCCTGGCCACATTACTTCCAGGCACGGCCCTTCTCATATACACCGACTCCCCGGGCCAGGCGCCTGACGGACTATTATCTAGTCCAACTGGCACCCAACCTCCTCTCCCTATGACCGCGTTATCACTCATCTATTCACAAGCATTCTCCATTCATTCCTATTCATTACCACTTCTCTTGGCTTTTCTTCAGTCATCTCTCTATCTTCCAACGCTTTTATTACACCATCTCTCCATCTCCTTCGAGGTCTTCCTCTCAAACTATTTCGCCTTGTTTCTGACTCATATAATCTCTTTGTAAGCCTTTCATATCCCATTCGTTTAATATGTCCATACCAGCATAGCACCCTTTTTTCCACTCTGGCCGATAAGGGTTCCTGGTGTCCCACTCTTCTACGTACCTCTTCAAGCCTCAATCTGTCTCCATGCGTTACTCCAAACATAATCCTCAAGCAGCTCATCTCCATCACATCCTACCTTCTTTTCTCTGGTACATTCCCAGGTTTCTCATAAATTGCAGGCTCGCTATTGCTCGACAACTAAATGGTGTAAAATGATAGCGAGTCTTACAATCTCCAAACTAGTGACTTGAAAGAGGGAGGGTTAAAAAATATCCGCCTGGCACCAGATAGGGTTAAGTTCATATTTCCAGGTAGCCAACTATTATGTATACGAGAGAGAGAGAGAGATATAGTGAAAGTGAGAGAGAGTGAGAGTGAGAGAAAGTGTGTGTGTGACTCACACACACACTTTCTCTCACTCTCACTCTCTCTCACTTTCACTATATCTCTCTCTCTCGTATACATAATAGTTGGCTACCTGGAAATATGAACTTAACCGTATCTGGTGCCAGGCGGATATTTTTGAACCCTCCCTGTTTCAAGTCACTAGTTTGGAGATTGTAAGACTCGCTATCATTTTACACCATTTAGTTGTCGAGCAATAGCGAGCCTGCAATTTATGAGAAACCTGGGAATGTACCAGAGAAAAGAAGGTAGGATGTGATGGAGATGAGCTGCTTGAGGATTATGTTTGGAGTAACGCATGGAGACAGATTGAGGCTTGAAGAGGTACGTAGAAGAGTGGGACACCAGGAACCCTTATCGGCCAGAGTGGAAAAAAGGGTGCTATGCTGGTATGGACATATTAAACGAATGGGATATGAAAGGCTCTCACACAGTGTGAGAGAGAGAGTGTATGTGAATGTGTGTTTAGGCAGGTTGGCAGTAGGTGCCGCAAATGTTTAAAATGACTGATACAAAGACTATGTGTGTGTGTGTGTGTGTGTGTGTACAAGCATTAGTGGGTTCATGGGTAAAAATATAATTATGTGTAGGATTTTGTGTCATAGTTGATTGAGCCGTTGTGTTATGTGTTCGAAGCCGTATGATTGCTAGAGATCCTTCCTAAGCTGAATACAATCAATTAGTAGTAGCCAGATTAAGATAAAAAGGAAGTCGACGGTACAGTCGCGCTAATAAGTGATATCTCGGCATCAAGTATGTTTTGATCAATAATTGGTATCAGCAATATTTAGGCTTCGTTTCTTCATATCGAGTGGAATATATAAACATGTTCCTACATTTACCCACCCTATTCAACATCTGACAGACATTAATACAGCACAGAGCAAGCCAAACGTAATGACAGCTGGGACATGACTTATTAGCGCCACTGTACACGAGGGGTTTAGGGAAGATTTTTTAGTTTACTTCCTAGACCCCCATCAAGCTTTAAAAATAATACCCCCAAGACCCCCCTTCGATATAAGTTTGTACATTTTTCGTTAAAAAAAAAATCCTGGCCAATGGACGGTTCCTCCGAAATTATGGGCTCGCCAAGAAAAAATAGACACCTACAGTAAGTGGCACAAAAGGTCTTAAAATTGACAGAAATTAGGCGAAATGTCTTAAAATCGCCAAACTAACGAGGCGAACGTCTTAAGCATAAAAAATAGACACCTAAATGGCACAAAAGGTCTTAAAATTGACAAATTAAGCGAAATGTCTTAAAATCGCCAAACTAACGAGGCGAACGTCTTGAGTATAAAAAAAATAGCTGCTAAGGGATTCAATTCACCGTCAGATGAAATGAAACGCAGTATAGTATTGTTAATGAAGCCATTTAGGATTATGACGCGTTTTGACAGATTATTCTTACTATTGTTAGCCGATTATAATTCAGTTTTGCAAGGCTCTAAAGCACTCAAGGGGGTAGAGACTGTCTCAGTCATCCCTCGAGTCTCACAATTCCTTCTTAAACTGAATATAATCGTTTACTAGCCGCCAGAATTAACTGTCATAATGCGTCATAATCCTCAAGGGGTTAACATCAGAATATGTGAATCACCTCACCTATGCAGTCTATAATGGGTCACTCTCTTAAGGGGAGGTATTTGTTTTTTCTGAAACTCCTTCTCCCTCATGTTTAGCCCCATTAGTTATAAGACGCTCGTCACCCCATGCAGGTATCTATTATTTCCTGTCGAGTGATAGCGAGCCAGCAATTTAGGAGAACTCGGCCCTTAGCTGGAATGAGACCGGCCAGTTACTGAAGAAATGCGTAATGAATGAACGGCCGGATATAACAACGAGGGGATGGTAATGGAATATTTTCCCTAATCTCGAGCGTATTCAAATGTTTGTCCGGCAAAGTTCTTGGGCCGTTTTCGTGATGCTGTTGACTGGGAATCTTCATTCCGTCGCTTCACCCCACGACCAACTTTCCCCAATTCGTCTGTGTAATCAGCATCCGTCCACATTTTATCAGTGTACTTTTCGGGCTGGACGTTCACCAGATCGCTAATATCCCACCATCCACCCTGTCCCCACTGGCACTCCATTCTTTCCATGTCGAACTTAATGTAATGAATTAGGCCTAGCCTATAGCTAGGCTACCTCCGAGAAGTAAAGTTCGATGTTGCTGCAAAACGTACGATATTAAAGAAGACTTAAAACGAAGAAACCACTATGTTTTTTTAGGAGATAAGTTCGCTGCACCTTCCTGGGCGATGGTTCACCAGACAATAATTATACAATCCGGGCCAGGGAGTCATAGCCTATTATATTATAGACATCTTACTCAAAATAATTTAATCATGATTGTAATTATAATATATCTTTAAAATATATTATATTAAACATTATTCCCACATATATGACGTTGAATATTTCACAAAAATACTAACGTAACTATTTATATTAAGAAATTTAATGTCGACAAGACAAGAGATTGTTAATACAAAAATGTTACCCATTTAGCGTAATCGTTTTCTATAGTGACATACTGTAGTTACAAAAGAAAATTGTAATAAATGGCAGACTAATTTATTATTGGATTTAAATGTAATGCGTACATACACTCTTTCAAGATCACAGCTTCAGTATTAACTATCTGGTGCGACGCAGGTCTTTTTGGGCCCTCTCTGTATCACTCTATAAGTTTGGAGATTTTAAGACGTTTCACCTCATTATTTCGCGATTTTAAGCTGTTTCACCCCATTCAGTTGGTGATTTTTTTTTTTTTTCCCCAAGAGATAGCGAGCCTGCTTGCTATTTAAGAGAAGTGGGACCGCATATCTTGTTTACAAACGGCTTCTCTGCACAGTGGCGTCACTCCAGCTGGCTGAAAATGCCAATTCGTCACCAACGACTATATTACAGTATATTAGTATTTTGTTCTGGAGTTTAATGGAATTATATCGATATTGCCCATATAGGCTACATATTACAGTATATTCATGCCAAGTTATGACCCTGCATTATTCTTCGTTTTTTCGTTCATCCCTGTAGTTCACCTTTAAGACGTTCGTTCCATTAATTTGACGATTTTGAGACCTTTCGCCCCATTTCTTTGTCAGTATTAAAAACTTTCGTGCCATTTAGGTGTCGATTCTTTCCTGGCGGGCGATAGCATTACTATTTACAAATTAAAATTCTCAAAGGGTCCTTTTAGTGCTAAATAAAATGTCAAAGCCTTGCTTTGAAGAAGTGGCTAGCAAGAAAGTAAAATACTATATTAAAATGCCGAGAAGTTAAAAAGACGAGTTTATGAAACTGTTTCATTGGTGATTAATACAAGATTGGTTTTTATTTGCTCCCTTTAATTATAAGAGTGCATGATACCGTGATTATACTAAACATTGCTAGAGAGTCATATTATCACAGATGTAAATTATGTAAGTTAAACATAAATCACATAGACCATAGTAAAACTGGAAAAATTACAAAATATATTTTTAAATATAGCCTAATTAGAATATATAATAATTTAAATTTAATTCAGAACAAACAATATGCGTTACAAATGTTTATAATTATGAAAAGCGTATTTCATCATAAACAAATAAAGTATTGTAAACTGATTACGCATAGCCATTTTAATACACGCTGTAGTCTGTTTTCTTTTCAGCTGACGGTTAATTAAATTCCTTAGCAACTGATTTTCCAATACTTTATAAAACATATGTAACTAATAGTAATGTTTCTGCATCCTATAAATTCCAAGTTTTCACAATTAAAAGAATATTTCGCTAAAAAATACTCATAAAAGCGGAGTGAGGACAACACAATTTACCGTCACCTGAAAATAGATCTTGCCTCAAACCCGCGACTGACTGCGTTTGTAAGTGAATGACATTACCCCCCCCCCCTCATATCCATCAAGGATTATTACGTTTACAAATTATTGAGATGTTACACTGTGTTATGTTACTAACCCAACTGTCCCCTAATACCATCTTCTAATCCTGCCAAGGACATTAGTTCCAGGGCAGTTCTTCCTTTTCCAATTTTCCTTTACCCACTCTAAACCACTGTTTGGACACTTGATCCTCAATGTTTTGGAGGACAAGCAGCCTAGAGGTCGGTAGACCTGCTGTTGCTTGATTTATTTTGTACTCCTTTATACTCTGTTGTTAATTTAAGATACTCGTAATTTTACCATGTCAGAGAGAGAGAGAGAGAGAGAGTGTGTGTGTGTGTGAGAGAGAGAGAGAGAGTTTGTTGACCGTCCTTAAGATTAACGATCTATAATAGGGATAGGGAGGAAGGTAGATGGTCCTGGGCGTAATTACTCAAAGTCTACAAACATAATTACTAATCAAACTACAATTATTCAGGCGTGACTTATAGTGGCCCTCTTACTATTGCATTATTATGCTGCTTTAATTTATCAACTCTGCGTAAGCAGAGTTTGGTATCGCCCCCCCCCCCCCCCCCCCTCCCCCGTATAGTGGGTACCACACGAAAAAAATGTCTGTCGTCGCCGTCGTCGTCCGTCTGTCTCGGAACTCCTCCTAGACCGTTGGACGGCTTTTCACCAAATTTCACGCAAACATTTGTTGCTTGAATGCAAAAGTCAGTCAAAAAAGATTTCTTGAATTTATGCAATAGTTATGAATTTAGGTCCAAAATATGGTTTTGCCCCCCCCCCCAGCAATGATGGCATTCTTAGTGTGTGAGCCCCAAAGGGGCTCACACTAAGAATGGATTCGTTCTGGGAGCGAAAACATCTCGCTACGTATTTGCCTGGTTAAGTTAGTTTAGTTGGCATTAGAAGTGATGGTAGTAATATTTGGATTTATGGTGATAGTAGTGATAATGGTGATAATTGTAGTGATGATGGTTATGGTTGTAGTTGTATTGATGATGATGACAGTAGTAGATATGATGGTGACAGTAGTAGTAATGATGGTCATAATAGTAGTGATGATGGTGACAAGTAATGATGATAGTTGTAGTGATAATAATGACAGTAGTAAAATGCCCCAGAACGAGAAGCCCACCACAGAAGCCATGAACGAACACCACACAGAAACACCAAAGGAAAGGTCCACAGAACGAAAGGACCAGCTGACCGAGCCCGCCATTCCAGACAGGCCCAAGCCCGCAGGGCTAAACAGCTCCAGGACACACCCATTTACCTTTTCTAAAACTGACCATTTTCCACACCTCACGTACACTAACCCCCTTGTGTCCTACACTCCTAACTACAAAGATGATGAACAGGAATATACATTCATATTAAAAACACCCATGCCTGTCCCGACGTTGAGCCAATGCCAACACATCAGACAGCCATAATTATATCTATGTATGTTCTTGCATCCGAGAAGTAGATGTTATATATCTTAGAAGTTCAAACACCCACGCTTGTCCCTAGACCTCGTATATCATTTTCCATGACGAGTATAGATATATGTAACCCGTGCTCAGTCGCCCCTTGCATTGCTCCTCTAGTAACTAAGTATTAATATTAACATTCCCTAACATCTTGTCTTGCCAGACTAAGCTTCTGAAGACCCATCGCCCCATAAATCTATGTATGCAATCCTTAGGTTAAGTATTTTTCTCCGCCATTGTGTTCACCTTTTTCCATTTACTTTCCACAATTGTCATACGTCTTCCCCTTGCCTCCTTCGTATCCACAGCCCACACTACGCCAATTTATTTCGTGTCTTACACCTCTTACCCCAACCAGAGATTGTATAAGATAACCTGGTTACCAGTATCTGTCATAAGTACCCCGAAACAATAACTAAGTACCCCTACGAACTGCCGCTGTGGGTGGTATTTTATATTTAATAGAAAACGCAGTTCCCAGGGCCAACTAATAGTATCCATAACCCTCTGACTGATCACATAACTCTATCTTTTCCAGACTCATATACCACCCCATAGTTGCATTCCCCGGTAGCATTTGGCTAACGTATTCTACTGCCTTTTCAAACTTCCATATCAATTGTAGCCTAATGCCACCCCCACGCCCAGGGACCTTAGGGGCAAAATTTCCCTGTAGCCCTTGAACTCCCCCCCCCCCCCCTCTCATTAAGACACCCGCGCTTCTCGACTCTTGTCCGACCTAGCCTCTCTCTCATACCTCTTGAAGATCCTTGAATTGTCCGTTACTAACGCTCTCCAACCTTTTATATATATACTCCTATCCAGCCTACCTTCACTTAGTAGGCCAGAACAACATTAGAACTTTACTAGCCCCTTGCATGCCATCTATTCTCTTACAACACATTCACAACCCTGCACCCAATGGTCGTCGGTGCGAGGCTAGCCGCCCCGCCAGTAACTAACTTCTATTGCCATACTTCCAGATAAATGTGGCAGAGTTAGCAACCCAGTCTCCACCATATCCAGCAAACCCTACAATTAACAACCAGCCGAGTAAAACCAGCTAGCTAAGGCACCTTCAGTTTTGGTATTAAAGACACTCCCATCTGTCTCATACACAGAGGGTTATTACAAACACTGGTGATATGGCAAGCCCCTAGCCACAGCCGCCGGACTATATCAGAGAGAAGGCGCCCAGCTCCCCCTTTTTGCCCACCCGAGGAGGGAGACCCCCACCCCCGCGGAGGTATACCTGGCCCCTGTTTTGACTTTCGAGTCATTGCCAGGTAGCACAGGAATTCTTCCTATCGATGAACTAACCATGAATGACTAACACCTTTACTAACCTCTATTAACTCACAATAAACCAATTACCTTTCTTGCATGCTCTGATCACTAAATTAGCACCTCAGCTATACCATAGAATGAAGATTGAACAATCTAGAGAGACGCTCCTATCACAGCTGTCCCCATCCTCCTCGCAAAGTAGATCCAGTCTCTCTCCCCTAAATACGTCCAGTATAGCCAAAATAGTACCTCTTACTAAGGCTCAGTTATATGAAAATATAAAGGCTTCCTATCGCCCTGTGCCACAACAGTAAATACCATCTTACCTAGTCCCCATATCTATTGAGAGCTCAATTAAGTCCATAAGACTCGAGATCCCTACTGTCTACAGGGTCCAGAACCGAGCCTATAAATCTAACTCCCGCCCCCAGTCAAATCAGTTGAAAGCTAGACACCAACCAGGGGTCACTACCCTGCAGTTAATTTCTAGCTCTGCCCTTGTGTTGTTCCGGAGTGAGATCCCAGAACCGGCAGACTCCGTGGCAGATTTGGATAGAAGGACCTGCCCACGTATTGAAGAACTTCACACATATGGCCCCCCTGGACGGCCGCGGAACCAGTCGTTAGCCCCCAACATCATGGACGCAAGATAACCAGGACCAGACCCATCAGATACTACCCAAGATTCCCTTTAGCAGTACTACATATTACTGTGCTGTTTTAGATTCACTAATTAATATTACTACGAAGTGGCTAAGACCTTGCCCAGTGTAATTCATACTTAACCATTCCATTTGGGACGTACTAAGCGATCAGTGCTCTTTAATTAACAGGCGACCTTGACTCTCGTAATTACTTTATTTATTAGTGGCCCCTCCATCATTGACGAACATGCCTATTACATAAGGCATCCTCTTCAAACACTAATCCGCCGTAGTTTGAATCTACCGCGCAGAGCATTTAAAAAACTGAGGAGCCTTCATCATGAGCGCACGCGACCTCACTCATGGCTTCAGTCATTATGAATTGGGTTCTCACTACGAAAAAACTTCGTAAAAAATAAAAACAAAAAGAAAATAAGAATAACTATCCAATAAGCTTTCCATCATATCGTGGATGTACTTGTGTGGATTTCTGACCAGACGCTGATTCAGGCGTCATTCCTCCTTCTTTGCTCTGCGCTCAGCCTGCCCGGACGTTCCTTTCAGGCTCCGCTGGTTCCACATTCGTGGCGTCCCTAGTGAGTTTTTTCTCATTTGTTTACTCTGGGATGTATCGAGTAAGGTTAGGATAGGCGTAGCAGGAGTGTCCTGGGCTGGTTGCCCGCAGTGCAATGTATTTTGGGTCGTATGTATGGGGCATCTATTTCGGATGTACCCTCGTGGTCCTGTTGTGGACACGTGAACTTTTCACAGTTTGGTTTAGTTGGTGATGCAGGCGGCTTTCATTACGCGTTAATTATTGCTGCCTTCTATCCTTCTGATGAGGTAAGCTGTGTGTTTGCTGACGTTCCCAGCGTATTTTTCTTCACTTAGTGAAGTTTTTTCTGGGTCCGTGTCAGGCTTCCCGGGGTTGGAAGTTATCGCTTCGGTGGTGTGTTGGCGGTGGTTCCTGTTGTGATATTCCAGTGTGTGTTTATATTTCAACTATTTTCATGCCGTCTACCTAGGCCTAGCCAGCCGCTCGTAGCTTTGCCACATGTCTAGTGTTATTATTTATTTTATAAATATGCCCTACTGTGTCATGTGTATCCGGGTTTTAGTTGTGTATTGGCTAATTCCTCGGACTATATTTGTTTCCTGGTTTAGTTGTGTATTGGCTAATTCCACGGATTATGTTGTGACCTTGGTTAGTCGTGCGTGTCTCTCCTCGTGTCGTTTTGTTCAGATGGTGTCTGTTCAGGGTGGGGTTTGCCTTCCGGCGGGTTTTTCTCGGTTTCACCGTGAAAAACCTGACCGATGAGCAGTGTTAGGCCACACGTGGTTGTTAACACTGGCTGGTTCCCCGGCGAGGGGAGGTGTCTGTGGCTCTCCAGGACTGCGTATCTGTGGGTGCCTGGTTTCAGGCCTCCTTTATATTCCCGGCGGGATGGCTGTACCCATCCTTACATATATATTTAGTTATATATAAAGAAACGATGTTCGTGAGAACACTCGTTTTTTATAGGTTTTTCTACCTGGTTTACGACAAACCACGGGGAAAACCTAGCTGTTGTTTAGGCGTTCCTCCCCGGCGATCTTTTACAAAGTAGTGGGGTCAGGAACTTGTGGGGTTAACTTTTAGACTTCTCACCCGGCGGGTGCACCTTAGCAGGGTGGGATAAAACGACTTAGGTCTCTTATAGTTAACCAATCCATGTGAGTGATACTCTGTGTATCGCCGCCTTTACTCTTACGGCATTTGAAGGATCAGTGAGGTTTAACCTAATCGATTTCCACACCCGGCGGGTGTCCCTAAGTATAGGAACTAAGGAATTTATAAACAAATTCAATTTCGATTAACCTTAATTGGTTGATACTTTCAGTATCGCCGCCTTCTATTTTTACGACGATCGTTTGGGACAATTCGTTAAAAAATCAGATCTCGTATATTCCTGCCCTGGGCTATTCTACTAAAATATTTCAAGGGCCGGCGTCTTTATGAGGGGGGGCTTTGTTACAAAATTGAATCTTGAGACAGTCACCACCTCCTACAGACTATTAAGTGCCATACTGGACCATTATATCAGAGGGTATTCTTCATGTTCTTAGCTAAGAAGACTTGTTTAGCCTCTTTATACCCAGCCGCGTGGCGAGATGTGTTAGCTGTGTCTTTGCATCCCGTTACCCGGCGGGTTATTAACACTTGTATGCGAACACTTGGGTTAACCTTATGAGCATTAATTCCTGGAAATTTTCTTTATTTTTCCAGAGCTGAGCTCCGGCGGACCAATTCAGACCCGGCGGTAGTTCCTCTCACCAGTCTCTGTCATGGCTAATGTCACCCCAGTTTTTGCCCTGTGTATTACCCCTACTTGCGCGGGTATCCCAATTTTTGCACATACCCTTTGCATAAGGTGTGTTAGATGTCTAGACCGTTCAAGGGGTCTCTGGGTTACACGTAATTGTTCTTTTTGCTCCCAATTAACCAATAAAGTCCTGTGTGACAATGACAAGACCGCGGCGGTAGCGTTGAGAGAGGTCAGACAACAAATGTCGGCCTACACTACCATTGTCGCACATAAGTCACTTCAATGTGACAACGTCCCACTTTGGGATAAGTTGCTGTCAGAGCACCCTCCCCCTAAACGTACCTCTAGAGTAAGGGGTTTTAAGCCGACAGAGACTAGCCAGGATTCTGTATCGTCTGTGGAGACGTTTAAACGCCCGAGAGAGCCTACTCCCCCGGCAGCCACCTCCTCGTCGCAGGCGAGATCGAGGTCAAGGTCTCCCCTCAGACAACGGTCTTCAAGTCGGGCCTCTTCCCCGGCTAGTAAGAAGTGCAAGACTGAAGCTTCCCCCAGGGACCATGGTGGTAATTCTTCCAAACCTAGGTCCAGTTCGCGGTCACACCGTAGCCACAAATCCTCCAAAAAGGATTCCCATAAGAAGTCCTCTCGACATTCTTCTAAGTCTAGTGCATCTCATCGTACCTCTACACCTGACAATGTTTCTGTTACAGCCTCAGAGTATAGTGAAGCGCCTGTCCCTAAACAAGATTTACCTATTGATATTTTAACCCTAGAAATGGAGAGTTCAGGATATTCAATAATTGAGAATGTTTCAGACTCTCAAGAGAGCGTAGGCCAGAGCCTCGGTGTTTGGCGTTTTGCTCAACCAGGGTCTGTCCATCCACGTCCGACTCATACGAGTCACACAGTAGCCGATGTCCACAGGGACGCGGCGACCCCATCCTCTATCCCTGATTTATCTTGGAAACAAGGTGCCCCTGCCTCGGCGGGGTCTTCTCAGGAGGATCGGGAGGGACAAGATGAAGTGTCATTAATTTCAGATAGGGAAGGACAAGGGTCAGGCTCAGGCCTGGACGCCGCCCATGATAATACTAATTCACCTGAAAGTTCTGCACCTAACCAGTTTGTTACAGCACAAGAAATTGATGGGTTACTTACTCATGCTCTATCAAAATTCTTTAATCAACAACGAGAAAACCCCACAATGGACTTGGGGGCTCCCTTGACAGGTTCTGCGGTACGGCCTCTGATAACGTCAATCGATTTATCTAAGATTCCTAACCCTCCTACTCTGTCACCGGCAGGGAGCTCTAAGCCAGCTACGGCGGCATTCACTACGTCAAATGTCAGGGTCATTACGGATGTTAATCCACCCCCTCTAGACAAAGCGCCTCTTAGAAAGGTAGCTATGCCCCTGCTTTATGGGCCAGATGAGTCTTGGGTCCCTTTGAACCCCTCTAAGCCAGAGCTTGCCCAGCCTACCTTGTCAGGGGAACTCCCGGTACCACGTGAGTGGTTTATCCAGGGAAATAAGTCTAAGAAATTAAGGGCATTGGATGCCTTGGGTAATGTTTTGGATGTAAATATCAAGGCTATACCTAGTTATTATTATCAGGATTATTTTGTTTATGCATCTAAGCCTGCTTTACCCCCTGCCTCAGCTTCAAAACTTTTTTCAGACTGGTCTAAGCTGGATGGGTTTAATGATATTAAGGCTCTGTTGGCTATTACTCCTGAACTAGATTTACAGACCGTCACAGACGAGACAGCTAATCCAGTGTTGAAGGTGGGACAGTTAGGACCAGGACCTTGGGTGGATTGGGAGGTAGAGGCTCAGAACTTTGCAACCACTTTCACTTCTAAATCTTCCCACCAGATCCCTCAGGATACACATTCATGGTTCTCAATGCCGGTAGGTTCTGCCGGCGGAGTTCCGTCAGCTTTATTTTCCTTTTTAGCTGCCCCTAAGATTAATCTTTGTGAACTAAAGGAACCATTCATTACCCCTACCCCTTCTCACCTAGACAGAGAATTTAGGCTTAGGGGAAAAGCTTTCCGCCTGTTTTCACAGTACATAGTTTCTCAACAGGTGGCTAAGTCTTTACTCAGGTCTACTCAGGCAATCGCAGACGCGGATGCTCGAAGATCAGTTGAATTATCCCGGCGTCTGATTCTTCAGTCGTCAATTCAATCCTTAGGTGACATACGCACAGCCTTACTTGAGGCGGTGCGAGCACGACAGGATCTTAGAATGTCATTAGTTCGCAAGCTGCCTGATCGCATTGCTAACCAGGTGGTTATGTCCCCAGTACTTACACCTTCTTTAATGTCCCCTGATGTATGGCGAACAGTGTTTAACATGGCACAGGCCGTGAAGCACAGTCCCGCACAGGCTAAGAAACCCGCATTTAACTTCCCCAAACCTAAGCCTCCTACTAAAGCTCAGCCAGGGGGTTCTAAGCCGTTTCTTCCGCCTAAGTCCTCCCAATCCCCCCTGGGTCAGTTCAGGCATAGACAGAGAGGGTTTTCAGGACAGAGGGGACGCGGCCAGTATAAGCCGGGTCAGGGCCAGTCTTCGGCCCACACCAGCCAGCCGGCGAAGCGGCCAACACCACCAAAACCACCATCAAAAAACTAAAGTCTTTCTCACTCCCAGTGCCTACCTTAGAGCCGGAGGAACCGAGGGAAGTACAGCCGGCGAACCCTTGTCTGCTAACTGGGTCGTTCCGAACGTGTCACCAAGCATGGCCGTTAAAAACCTGGGCACGGATGGTGGCACGCAAAGGCATCACTTGGCAGTGGCTCCGGCGACCTCGCTTACGTCAGCCGACAACGGCAAATTGTGTTTCATTAGAGGTGGAGCTGCTGGTCCAGGAGATGATTGCCAAGAATGTCATCATCCCGGTACCCCCAGATTACCCTGTATTCACGTCAAAACTGTTTTTGGTTCCCAAACGGGACAGTGTTCAGATGAGGCCGGTCGTAGACCTGTCGTATCTGAATCTTCACATTTACAACGAGTCTTTCAGAATGTTAACAGTTCATCAAATCAGGCTAACACTTCCGCCGGGTGGCTGGATGTGTTCCCTAGACCTGACAGACGCCTATTGGCACGTGTCGGTCAACAAAAGATTTCAAAGGTTTCTGGCCTTGAGGATCAGGCACCAAAATTTTGTTTTTCAGAGGATGCCGTTCGGTTTGAACCTAGCACCTCGATTATTCACAAAACTAGTCAGGCAAGCCCTGATGCCATTGTTAAAACAGGGAATCAGAGTGTTGTGGTATCTAGACGACTGGCTGGTGGTGGCAGAGACACAACAATTATGCATAAAACATGTCAATATCATTTTAAATCATGTCAAAACTCTAGGCTTCAAGGTAAATCTGGTAAAGTCAAACCTTGTTCCCTCAAGAGTAATTCAGTGGATAGGGCTGGTCTGGGACACCGCCGCTCTCACTCTGAGTCAGAGTGTGGACAATCGCAACAGGTTTCGCAGGAAACTGTTCAGGTTTCTTCACAGTCTGACTACGACACGAAGAGTCTGGGAGTCTCTGGTCGGCTCTCTCAACTGGATTCAGCTAACTGTCAAGTTGGGCCGGTTGAAAGTAAAACGATTAATATTGGAGGGCAACAAATATTTCCCACTCTTACCGGCGGGAAAATTATGGCCCATACCAAAATTAATCCACACCTTACTAGCGGTCTGGGCGAAGAGGGAAACATTGCACTCAATCATGTCATGGACCTCTCCTCCTCCAACGGTATGGGTAGACACGGATGCGTCAGGCACCATAGGGTGGGGATTTCAGTCAAATCAGGGGCACCAGGGTCAGGGACTTTGGTCCCACTTAGAAATCGCTCACATAAATGTCAAAGAGTTACTAGTCCCATTGTATTTCCTTCAGGCTCACGGCCCGGCGTTACGGGGCAAGTCAGTGGCCTTCAGAATGGACAATCTGAATGCAGTTCACTGTATTCAGAAACAAGGGTCAACGAGGTCAAGGAAGTTGCTACTCGTGGCGGAAGAGATTTTTGTTCTAGCCACCAGTCTAGATATTTATCTTCACGCATCTTATCTCCCAGGCGTAGCGAACGTCTGGGCAGACGCTCTGTCCCGGAGACAGAGCACGACAGTAGAATGGGAGCTCAAGCAACCCATTTTCGACCTAATGATTGCGGAGCTCTCCCATCCACAAGTGGATCTTTTTGCGTCCGAGGAGACTCACAAGCTCCCTCTATACCTCACCCGCCGGACGATAACGCCGGCAGGGGGGCCAGACGCCCTAGTGACAGACTGGAACAGATGGAGCTCCATCTATCTGTTTCCACCGCCAGATGCGTCACTAATGTGCCACGTAGTGAACAAACTACGAGTTTATCGAGGCTTAGTCTCGCTAATCGCGCCCCTGTGGCCGGCGCAGGTGTGGTGCCAGCAGTTAATAATGTGGTGCCCGGACCCGGTATCGCTCCCGGTCAGGTACTTCCACTTAGACACGATTGGCAACCTAGAGACCTCGCTGACTTTTGCATTATGGACATTCAGGAGGCCAAGTGGCTAGCACCATACGGCAGGGATGTGACCAATAAATTGCTCAATCAATATACTCAGTCTACTAAGCGACAATATCAATCTCATTGGAAAGCTTTTACTTCTTGGATTGTTAGAACGGAACAAACTGTACCCTCAGTGGCATTGGTTTTTAATTACTTGAACTATCTGTTTGAGCAGAAACGTTTATCTGTGGTTACTCTGAAGAATCACTTAACTGCGATTAGAGTGCCCTTTTTCGACCTTACAGGTCTATCCATACCGGTGGCGGAGGAAACAGGATTTATGAGAGCGTGTTTTAAACTCCGCCCACCTCCCCGTCAGCTCATGCCTACTTGGTCTCTGGACAAAGCTTTGTCTTTACTTCATTCTCGTCTGTATCAAAATACTGCAGACTTTGCTTTAATCTTAAAGAAGGCAGTTTTCCTTTTGGCTTTGGCCACCGGAAACAGAGTGTCTGAGCTGGCGGCGATGAGCAACACACCTAATTGTCTTAGGTTTGGTAGACTTAATGATTCAATTTCCATTGCACCCTCCCCGGCGTTTGTAGCCAAGAATGAGCATAGTGCACACGTGTTTTCTGAATTCACGGTGCCGGCGTTAAAAAGGGGAAAGGTGCATCATAATTTATGTCCAGTGCAAGCTCTAACCAAATATTTAAGAATAGCTCCTCATAACCCCCAAGGTGCTTTATGGGTAGCGAGTACGGGTAAACGCTTACTTAAACGGCGATTAGCCTCTCTTCTAGTAGAAGTCATTAAAGAGAGTAATCCCGGCGTTGTGGGTAGGGCCCACGATTTACGCAAGTGGGCGGCCTCTTTACGTTTCCTGAAAAACTTTTCAGTTGAAGATATTGCGTCCACACAGTTGTGGGCGTCTAATCATACGTTTCTCTCTAGATACTTGTCAGTTGCTCTAGACAAACCTTCCTTACCATGTATAGCTTTAAGGCAGAGGGTCTAGGTGGCCCTGCAGTCACTTATGTTTATTTTCAAGGAAAGGGGGGGGGGGGGGGGGTGCAGTCAGTTGACATAGGACACCCTAGACCCCGCCGGAGTATGAGAACTGTGATACAATTTAAGGTTGAAATGTGATATGAAAATTTCTCTGAGAGAATTTGTGCTAGTACAAAGTTTAGTACAAAACAACGGTGTTGTTATAGTAGTTTTAGCTGCGAAAGCAATGTAACATTAGTTCAATGGAGTTCATTAGCAATTGATCTCCACATGTATTTTGGGGTTTATGATGTGCACATATAAACTTATAACTTATTATTTGTCACCACTCGTTGAGTGGGGTGCCTTTTGTAACTACAGATCTGTGTTCAGAATCTTCAGGGTTACCTATTTTTGTCAGGCAGGCTTCTTTGAAGCACGCACCTGCCTGAACCCCCTTTTTCTTGTATATTTCCGGCCTACGCCGTATTAAATACATTTTTCAAAAGTAAGAATACTATGTGGTTGTTTTTATTATCTGCTTTTCTAGAGTTATGATATGATTACGAATGTCCCCCTCCAGTCTTAGATATCAGGCATGTTCGTCAATGATGGAGGGGCCACTAATAAATTATAGGTTTGACTCCTGTAAGGAGATTAGGAAAACCTAATATTTAGTAGTGGCCCCGTAATCATTGACGACTGGGGCCCTCCCGACCGTCCCCTTCCCATTCGTTGATGTATTAAGGATTTTGGTTTACTTGATATGTCAGTGAAGGAGGAATGACGCCTGAATCAGCGTCTGGTCAGAAATCCACACAAGTACATCCACGATATGATGGAAAGCTTATTGGATAGTTATTCTTATTTTCTTTTTGTTTTTATTTTTTACGAAGTTTTTTCGTAGTGAGAACCCAATTCATAATGACTGAAGCCATGAGTGAGGTCGCGTGCGCTCATGATGAAGGCTCCTCAGTTTTTAAATGCTCTGCGCGGTAGATTCAAACTACGGCGGATTAGTGTTTGAAGAGGATGCCTTATGTAATAGGCATGTTCGTCAATGATTACGGGGCCACTACTAAATATTAGGTTTTCCTAATCTCCTTACAGGAGTCAAACCTATAATTCAGATATTAAAACTCTAGTGATATCTAACGTTCGCCCACTGATTTGCGTTCTATGTATTTCTGAGACATGGATATAAAACTTAGATCAGTACCCCCTGAGGTTACTAGATTTCCCGTGCTCTAAAAATACGTGTGTCTAATCTAGTCTGTGAACTACTACTTGTGCACCAGAGCTACCAGTAATAAATCTAACAGTGAATATGAATCTATAAGTAACATTGATGGTCTTCGGTATATAAACCTGTGAAATCAAAGCCAGTGATCAGAAGATTAATACCTGAACGTTGGAAGTGGGAGACTAGGCTCCATCCAGATCCACTTATGCTAGTGTTGTTCAATTCTATTATATTGTTTTACACAAGTATTCTGCATTGGTATATCAATAAACGTGATCATGTAACTTGCTACCATGTGTTTCTTTGTGTTCTCTATTCCTCATATCTTGTATTGTGCATGCAGCCTTATATACCCAGTCAATTTAGAACTCACATTACCCAAGTTAAACCTGTAGAAAAACAGGGCATAACAAGTAGTGATGATGGTAGTGACGATGGTGTGAGTATTAGTGATGATGGTGAGTAGTAGTGAGGATGGTGAAATTTGTAGTAATGATGATGATAGTTGTGGTGATGAAGTTCATAGTAATGGTGATGATGGCAGTAGTAGTGATGATGGTGACAGTAGAATAAATTATGGTAATATTTGTGACAGTAGTAATGATGATGGTTATAGTAGTAGTGATGATGTAAACAGTAGTAATGATGATTGTAAGATGGTGGTGATGATATTAGTAATGATGGTTGATAGTTGTAGTATCAATGATGATAGTAGTGATTAAGATGCTAGTGACAATGGACAGTGATTATGGTGAGAGTAGTGGTGATAATTGTAATTGTAGTAGTGATGATGATCATAGTAATGGTGATGATGACAGTACTCGTGATGATTGTGGCAGTTTTTTTTTTTTTTTTTTTTTTTTCTATATTCCAACTACTCCCTCTCGGGCATAGGCTGAGAGCCTGTACATTCCACCGCTCAACACGGTGAAGCCCGTGAGGTCTTGTTCCAGTCTGGGGAGTGAGACATGTGAAGCAACCACCATGGCTCGAAGCAGCTCCATCTCTGAAGCGGCCGGTTGCTTCGCTCAAGTGCTTCACAGTCTCACCCTCCAGACTCAGACCCTCACTCTCAGAACGCCACCTATTGAGCAGTGAACTCACTAGGCATTGTCCCCCTGTAACATATTTTGAATATGGGAATATTCATACAGTGTTATTTAATCAGGGAACAATGAGGGTATTTTTTTGGCATTTCGGTGGGCTTTGTGGTAATGCACTGATACTAGGTACAGCACAAATTCAATCCCAATAATATCTTCCCATTGACATATCGGGATTTGAACCCGGGTCCATTGGATTACCAATCCAGTGGCATGACCACTCCACCACACCTCCACCACACAGTTGTAGCGATGATGGCAGTTGTAGTGATGATGGCAGTAGTGATTATGTTGATTGTGATTGATGATGGTATTAGTAGTGATGATGGTAACCCATCGCAGAGTTGGGTATGCCGTTTTGATTTTGGGCAAAACGGCACGTCTACTTTATACTTGTGTCTGTGTTATTATTATAAATATTTAGATTATCTATACCTAGAAGACCATGGATCCTGACTGCATTATGAACCAGCGTGATAATATACAGTATATACTATATATATACTGTATATATAATATATATATATATATATATATATATATATATATATATATATATATATACTAATTATTTATTTATTTATGTATTTATTTATTGATTGATTGATTCATTCATTTATTTATATTTAAAAAAAAAATGTTCAGTAGCTGAAGTGTGATTGCGAGATACACTTAGTATTTATATGCCTGTTTATGCTGTAATAAAGATAAGTAGATATGTAGTGAATAAATCAAGTTAATGAATCCATTAATATTAGAATCCATTGTAATGTTGTATCCTCCTGGTGAGCAGTATCCGCCATGCTGCCCCTGGACTTAGACCCACACTTCAACATAGACCTGTTCCTGGACAGTGATGATGATGATGATGAACCTCTGGCCCTACCGGAACCACCACCGGATACTGAGAGTGAACCAGGTCAGTTTACTTCCATTACGTCGGCGATTCTAAAGCAATTCGCCCTACTAGTGTTTTGCGATTATTAGATGTTATTAGAAGTCACTAATAGAGTAATTGTTATCTCTATCAATTTTACGAAGGCATTTGATTCAATAAAAAGATAAATAAATTAAAGTACTTAACCCGGGAACTGCCGGAAGACTCTTAAGAGTTCCCCCGGCGGACTGCGGGAAGACTCTTAAGAGTCAGGGGGAAAAAAATCAATTTAAAACACCGAAAAATGAAAAAAAAAAAATTTGCCCCTGGGCCATGCCAAATATCACTCCTCTACCTCCCCTCCTTCCCCACTTTCCTCCCCTCCTTCAGTTATCACCTATTTTCCCTGTTATTCCCTTATTCTGTGGTATATTTTCGTGCTAACATTAGCGAGTTGCAAGCAGGGCATTGTCATCACTGTTAGCAAGCGAGTGCAAGAGAGAGAGAGTATCGATCGACAGTGTCTCTCCAGACTTGGGGAAAAGTGGCGGGAAAGGAGGTTGCCTCAGCCATACATTATGTAACTCTCGGCCTGTATCGCCGATTTTGACCATCCAAACGCTGTTTCCACTTGTTTTATTGTTGTAACAGGTTAATACCTTTATAATCAACCTATAATAGGTGCATATGGAGAAGTATTAATGCTATTTATGGTAAAATAAATATTTTAGTGATGGAAACAGCTCAAATACGTGCGCACAGGCAGAGGTGTCTCATACCCCCCATGCGTACTTCAGAGGTTAAGGGGGGTCACGGTCTCTTTTTTTTATCTTTCTCTCCTTTTCTCTCTTTCCCTGGCTTGTATCCATTCGGCCCCATTCAGCCAACTGTGTTAAGACGTTCATCCCGACCCTATCCAGTTGTCGATTTGTTCCTGGCGAGCGATAGCGAGCCAGTATTGTATAGAGAAATCCGGCTTTGCCGGAGACATTTTACAAATTTACCTTGCTGTCAAAACAAAAATATATATATGCTGGTTCGCTCCCGCTCGCCAGGAAAACATTGACACCTGGATGGGGGTAAACATCTTAAAACAGTAGGCTGAATGGGGCCGAATGGATACCAAGCCAAAGAGAGAGGGAGAGAAAGAGTAAAAAAGCGAGATGGGCTCCCTTAAGAATTATATAGTTGACAAAAATATACAAGGCCGAGGTTGAAGTCAATATGTATCATTAGTCAACCCTCACTCTATTATCCATTTGAGGATTATGACGCTTTTTACCAGTTTATTCCGGCTATCATTAGACGATTATAATAGACACAATCTGTAATATATACTCAGGAAATAGAACAATAATACATCAAGGAAATAAAAATTAAATACAATTAGAGGTCACAAGTGGAACAAGGCAGGGTTGCACGGGATCAACCACTCTCTTCAAACTAGCAACTTATGAAATTATTAAAACTTTGGAAGGTGATGGAGGATATAATAGAGGAATACTTTAAAATAAAAGTTCTATTTTATGCAGAAGACGGATTATTATTGGCACACACTATTGAAGAAGCTGAGGCAGCAATTGACAGATTCATTAATATAGGTAATAAAAGCAAAATATTGATTTTCAACATGAAGAATATGCCAGATAACATCAGAGAAATAGAAGTAACAAAACCAATTAAATATTTAGGAATCAAAATAGCTGATAACAGAAGATATTTCAGGTTACAGAAAAATTAGGAATAGAAAACTAGATTTGCTAACTTGACGTACCTAGTAATATCACAGAGTTGCAATAAAATGTTAATAGGTAAGACCATAGACTACAGTAGATCTGGACTGGACACTTTGCAGTAAGGGACCCAAAATCGGAGAACGAACCCCCAAGTTAGAACCTCGAAACCGCGAAAATGTGAAGAGATAGCAGCCAATGATTCAATCTCGACGCCCCTGTCTGTGAGTACGAAGTCACGAGAAAGACTTAAGGGGCTGCTCTGCACGACATCTTGGATTTCAATTGGAAGCGCACATTTGGATCGAGACATTTCCAATTGAATTATCTACTAGCCTCCTTAACCCGGCAACTGCTGGAAGACTCTTAAGAGTTTCCCCGGGCGACTGCGGGAAGACTCTTAAGAGTCTGGGAGAAAAAAATCCATTTAAAACATCCAATTTTTTTTTTTTTTTTTTTTTTCCCCTGGGCCATGCCAAATGTCACTCCACCTCCCCTCCTTCCCCACTTTCCTCACCTCCTTCAGTTATCACCTATTTTCCCTGTTATTCCCTTATTCTGTGGTCTATTTTCATGCTAACATTAGCGAGTTGGTAGCAGGGCGTTATCATCACTGTTACCAAGCGTGGGAAAGAGCGAGAGAGACTATTGTGTAACAGTGTCTCTCCAGACAAGGGGAGGGGAGGGGGGTTGCCTCAGCCATACATTATGTAACTCCCGGCCTGTATCGCCTATTTTGACCATCCAAATGCTGTTTCCACTTGTTTTATTGATGTAACAGGTTAATACCTTTATAATCAACCTATAATAGGCGCATATGGATAAGTATTAATGCTATTTATGGTAAAATAACGATGTTAGTGATGGGAACAGCTCAAATACGTCTCATATCCCCCATGCGCACTTCTTAGATTAAGTGTGGATGATTGCTAGTTGACAAAGAATGAAGTTCTTCACGGAGATCTCTACTTTTGACTGTCCCTTCTAACTTGGGAACTCCTCAGAACCCAAAGTGGTAATTAACCTCTGAAGTGCGCATGGGGGTAATTAGACACCTCTCCCTGTGCGCATGTATTTGAGGTGTTTCCGTCACTAAAATATTCATTGTACCATTAATAGCATTAATACTTATCCATATGCGCCTATTATGGGTTGATTATAAAGGTATTTACCTGAAACAACAATAAAACGAGTGAAAACAGCGTTTGGATGGTCATAATCGGAGATATAGCCCGCGAGTTGTATAATGTATGGGTGAGGCAAGCTGCTTTCCCGCCAATTTCCCCCAAGGCCACTGAGACACAGTCGATCGATACTCTCTCTCTCTCTCTTGCATTCGCTTGCTATCAGTGATGACCACACCCTGCAACCGGATTTCTAATGTTAGCACGAAAATATACCTCAGAATAAGGGAATAACAGGGAAAATAGGTGATAAGTGAAGGAGAGGAAGAAAGTGGGGAAGGAGGGGAGGTAGAGGACCGAGATTTTACATGGCCCAGGGGCCAAAAAAAAATACAAAAATATAAAAATATATATATATTTTTTTTTTTTCGATGTCAAAAGTTGATTTTTTTTTCTCTGACTCTTAAGAGTCTCCCCGCAGTCCGCCGGGGGAACTCTTAAGAGTCTCCCGGCAGTTCCTGGGTTAAGTCAGTATAGACTGATTGCTTGATTTGACTAGGTTCAACGCGCATAGTGACTCCGTTTTTGTCGGCACTTTGTGTTATGCCCGGTCCAAATTGGAACGCGAGATATTCTTTGTACAATGAGCAGCTCTCTAACTGGATAGGTATACCTTAAACTTTAAATAGGAGGAGTAGGTGAGGGTTTTTTAGGACGGAAGCTGGGGGTGATAGGCAAAGTGGGGGGTATGTTGGTGAGTTGTGGTGGCGAGGGGGGAAGACTAGACGTGGCAAGGTTAATTAAAGGTGATGGTTGAGAAGGAGGTTGCGGAGGTGAAACAAGAGGAGAGGGAGAAGGAGAGGAGATGTGAGAAGATTTGGGCTTAGGAATGCGGGAAGGGGTGAAGGTGACAGGAGGTGAAAGAGAAGAGGGGGAAGTTTGGGTTTGAGTAGAGAGAACAGGAGGAGGTCGATGTTTAGGAAGGTGAGAAGGGGTGAACTGGTTGAGGCGGGTGGGAAGGGTGACAGGAGGTTGCAGTACAGGAGAGTGAAGGGCAGGCAAAGGAGAATTGAGAGGGGGAGTGGAAAAGAGGTGGAGGGAGAGGGACAGCATGGTTGAGAGGGACAGGTCCGGAAAGACAGGAAGTTTGAGGGTGAAGATTTGAAACAGGGGTACAGTCAACATCCTGATCAGGCTCAGCTACAACAGTAATATTCTTATTAATAGGTTGAAACCTTCTGACAAACCTATTCCTATAAGTGCGAGATTCCCCATGATGGTTAATTATGACCTGGAAACAGTTTGGGATCCTAAGGATCTCAAATGGACCCTTGTACCGTGGCTTCAGTTTGGAGGGTACAGGTAAGATGGCGACCATGACTAGGTCGCCTACTTGGTGAGGGTTGTTCTTGGGGGCTTCATCAGGCTGGAGATCTTGGGAAAACTGGAGCTGACGTAGGCGGTTCCTGAGGTGGACGAGGTTGGTATTTAGACCTGGTGAGGCCTCAGTAGGGGCAGCTAGGTGACGTAGTGGTATGAGGAGAGGTGGGCTCCCAAAAACCATCTCATGAGGGGTGATCCCGTTGTCTCTGGGGCAGGTGTTTATTCCCCATTGTATGATGCGAATTTGGCTGGTCCAGTCCGATGAGTTCATCTGTTGGAGGCGTGTCCGGATTTGATTGGCGATGGTTCTATGAGATCGCTCGCAGATGGAGTTTCCTTTTGGCCAGTAGGGTGAAGAGTGGCTGATGTGAAATCCAAACATTTCGGAGATCTGCGTCCAAATTTCGCCGGTGAATTCAGGGGCATTGTCGGAGTGGATTGCCTGTGGCAATCCAAAATAGGGAAAGACATGTTGTAATAATGCCTCGGTGACGGCCATAGCAGTGTGTTCTCTGGCAGGGCAGGCGATCACGTATTTTGAGTACGTGTCCACGAAGGTGATGATGTAGCGGTATCCCCTGTCGTTTTGTAGAGGTCCCATGACGTCTACTGCCAAAAGTTGCCAGGGTTTAGAAGCGATGAGTTTGCCGGAAGGTCCTGGGGTGCGTGTTTGGTCTTTTCCCAGGGTGCAGGCACGGCAAGCTTCAGTGATTTTCTTGGCCGTGGTGTAGGGGCGAGGAGTCCAGTAGATGTTTTGAACGTGTTCACCAACTTCTTTTGGCCTAGATGGATCCCGTTGTTGGTGTGCAAAGAAGACATCATTTGTTCAGCATCCTCAGGCCCTAGTACGATCTGACCTTCTGGGGTAAAGAGGGCGTCACCCCTTCTTTGTAAGAGGCCAAAAAGTCGGGTGGAGATCCAAGTTGGTTTGTCGTTCCGGAGGTAGGCCTGGATGAGAGGGGGAGTGGTAGTAGGTGGTGGTCGAGGTTCTTGGATGGTGTTGAGTTGTTCTGGTGCCAGTGGGAGCCGGGATAAGGCGTCTGCATTGGTATGGAGTTTTCCCGGCCTGTAGGAAATCTCAAAATCAAACTCCTCAAGTGATTCTCGCCAACGGACTGTTAGGGCATTCTTAGAATCAGATTTCCTGAGCCATTGTAAGGCTTGGTGGTCAGTGATGATGGTGATCTTGACGCCAGCTAGGTAGGCCCGGAAGTGTTGGAGGGCCCAAACGATGCCTAAGCATTCTCTTTTAGTTACCGGGTAGTTGGTTTCTGCTGGGGTTAAGGTCCGGCTGGCACAAGCAATGATGTGCTCTCGTCCTTCTCGATTTTGGGAGAGGACTGCACCGACGCCGAGAAGGGACACGTCGGTGTAGAGTCTAAAGGGTAGTTGGTAGTCCGGAAAAGAGACGACAGGGGAAGACACGAGTAGATCCTTGAGGGAGGTGAAGGCTTGGAGACGGTCGGGGGTCCACACAAAAGGTTCTTCCTTCCTAGTTAAGTCGTGTAGAGGTCTGGCAATGGTGGCGAAATTCTTCACAAATCTCCGATAGTAGGAGGCAAGGCCTAGGAAAGCTCTTACTCCTTTTACTGACTTCGGGGGTTGGATCTCCTGGATGGCTTGGAGTTTCTTGGGGTCAGGTGCAAGTCCTTCTTCTGACACCAGATGTCCTAAGAATTGGACCTGATGTCGAGCCATGGTGCATTTAGTAGGCTTCAGCTTTAATCCGGCTTGTCGGATCCTCTGGAAAACTTGGCTGAGGCGTTGGAGGTGTTCTGCCCAGGTACGACCAAATACTATGATGTCGTCCAAGTACGCCAGACATGTTTCCCAAGTTAATCCCTGAAGTACGGATTCCATCAGTCGGGAGAAGGTGGCGGGACCGTTACATAATCCGAATGGCAGCACCGAGAATTCGTAAAGCTTCCCTTGGCTGGTGGAGAAAGCTGTTTTTTCTTGGTCGGTGGGGGCGACGGGGACCTGCCAGTATCCGGATTGCAGGTCCAGTGTGGAGAACCATCTGGCCCCTAAGAGGGAGTCTAGGGAGTCGTCGATGCGTGGTAGTGGGGTGGCATCTTTGATGGTGACATCGTTGAGTTGTCGGTAGTCGATGCAGAATCGAGATGACCCATCCTTCTTCTTGACCAGTACCACTGGAGAGGACCAAGGGCTAGTTGATGGGTTGACGATGCCAGCTTCTAACATCTCTGCAACTTGCTTCTGTTCTTCTTGGCGCTGAAGGGGGTTCTTTCTTCGTATAGCCTGTCTGACTGGGGGTCCAACAGTGTGAATGTGGTGTTCTAGGACATGGGGTGTGGCCTACATCTTGGGAGTTGGTGGCAAAGATGTCCTGGTATTCGGCCATTAACTGGCACAGATCGTCCTTTTGTTGAGGGGTGAGGTGAGTAGGAACGTCTGGGAGTGATGGAGTTGATGCAGGAATGGAGGTGGTGGTGTCGGTTGAAGGCTGGTCATCATAGGTCTCTAGTTCTCCGATGGTGAGACCCCTGGGTAGGGTGATAGGGTGGTCGGAGATGTTGGCTATTCTTACTGTATTTTGTTTTAAAATGGCAGGAGCAGTGAGACAATCCCTGTCAAAAGGGCTCTGAAGAGAGGGAGTGTGAATGAGTTCTCCGTTGAGGGCTGGATGGATGGGTACCCAATGTTCATGATGTGGCAGCAAGGTGATGGGTTGAATGGTGATGGCCGATGCAACACGGATGGCTTTCAAGGTTTGAGGAGGGTCATGGAGCGGTGTGGCAATCTTCGGAGTGGTGAGTCCTGGGGGTTTGGTGGAAAATAACAATCTTCTTTCAACACACTGGATAGTAGTGTGGAGGGCCGTGAGAAGGTCGAATCCCAGGTATCCGTCGTAGGTGGTTTCTTGGGAGGGAAATACCATGAAAGCGTGGTGATGGCCGTGGTTAGGTTGAGGGGTGGCCACATACAGTGGGGCCGTGATGCCAGTACTAGAAATAAGGTTGTCGTTGGCATCAATGAGGGTGGTGGACGAGTGTTGAATTGGTCCAAAAGTGTTGTGATGTCTCTGGTGGTAAGAGGAAAAAATACAGGATCTTGAAGCTCCGGTGTCGACAAGGAGTCGAGAGTTGACTCCCTGGATGGCCAGGTGGGTGTAAATGGGAGGCTTTATCATATCATAGCATAGTTTGCAAGTTGGTGGGCGGGGGCGGTCTAAAAACCCGGTTTGATGACTTCCGGCTCGACTGTACTGTGGTCGTCCGGGTCACCAACCTCGTCGTAGTCCTCAGCTCCTGCGGTGCCGTCTTCTAGGATGGTGGCAACTCTTCTGGAGGGCTTCAGCCAGGGAATCTGTCCCCAGAACAGTGGAACCCTCGAGCGTTTGGCCAGCAACTCGGCAAAAGACCTCTTCAACCCATTAATAGGGCACTGGGACCCGCAGGGCTTCCAGTCTCCAGGCTTGACTCTGGCCCATTCTTCCGGCTTGTCCTGGTTGCGGCTAGGGTGGTAGGTTGGTCCGGAATGAGGTCCTTGTGGCTTAGTGGGAGCTCGTTGGATACCCGCGATCTTTCCTTGCTCCTGGGATTTTGGCAGGGCCAGAATACGGCGTATAATAGGGAGGTCTGTATCATATCCGGCCGGTTCTGTGATGGTAAAGTGGTCCCGGACTGCACGCGGAAGGATCCTCATCAGGGTCCGGCGGACGTTCTCCTTCCTCTCTGCAGCTGTAGCCGTTGTGAATGTGGTGGAAGCCAGCCTGGTAAGCTTGCTGATGGTGGCGTCGAGGTCCCCGTCGTAGGTGATGGCGTGAAATTGCTGGTCGGCTATTACAGTACCTAAGACGGGGTTAATGGCAGTTTTAGTGTATGTTTCAAACTGTTCCCAGGTCATTCCGGGGTTCTCTTTTACATAACTGGAAACTAGGGCCATAGACCGCCCTAGCTTCATGACTACAGTATGTATTTTAGGGGCAACTTCATCTTTAAATATGATGTCAAGCACTGGCTTGACAACCTCTAAATAGGTGGTAATGTCAGTTTCCTCTGGTCTGAAAGGAATAATATCCAGTGCTTTCCCTGCCATCCCGACTACTTATCCCTGTCGTGATACTCTCAAAATATTTAAAGCAGGAAAAACCTGAAAGGCTACCTTCGAGAAAGAGACACCGCTGTCACCAGTGTTATGCCCGGTCCAAATTGGAACGCGAGATATTCTTTGTACAATGAGCAGCTCTCTAACTGGATAGGTATACCTTAAACTTTAAATAAAGAGACAACACGGCAGGATAGTAAGTACACAGGTAACAAGTTAACATGGGTTTTATTCAGTTTAACACCTGGTTCATGGAGGAGCAAGACATATATTTTATACCTGTAACCTGGAGATCATCAACAACAATAAGAATAATTAAGACATACAATACTCAGGTTATCAAGTAAGCAATAGGAGTCGGACAATGGGTCCGGACTCAAGGTAATAATAATACTCCTAGGATACAATTATAAGGTATCCAAAATGGTGGAGGTACACCTCCTACCCAAATAGATCTCAGAGAGGATCTTAACAAAAGACAAGAGTGCAGTAATGGCAAATGCCGTCTGGATCATGCAATGATGTCCCCGGCATATAGTGACGTTTAACTGACTAAAGCAATAATGGCCAAGTGGTCATCAACAATGAAGTGGGCTCGGAAAGGCTCACAAATGATATTAATACTATAGGTGTGCTAGATCTCACCTGGCAAAGATTAATCCTTAACTCTAATTGTGTACTAGCAAGGTGCTGAAGGCTGAGGCAACAATCGTCGGGAGCTGAGATAGAGTGAAATCTATTCGAGTTATGAACCTGACAGAATGTTAAATGAATTAGGCTAGAAGTTATACAAAGGGACTAGATTACGTGTAAATATGTGTTTGTGTTTGATGCTATGGGTCTTATATAAGCACGCCCCCTCTGTCGGGCTATGGGAGACCAATAACCCGGGAAGGTGCATATATAAGGATCCCCTGATAGGTATGTATAATGGGTCCCGGCAAGTGGGCTAATTAACGTCAATTTAAGTAGGGAGAAGAAAGACCTCTCGCAAGACGTAATGTTAATGAGAACCCTTGAAGATAACTTCTACCACAACCCTGAGTCAACTCTATACCCAGAAACGGTACAAAAGCACTTAAAGGAGAGCTGTAGTGAAGAGGAGGGCCCATAGATCGAGGGAGGATCCAGTAGTCCGGAGGGCGGCTGGGCGTGATGACTCCGGAAGTTGGTCCAGGGGGGGGCGGCTGGGCGTGATGACTCCAGCTACTGGTCCAGGGTGAGTCACAAGATGATTCCTTAGACCTTGGCGCCTACCACGGGACAACCGGGTTCCTCTTGCACTCCCACAGTGCAGTGATCCCCAAAGGATATGCTGGAGTTCTGCTACAAGGTTTGGGGGGTTAGGGTGACTAGCATAATGATCTACCTAGAGTGGCAAGCAGTCTAGATAGTGACATTATAGGTAGTCTAAGGGCGGTCAAGGTAAGTGTCTTCCTTCCTTGCTAGTTCGTGGAACTATCAGAACCATGTAGCAAAAAAAGAATCCAGAAAGGGGAGCCCAAAGTGGGTTGCCCAAAATTAGTCCTCTTCCTGATGGGGGGAACCCGATCTGGTAGATCTCAAGTTACTACACTATCCTCATAATCCCTTGAACAAAACAAGGTAGGAATCCTTTGGTACTTGGTTTGTGCACCGCATCAAAGGCCAGAAAGGGGGAGCCCAAAGTTGGTTGCCCAAGCTAGTCCTCTTCCTGATGGGGGGAACCCGACCTGGTAGATCTTCGATCACAGCACACAACTGACAAGTTGAACACCAGCTATCTCTGGCTGTTCTTACCCTGAACTAAATAATGCCAAATGGCAAGCTTAGTTAATGATGTCCAGGCTGGGTGAGTATAAGGCAATCTTCTTGCCCCTACTTAAGGCGCCCGGCTTGAGAGGATCAAGGGCGTTTGGCGCGTGGTGGTTATGTCCTTATGGCTCTGGGGGTGGCGCGCCTGGACTCTGGCTGGCAGGAGTAGGGTTGGCTGCAGGTTTTAGTGGCAGCTAGAGATGCGGTCTTATCATCCTGAGACCGCATCTCACTTTGGGTGCCCGATTTCGGGGTAAGAGCCTAAGAGGGGAATGGGTGATGCTCTGGCTTCGTTTTCTTTCAGGGAGCCGGTCGCACTAAGGTTTGTTTTCACTTGGGGATTACGTGAGGATGATGCAGGCATTGATTGACCTTGAGTATTTTGTTTGTGCTGGCTCTGAGGGAGATTTAAGTATGATCTGTGAGGCTGTTCTACTATTTCTTGCCTGTTCATTTCTTCACTATGGGCATGGTATTTTTATGAGTTAGCACTGGTTTTGAATATTTAGTTTGCCTCTTACTATTCACTTTACTCTGATTTTGATATTGCACAGGGGCACATTGCAGGGGTTAGTGATGAATTAGCATAGTGTTGCTGGAGTCCTTTGCGTCCACGTGTTGGTCTGGGAGGCTATCGCAGTTTCCTCTCCGACTTGCGTTTTCTCTTTTTGGTCTTGGGCGGTTATCGTAGTTAGCCTTACGAGCCGCGTTTTCCTTCTTCACTCGTCTCCTGTCGTTGTCGTTGTTGCTTCTTGGGGGTCTCTGATCACCGTTGCAGGTTCTTATGGAAGCAACGCGTATGTGTTGCTTGGAGATGGTTGTTGTGGGTGGTAGATGGTTGGTAGGTGTGGTTGGGACATTTTCATCCCCTGTCATCTCAAATGTAACCTACCCTAATTGGGAATCTACGTTTCAAAGAAAATATATCGACAGGGTAAAACAAAACAAACGTACGTAGGCCTATATAAGATGTGGAGGACAAGAGACCGAAAGCGGAAATATAGGCCTAATTAAATAAAGTTATGAAAAAAGAGCACGACACAAATACACAATAAATATAGCAGAAAATAAAACTGCCTAGGGAAGTGCCGATAAAAAGGCATTAATGCCTCAGTTCAACTGAACTGATTCACTGAATGAAGCTGTACCGAAAGTCCCAAAGGCCAAAACATTAGTACATCGTTTCCGGCGTGTTAGCAATTCTGGGTCCTGGGATCATTATTTATTAATGTCATCGTAGTAGCTGCTTGCCACGGACCCTGGCCCCAATAATTATAATAATGGAGCCTACCTGTGGACTTCACGGTGTTCGTGATGAAAAATACAGCGAGCTGAAGGAAGTGAGTGATGTGTGTTGTGTGGTGAGATGTGCGGTAGGGGAAAGAAAAACAAGGTGGCTGCCAAGCTGACTCGGCTGAGGCCCTGAAGGTAGTCGACCGACTGTCGCTATTAGCCTATAGTGGTATTATTGGTAGCATTCAAGGAGACTACTGCAGGACTCTTCTTCTTCTTACCTCTGACCGGGTATAGGCTATCCTAGTGTTTACTAGCCCATACCCCTTTGAAAGGACATTAGCCTAACCTAACAACCTAACCTAACCTCTCCTAGTATTATAGGTGGGGGCTGCCGCCGGTAAATTTCTGTAATTGCACCTATACGAGCTAAACAAATTATAATTGTATTTAACAGGAAGGTACAACGAGGTAAGTGATGTGGTTACTGGTATAGCCTAGGTGGCAATATGCGGAAATGGATTATAAGGGCATTCCGCCCCCCTCTGACAAAAGTCTATCAATCTAGATGTGACACGGATTTACAATGTTTCAGAGAGACATTAGCCTAACCTAACAACCTTACCTAACAACCTAACCTAACCTAACCTAACCTAGTATTATGGGTGGGGGCTGCCGCCCCCAGCCCCCCACACCCCCGCTGGTTGGATAAAACGGTAGAAATCCAGTTGGGGTGGAGTGCATAACCGTAGATTTTCGTAAGGGGGTAAGAGGGGGGCAGAATGCCCTTATAATCCATTTCCGCATATTGCCACCTATTATACCTATACCACATCACTTACCTCGTCGTACCTTCCTGTTAAATAGAATAATAATTTGTTTAGCTCGTATAGGTGCAATTAGGCTATTGAATAATACCCTGCCGCCCCCACACCCCCGCTTTGACTTAGATTTTTGGTGTATTTGTCTGTGAAGTGGGTATTTTTCAATTTGTTAATAACGAAAATCCTCCATGCGGACTAGGCCTAGCAGGCTAGGCTATATGGCGAATCTATCAATTGGTGCCTATTTTCACTAATAAATTGTTTCTCATAACGTCGCACTAGTGTCCTTGAATATTATCGTATTATTAGGTGTAAGCCCAGGTCTATTTTACGGACAATATTAAGGAGACGGACCACAGCAGCACAGCTAGGCCTAGGCTAGCCTATTTTTAAGGTTGGAAAAATGTTATTTTAATACCACGAATTTTCAGAGTGTTTTTTCATTTTAAAAAATCGGTTAGGCCTATAGGCCTAGGCCTACTGATGTTTTGGACTGACAGTTAGCCCATCGATCTTTTTAGGCCAAATAGGTCCGGTAGAGCATAGGCTATACGTCATTGCTATATAGGCCTATGTCATTAAGAGCTGAAATGTGTTATAAGGGAGAAAAACAAAAAACGCTAAAATACAGTAGGCCTAGGCCTATACTGTAAAACAATAAGTTTTTCAGCCAGTACCCAACCAGCGGGGGTGTGGGGGCGGCAGGCCGGCAGCCCCCACCCATATATTAGGTTAGGTTAGGTAAGGTTGTTAGGTTAGGCTAGCCTAATAGGCCTAGGCCTAGCCTAGCACAAAAAAAAAAAAAAAAAAATAGCCCCTAACCCAACCAGTGGGGGTGTGGGGGCGGCAGCCCCCATCCATAATACTAGGATAGGTTAGGTAAGGTTGTTAGGTTAGGCTAATCATGCTAATGTCTTCCCAAAGTTGACTATTTTTATAACATAAGATATTAGGCTACCCACTCCACCCCGTGAAATCCGATTATCCGAGCCAGCTTTCGTCAAAAGTTGGCTCGGGTATTCACAAAATTGGGGTTTATGGGTTTGCAATTTGGGAAAACCCGAGCCAAGTTTTGATACAAAACGCTATAGGCCTAGCCTATTATTGTATTTTTACGCTTTTAACCCCTCATTTTCCCTGAACTTCATAGCCCTCCCCACTAGTGGGGGGCCGCGGGCGTGTTTTTAGATTGTTGGATAATGGGTAAATACTCATTTCAGCTCCTCTTCAGTATAAAACAACACTAGCCTAGCCTATATCTGAAGGAAAAATAAAAAAATACAAACTAAAACACTGAAATCGCGGTCGGTCCAAAAAGTCAGGTTTACCAAAAAATAATTTGCATCAATAGCCTATATAGTGTTTGTAATTAACTAGAAATCTCGGGAAAACCTATTTTCCCCATTAGGACTATCGATCGATGTTGAGACACGCCCCCTGATAGTGATTTGAAATTGAAAAGACATTAGCCTAGCCTAACCTAACAACCTTACCTAACCTAACCTAGTATTATGGGTGGGGGCTGCCGCCCCCACACCCCCGCTGGTTGAGTACTAATCCCTTGGTAAAAAAAAAAAAAAATTGGCTGTCGATTAGGCCTATACGAAGGTGAAAGAAAAGTCGATGAAGTCTACGGTGTTTAGTCTGCAATCTTCAGCTTTGATTGTACATTGATAATCTATATTTTATTAATTTCACCACAACACCAAACACCCCCAATGAAATTAATTAAAGTATATACCGGTAGGCTATGATCCGCCGGGATTCGAACCCGGGTTATCACACACAGATTTTTGCCACCTTAACCATGATTGTACATTGATAACGGGAAAGTACTTAGGCTAGTACCGTATTGACAACCTTGTTACGAAAATTAAATTTTGGTACGGTACCATACTTTTATATTAGGTTTTTCCGAGGGCTTAGGCCTAACACATTTTCATATTATCTTTAGAGCTCTCGATAACTGAAAGTACCGTATTGACAACCTTGTTACGAAAAAGAAATTTTAGTACCATAGGCTACTTTTTTATTAGGTTTTGCCGAGGGTTAAAACAAATTTTCTCATGATCTTCAGAGCATATAGGCCTAGAATCCTAGATTCAATATTTAGGCTACCTTCAAATATATCAACAAATTTTGTGGTATTAAAATAACATTGAACCCAAGGTTTGTGTAGGCTATTTTGGATTTGTTATTCTTCTAGGCCCTATAGGCTATAGCCACGACTCTTTCATTGTTGGAACTTGACTGCACATCAAAAAGTAAATAGGGCCTACTAGCCTAGCCTAAGTAACATATACTTTTGGTATTTGCAAGGGAGCCTAGCGACACTTTCGAAAATTCGATAGGCTACGGCAACTACGATTAGGCTAGGCTATTTGCCTTTTGCCCTTTTCGGTAAATGAATTCGGTCAATAGGCTATACAGGAGACGCAACAATATAGGCTAGGTAGCAAATGTATAATGGTAGTTTTGGGTTCCTATCCAGGACCTATCGATAATATTCAAGACCTCTTTCGCAGCCCTATTAGAAATAATTTATTAGGGAAAATAGGGACCAATAGACTCGCCATATTTTTTTCATTATAAGCCTAGTCCGCATGGAGGAATTTCGTTATCGACACTTGAAAAAACCCGATTACACCGAAAAATAACACAAAAATAATGTCTCGAATGTAAACAAAGCATTGCACCCAATGAATCCTTCGACCTGGTTCCTCTTCTTCTTGTTTTGAAAGATGCGGTGAGTGAGATTCATCCAATAAATGGCTTGAACGTTACTCACAAAAACGATATTATATTAGATTATATTAGATTAGATTAGATTAGATTATATTAGATTATATTAGGGTTAGGTTAGGTTAGGTTAATCTAATCTAATATAGACTGTCTTCGTGGTGCGATGTATAAGGTGTTGATTTTCGGTGTGAGCATCCTGGGTTCGAATCCACGGACTGCCACATGTGTTTGTAAATTTCATTAATCGATTTTAGGAGTATGGTTGGTTGTTGGAAGGAACATAATAATATTTGTACATTTTGGAAGCGTGCATGGCCTCCCCACAAATTTCGGAAAATATTAAGGAAACCACCCACCAATTATTTTCATTATTTAGTTTTTAGTTTTAGTTTATTTGCATCAATATATAGTGATTGACATTAGTTTCAACCTCCGCAAAAATCGTTTTCCCCTTTATCCAACGATCTTAAGACACGGCGCCCGATAGTGGGGAGGGCTATGAAGATCAGGGAAAATGTGGGGTTAAAGACATAAAAAGGCGATATAATGGCTTTTATGATAAAAGTTGGCTCGGGTTTTGTTGTTTTTCAACTTGAGAAAACCCCAAAATGAAAAAACCCGAGCCAAGTTTTGGCAAAAGTTGGCTCGGATTTTAAGATTTTTCAGCTGCATAAAAGACAGCAAGTGCAAAAAAGAAGTTGGCTCGGGTTTTCTTGTTTTTCAACTTAAGAAAACCCCAAAATGAAAAAAAATCGAGCCAAGTTTTGGCAAAAGCTGGCTGGGATTTTAAGATGTTTCAGCTTCATAAAAGTCAGAAAGTGGCAACAAAAAGTTGGCTCAGGTTTTCTTGTTTTTCAACTTGAAACCCCCAAAATGAAAAAAAAACAAAAAAAAACAGTCAAGTTTTGGCAAAAGTAATTGGATGATACATGGGATAGAAAATGAACTTAACCAGTAAGCTCATTATCCATTATCCAACAATTAAGCAACATTAAAGATTTTAGCCTAACCTACCAACCTTACCTAACCTAACCTAACCTAGTATTATGGGCGGGGGATGCCGCCCCCACACCCCCGCTGGTTGGATAGTACATTGGATAGAAAATTAGGTAAATTCCTAGTGTTAATTAGACTGAAAGGCAGGGAGAAAGAGGTCCGCCGAGTCGTGTTGTGTGCCGTCTATGGGGAGGTGAACCCTGGACAAATATCGTTACAGGTTCTAGGTTCTGTATCTCCCTTAATAGAATTTTTCGAGGGTTGACACTTATTTTAACATGGAGTATAGGTTATATTACATCCTAAATGAAATTAAAAAAATCTGTGAAAATTCTTGGGTTGTTTATATAATAGAAGTTACTGTGGGACACGTAATATGTTGAAGGGGGAGCTCTGCCCCCTCTAAACACCCGTCACTTATGTCATCATAATCTGTTGTACTTCATAGGGGGTCCAATTAAGGAGAAAGTGAATTAACAGACGAAATTAGGCCGCAAACTACAATAACATAGCGGCCCGCCGTTTATGGGAGACTTTTTACACATAATTTTCAATGTTAATTTTCTCCCTTAATCGATTTTTCCAAATTATCAAACTTACATACAAATGAAGTACAGTTTATAGGGATTCCAACATGCATTTCAAAATTGTCATGAAAATTGGTGGGTGGTTTGCTTAATATATACCCAAATTTCCTTACCTACCGTACTGTAAAAGCGCGATTCACCCAATAAATGGCGCCGTTTGACGGAGTATCTTCAGATTAATGAATAATGGGTAAGTTAATGCAAATCCTCCACTCAAACCATGAAAAACAACAATTTAACACTAGGCTAGCCTATATTCCTTGGAAAAAATATAAAAAAACTTGGTAAATAAGGCGGCTCTAGCTGTCTTGAATGTTACGGTACCTTTTTGGTTAGGTTAGCCTAGCATAATGAAAAATAAAAAAAAATCCCAAGAAAAAAATGAAAAATCCCAAGATTTTTTTTTCCCGTGGATAAAAAGTACCGTATATAGAAATGAAGCATATGATGATTGGAACCCAAAACTACCATTAGAAATTTGTTACCTAGGCCTATATTGTTGCGTCTCCTGTATATATACCATTAATTCAATTTTAGCACCCATTTGTTGCGGAAATGTCTCGTTTTGGCAATTTGGCCATAGGCTACCCCAGTCCCCAAGTCGGTACACAGGATTATACCATCATAAACTCACAAAGACTGTATGGTACTATTACCGAAACTACCACTAGCCTAATTATTTCTCAATATTTGAAGGTTATTATAGAATAAGGGTGCTGCAAACTTTGCAAAGATCATATTAAAATGTGTTTCAACCTCCAAAGATACATTTTATGTGCACTAGGCTATATAAAGTACTGTAAAAACAAAAACAAATCCCTAGCCTATAACTCTCCCTATTGACGGCAGTGAAACTCTTATTAAGCCCCTTACTGTTGTTGTTGCCCAAGCTGCCTGGCCGAACAGCCCCAAGGCCTCGAGCAAGGCCAAGGCCATAACTGAGCGCCCCCACAGAACCCTCCCTGCCGACCACAATAAAGCCTGGGTGACCGAAGCCACTCCATGGCGGGGAGCTGAGGAGGGTGCAGAAACGCCCGAGAAACCAAAGCCCCACCCAGGGCCCTGTGCCCCTCAGCAATTATGAAAAGAAAGTTGAGGGGCAAAGGAAAAATGTGACGCTTTGGCTTCCAATCTTGGTAGACTGGGAGGTCAATCCACGAACGAGATGCCGCCACTTGAGATCTAGAAAATATATAAGTAAAAGGAACAGTCAGAGTAAGCTATGGGTATGGCAGAGATGGCTCAGTTCTCACTCTGATAGACCAGCCCATCACCACTTACTGTTAAAATAAAGGGGCTTACCAGCCCCTTACTATTAGCCCCTTCAGACTCATATGATGCAGAGGTTGCCAGATTAGCAATAAGAAATAGAATTCTCTCACTCTTATAATTACCTCTCCAAAATTAGTTTTCTGCCCACAGCTAACTCAAAGACAACTGCAGAGGTTGAAGTAACTAAACTAAAGGTTTCTAAATACCCCTGATGGTAACAAAGGCTTTAAAGTATCCCTAATCGGCTCAAAATTGTGTCATATGTCGGAGAGGGTTAAAATAGATGCTGATTTCAATAAGTCATGGGGGAGTGAGGGGGGGGGGGGGGGAGGGGGGCAAAGCCCACTCTCAACCAATCCTGTATCCAAAGGCAAAACAAAAAAAATATATATATTTACTCTGAAAATGACTTAGGCCTACATCTGAGTGTTTTAAGATTGTTGGATAGCCTAATGGGAGAAATAAAATTTTCCGGGGATTGTAACTAATTTCGGGATGGATGTAGAGTTCGGGCGTACGGTTGTCATGTTTACATAGGGCGATCGCCGCAGTTAACTTCGCGTCTATTTTTTTGGTTATTTGGCCCTTCTGGCAATATATATGATGATGACAATATGTCATGGGGGGGTGAGGGGGGCAAAGCCCCCCCCCCCTCAACATATTATTGTATCCAATGGCATTCAAAATAGAAGGGAACATGATTGCAAAGGTCCGATGCTTACCCCGCCCCCGCCGCCATCATGTTTACATTTGTCGATCGCCGTGGTTATAGTTTGTGTGTATATTGACGGCGATTTTTTTCGGTAATTTGCCCCCTGCTGGCAATATATATGATGATGACAATAATATTATGTCATTGGGGGGGTGAGGGGGGGGGAAAGGCCCCCCGCCCCCCTCAACATATGATTGTATCCAAAGGCAGTCAAAATAGACGGGAACATGATGGCAAAGGTCCGACGCCACTACGCGTAGTGTAAACAAGGCTGGTGGTATGCCCGCACTTAACATTTTTGCCCTAATTTCAACTACGGTACTGTATAATGATGAAAACTACCTAAAACCAAAAAGAAAAACCATGGGAAAATTAGTGGTACAGTAGTTTCGGTTATATTTTACGACTATAGGCTATACCGGTATGGTACAAATATTGAGATATCTCGCGCATGTGTCAATCGGAGAAAAAAAAAACTTTTCTTAATTTAACCATAGGCTAGCTAATAGAGATATTTGGGTTTCTGGTGCTCATTTCTTGTTATGTTAGATGTTCTAGGGCGATTGTGGTGATCATAATGTTTCACTGCCAATATTGGAGGCAACTGTTGTCCAAGCGCGCTTTGTTTTTTCACATGCAGAAGCGACAACCGATGACGCCCGGGCGTCAAACTCGCGTTCGGAGATGACAAAGCGACCTCCTATCTATCTATCTATTGCCTGACGCCGTGATCCCCGAAGGGGTGGCCATGAATGAACCGCCCCCATGCACCTCTGTCCCCAGTCAGTTGACGCCCCTTCCCCCAACCAGCACCGCCTTCGTTCATGTACTTCCTCACTCCATCCTTCCACCTCTCATTTGATCTACCTCTCGCTCTCATACACCCTCTTAGTCATTCTCTCGCTTTCCATACGTTCCATATGGCCGAACCATCTCAAGTTGTTCCCCTTCACACTCTCCAGCACATCTACCTCCACACCACACCTCCTTCCTACTTCCTCATTAGTCTGTCCATCCCTCCATGGAACTCTGCACGCACTCCTTAAGTAATTCATTTCCACTGCTCTCACTCTTGGTCTGAGTCTCTCAACCAACGTCCATGCTTCGCTTCCGTAAGTCAGTGTCGGGACTACCACACTGTCATGCAAGGACTTCCTCACTTCCACACTGACCACCCTATTTCTTGTTACTGCTTTTAGCATTCCTACAACCCTCCTCCCCTGTTGTACCCTCTCCCGCACTTCTTCATCCATAGTCCCATCTTTACTCAACACACTGCCCAGATACTTAAAAGAGTTGACGATCTCCACAGCCCGACCGTTCAGCGACCTTAATTCCATGATTTTATTGATTTAGCAATTTTGTTTATTTTTAATCTTATTATGTTCATTGGACCCCTGCCGAAGGATAAGTCAGAAATAGAAAAATTTGAGTGCGTAGTGTGCAAAGGCGAGCTTGTGTTAAGTGATGATCCTGTGGCTGTGAGTTTTGGAAATCAGTCTTTGGAGCTGGTGAACAAGTTTTGTTACCTAGGAGATACCATCTCTGCCGGTGGTGGGGCCGAGGCTGCCACTGTTGCTAGAATTAGGTGTGGCTGGGGGAAGTTCAGAGAACTGATGCCAATCCTGACCATGAAAAGAATGCCTCTCCTCCTGAAGGGAAAGGTGTATGCCTCATGTTTTAGAAGTGCAATGACGTATGCCTCAGAAACATGGGCCGTTAAAGTAGAGGATGTCAACAGAATGGAGCGTAATGAGATGAGAATGGTGAGATGGATGTGTGGGGCCAGGCTACAGGATAGAATAACAAATGTTGAGCTGAGGAGACGTTTAGGTATAAAGAGTATTAGTGAGGTGATGCGTACAAGTAGACTAGGATGGTATGGACATGTGGAGAGAATGGATGAACAAAATTGGGTGAAAAAATGCAGGTCTGTGATTGTGGATGGAGCTGCACCAAGGTGTGGACCGAGGAAGACCTGGGATCGGACTATACGCGCCGATCTCAAATCCAAGAACTTGAGAAGTGAAGCAGCCCTTAACAGGGTTGCCTGGAACGCCGCCATTAGGACAAGAGACTGAAACTGCACTTATGTGTGGAACACTTAGTCTTAAAATTTTATATTTAATAGTGGCCCCAGAATCATTGACGATGTTGCCTATTAGTATAATAGTCTCCATTCAACACCCACGTCAGTCGTTTGAATCAACCGCCGCGAGGAATAAAGAGATTCATCTTCATAAGTGCAACGCTACTTCTTTTATGGTGTCGTCACAGATCGGGTACCCGCTACGAAAAAACTTCGAAAAAATAAGAGAACAAAAAAGGGAAAAGAATTTTCCCATCTTAACACTGTTATTTACACACTTCCCACATTCGGTGGATTTTCTTGCGTTGTGGCTTCTTGCCGTCTCTCGCCAAGCGCAACGATTCCTCCTTCTCTTTCTCGCGGGCCTAACGTCAACACCAGTTCCCCCGCGCTCCGGCTTCATTCGACGCTCGCTCTCCTCTAGTGAGTCTTTTGCTCATTTGTATGTATCTGCGAGTTAGTGAGCAGGGTTAGACTAGCTAGCACGGGTTGTGTTATGATTGGCCCGCAGGAAGTGTTAAAATTAGGGTACATTTAGGCGCTTTTACTCGTGTTAAATTTTTCCACCACGCGTGGTGTTTTCTGTTTGTTACTAGGCGCCTTAGTATTTGCTTTTTACTTAGTTAGGAGGCTTTCCTGTAAGTTTCTGGCTGTTCCTCGGGACGGCTTGAGGGTCTACGGATCCTGTATTTGTTGCAGATGCGCCAGGGTTAGACTCGCCCCACGTGGTTGTGGCGTCTCCCCGGCTTGTGAGCCTGTGGAGAGGCCCTCGTGGGTTTTTTTTCTCCTCGCCCTTCTGGCACGGTTCCGTTACTTGTGTGATCTGTTTACTTTTCCTGGATAAGCTGTTAGGTTATCTAGTTTGGGGGGGATGTTATTACTACTGTGTTTGTTTGTTTTTATTCTCATCCCTTGTGAGTTGTGGTCTCCCAGTGGTTTGTGTGCCACTTTCCTGGGAGTCCGGCAACGTGTTCCTTGTACTCACCTAATTGTACTCACCTAATTGTAGTATACAGGATTTGAGCCTAAGCTCGTGTTGTCCTGTCTCTCTCTCTACATTTATCCAATTTTGCTTTAAAAGTTTGGATATTTCTTGCTCCCACCACCTCCCCATCCAACTTATTCCAACACTCAATGCTTCTATACGGGAAGCTGAACTTTCTTACATCAGACTTACATATAACTTTCCTCAACTTACAATCATGACCCCTGGTTCTTCCCTCGTCCCTCACCACAAAATCTCCCTTGTCGATCTTCTCAAAACCTTTCACACACTTAAACATCATGATCATGTCACCTCTCTCTCCTCTCCCTCAGCATTGGCAGCTTTAGCCTCTCCAATCTCTCCTCATAAGGCAGGTCTCTAAGGCTAGCTATCATCTTAGTGGCAACTCTCTGAACTCTTTCCAGTTTTTTATTATGTTTTATAAGGTGTGGGAGTGCAGGTGTGGGGGTGCTGGGTTCTTCGCGGCTGTGCTTTGCTACGAGACCGTTCCCCCTCCCTCTTTTCTGTGCTCGCCGGCCTTCGGTTGTACCCGTTGGGAAGGTCCGCCGTATCGGCGGAGCTTCGAGCTCAGGTCTCCCGCGCCGGGCCTTTACGTCAGTGGTGTGGCTATGCCACGGCCTCTTGGTCCACGGTCCCTCGGGTATCCGGCGGACGCCGTCGTAGAGGTTTGATAGTGCTGTCATCCCCTCGGACTGTGCCTCCGCCTTCGGCGGCTACGAGAGCAGGAAGTCCTCCGGCGGGTGGTGTTTTCTTCAAAGTCACACACCGATTCCCGCCGTTCGGGGTCCCACCCCAACCCCTGGTCTGTTACCCTGGTTCGTGAAAGGGGGTGGGGGGGGGGTGTTAGTGCGGTCGTTTACCCCGCCGTAATAGATCCTGACGGACACGGTACGTGTTTCCAGCAATTAGCACTATTACCTTAATAAAGTTTACCCCACCTTGCCGGCGGCTCAGTTGGTAGACTCCTCGGCGACTGCTTGTGTGTTTTAGAGCACGGAACGGTCCGCCGGGTGAAGGACCTCTGTGCTACGGCATACGCCGTCACGGAGGACTTGCATGGGTGGTATTCCTTTCTCATGTCACCAGGGGCATGAGAGGGGGATATCCACACCCTCTTAGGAGTGATAAGACGGAGGAGGCGGTGGTCTCCTATTCTTATTACACCGGGAGGTAAGGATAGGTAGAACTCTCCCTATATATCCTTATGAGCATTGATTCCTGGAAATTTTCTTCCCAGGAGAACACTCAAGACACCCGGCTGCCACGTCGTTACCGCCGGGGAGAGGAGCCGACATCATGCCTCTGTTTACAGTCTGCTCAACCCCTTCTTGTCTTTTGCTACCTATTCCGGCTCACGGCGAATGTATCAGATGTGTTCAGTGTTTCAACAGAAACTCCTTCTTGTGGGCATCTCGTACATGTCCGGTTTGCTCTGTATTATTGGAAGAATGGCTAGCGGCCCAAGATATGTCTTGTTTACGCACTCTCATTGAGGTAAAGAATAAATTTAAAACATATGCTTCTCAAGTAGCAAATTAGGAAATGTCATGTGATAATCCGGAACTATTAAGAGTAGTCCAATTATATTCTTGTGATGATCAGGTAGCTCACCAGTCATATGCCTCCCCTATTCCCTTGCTGACCATTGGGTCTCCTATGTCCTCCACACTGAGCTCCTCTCCCCCGGCGAAGAAGAGCCGCTTAATGTCACCAGAACGCCACCGTCAGACCCAGCCGGCCTCCACGGCGGGCACCCTGAGGAGCAGTGACAGCACGGACTATCTGCCGGACAAGATACGCCGGCTCTCGAGCCCACCACGACGTGTGTTAATCTCTAATGAAACTCCTTCGGCGCCAGTAGATCTGGCAGAATCGGTAGTATCGGATCCGGCGACCACCTCTGGCTTACAAACTGGTAGCCCTGGAGTGCGTTCAGTCTACCCAAATGCGCAAACGGGATAGCTCTACTGAACGTGATCGCCTCTGATTCGACTAATCACGTTTGTGATTGTTTGCAATCAGACGGCGATCACGCTAACACTCCCTGGAGGTGACTAGCGAAGCTATCATAACAGTAAGCCTAAATCTCACCTCGACATTATATTATCATAATTAAGCTTAATTAGCCTCCCTCCATGTTATATATGTGTCGCAATATAAATGATAAGGTTGCACACCTATAAAAATCATAGTTATCATGACAATGTTGCTATATATAACATAAAACAAGCAACTTGGAGCGCAACCCTCGCAGCTACTTCGTCTAGACTTCAGTGCAGTAAGCATAGCCTAGCCGGTAACAACTTCGCCTTTAAATCCGTAAGCCTACTCGCAAGGGTTCGAGGCTCGACGAGTTAATGTTTTTTTTTTTTTTTGCGGTTTTTATCTAATTTGTTTCGTTATATATTGGTAATTTTACTATGCCAATGATATATTGTAATGGGTTATAACTTGCTGTACAGGTTTTTGAGCGTTTGTCTATATTATTGATCAATTAGGCCTATTATGTTTTGTATGCGGTTTGTATTTAATTTTTATAGTTATATTATAGTAATGTTACTATGCCAATGATAGCCTATATTTTACGGGTTATAGCCTAACTTGATGTACAGGTTTTTCGGCGCTTGTCTATATTATTGATTGATTACTCTATTTACTTTCTTAAAAACAATTTCTGAGGCATAATTGCATCAAAGTATGTTAGGTCAGTTAAGCTATGTCTAGTAGGGTAGCCTAACCACGCTATAGTTCAATTTTCAAATGTGATCTAATGATTAACAAATAATATTAATGAACCTTCCATAAATATAGGCTTGCAAATAGCCTATATACACATAGATTGTCAGAAAAAGAAAGTATGCCTATACATACATTGCCAGGAAGAGATAATAATTATAGCCTATATAGGCTACTATTTAATTCAGCCTGGCTACATAGCCAATATATATAAACTATAGGCCTATAGTTTATATATATTCATAGTCCTACATCGCCAGGAAAAGAACATCTACTTGTTATTTCCCCAATAGACTAACAGAGAATTGTTTGAAAATTACACGGGGAAGAAAGAGCTGCCTTTGCCAGATAATAACCGTAATAACTTTGTCAACATTTCTTAATAAGATTACAAGATATAATAGCCTGATGGTAGCCTAACCTACTGTCTGTCTTGAGCTTGAACAAGGCTGCTGACTGTAGCTGACAGTGTGACTACCTTAGCCAATAGTCTATATTGATGGATAATAATATCCAATAATAAAATGTATTGATTGAAATTAATAGACCGAAAAAACATATGTTACAGGCCTAAAACCTTCGCAGACATCGCCAACAAGATTTGAATTTCGTGCTCATAGCCACTGACCAAATCAGCGATGAGGATCAATGTTTGGCTATCAATGTTGTTCAGTCTGCGCGATCATAAACAGGATTGCCCAAACAGAAACAGGATTGCCTGATAGGGTAGACTGAACGCGCTCCTGGTCTCCCTGAACCGGAAGCCGATCCCCCTCACTGTGCACCTTGACTAAGACAATCTGTACACGTTAGGCTCCAAGGTTCAAAGTTAGTTTTATCACACACGCAGACTCACCAAGCAGACATGATTCATACTGCTACTCAGTCTCCAGGGGTAAATATGTCACATGCGGTTATGACCATAAGGTCTCACGCGACACTTCCGGCTCCGTCTACGGACCAGCCCGACTTAACAACCACCCTTCAGAATCCAGGGTCGCGGTATGCGCCCTACCCTTTAACAATGCCGCCACGTGACCTGAAGTCACCGGCCGGCGGTTTCTCTCACCCGGGTACGGCTAGTAGCGGTCTGACACATACGTACACTCATACGACACAAACGACCACCTTCACACAGGCTGACCCTAGGTTACAGACTGACCAACATAATAAGCTAAACACACAATCCACTACCAGCCTAACACCTGTACAACTGAATGAATTGTTGCAAAAGGTAATGAATCAGTGTGCCATTAAACAAGGTAAAACCCCGACTCCAGCTCCGGGACCACTTCCCAGTACTGTATACCTAAGGCCCCCTCTCTTACCAATGTAGGCATTTCCTCCCCGGTAGCCCCTAGGGTCCCCTCTAATATCAATGTCGACACTCCCTCTCCGGTAGTCACCGCCGCCGGGCCAGAGACGGCCCGCCAACTCGACTATCCGCAGCCTACGGGCCCAGAGCTACACGAACAGAGTCATGCCCGGCCGGCGGAACAAGAGTTTCAGCCACAGACCGTAACGCTTACCCCAGGGCCATGGCCAGACACATTAATCCAACCCCCACCCTCGAAGCAACTCCTTGGCTTAGGAGACATAGATGAGTTCAAGCCCCTCAATACAACCTCCCCTTCCGCCGGATGACCTAGACAAGGACTACTGGCGGAACCTTAGGTGACAATTCCTCCTGGCATGAGATCCCCTTTGATTAGATTAGACACAGAGTCAAGAGCACCTAAATTTACGTAGTTCTGTGAGCTCAGGGGATACCCAGCCTTACTTGTCCCCCACACTAGACAGGACCCATCCGGGTAGTAACCTGCCGGGTCCATCTTCTATCCCCCAGTCTATCTATCTATTGCCTGACGCCGTGATCCCCGAAGGGGTGGCCACGAATGAACCGCCCCCATGCACCTCTGTCCCCAGTCAGTCGATGCCCCTCCCCCCAACCAGCACCGCCTTCGTTCATGTACTTCCTCACTCCATCCTTCGACCTCTCATTCGGTCTACCTCTCCCTCTCTGTCCCTCCACCTCGCTCTCGTACACACTCTTAGTCATTCTCTCGCTTTCCATACGTTCCATATGGCCGAACCATCTCAAGTTGTTCCTTTTCACACTTTCCAGCACATCTACCTCCACACCACACCTCCTTCTTACTTCCTCATTAGTCTGTCTATCCCTCCATGTAACTCTGCACGCACTCCTTAAGTAATTCATTTCCACTGCTCGCACTCTTGGTCTGAGTCTCTCAACCAACGTCCATGCTTCGCTTCCGTAAGTCAGTGTCGGGATTACCACACTGTCATGCAAGGACTTCTTCACTTCCATACTGACCACCCTATTTCTTGTTACAGCTTTTAGCGTTCCTCCACCAGTCTCGAGTAGTTAAAGTACCAGGCAGGCTCTGGCTTCCGGTTACAGCCGTAACACGAGGTGAGGAACATAAGTCAATGCAAGGGGAGGTCCCGGTACCGGCGGAGTGGGCTATTGAAGTGAACCGTAAACATGTATTTAGGGCCAAAGATAAGAACGGTACAGTCTTGCAGGTTCCGATATATGCCAAACCGGATCCGGCCAATTTCCAATATTTTGTGTATGAGCCATGTCAGCAAGTTCCTCTTCCGGCAGATTCCCCGGTCCAGGAACCTCCTCACTCAGACGTTCCCATTTGCCTGAATTTTCATCAACGTTGTAGCCATTCTGGCTGTAGTTCTCAGCCTATATGGCAGGACCCCTCAAGTGAATTTCACAGGTGTGGACCTCATAAAGACCAAAGGGAGTTGAATCTGAGTGAGGTAGGGGACGGACCATGGAGTACGTGGGATCAGGAACTGCAACAATTTGCTAATGATATTACATCCAATCCCTTGTCCCCAATTCCTCCTCAACCCCTCCTCAACCCCGTATCGAGTTTGACTGGCTGGCACAACGACCGGGCGGAGTTCCATTTCCTATTTTTAATTTTCTTATCCCACCTCAATTCACGGCAGAGGATTTCTCCCGGCCTCTCATCGTCCCTGAACCTATTGACCTTCAATGTGAATTTCTGGTCAGAGACAAGGCCCACAGAGCATTTATTAGCTTTCTATTAACTAGGGACACGGCCCAGGCTATTGCCCAACCGTTGCCGAATCCCTCTCCACGAACTCAGGATTTGGTTAAGGTATTCCAACAATATCTCCTCCCCGCCCCGGCTCGAACGCTTACAGACATCAGAACAGGCTTGTTGGAGGCCGTCCGGTCACGTCAGCTCCTCAGTCTCGGTATGGCGCAGAAGTTACCTATGAATGCTTACTATAGAATATTGTTCTCCCCTGCCTTAACTGCGAGAGTATTTGATGAACAAACGGAACGTGATGTTCGAGTAATGTTGAGCCGCAAGAACAAGATAAACCGATAATTCTCCATGTTGGCCTCAGGCGGCGGGCAAACGGGTTCACCTCTGGCTCAGAGATTTAAAACAGTTACATATAGGACAATTGTCCTCCTTCCTCCAGTCCTCCCTCTGTCTTCCTCCCTCCCTCGGCCACGCTAGCGCAATAGGGATTCTGAGGTTCGACCAATGGTTAGTTCCCATGGAGGGCAGTGCCCCCTGAGGACTTCAGTCTGACTGACCGGAACCGGTCTACACTTAAGCACGCCGGACTTAGTCTTACGGCTTTCCACGGCGTGGCAGACTAGTCACCCCTCTCTGCACAAGGGATAAGGCAACTAACACATTTCATAGGGATATAGGACGACGGTCACCGGCCGGGGTCGGTTCCGCAATAACCATTTCCCCCCCCCCCCCCCCCTGGCGGAACCGCATCTGGAGCGCCCCTCATTTCATTAACAAACTGGGATCCGGAGGCGCCCAGCCTGCCGGCTGGCCGCCGTAGTATGTTAGTCCCATAACAGGTCTCTCCTAAGGTATATACTGTGTAACACCTTTTTGTCTACCTAGTTTAAGCCATCCCAGTCGGGCCCCTCCGGATAAGGTAAAATCCAGGGTCACGCATCATGTCTTTCCCTACCTAGGCTGAGCCAGCCCAGTCCTCGGCTGGTCCGTCTGCCGTAGTTATTGGGGCAATCACCCCAGCCGTGGAGTTAGATAATCCCGGCGGGAATTGAGCTCTTCAATCGGCTAGTGCCTATCGCTAGCTTTCGCCAGGGGAAGGTGCACTAAAACAGTTTTTTACTAGGGTCATAGCCGGCTCAGCAGCAAGTCACCATTTGTACTACACTAACTATTGCCGGCTTCGGTCGTTGTTTCCACCCTCCTTTAGAATCCCATGGTCAGCAAACCAGCCATTCCGGACGCTATTGTCTGCCATCTTTAATCGTAATCTTGATCTTGGCCAATTGGCAGGCGTCCCTCAAATCTTACAGACGCATTAATGAATCTGCAACTCGGACAACCAGTCCTCCCCCAACCACCTGTTTTCAGACTACGTCTTCTCGGAGGTCATGTCAGTTTTTCAATTTTTTCCATCCGATTCCGCACCACCATTTCAGTCCCGCAATGGTCCCGCCGGTACATATCCTGCTACTAGCCAGTTCATTATTCTTATGAGATCAGCCGCGCTGTCCTTGAGCCTGCTCTGGCCCCCCCCGGTTATGGTCTAGTTCAGATTACCCCTTTACCATAGGTTCGAGTGCCGATTAGGCGAAAGTATCTGTTATTAACCCTCCAGCCCCGGCTATGTATTATATATATATTCCTCGAAACCCGGGTGTTTTGGCCGAAAAACGTCTAGGCTAGGCTACCGTATATTCGTTAATCAGACTGCTTCCCGCATTCCTGCGAATCCCCAAGCGTAGCTGTGTTATTTACCTGTAGAATGGCATTAAGTAGAGCTCTCTAAGTCAACTGGTTGAGCTGTGATGATGATTTCATTGGAGATAACTTTATGGCCAAAACAGCCACTTTACACCACTTTTCGATACTTAACAACAACATACAGGCACACACGAACAAGCGACGCTCTCCTTCTTGTGGCCGGAGATGCGGAGCGTCGGTCCAGCCGGCTGTTGTTTACATGCGTCGGACCGACGCCTCGCACACCAAGCTCACAGGCTTTGACCTCATGGGTGTTTAAGAGCCCTTCCGGGCAGCTCGTGTATGCTTTTTTATGGGCGTTCAAGAGCCCTTCCGGGAACAGAGGGTTAAAATAAGGTCAACTTTTCTTTATCATGTTTGTGTACCGGATGGGTCTCCGAGATGGGGGGGGACGGCAACAGCCTGTCAAACTTCCGGATCGCCCCAAGTATAGACCTCGTTACCCTCCTCAGGTTTCTACGGGTTCCGGCGGCCTGACTGACAGAACTGAGTCACGCACTGACCTGCGCCGGGTAGGCGGGGCTCAGAAATACACATAGTTTTTTTGTTTTACCAAATTAATAATAAGAATCCGAGGGGGAAAGATCAGTCGAACTGAAGTGCCATCGAGACAATTTGTCATGGCACAAAGTGACTTCCCCGTATTCTCTACAATCTCCATTTTCAAGAATTTTTAGTTTTAAGTATGCCCATAGACACACCACTGTTGTTTGTATTCCTCATTTTATGTACTTTGATGGTTCCCGCCCTGGAAGGCTTCCGATGAAAAGGGGGGGGGGGAATATGTGGATCCCAGTACAAGGAAGGAATTCCCCCCTTAACCCTTCCTGCCCGGGCAGCATGTTATAAGGACACCGCGGCAGATGGGCAGGAACCCGGGTGTCCTTACCTGGCCAGTAAGCTTGAAAACCTATTCAGCTTGGTCTGAACGCCGTGCGTCCGACGCATGTAAACAAAGCCGATCGTTGCATCACCGCACCTCCGAAAACAATAAGGAGACGTCGGATCAATGTTATTGTTGTGACGTCAGACGAAATTAGTGTCTGAAAAGCTCCGATATTGTCAACATCGCGGAAAAATTCGCTCCACGGAAATCGTCATCACAACTGAACCAGTTGACTTAGAGAGCTCTACTCAATGCCAGTCTACAGATTGGAAACCGCACTACGTTTAGGGATGCGTGGGAAATTTCTAGCAGTTAAAATAACAAAAATACGGTAGCCTAGGCCTAGACATTTTTCGGCCAGATCGCCCGGATACGACCTCCGTCCTTAGGAGAACCTGCCCGGGCCACGAGGGTTAAACAGGATTGCAAGTGGATTCGAGGGCTAGCCTAGACGCTGTTTACGCCGGGCTGTGCCCAAAATTAGAAATGTACGAGCTGAGAAGCTCAGGTTGTTTGATTTAGAAAGTTAGATTACTGAATTCAAACTTAAGTTGCTTGATTTAGAAATTTAGGTTCCTTAAATTTAAACCTTCAGTTTTATGATAATTAATAAATGAAAGTTTTGAGTTTCCATCTTTGCAACTAGTTGCACTAGATTACTATAGATTTTAAATAACTGTAAATAATTACAATTGCTAACTGTCCAGTTTTGTCTTTTATAATAAATAATTAATTGTCCTATGGTCATATAATTTCAAAGTTCCCAGACTAGTTACACTAGACTCAGACGATCAGTAAAGATCGACTGGCAACTCCGATATGTCTCTGGCTAGTTTCACTAGCTTCAATAAAGTTAATACGTGTCAATACGACTACGCCCACGAACCTCGCTAAAGCGGCACAGGTTCCGGCTCGAAGTGATGAAGGGTTGTGCAATTAACTCTATCTCACCCCTTACAACACACACCTCATAAATGAGGACTCTGTTGTTGGAGCAGGCTTCTTTGAAGCAACGCACTGCTCACACTCTCTATATTTTTTACTAAATTGTATGCACAACTACTGTACATATACAAAGAACTTTTCCTGTTATGAGATTTCTGGATTTAACCATGCGGTTTTTAGGAGTTTGTGATACTGCGAATGTCCCTCTCCAGTCTTGGAATTCAGGCAACATCGTCAATGATGAAAGGGCCACTATTAAATTATAGGTTTGATTCCCGAAGGGAAGTAGAGAAACCTAATATTTAGTAAGGGCCCCGGAATCATTGACGACTATGTCCCTCCCAACCATCCCCTTCCCATTTGCTGATATTTTGAGTGATCTTGATATAGCATTGAAGGAGGAATTGTTGCGCTTGGCGAGAGACGGCAAGAACCCACAACGCAAGAAAATCCACCGAATGTGGGAAGCGTGTAAATAACAGTGTTAAGATGGGAAAATTCTTTTCCCTTTTTTGTTCTCTTATTTTTTACGAAGTTTTTTCGTAGCGGGTACCCGATCTGTGACGACACCATAAGAGAAGTAGCGTTGCACTTATGAAGATGAATCTCTTTCTTGCTCGCGGCGGTTGATTCAAACGACTGACGTGGGTGTTGAATGGAGACTATTATACTAATAGGCAACATCGTCAATGATTCCGGGGCCCCTACTAAATATTAGGTTTTCTTTACTTCCCTTCGGGAATCAAACCTATAGTATGTACAGTCTATACCTACTATTATGTTTATAAGATAGAATAAGTACTGTACTGTACTCTAATGATAAGTAAATTATTGTAGGCCTATATCGGCGATGTCGGCCACTCAGAATTTTTGGCGCTTCAAATTGAAATGTTTTGAAAGTCATAAACAACTTTACTTTATTTATTTATATATCCCATGGCCTTTCTGGGAATTGGGGAGGTTCGGATAATGACAGGTCTCGTATGGGGGAGATTACTGTATGTATAAATGCGTCCCACAACCGATATAAATTTACTAATTAATACGGAAATTCGGCGGGTGCCGCCCATAAGTAATTATTCCCATAAACTACGTTGTTTAAAATGTGCGAATTTGAAATTTGCGAGGTCACATGTCGCCCATAATCTCGCAAATTTGTAGGATGGACTGTACTACTACTTTCTATGTGTCATACAATTTTGAGACATTTCCTGGCGCTGGCATGGTATTTGAAGGGTTCTTTTTAAACATTATTAAATACGGTGCCTTCCGTGAGGCCTATCGCACTTTACGGGTTAATGATACGAAAGGCTTTTCTTTCTACTTTGTCTAGGAGTGTGGTGTGAGAGGATCCTCCCCACACATGTAAACAATACTCAATACAAGGACGCACTGTGCTCCTGTACAGAGCCAGAAGCTGCGCAGGGGTAAAGTACCCCTTGAGGCAGTTGAGCACACCCAGCTTTTGGGAGGCTGCCTTAGCAAGACTGGTAATATGGTCCCTCCAAGTGAGAGCAGAAGAAAAGGAGACACCGAGAATATTGAGAAAAGATGAAGGATTGATTTTTGTATTGTTGAAGTGTAATGGATAGTCCTCCGGAAGTTCCAAATGGGTAATAAGATGAAGAAATTGGGTTTTGGAAGCATTAAAGGTAACAAGGGCTTCTCTGCCCCAATTGGAAATAGTACCGGTAGTTAGATCAGAAGATAAGTGTTGCATTGCTTCATTACGTTTGTCTTTGAGGGATTGCTGGCTGAGGTGTTCAGGAAAACTAATTGAGTAGTGTAAGGTAGAGTCGTCTGCGTATGAATGAATGGGACTGGAGGTACAGTTGAGAAACTTGAGATCATTTATAAAAATAAGAAAAAGAATGGGAGAAAGGACAGAGCCCTGAGCAACACCAGAGTTGATAGGATGAGGAAATGAGCAATGGCCATCCACAACCACAGCTATGGAAATGCCGGAAAGGAAACTAGAGACAAAGGCACAGATGGAGGGATAGCAACCGAAGGAGGGTAGGCTAGTTTAGACATTAAAGATTTGTGCCAGACTCTATTGAAGGCCTTCGATATGTCTAGTGCAATAGAAAAGATCTCGCCGAAGTTCCAAAAGGAACCCAGTACGTGCCGGGATACAAGACTAACCTTTAACCTAACACCTAGTAATGCTAGTATATATATATATATATATATGTGTTCCTAGTACCCAGTACACTGAGCAGAATATGTGGGATACAACTTCAAGGCTAACCTTCACCTAATAATTAGTAAGTGTCCCTAGTACTACACAGTACGTGGGATACAAGGCTAACCCTCTGACCTTCATCTAACACCTCTTTGCCGCAGTGTTGCATCTCTCGCTATTCTACCGCTATTCTACCGCTATTACAATAATCAGTATTCCTCAGCCTCAGGGCTCTCTCAGTGTATACCACCTCAGGCTCCTTCTCTACGTAGAGTACGTAGCACCCGTCTTGCAACACAAGTTACACATTCCCATCCCTACTCTGTGCAACTCTCCAATCCAAGAGTGAAACGATATTCCCAAACTTTCTTCTATTCAACAGCTGAGCTCTAGAACTCTCCCTGAATCCATCTTCCCTTCATCCTATGACTTAAATTTCTTCAAACTCATTGTGGTGTGTGTGGTAAGAGTTGTGTTAGCGGGCGTATCGTCCGCTTTGTTTACATAGTTGCACGCTCGCAGTTACATTAGAGTCTAATTTGACTGCTGTTATTTGCCCCTGCTGGTAATATATAGGCTATGATGATGACAATAAGTCATGGGGGGTGAGGGTAGCAAAGCCCCCCTCAACCCATTATTGTATCCCACGGCCGGTAACAAATCAATTTACCCAACACCTGGTCATGGGATACAATAAGGGGTTGAGGGGGGCTTAGCCCCCCTCATCCCTCATGACTTATTGTCATCATCATATATATTACCAGCAGGGGCAAATAACAGCAGTCAAATTAGACGCAAATGTAACTGCGAGCGTGAGACTATGTAAACAAAGCGGACGGTACGCCGCTATCACAACTCTAACTGCGTGTGTCGAGGCATTTTGGCTCGAACATTCCTAGATTTTGGCCCTGTCTCTCTTTCAACTCTGGGGGAGGCACTCGTCACAGGCAGTTCTGCCTTTTGTCTCTCTCATCCACATAGAACAAAAATGTGTTCCTATAGTAGGCTACCCAGTACGGTACATAGGATACAACACCTAACACCTAGTATGTGTCCCTAACCTAGTACGGTACCGTACATGGGATACAAGACTAACCCTTACCTACCAGGTAGTATGTGTTCCTAGTACAGTTAGCTCGCCTAATACGCGCCTTCCTAATTCGCGAAAACCCTAATATGCGCCTACGCTACGGTTCCTAATACGCGTTTGGGGAGCCTTTTTACCTAATACGCTTTGACACCCATCATTTCGCGTGGCACCAGATATCATCATATTATGAGGATATTACTTGCCACATAGATTTAATTTCAAACCATAGTCATATTTAGCATAGCCTAACTCATCGTCATGTTTCCGTGGCTTTCGTCAGATACGGCACTTGACTTGACACTGTTTTGATTGTCCCGGGCATTCAATTCCTTCATCATTTCCACCAGGCCCACCGTCGCTATCACTGAATGCACTAGAGAACTGTACCTAGTAAGTGGGATACAAGACTAACCCTTACTAACAGGTAGTAAGTGTTCCTAATGCCTAGTTTATTCCATACCTACCACCTGATCCTTGGTCATTAATCTGTCCTAACCTAGACCTAGTACATTGGATAGAAGATTAACCGTCACCGAACACCAAGTATGTGTCATTAGTCCTATTCTGAAAGGGTCCCGTATTATTGATGTTGGAGAGTATGGAATTAATAGAGGAGAAATTATTAGAAATACAGTATATAATCGTGGAAGTATCGGTACCCGGTAAGTTAGGTCGCTCCAAGGCCCAGGCGTCGTCGGTCGCTTCCAAATGTAAACAAAGCCTGGTCCGACAACAGCTTCCGCCAATATTGTCAGTGAAACAATATAGCACCACAATCGCCCTAGAACATCAAACACCACATAAATCGAACACAAGAAACCCAAATATCTCCACTATCTATGGTTAAATTTAAGATAAATATTTACGTATGGTCCCGTTAAAATATCCTCAAGTAACCTATTAAAAACTGTTCAGGGGACTGGTTAGAACTTGTAGGATGTTTAATTGAAGTGTGGAAATCAGTATTTACTGAGAAATAACAGTCTTAAAATGCGCTATGGGTCACCCAGGGTCCCTCCCTTCTCTTTCCCAGGTAATATTATGTTATATTATATTAGGGTTAGGTTAGGTTAGGTTAGGTTAGGTTAATCTAATCTAATCTAATCTAATCTAATCTAATCTAATCTAATCTAATATTTGTACATTTTGGGCAGTGGGCGGGGCCGCGCGTAAGTGGCGGCGTACAGACCCTCCCGTAAAACATAGCGCATTTTAAGACTTTTATTTCTCAATAAATACTGATTTCCGCACTTCAATTAAACATCCTACAAGTTCTAACCAGTCCCCTGACCAGTTCTTAATAGGTTACTTGAGGATATTTTAGCGGGAACATAGGTAAATATTTACCAAATTTAATAAACGCAAATCGTAGTAGTTTCGTCGTATCAAATTTTTAAAAAGTGGCGCTAGGCTCCCTTGCATATACAGTACCCTACTTTTTACGTATTCATGCTTAGAATCTAATTCATAAAAGCTATACCTGTACATTATATCCAAAATAATAAAGAGTTACCGTGTACTTCTTACCTATTCAAATTAGAGAATTTCTACCGCGACCAGATGCTAATTTCCAGTACGGTACATTTTTGCCTGATGGGAAACACTCTAGCTACGGTAACATTGTGATAAATAAAACTGAAATTACATACTTGTTCGCAAAATTAATCTAATGTATAAAAAGTAAATGAAAAAAGTTACTGTGGTAATACCTGTACAATACTGTAGTTGTGTTAGCGGGCTCACCGTCTGCTTTGTTTACATAGTCGCACGCTCGCAGTTACATTTGCGTCTAATTTGACTGCTGTTATTTGCTGAAATTTGCCCATGCTGGTAATACATTACCGGTATACATGATGATGACTAAGTCATGGGGGGTGAGGGGAGCAAAGGCCCCTCAACCCATTATTGTATCCCACGGCTGGTAGCAAAACAATTTACTCAACACCTGGCCATGGGATACAATAATGGGTTGAGGGGCAAAGCCCCCTCACCCCCTATGAATTATTATCATCTATCTATCTATCGCCGGATGCCTTACTCCCCTTTATAAGGGTGGCCATACACAAAATGCCCCCAAGCTGAGTGACCTAGATGTGTGTGAATTTGTGTTTTGTTTTTGTATGTATTGTTTTCTGTTGTTTCGTCCCTGTTTGGGCTCTGTTTCGAGCCCCCCCCCCCCCAAAAAAAAAAACAGGATAAGGAAAAACATGGGGAATGGGCCTGAGTACATACATACATTAGGCCTACTCCCCTAGACAGGTTGCCGACCAACGCTGACAAGTCCCATCCACCCAGATTTTTATAAGGTTGTCTTCCCTAGATAGGTTGCCGACCAAGGCTAACGAGTCTCATCGACCCCATCATCATCATATATATTACCAGCAGGGGCAAATAAGAGCAGTCAAATTAGATGTGAATGTAACTGCGAGCGCGCGACTATGTAAACAAAGCGGACGGTATGCCCGCTACGGTAACACCGACACTTTTTACCTATTGATAATTAGAAGAAAAACAAATTTAAATACTGTACAGTAATTGGATTTTACTTATTCCAGGTTTGAAGCCAGTAGATAAAAAGTAAATGAATGAGTTACTTACGGTATTACCTATTCAATATTACTGTAGAGATTTTGGATTATAAGTGTGAGTTGGTAAATAAATATCTTGTTTACTGTTTACCTATTGATATGCAGTCCCAACAAGGAAAGAGTGAAAAGTAAATAAGTAACTAACTTTAGTGTGCTAGGTTAGGCTACCGACTTTCTAAACTCTAAAGTGGAACACATTCTATCCTATTCTTCTCTCTCAGAAATCACCATCTTAGGAGATTTCAATGTTCATCACCGCCAATGGCTCTCCTCTCATACTACTGACCAACCTGGTGAACAAGCCTACATCTTTTCTATCCTAAATGACCTAGAGCAGTTGGTTCAGCAACACACCCGTATCCCGGAGCGCTTCGGAGATCGGCCCAACATTCTTGACTTATTTCTAACTTTTAACCCTTCTTCTTATACAATACAGTCAATCTTTTAGAGAGGATCTTATGAGGACCTTCGCCTTCCACCACCAAGCCTCTTATGAGGACGCTCGCCTTTCCCAGGTTAATCGTGAACCCTAACCTCTGTAATTAAAGGGCTAGAGCAAATGGGCTGTAAATGTCCACACCTATTCCCTGGCTGACCCTTCCCAAATTGTAGAAATATTACCTCGATTAGTGATTACTCTATTCGTTTGTGAGTTATAGAGGTTAATGTTCAAGAGTTTTGGCCTACTTTTTTTGGAACAGGCTATATAGTCTCTAATTTATTACTCAAGGTATCCTTTTCATTACTTAGGGTTTCTTTTTCTATTACTCAGGTTTTCCTTTTCATTACTCAGAAGATCTCCACTTTTCATTACTTTGGTGACCCTATAGTGTCATGGCTTAGGGCTCCATTTCATTACTCAGATGGGTCTCATATTATCTTCTTTTCATGACAAGGGCCTCCTTTTCAATAGTTTACTCAGGAGTCACTTTCACCTTTTCATTACTTTGCATGGGCACCCATTTTTTATTACTCAGGAACTCCTTTTCATTACTTGGGTATTTTTTTTATTTTTATTTTTTTTCAAAACAAAAATCTTTATTCGAAATACAACCTAACTCACATTAGGCCTATATGCCATCAATTCTGTCTAAACTCACTTGAATTTTTTAATAAATATATTAATTGAACAACTTTCTTGTATGTAATCAAACTTAGACCACAAACTGCCAAGATAGAGTGATAATGTGCAGTAACCACTATTAATTAATTAACTAACTGAAGAAAATTGGAGTTACTTACCCCAAGCACTTAGATCTTACCTGGTTGGGGCTCCCCGATACAGAGTCAATGTCAGCAATATTTATATCTACCTACTATAATACGAGCCACTTATCTGTAGCACTGTGATCTTACCTGGTTGTCTATTCCAATGTGGGGTCCAGCCAAACACTGATTGGGGGAGGGCATGACCCAAACTAATCACAGATACAATAGTAGCCTACTATAATGTGTACATTTTAAATTTCAAGGAATATTATTGGTGTGACTGATATAATGTATCTAAATAAAAATGCAGGTCTGTGATTGTGGATGGAGCTGCACCAAGGTGTGGACCGAGGAAGACCTGGGATCGGACTATACGCGCCGATCTCAAATCCAAGAACTTGAGAAGTGAAGCAGCCCTTAACAGGGTTGCCTGGAACGCCGCCATTAGGACAAGAGACTGAAACTGCACTTATGTGTGGAACACTTAGTCTTAAAATTTTATATTTAATAGTGGCCCCAGAATCATTGACGATGTTGCCTATTAGTATAATAGTCTCCATTCAACACCCACGTCAGTCGTTTGAATCAACCGCCGCGAGGAATAAAAGAGATTCATCATTCATAAGTGCAACGCTACTTCTTTTATGGTGTCGTCACAGATCGGGTACCCGCTATGAAAAAACTTCGTAAAAAATAAGAGCACAAAAAAGGGAAAAGAATTTTCCCATCTTAACACTGTTATTTACACGCTTTCCACATTCGGTGCATTTTCTTGCGTTGTGGCTTCTTGCCGTCTCTCGCCAAGCGCAACGATTCCTCCTTCTTCTCTTCCTCGCGGGCCTAACATCAACACCAGTTCCCCCGCGCTCCGGCTTCATTCGACGCTCGCTCTCCTCTAATGAGTCTTTGCTCATTTGTATGTATCTGGGAGTTAGTGAGCAGGGTTAGACTAGCTAGCACGGGTTGTGTTATGATTGGCCCGCAGGAAGTGTTAAAATTAGGGTACATTTAGGCGCTTTTACTCGTGTTCAATTTTTCCACCACGCGTGGTGTTTTCTGTTTGTTACTAGGCGCCTTAGTTTTTGGTTTTTACTTAGTTAGGAGGCTTTCCTGTAAGTTTCTGGCTGTTCCTCGGGACGGCTTGAGGGTCTACGGATCCTGTATTTGTTGGAGACGCGCCAGGGTTAGACTCGCCCCACGTGGTTGTGGCGTCTCCCCGGCTTGTGAGCCTATGGAGAGGCCCTCGTGGGTTTTTTTTTTCTCCTCGCCCTTCTGGCACGGTTCTGTTACTTGTGTGATCTGTTTACTTTTCCTGGATAAGCTGTTAGGTTATCTAGTTTTGGGGGGATGTTATTACTACTGTGTTTGTTTGTTTTTATTCTCATCCCTTGTGAGTTGTGGTCTCCCAGTGGATTGTGTGCAACTTTCCTGGGAGTCCGGCAACGTGTTCCTTGTACTCACCTAATTGTACTCACCTAATTGTAGTATACAGGATTTGAGCCTAAGCTCGTGTTGTCCTGTCTCTCTCTCTACAGTTATCCAATTTGCTTTAAAGTTTTGGATATTTCTTGCTCCCACCACCTCCCCATCCAACTTATTCCAACACTCAATGCTTCTATACGGGAAGCTGAACTTTCTTACATCAGACTTTACATATAACTTTCCTCAACTTACAATCATGACCCCTGGTTCTTCCTCGTCCCTCACCACAAAATCTCCCTTGTCGATCTTCTCAAAACCTTTCACACACTTAAACATCATGATCATGTCACCTCTCTCTCTCCTCTCCCTCAGCATTGGCAGCTTTAGCCTCTCCAATCTCTCCTCATAAGGCAGGTCTCTAAGGCTAGCTATCATCTTAGTGGCAACTCTCTGAACTCTTTCCAGTTTTTTATTATGTTTTATAAGGTGTGGGAGTGCAGGTGTGGGGGTGCTGGGTTCTTCGCGGCTGTGCTTTGCTACGAGACCGTTCCCCCTCCCTCTTTTCTGTGCTCGCCGGCCTTCGGTTGTACCCGTTGGGAAGGTCCGCCGTATCGGCGGAGCTTCGAGCTCAGGTCTCCCGCGCCGGGCCTTTACGTCAGTGGTGTGGCTATGCCACGGCCTCTTGGTCCACGGTCCCTCGGGTATCCGGCGGACGCCGTCGTAGAGGTTTGATAGTGCTGTCATTCCCTCGGACTGTGCCTCCGCCTTTCGACAGCTACGAGAGCAGGAAGTCCTCCGGCGGGTGGTGTTTTCTTCAAAGTCACACACCGATTCCCGCCGTTCGGGGTCCCACCCCAACCCCTGGTCTATTACCCTGGTTCGTGGAAAAGGGGGGGGGGGGTAGTGCAGTTGTTTACCCCGCCGTAATAGATCCTGACGGACACGGTACGTGTATCCAGCAATTAGCACTATTACCTTAATAAAGTTTACCCCACCTTGCCGGAGGCTCAGTTGGTAAACTCCTCGACGACTGTTTGTGTGTTTTAGAGCACGGAACGGTCCGCCGGTTGAAGGACCTCTGTGCTACGGCATACGCCGTCACAGAGGATATTCCTTTCTCATGTCACCAGGGGCATGAGAGTGGGATATCCACACCCTCTTAGGAGTAATAAGACGGAGGAGGCGGTGGTCTCCTATTCTTATTACACCGGGAGGTAAGGATAGGTAGAACTCTCCCTATATATCCTTATGAGCATTGATTCCTGGAAATTTTCTTCCCAGGAGAACACTCAAGACACCCGGCTGCCACGTCGTTACCGCCGGGGAGAGGAGCCGACATCATGCCTCTGTTTACAGTCTGCTCAACCCTTCTTGTCTTTTGCTACCTATTCCGGCTCACGGCGAATGTATCAGATGTGTTCAGTGTTTCAACAGAAACTCCTTCTTGTGGGCATCTCGTACATGTCCGGTTTGCTCTGTATTATTGGAAGAATGGCTAGCGGCCCAAGATATGTCTTGTTTACGCACTCTCATTGAGGTAAAGAATAAATTTAAAACATATGCTTCTCAAGTAGCAAATTAGGAAATGTCATGTGATAATCCGGACTATTAAGAGTAGTCCAATTATATTCTTGTGAT
>CM064545.1:28975288-29055852 GCA_032716605.1 Paralithodes platypus
ATATAAGTAAAAGTAACAGTCAGAGTAAGCTATGGGTATGGCAGAGATCGCTCAGCTCTCACTCTGATAGACCAGCCCATCACCACATGACTAGAACCCAATCCTCTCAGCATCAGCTAGGAACGGCCCTAGAAAGCCGCCTTTGGCGGGGGGATAGCTCCCCTATTTCAACCCCTTTCGGGGTTGGGCACCCGCCCTTCCTTGCTTTATCATGCTTTATCAAGATTATTTTCAAACTTCCTTATTGATTCGGAATCGACTACATACTGGGGCAGCGCATTCCACTCATTTACCACTCTATCACAAAATGAGTTCTTTGCCTTTTCAAGCCTATTTCTTTCTTTGTAAATTTTCTTAGAGTGTCCTCTCGTTCTTGTTCCCTCCCGCATCAAGAAGATACCTTCACACACATCCTCATCATACTTTCCTGACACTATCTTAAAAGTCTCTATCATATCCCCTCTCTTTCTCCTATATGCCAGTGTCGGAAGTCCCAGTGTCCTCAACCTCTGTTCATAGCCCGAGTTCTTCAACGTTGGTACTAGCTTGCTAGCTCTCCTCTGCACTTTCTCCACTGCTTCTATATCCTTTACCATATATGGAGCCCACACCTGGTTCGCATATTCCAGGTGCGGCCTAACCAGCGCTGTATAGAGATTCCTGAATATTTCTTCGTCAAGTGACACAAATGTCCTCCTTATCAGCCCTACAATTCTATTGGCTTTGTTTATCTTTTCCGCTAAATGTTCTGAGAAATTTAACTTATTGTCTATCACTACTCCTATATCCTTTTCTGCATTCACTTCCTCCATCGCTTCATACATACTGTATCCTACCTTGTCTATCTTGCTAGTCCCAATCCGCATGTACTTGCATTTTTTTGGATGAAAAGGCATTAACCAATGTTCAGACCATCCCTTCATGCCGTCCACATCTCCTTGAAGTAAAATCACATCTTCCTTACTCCTCACTCTTCTATACAGCTGAGAGGGATCTTTTTGATCCTCCCTAGTTATGCTCCATTAGTTTGGATATATTAAAAAAAATCTTCCCATTAGTTTAGCGATAATAAGTTAATAAGGCCACATTTATATAAAACAAAATGTACATATTTAGCTTGAAGGAGGTCTGGGTGAGCAGTTTTTAGCTTGAAAGATGTCTGGGACGGCATTTTTGTTAGCCTAGGGGACAAACTAGAAATACAGTGCTTACTTACACACAATGGTTTAACATAATTTTCCATTACATAAATTGTACCGGCTCAGACGTGTTTGCCTAGCCACAGTTGGATTATAATGCAATAAAGTTCCGTCACAACACCACCCCTGTGGCTAAAAGCAAGTACAATTCTCTGTAATAATTAAACAAAATGTCATAATATCCCACAAGACGTCAGACCGGATAGTTTTCAATACAATAAAAAAATTGGAAATGGGTATGGAGTATGAGGGATGGAGCAAATTAAGATTTTTTTTATTTATACTGTGTTATAATCAAGTTGAGATTTAAGATTTATGAATATTCTAATCACTTTTTTCTCTTTCTCTCAGTGTTGACGCCCACCGCCCCACCACCAACAGCAAAGATTGTAGAAATAGCAACTAAAATCATAGAATTTGTCTGTTCTGAGGAAACCATCAATATTGAAGCCATGAGAAAGGCCTTCTTTAGTCAGGTAATATATGATGGTATTTTCATTTGGTGTTTTACAATTTGATAGATTTTCTTTGAGATTTGTTAATAATATTTGAAAATAGTTGGTCTACTGTATACAGTATTTGACATTTTGTTCATGCCATTAACCCTCTTCGACATATGACGCGATTTTGAGCCCATTAGGGATACTTTAAAGCCTTTGTTACCATCAGGGGTATTTAGAAACCTTTAGTTTAGTTATTTCAACCTCTGCAGTTGTCTTTGAGTTAGCTGTGGGCAGAAAACTAATTTTGGAGAGGTATTTATAAGAGTGAGAGAACTCTATTTCTTATTGCTAATCTGGCAACCTCTGCGTCATATGAGTCTGAAGGGGTTAATATTATTGAACATGTTAACTGCTTGATAGAACCATGATAATATTATGTTAAAAATATTCAAGTTTATGTACTGTAGCCTATGTAGTAAAAAATAGTGTTAACCTCTTCTGTACCAGCGACGTCTCCTTAATTATATTCTTGATATGATTAGACGATTTTATTCAGTTTAAAAAAGAGCCGACAGCAACTAACAGGCTTCGAACTATCACACTCCACCTTTTTTTACTGCCATAGATCCTTTTTAAGCTGCACAAAATCATCTAAATATAGCTGAAATCAAATTAAAAAGACGTCGCCGTTACAGAAGGGGTTAACGATAATTGTGGTAAGAAACTAAGATATATTGTCTGTTCATGACAGATGGAGAGAGCAGAGATGAGGTTACGAGGGACGGACATGTTCTTGAGTTTGGTCCAGAAGAACAGTTTCCTACCCTCCATCAGGCTCACACTCATCAACGGCTGGCTCGGTCTACTGCCCTTCACTCCAAAGAACTCGTTAGTATTGATGAGAGAGAACGTAGGAGTTTAGAGAGAGAGAGAGAGAGAGAGTAGTAGTAGCTTAGAGAGATAGAGAGAGAGAGAGTGAGAGTGAGAGTGAGTGAAAAGTAGTGGTCTGATTAATCTGCTCTACATAACTAACTAATTTTCGTCACTCACACTTTGTCTATTGCCTTTTGCTCATAAAAACTTTAATTTTAGTGTGATTATTGGTGCGTGGAAATGTAAGTGTGTGTTTGTAAGTGTAGGGTAAGACGGGGTAATTTCGCCGCAGGGTAATCTCGCCGCGGCACTAATAATTTGCATTCAAACGCCGATATCTCCAAAACTATTGCATGGATTCGGCTGCAGTTTGGTTTAGGTTGTAGAGCAGTTTTGGTTTAGTTTGTAGAGCAAGTTTGGCTTAGGTTTTGTTGTAGTTTCGCGGGGCCTGGAGCCGGGGCTAGCGGCGCGTCTGACGGTATGGTTGGGTGTGTGTGGGGGTGTTTGTGGGTGGTTTGTATGTGTGTATGTTTGTTTGTATGTTTGCGTGTGACACAGTGTTGGCAGTAGCCGTCAGCTGCTGCCTGGTACTTTGTACTAGCATCCTACATGCCGCACCCACACGAGACACGTCCACACCCACACTAAATACTTCCACACCCGTAGGTTAAAATGTAAAACTTGCAAACTAAACAAACCAAAATTGGGACAAGGACAATATAAAGTCAAATTAAATTATCAAAATCGCTATGTGGAAACAACGCTTACTAAAATGAAAATTATTAAATAAAAGAACACAATCCACCACATAGGGTGTACATCACTACATGAGCAAGTTAATCTGTTTCCCAAGCAAACCAATCGCACATATAACAACGCACTATCGTCACGTTAAAGGAAGTAGTCAAGTTTGGGAAGTCCGGGACGTTCTGGCAAATTTTACTAAACTCTGCATGAATAAAGAAACTACATGTTAAATGTCAAAATATTATTTAAAATCAAATTTGCAACATGACAAGACATTAACAATAGTAAAAAATACAAATATTGATAAGATATCTATACTATTACAAAATAATATATAAAATACAGTACAGCACTCACTAACGATAGTGCTATCGGGTAGGTACCTGTAAGCATAGCATGCCTCAAGTGACCCCTATCAATAACTACCCTACAAATAACCTACATTTATAGCACAAATAAACTAAGGAAATCGCAAAAGTAAGCAATTGATACTATCGACAATGAATACATATAATATAAAGAGAAATAATTGCAAAATATGAAGTAACAACAGATTTAAACAAAGAGTACTCTTTTAACAAGAACAATAAATTTAAAAAATCATCATATTAATAATAAAAAAAAAATAAATACGTAATAATATATCAATAAATACGTACAAAAACCGCATTAAGACACTTCAAAAACCGACTACATGTCATAATCCACAGATACAGTCACACCCGCAATAGACACAGTGGCGCCTAGCCTACGCATGTGACACACGTGCATCTCTGCCTGCCCTGTTCAGTTGTGTGTGTGCATGCAACGATTTTCTATTGGCATGTTTAGTGTCATTTGGGTTTGTGAATGTTTTCATTGATTTTACCTGCGTGCTATTTTTTGTCTGGCATTAATCATATAATGTTACGTATCTAGTTTACTAGCTAGATGATGCGTAAAATAGGTCGCGGCGAAATTACAGCCGGGCATATTTCGCCGCGAGAGTGACTTTTTTCAAAATTCGGCAGCATGACCAAAACATTTTTTTTTTTTTTCGTTTTGGGCATCTATAGCAGAAAGGCTGAATGTATAGATAAAATTAAAAAATTTAAAAATTCCATTTGTGGCAGTTTCTATTTAAAATACGCGATTTTTGGCGAAATTAGTCTTACCCTATATTTATTCACCTAGTTGTAGTTTGAAGTGTGTGGATGTGTATCCTCTCCTCCATCAGGTTAATACTCGTCAATGGCAGGCTCGGTCTATTGCCCTTCACTCCTTAGAACTTGTTTGTTTAAGTGGGATTGTTTTATGTAACTGAGTGTGTGTCTTGCCTCCCTCCATCAGCCTCACACTCATCAATGACTGGATCGGACTACTAAAGAACTTTAGTACTGGTGGCTTTTGGTATACTGTATGTATTTTTGTTAGGTTACTGTGCGCATTATTGCCGAGTCTTATGCCCTTTACTTTTATTAGTTAATTAACCCTCTCACGTCCTTGACGCAATTTTGAGCCTATTAGGGATACTTTAACCCTCTCACCACGGAAGGGCTCTTGAACGCCCATAAAAAAGCATATAACAGGTACCCGAAGGGGCTCTTGAAGGCCCAGTGATTGAAAGTCTGTGAGCTTCCTGTGCGGGGCGTCGGTCCGACGCATGTAAACAACAGCCGCTGGACCGACGCCCCGCATCTCCGGCCACAAGAAGGAGAGCGTCGCTTGTTCGTGTGTGCCTGTATGTTGTTAAGTATCGAAAAGTAGTGTAAAGTGGCTGTTTTGGCCATAAAGTTATCTCCAATGAAATCATCATCACAACTCAACCAGTTGACTTAGAGAGCTCTACTTAATGCCATTCTACAGGTAAATAACACAGCTACGCTTGGGGATGCGCGGGAATGCGGGAAGCAGTCAGATTAACAAATTCGGTAGCCTAGCCTAGACGTCGGCCAAAAGGGTTTCGAGGAATATATATATAATACATAGCCAGGCCTGGAGGGTTAAAGCCTTTGTTACCATCAGGGGTATTTATAAACCTTTAGTTTATTTTCTTCAACCTCTGCAGTTATCTTTGAGTTAGCTGTGGGCAGAAAACTAATTTTGGAGAGGTAATTATAAGAGTGAGAGTAATCTATTTCTTATTGCTAATCTGGCAACCTCTGCATCATAAGGATGTGAGAGGGTTAGTATGAGCCTTGTGTGTTTAAAGCCTCGTATTTCCCCAGGTTCATCTTACCAGACTGCCTGCAACACCTGGACCTAGTTCCGGTGTACCAGCGAGCGGTCCTCAAAGCCTCGTGGGCCCGTGTGTGGGAGTGGGCCGTGGGAGAGCTGCGGGCCCATGTACTGAAGGCTGAACAGTTTTCATCCTCCCATCACCATCTTCACCCTTCCTCCGCCCGTACTCCCAAGACCAATCCTGCAGCTCATATAAGGACTCCAACCTCAGCTGCAGGGATCATAATATTCTGGCCCCCATGCCACTTTCTAGGTAATTTTTCATGTTGTATAGGATAAAATGGTATTACGCTGCGGGTAATTTCGCCGCGACAGCAATGATACCAATACAAAGGCCAATAGTTCTGAAACTTTGTATGAATTCGGCTGCTGTTAGGCTTAGGTTTAAGAGGAATGCTGACCTAACAAGATCATAATTTAAAATGTAAAACTTGCAAACAAAGCAAACCAAACTGGGACAAAGACAATATAGAGTCAAAACAACTTATCAGAATCGGTATGTGGAAACAACGCTTATTAAAATAAAATTTATGAAATTAAAGAACACAATCCACCACATAGGGTGTACACTACTACATGAGCAAGTTAATCTGTTTTCCCAAGAAAACTAATTGCACACATAACAACGCACTATCGTCACATTCAAGGAATTAGTCAATTTGGGAAGTCCGGGACGTTCTGGCAAATTTTACTAAACTGCATGAATAAAAGAAACTACACTTAGTGTTAAAATGAGGTATTGTTCCATTGTGTAAACAAGTGCCTTTTGATAAATTAAATTGTTTACCAAATTATTTTAAACGAAACAATTGCGCCGATACGAACAGTGTTTCACCCTTCTCCAGAGGAAGATTAGAACATGATTTAGTAATTTAGTGGGTGTTTGTAACCCTTTCAATTTCGGAGAACGATCGAGTGGAAATAATCATGTTGAAAATACCCCGTCGGGAGGGGTAATTTCGCTGTGAGGTACATAGTTTTTACCCCGGATACTGGTGGTGCGAAAATAAAAAATTAGCCGTAGTCCATGGGTTAAAAGAAATCTTTGGCGTTGCCCAAATTATTTTTTTGACAAAAACTATTATAGGTATCTTAACCCATTGGCTGCGCGAGACGTTCCGGAACGCCATGGCAATTTACAGCAATCTCCAGGCTTTTAAAGCCTGTCCTACCCGTTTACAGGGTCAGCCGTGGCAGCTAGCTCACTGCACGTGGGGGGTTGGTGCCGGGCGGCGGCGGCGGCCGGCCCGTGCTGTCGCTCCATGGAACCGCCCATACCAGTGAGTCCCGCCCGTCCCTCGGTTGTCCGGGGGTCCCGGTCTACCTTCCTGGTGGGTTTCCTGGCTTCTGTCCGGCTGCCCTCCATTACGTACAGATTGGGGATGTTTGCAATTCATTTTGCCCTCAGTCCCAGTATAGCGGTTTTGCCTAAGCTAGGCCTCTCTGTACGTAGTGGTGCTATCCCCCCTTGTCTAGGGGGCTAGACTATGGGGATGAACCCCCTAGGACCTGCCCCTGTTTGTGCCGTCGGTGTGGGGGTCGGAGCTTCCTGCCTCGCGACGGGGGGCTCTGTTAGCTCTTATGGTACGCTCTTTCTTTTTGCTTTGTTTCTGATTTTTCTTTTCTTTTTCTTTCTTTTTCTTTCCTTTTTCATTTTCCGACAAACCGAAATTAGAATAGTAAAAACAACTTGGGTCATCATGGTCCGTCCATACAACCCCACTACCCCGGACCAAGCTAAGGCGCACCCTGTCCCCGTCCCACGCGATCACACGGACTCTCCACCTGACCTTTCTCAACTCTGGGGCTTCCGCCCTAGGCGCATCCGTACCTACTAGTACCGTACCAGCTCAAACCTCTGACTCTCTCCTCATTGACCGCTCTCCGGCGCCTTCCTCGGCTTCGACTTTGGTAGACGTGGAGTGTGTCTCCTCTCTTTCCGATTCTTCATTAGTTCAGCCTGCTCTTTCTTCTACAGCTTCCTCTTCCATATCCCTCCCCGCTCCGCCAGTTCAGCCCTCTTCTCTTCCGTCCTTTGCTATCCCTGCTACTGCATCTGCCACTCTTCCTTCCTCGTCTTCCTCCTCCCTTGCATCCTCATCTCACATCGACACTCTCGAACCATATTCTCCTTCTTTTTCTTCTTCTTCTTCTTCGGTTCCTTCTCCTTCGGTTCCATCTACTTCAGTTTCTTCTCCTTCAGTTGCTTCTGCTCGCCCTCGTTCTTCTATTCTTCCTCTCTCCGATCTCTTTGCCCCTGCCGATTTTGTTAAATTCTTTTCTATCCCCGCCTCAGCCCCTCTTGCCGGAGATGACCTTCTTTCCGACCTCAGTCTCCTTCAGAGGGTGGCAAGGATGTCACTTTCCACTCTCGTCATTATCATTCCCGTCTAGTTACAGTGCAAAACGAGAGTCAGGCTGCTGCTATGGCGCCCTTTGCAGATCCCAACGGTACTTTCCCATCCCTGCTTTTAAAGACCAACGAATGAACTCGTGCACATGGTACTGTCCTGATCCCTTCTTATATCCAACTCGGTGATCGGGACTTCAAAGATTGCCCCGACCTTATTGGGAAGGCCGTTGTTGCTGAAGACCATGTTGTAATTAATATTGTCTGTTACACCATCCAACCTCGCCACAATCGCCGCTATCCCTCTAATATCGCTAAAATAACGTTCGATGGTAATATTCTCCCTTCTCACGTTATTGTCGGTGGTACTCGCATCGACGTCTTAGAATCCCTTGCCCGCCCTCATCAGTGCAGTGGTTGCTGTCGTTTTGGCCATCCCGTGAAATACTGTCGCTCTCTCTCAACCCCGACTATCCTACATGCCCGTACTGTGCGCAACCTGGCCATATTGCTGATGAATGCCCGTCTACACCCCCTGCTGCCTCAACTGTAAAGCCTCCCATCCTGCCTATTCCCATGATTGCCCCCGTTTACAAATTTGAATCTGAAGTTACAATTCTTAAAGCAAAACAGGCCTTACTCACTCTGCTGCCCGTAAGGAAGCTCTTCGCCTGGGCTTCTCACCCCGTCCGATTTCTGCACTTATCTCTCACCCTCCCGTCTCTTCTTCCGCTCCCTCCGTCCCGCTTCCCTTGTCCTCGTCCTCCTCTTCCTCTACTTCCTCTTTTCGCTCTCTGTCCCTTCTTCCCTTACTTCTACGCCTTCGGTTTCTTCTGTCTCCACTCCTCCTATTACTGTCTCTTCGTCTTCGATCCCTTTGTCTAACTCTTTCTCTGTGCTTGACTCTTCTACTCCTACTTCCGTTTCCGCTCCTTCCACTTCCTCTACTCGCCCTCGCCCCTCTTCTTCTGGTTTGGCTCAACGCCCCACCCGCCAGCGGTCCCATCCCAAGCCTTCCTCTAGTTCTCCTCTCCTCCTCCCTCGTCTCGTGGTTCCCTTTCCTTCCGGTCTCCTGTCTCTACCAAACGGATTTCCTAAATTCCTTTCCGTACCTCCCGTTCTCCCTCTCCCCACTCTCTTCTAAACGCAGGGACTTCCCCCGTAATGTCCGGAGTCCGAGTCCCGGTGAGAAGAAGAAAAAGTGGTTGCCTCCTTCCTCCACCTCTCCATCTCTTTCTTCTTCTTCCTGCCTCCCGCCCTCCCTCTGACTTAAACTGTCCTTGGAGTCCATTCCCAGATTCGACCCTTTCTCGCTTCTTCTCTTCCCCACCCTCTTACCGTTTCAGCTGACATTCATCCCGTCCCCTCTACACTGCCCTTACCCCTCAACCGCCTCCTCCTTCCCCTCTTCCCCGCTCTTCTGTCTCTACCCCTTCCCAACCTTCTTCTCTTCCTTCTGTCTCTCTTTCGTCCTCTGCCCTTCCCTTCTCTCATTCTGGCCCTCCTCTTTCTTCTTCTCTTTCGCTGTCAAGCCTCCCTATGCCCCCCGGTTTTCGGTCCTCCCCTCTGCCTCCTTCTGTTCTGTCTCCCCGTTAACCCATCCACCTCTTCATTGTTGTACATAAGTGTGTATTTTTCCCTTTATCATTATTTGTATTTATCTGTCTCCCCGTTCGCCCATCCGACTCTTCATTGTTGTGCATAAGTGTGTATTCTTCCCTTTCTTTTTTTGTTGGCTTTTGCCTCCTTTTAATTCTCCACATTATCCTCATTCACCTTTTCTTAGTTGTACATAAGTGTGTGTGTTTTACCTTTATTGTTATTTGTGTATATTTCTTTCCTTCTATGTGTGTCTCCTTCCTCTTTTTCTGGTGCGTTCTTCTTTTCGGTGGGCTTTTGCCTCCTTTTATGGTTTTCTTTTGTCTGTTTTCGTTGTTTTTTTTCGTCCTTTAGTCTCCTCTTAGTTTCTTTTTTTCTTTTTCTTTTATTATGTCCATTTTGCAGTGGAATCTTCGTAGTCTTAATGCTCAAAGGATTGACTTACGTTTTCTTCTTTCTCTTCACTCCCCTAAGGTCGTTTGTCTTCAGGAGACTCGTCTTTTCTCTCCTCCTGTTCCCTTTCCTCATTACTCTTTTTATAGTTCTCCCCACTCTCTCCATGATACTTGTCTTCTTATTCATCGTTCTGTCCCTTTTGAAGAGCTGTCCTTTTCTACTCATTTTCCCTTGCACCTTTGCTAGAGTCATTCTTGTCCGCTGGTTAACAGTGGTTTCTGTGTATTTGTCGCCTTCTCTTCCCATCGATTTTACCGAATTCTCCGAGATTTTATCTAAGTTGCCCACTCCATTCTTAGTCCTTGGTGATTTTAATGGTCGGCACACCTTGTGGGGTGACACTGTTATTTCACCCCGGGGTCGTCGGCTTGAACCTTTTCTCTCTGACCGTAATCTTTTTATCCTTAATTCTGGTGCTCCTACTCATTTTGATGCTCGGACTCGTACGTTTTCCTGTATCGATCTTTCCCTGTGTTCCCCTTCAGTTTCCCTTGATTTTCATTTGTCAGTTCTCGAGAATTCTCACAATTCCGACCATTTTCCCATTCTCCTTTCTCTGACTACCTACTCTCCTACACCTAACTCCCCTCGTTGGTGCTTCCAGCGGGCGGACTGGTCTTCTTTCGCTTCCCTTACTGTTCCTTCTTTGCTTCCTCCTCCTTTCTCATCGGTCCGTGTCATGCTCTCGTTTTTTCTGGATCTGGTTTTCGGTGCTGCTTTGACGTCCATTCCCCGGACGTCTCGCCCTTTCTCGTCTAAATGCGTTCCTTGGTGGTCTCCTGAGTGTTCCAGGGCCCTCCGGGTTAAACGGGCGGCTTGGAAAAGTTTTCGCCGTAAGCGTCTCACCCCTGCTTCTCAGGAGTCATTTTTCTCTTTCGCCGTGCATCTGCTCTTTTCCGTCGTACTACCAAAGCCGCTAAACGCCGGAGTTGGGAGTCCTATGTTTCTTCTATTACGTCTCGCACTCCTGTCGCTTCGGTTTGGAAACGTATTCGTAAGATCTCTGGTAAACATCTTCCCTTCTGTGCTCCAGTCCTCCGCATTGATGGTGTTTCTGTGGCAGACTCCGAAACAATTGCTAATCGATTGGGCTCGTACTTTAGCTCAGTTAGCAGTGGTTCTCACCTCTCTGCTGAGTTTCACTCGCTTAAAGTCGTTGCGGAAAGTACTCCAATTACTTTTAGTCTTTCCTCTGACGAATCCTATAATGCTCCTTTTTCCTCAACTGAGTTACGCACCGCTCTCCGTGCCTGTAAGAACACTTCTGAGGGTCCTGATGGTATCCATTATCTCATGCTCAAACATCTTTCCTCGCAAGCTCTGGTCTTCTTGTTAGCTCTCTATAACAAGATTTGGTCTTCTGGTGTTTTCCCTCCCTCTTGGAGTACTGCCCTGACCATACCTTTTCTTAAACCTGGCAAGTCTGGGTTCTCCCCACAGGACTATCGCCCTATTGTCCTTACCAGTTGCCTGTGTAAACTCTTTGAACGTATGATTAACGCTCGTCTCATGTGGATTCTTGAGTCGCACCATTTGTTGTCTTCTTCCCAGTTCGGGTTCAGACGTGCTCGTAGTACGCTTGACCCCCTCATTCGCTTGGAATCTTCTATCAGGACAGCCTTTGCTCGTCGTCAAACTGTCATTGCTGTTTTTTTCGATCTCGAAAAAGCCTATGATTCTACCTGGAAGTACCACATTTTGCGTCAGCTCCGTTCTTGTGGCATTTACGGTAATCTAGGAGTCTTTATTCAGAATTTTCTTTCTTCTCGGTCCTTTCGTGTCAGAGTCGCTTCCCACTTATCTCGTCTTTACCCTCAGTTGGAAGGTGTCCCTCAGGGTTGTGTCCTGAGTACCGTCCTTTTTCTCATTGCTATCAACGGTATCGTGTCTTCTCTTCCTGTCGGGGTTCGGTCTTCCTTGTATGTCGACGACTTTGCGATTTACGCAGCCGACTCAGATATTGCCGCTTTACATCTTCTTATCCAATCCGCTATTCTGGCTGTTTCTTCATGGGCAACCCGCCACGGGTTCCGTTTTTCCACCTCCAAATCCTGCGCGATGTCCTATACTCGTTGCCATTTGCTGTCAATGAGACAACTGAGTTCTGTTGAATGCTTCAAGAGACAACTTAAGACTTTTCTCTTTGAGAGAAGCTATGATCTTGAGAGAGGTGTCATGACAGATGGCTATAGAGTTTAGGCTATTTTGCCACTGCTGGTGATTGTTAAATGTGTGTTGTATATGAGCCTTCTTTTGATGCATTGATTTTTGTTCTTTTTTCTTTCTCTTTTCGAGCGCTAGTGAATTCTTCGGAAAAATTGGCGCTTATGAGAAATAAGTAACATGCTTATTATTATTATTATTATTATTATTCTATTCCTCATCCTCCTCTTACTCTTTATGGTACTGCCCTCCCTTATCGTTCCTCTACTACTTTTTTGGGTCTTACTTTTGATTCTCGTCTTAATTGGTCCGCTCATGTTTCTTCTCTCAAGGTTGCTGCCTTACTCCGCCTCCGCCTTCTTCAGTCCTTGTCCCACCTCACTTGGGGTGCTGATCGAGCGCTTCTTCTTCGGCTTCATACAGTTCTTGTCCTTTCTAAGTTGGATTATGGCTGTCAAGTTTACTCTTCAGCCTCTGATTCTGTTCTCCATGCTCTTGATTCTGTTCATCACTCTGGTCTTCGTCTTGCCCTTGGTGCTTTTCGTTCCTCTCCTGTTGAAAGCCTCTATGCTGAGTCTGGTTTCCCTTCTCTTTATCGCCGTCGGGCTCTCCTGTCCCTTCGTTCTTACGCTCGCCTTCAACAATTCCCATCTTCACATCTTTCCCTTCCCCCTTCGGTCGTTGCTACTTTTTCGTCTCACCCCCGTCTTGGTTCTCCGTTTTCTGTCCGCATGCTCTCGCTGCTCGCATCGTGCTCTTTCCCTGTTTCTAACGTCCTCCCTTTCCGCTTTTTGCTCTTTTCCCCCCTGGCTTTTCCCTCTTCCTTCGGTTTGCCCTTCCATCCTCCCTTGTTCCAAGTCCTCTACTTCTCCCCTCGTTCTTCGGTCTCGTTTCTTAGATCACCTCTCTCTTCACGCTACAACCACTCCTGTGTTTACTGATGGCTCCAAGACGTCGGTAGGCGTGGGGTTTGCCGTCCTTTTTCCCACTTGCTCGTATCAATATTCTTTACCTCCCGTTGCCAGTATTTTAACTGCTGAACTTTATGCTATTTTTATTGCCCTCCGTTTTATGTGTTCCTTCCCCTCCTCGTCCTTTACTTTGTTCTCTGATTCTCTCAGTGCTCTACTTATCTTACAGTCCTCCCCTGCTCTACACCCTTTAGTTCTTTCCATTCAGGAATGGCTTTTCCACCTTTCCGTCCGCAAAAAGCTTGTACATTTTTGCTGGGTTCCCAGTCACGTTGGCGTTTGCGGTAATGAGCGGGTTGATTGCCTTGCTCGTTCTGCTGCCGTGCGGGGTACCCGCTCCTCACTTGCTGTCCCGGCCTCTGATTTCTTCCCTGCCTTGTCCAGGTTTCTTTGGTCGAGGGTGGCAGACTCAGTGGTCCACTATCTCCGTTAATAAACTTCGTTCTGTCAAACCGTCCGTTTCTGGGTGGTCTGATCCCTCCCACCGTAATCGCCGATGGGAGACGGCTTTGGCCCGTCTCCTCATTGGCCACACCAGACTTACCCATTCGTTTTTAATGTCCCATTCTCCTCCGACTCTTTGCTCGCGCTGTACCGTTCAGCTTTCTGTCTCCCATCTTTTCCTCGATTGCCCCTTATTTTCCGTTGCCCGCACGCGTTTCTTCCCTTTTCTGGCTTTCCTCCGCCGGCCGCCATGTCTTGCAGATTTTCTTTCTGAATCTCCCTCGTTTTCTATCTCCCGTATTATGTCCTTCCTTCATCATGTTCGAGTTCTCGATGATATTTAGTTAACTTCTTTCCCGTCTTTAAATATTTCGTGCCATATGGCCTTTGTCGCCTGGTGCGTTGCCTTCATTAATGTAATGTAATGTACTAGAGAGGAAGGTTTTGACGAACCACAGGCGGGAGTACTGGAGAGTGGTCTTAGTAAGATTGAAATAACTAGAGATGAGCTGTTATCTGCGATGAGAGGACTTGAAGTAAGGAAAGCTATGGGACCGGATGAAGTGTCTGCCTGGGTTTTAAAGGAGTGTGCAGAGCAATTAGTGGAGCCAGTGAGGGACATAATTCAAGCTTCCTTAGATAAAGGACAGGTTCCTGTTGAATGGAAAAGAGCTAATATCATTCCGATATACAAGAATGGAAACCCTGAGGACCCTCTAAACTATAGACCAGTTTCACTTACTAGTATTGTATGCAAGATTTGTGAAAAGCTAATTAGGAAGAGATGGATGAAAATGTTGGAGAGAAAGAAGATAATAACCCCAAAGCAATTTGGATTCAGAGAAGGGACATCCTGTGTTACCAGTTTGCTATGTTATTACAGTAGGGTGATAGATGTACTCCAAGAAAGAGGCGGATGGGTGGACTGCGTCTACTTAGACCTTTCCAAAGCATTCGATAAGGTACCACATAAGAGATTGTTATCTAAGCTTGAGACGCTAGGATGTGTCAGGGGGAGTTTGCTGAAATGGATGGAGAGCTATTTAACAGATAGGGAAATGAGGACCAACATTAGAGGAACTTACTCATCGTGGCGGAAAGTTGAGAGGTGTGCCGCAGGGATCTGTGTTGGCACCTCTCATGTTCCTTATGTACGTGAATGACCTGCCGATAGGCATAAACTCCTACATGTCAATGTTTGCAGATGACGTAAAAATTATGAGACAAATAACAAATAAAAGTAGTTGTGAGGAGCTGCAAGGGGATTTAGATAAAATATATGAATGGAGCACCAAGTGGAAAATGAAATTTAATATAAGTAAATGCCATGTGATAAATATGGGAAGAAGTGTGAATAGACCAAATTGGGAGTACAGGATGGGAGATAATATAATTAGCAAGGCCAAAAAAGAAAAGGATTTAGGGTTGATTATACAAGATAATTTGTCGCCAGAGAAACATATTAACAAGCTCTTTAGCGGAATGTATGCAATGGCCGGGAATATGAAAGTTGCTCTGAACTACTTGGATGAGACCATGGTAGCGAATTATGAAGAGTATGATTAGACCAAGATTGGAGTATGCAGCAGTGGTGTGGTCCCCGCATCTAAAGAAGCATATTCACAAGTTAGAAAGAATCCAGAGAGCAGTTACTAGATTGGTTCCAAGTCTCAGAGAACTGCCATATGAAGGGAGGCTAGACAAATTAAATCTACCAAGTCTAAAAGAGAGGAGAGAGAGGGGAGACATGATAATGATGTACAAATGCACCCGGGGGCTGGATAGGCTGGATAGGGAGGATATATTAATTATGGATACAGGAATAACTAGAGGCCACAGCTACAAAGTAAAAAGACCTACCTGCAAGAACGATATCAGGAAGTTTAGCTTCCCCTATAGATGTATTGACAAATGGAATGGGCTGGAGGAGGAGGTGGTAGGGGCAAGGAACATCCATATTTTCAAGAAAAAATTGGATAAAAAGTAGACTGAGAGACGGGACAACACGAGCTTAGCTCAACTCCTGTAAACTACAATTAGGTAAATACACTGTCACCACACACGCTTTGATTGGTTCTATTTACTCCAGGTGTGATACCAGAAGGAAGCTTAGAAATTTGCAACCGAGCCGAAAACGTTATATTTATCTGGTCTTCAAATTCACCACATCCTCGTCATTTTATCTGATCTTCAATCTTGCCTTGTCTGTGTCTGGATTCTCATGTTCCCAAAGTGATCCCTTATGGGGAGATGGGCCGGTTTTCGGATCACTTTCTCCCTCGTGTTTAGCCCCATTAGTTTTTGAGGTTTTAAGACGTTCGGCCCATTAGTTTGACGATTTTAACACCTTTCGCCCCATTTCGTTGTAAATAAGACCTTTTGTGCATTTTAGGTGTCTATTTTTTCCTGGCGAGCGATAGCGAGCCTGTAATTTTAACAGGAATCGGCCTTCGGCCGGGATATTTTTCTACCGAAAAATTTACAAATTTATCTTGAAGGGGGGTCTAGGGGGTGTTTATTTTTTAGCTTGATGGAGGTCTAGGGAGGAAACTAAAAACTGTATATGAATAACTGAATAAATAGACCAAAAAATCAGCCACTATCCCCTTAAGCTGGATGTCCTTCCCTTCTCCAGTAGGCCTACTGGGGAGGAAGGGGGGCAGTTACTTAATGTACCCTGCCGCCCCCTGCTTTCAGCCTCATCTCCTTTGTGCCGCCCTCTGCCTCCTGCCCCTACTCCTACATTGTTAAATATCGAGGGTGTGAAATGTGTATGAAAAATATGTATAAAGTCATTGAGTATATTGATGCTGATATACCTTTCTATCCTGTACTGTAGATGGTTGTATTATCACCAATATTCCTTTAACCCCTTCACCACCATTACATAATTTTAATTATATCCTGGTTACTATTAAACTATTATCCTTAGTTTGTAATCTACCTATATGGCTCAAATGGGTTAGTACGATCCCAATAAACCCTCTTAGTAACATAGGTCCTTCTTAAAGTGCATAAAATCGTCTAATTTGAGCCAGAATCAAAGGTAAAAAGGTGTCATGGTGCTGAAGGGGTTAACGGCTGTTGACAAATAGTTTTATTATTATTATGAAGGGGTTAAATGGGTAAATTATTCAGGACACTTAAATTACCCTTTTCATATCCATATATTTTGTGAGTGTGTTGTACCCTTGTGATAATGGTTCTTCTGCTGCTCCTCTGATGCCCTCCAAGGAAAACGTCAGGTGTCTATTGTATGATGCTCTCACCTGGCTGAGTATAGTCACATCCTTCTAAAGCTGGTATCACACAAACGCTTTTTCTCTCAACATTTATCCTCAACACTGGTCTGGCAGCTTTTGAGGTCAACATTTATTATATTACAGTTACCTAAATTCACATATCATCAGTCTAGTTTTCGATACTAGTGTAAAATGTTCCAGAAATGTTACCAGAAAAATTTTGATCATCGAATGTTGACTATAAAAGCTCTCGTGTGATACCGGCTTAAGGCGTTGTCCTGGTTCTCCTTTCACAGCTGTTGGCCCTGCGTGTCGGTACCAAGTGTTTCCCTTGTCTTCTAGGTTTCTATGGCTCTTCCTGGTTAATCTAATGTGTGCCACTTGACTGGACAATTAACAGTATACAATCTACTTGTTATCATCTGACGGTTAATATAATTCCTTAGCAGCTGCTTTCTCAATACTTCCTGAAAAAAAAAAAAAAAAAAAATAGAAACTGCTATGTCTATGCGTCCTGTTAATACCAAGTAGTTCACCCCCAGCTAAATTAAAATATAAAACTTGCAAACTAAACAAACCAAAACTGGGACAAAGACAATATAAAGGCAAAATAACTGATCAAAATCGCTATGTGGAAACAACGCTTACTAAAATAAAAAATGTGAAATAAAAGAACACAATCCAAAAATCCCGACACTGACTTACGGAAGCGAAGCATGGACGTTGGTTGAGAGACTCAGACCAAGAGTGAGAGCAGTGGAAATGAATTTCTTAAGGAGGGCGTGCGGAGTTACATGGAGGGATAGACAGACTAATGAGGAAGTAAGAAGGAGGTGTGGTGTGGAGGTAGATGTGCTGGAAAGTGTGAAAACGAACAACTTGAGATGGTTCGGCCATATGGAACGTATGGAAAGCGAGAGAATGACTAAGAGGGTGTACGAGAGCGAGGTGGAGGGACAGAGGGGGAGAGGTAGACCGAATATGAGGTGGAAGGATGGAGTGAGGAAGTACATGAACGAAGGCGGTGCTGGTTGGGGGGAGGGGCGTTGACTGACTGGGGACAGAGGTGCATGGGGGCGGTTCGTTCGTGGCCACCCCTTCGGGGATCACGGCGTCAGGCAATAGATAGATAGATAGAATCCAAAAAAAAAAAAAAAAATGGGGTATGTGCCAGAGTATATAGATGGATAGTTTATAACTAACAACATACTTCACTTCATCTCATATCTTCATAATAGCTGAATAATCTAGATGGTCCCGGGACAAAATTTTTTACCATCAGCTGAAAAAAATAACTATAGGCCGTTTACTTTCAAAAGGGTTCGGCATCGCTGGAGGTTCGAGTGCTAGACGGACACCTGGACTCTCTGGACATGGGTGAACATCGGGTGGAGGACATGGTGACGGCATCGGGACGCACCGACCTCTATGCCAGGGCTCAACTCGCCACGTACACCAGGACACTCGATGATGTAAGGCTTCTTCAATTATCCCACTACTGTATTTATTTATGCGATTTCCAAGACAAAATGGCCTCAACCAGAACGGCCACAATCTCCCAACATAGACTTTTTCAGCTTAACCTAATTAAGCCATATCTAACCTCTTCAGACTTAACCTAACCTAGCCTAATGTCACCAAGCCTAGACTAATCTAACCTAACCTAATCAAGCCTAGCCTAATATAACCTAACCTTACCAAGCCTAGCTTATTATAACCTAACCTAACCTAACCTAGTCTACTTGCAGTTTTGGCTGTTTGGGTTGTAGCTAATATTACCTGCTTTTAGTAAAGTCGGTTGGTGGAGGTAACCTAATAATATATAATTAAACAAGAACTCGTATATTTGTGATGTACAGTAAATACTTCTTATACTCACAAGGGAAATATAACTATGAAATCCCAATCTTTCTCTCCCATAATTCTACTGACTATCCAAAATTCTCTTGACTATCTAACTTCTAATATGGAACACATTATATCTATCTCTCATTTCGCAGAAATTTCCATGTTTATTTCCATTTCCATGTTCACCACCGCCAACGGCTCTCCTCTCATTTCACTGACCAACCTGGTGAACAAGCCTACATCTTTAATAATAATAATAATAATAATAATAATAATAATGATAATAATAATGATAATAATAATAACCTAGAGCAGCTAATCCAGCACCCTACTCTTATTCCTGACCGCTTTATAGTTATAGATCAGCCCAACATTCTTGACTTATTACTAACTTCTAATCCTTCTACTTATGCTGTAAACTTTTTCTCTCCATTGGGCTCCTCCGATCACAACCTTATCTCTATTACCTGTTTTCTCTCTCCAGTATGGCCATCTGATCCTTCCAGCCGGCGGCGCTTGTGGCACTTTGGCACTGCCGACTGGGAGTCTCTTTGGCAGCACTTCTTTGATTTCCCATGGAATTATATTTGCTTCCATGGCCGGGAACCCTCGGAGTGTGCTGAGTGCATTATCGAGGTAATCCTATCGGGCATGGAGTCATACATTCCATTTTCTTTTTCTCATTCTAATGCAAACAAATCTTTATTTACTCACGTTTGTTATACTGCTGTCCGCATTAAGGAGGAAGCATTCAAACGGTACCGTGACCTTCTAACTCAAAAATCTCGTACATTCTTTGCTTCTGTCAGGAATCAAGCCTAATCTGTTCTTCGACTTGCCAAAAACTCTTTCATCAATAATATATGTTCTGAACTTCCGAACTCTAGCTCTTCCCAAGCTTTCTGGCATCTAGCTTTAAACCTCTCCAACAATTTTATTCCTCATCTTTCCCTCCTCTTTTCCACTCTGACAGCACCATCGTTATTACGATAGAGCCTAGCACAAATCTCTAATCTTCAAACTACCTTTCTTTGGTTTCTATCCCGCCATTTGTGTGTTTGTCTCCAATTTCCTTTCTGGCCGTTCCATAGCTGTGGTTGTGGACGGCCATCACTCACTTCCTCAACCTATCAACTCTGGTGTTCCTCATGGTTCTGTCTTGTCTTCAGTTCTATTTCTACCACATGTATTCATTAGTTTCATTGATTTCATTAATTAGGTTTATTTGTAAGATAATTGTGGTTTGGTGATAATATGAACTTATTCAGGTTCAGGAGTAATGTAAAGTCCAGAAATTGTGGCAATAGCCTAAACGGAAAACACTATGCGGAAATATACTTGAGTTGACCAGGCCAAGTGGGATAGCTCTCTTGGTCTAACTGATAGAGTGCTCGCCTGTGGTGTGTGGGGACCTGGGTTTAATACCCGGCCCGGGATAGCTTCTCATGAAAGATTTTCCGCATCTAACGAAGTTTAGCTGCTTTGCAAACATTGTCAAGTGTAAAGTAAATATATTTGTGTGTGTAAACAAGCGGGTTTCACACCCGTTTCAGTAATTCCTAGCAAGGCCTTCCCTTGTGATAAAGGCCCCATCAATTACCCCTTCCATTTGTGTAATCATAGGCTATTATAGTGTAGTTGGGTATATGTACATGTTTAGATTTATATCCAGTGTTTGAGAATGGATGATGTATGGAGAGCTTGTGCATAAACCTTAAACTGTCTTGGTAGTGTAATGGTTAGTGCGCTGAATTTCGGTGTGAGTATCCTAGGTTCGAATCCTTGGAGTACCACATGTATTCATTAGTTTCATTGATTTCATTAATTAGGTATACAGTAAAACCCCACCCATCCGGTGCCCTCCCATCCGGAAACCCAAGACTTTCGGAAAGGCATTCGGGTTCGGACGTATGCCCAAGCCAATCGGACAAGGCCGAATGGCAGGGGGTTTATTCGGACAGCTACAACTTTTACATTCGGACATATGCCCAAGCCATTCGGACAAGGCCGAATGGCAGGGGGGAAAAAACATGAGTTCGGACCGAACAGCATTGTGGGTACCGGTAAGTTTCTATTCGCGCCAAAAGTACTGTTTACGTCCAGTCAGGTGGTCTGCCCCAAGTGTCGTGCGCTGATCTGGACATTATCGCCGTGTTTGTGCTATTATTTCTACTCGCCTGCCCCACAAAGATGGATAGTGATGTTGTGATGAATTCCAAGGAAGCGGAGAGTGGAGAGATGGGTGGCGAGAGTAAGGGTGGCAAGAGAGGCAAGGGAGGTAAGAAAAGTGCTCCCTTACTGCCTGCACCACCTCCACCCGTTAGAGAATCGGACATAATTATCTCTGTCATCCGGTATTATCCGGTTCGTATGGGACCTATTGGGACCCCCCCAGATCCGGAGTTTTGGCAGATCCGGACAGGGTTTCTCCCCGATTAGTCCGGTTGGGTGGGGTTTTTACTGTATTTGTAAGTTAAAAGTTGGGTAGTTTCATCGATTTTATTAATTAGGTTTATTTGTAAGTTAATTGGTGGGTTGGTGATAATATGAATTAATTAATGATTTTCTCAACTGTACCTCCAGTCCTATCCACTCATATGCTGATGACTGTACCTAACACTATTCAACTAGTTTTCCTAAGCGACCCAGCATGCAATCAATCCAAAACTCACGTGATGAGGCCATAGCATGCCTATCTTCTGATCTATCAACTATTTCCGATTGGGGCAGAGACAATTTTGTTACACTCAATGTTTACAAAACTCAATTTCTCCTTTTATCTACCCGTCAAGAACTTCACAGATCTATCTCTTATACTTCAACAATATAACTCTGGGGTCTCCAGTAGCCAGATAGATTACTTCTTGGTTAACAGGAAAGACTGGAAACTGGTTCGGGATGTAAAGGTCATTCCGAGTGAAGAATGTATCCCCCAGCTTAAGCTACTTATGTGCAACCAGAGCTTATACAGAGATCCTGAGCGCAAGAAGGTATACATGACCAAAAGGAGAGTGTGGCTGCTGAAGAACAAGGAAGTTACGGATAGGTTTCATAGTGAACTGGAGGAAATAAATAGAAATAAGGAAGCTAGGCCTAGCGATGTAAATAGTCAATGGAATTTCCTTAAGTATAACCTTCTCGCTGCCACTGACAAAGTCTGTGGGAAAACAAAGGGTCACTCCAGGAATAAGACCTCCTGGTGGTGGAACAGTGAGATAGAACATGCTGTGAAAGCGATCAGGAGATACTTCAAAGTATGGAAGAAGGGAGGCAGTAAGGAGGAATACCAGGCAGTCAAACGAACTGCCAGAAGAGTTATTTACAAAGCTAAAAGAGGTATTAAGGACCTGGTCCTCGAACAAGTGTGTAACACAGATAATCGCAATGGGATCTTAAACCTAGCTAGGCGAGTTAAAAATGACAGTAGGGATATTATAGGTGAACAGTGTGTTAGAAACGATAATAATAATAATAATAATAGTTCTTAAAGCTAGCACATGCTAAGCTAGCTAAGGATAGCTCAATAAGGCCGATTAGGCGTATTTCCATTGGGGTCCTGTACTACTACCCCATCCCTTTGCTCATGAGGGATGGTAACGACTCAGTGCTTGTGAAAAATCTTTAATGCGCCGAGCGTGGGCGCGAACCCGGGCCTTCTGGGTGGAAGTCCGAGACGCTAGTCACTACACCAAGCGAGCCGCTAATGGGGACGATTGTGTATGCAGAAGATGAAATCAGTGAAGCATGGAAGGCACACTATGAACGATTGCTAAATGTAGAGTTTGAATTGAATAAGGAACAGCATAGTATCGAAAAAACAATATCTGGACCCCCTCCTTTGATAGCACCAGCTGTAGTGATCGACACAGCCAATAAAATTGAAATGCTGGGTGTGAAGGGAATTTCATGGTCTCCTGAAATATCCCCAGGCTACCTTTAGGATCAACTTTTCCTGGTACCTGGCGCGGGGTACGAACCTCTGAAGGGAATTTAACCCCCCTAAAAACCCACAGGTTTTGAGATGCCTTGGGTGGGGTTCGAACCCTGGTTAGTGACCCAACCATCACCACCAGGCCCGTGCGCTAACCCACTGTACTACCACGGACGTACTAAAAGTATAGCAACCTTAGTCCGATTTTTAAGAACCAGGTGATAGTCTCGTGGTGTTATCACGTGATGAGTTTATTGGACTTACCATCTCCGACTATTTTACGCTATACCTGACGTCAACTCGGGTTAGTATTATTGTGGGTGCGGGACATTTTCGAGGACATTACATGGAGAGGGAAGTAAAATGCCCCAGAACAAGAAGCCCACCACAGAAGCCACGAGCGAACACCACACAGAAACACCCGGAAGAAAGGTCCACAGAACGAAAGGACCAGCTGACCGAGCCCGCCATTCCAGACAGGCCCAAGCCCGCAGGGCTAAACAGCTCCAGGACACACCCATTTACCTTTTCTAAACTGACCCTTTTCCACACCTTACGTACACTAACCCCCTCGTGTCCTACACTCCTAACTACAAAGATGATGAACAGGAATATACATTCATATTAAAAACACCCATGCCTGTCCCGACGTTGAGCCAATGCCAACACATCAGACAGCCATAATTATATCTATGTATGTTCTTGCATCCGAGAAGTAGATGTTATATATCTTAGAAGTTCAAACACCCACGCTTGTCCCTAGACCTCTTATATCATTTTCCATGACGAGTATAGATATGTGTAACCCGTGCTCAGTCGCCCCTTGCATTGTTCCTCTAGTAACTAAGTCTATAATATTAACTGCCACCAGCATTGATGTGACATAGCGGCAGTGTCCTTGTGTCGTATTGTGCCAAGTACAGATCAACCAGGTTTCATCACCTTATTAGGACGACGACTATAATGTCATCGTTCATCGATGTATGCAATCCTTTAGGTTAAGTATTTTATCCGCCATTGTGTTCACCTTTTTCCATTTACTTTCCACAATTGTCATACGTCTTCCCCTTGCTCTTCTATCGGACAATGCCCCCGAGTTTAGTGGACACGTTTGGCAACAATTCACCCAACAATGCGGTATCAAGATTAAACACTCATCCCCGTACTGGCCTCAAGGAAATGCTATCTGCGAACGCAGCCATCGCACCATCAACAACCAGTTACGTACAAGAATGATTGCTCTTAATACCTCAGACTGGCCATCACAACTAAAGATGATACAGTGGGGTATGAACACCTGTCCTCGGGAAGACGGTATTTCCCCTCATGAACGTGTTTACGGTGTACCCCCCCTGTTACTGCCATTCCACCACCACGCTCACCTTCCCTCCACCACCTCCACAATTGACCCATTGCAACATCTGCAAAACACCCTCCATACCGCCCAGATCTGTCAAGACACCAAAACTGATAACATCGATGAAAAAAACCCTTTCGCCATCCATGACACCGTAATGGTAGCCAACCTCCCTATCACCAACAAGTTAGGCCCTCGCTATGTCGGACCCTACACCGTAATACAAGTCCCAAATGCCTTTCAAGTCACCATCGACTATCACGGCGTAACTCGCACGCTCCGAACTAGATTCGTCCGAGCTTTTAAACCTCTAATGCCACAAGACATTACCCCACCCCACACGTCCGACCCTAAATTAAACACCCCTACTCACCCCCTCACTCAGGCTACGAATATTCCCATACAAACCCCTAAGGACCTAAGCCCTCCAGCACCGAACCGACAAATCTTTTCTCACCATACCCCCCCAACTAACCTCCACAAACCCCAAGCCCCCAATATCACACCCTCTTCCACCATGACACCTTCTTTCACTTCTGATAGTCAAGTTCCTCCCCAACTTATCCAAGTACAAAAACCTCCACCCACAACCCCGACCACAACAGAAACCCTCCCGTCTAGCCCTGACATACCTCCACCAGGCACCACAGTGAGAAAACCACCACCGCCACCCCAAACCAAGTACACACCCAACCGCACCACACAATCTACCTCAGTAACCTCACGTTACAACTTACGCCCACGACAAACATCGTTTAAAACCTCCAGAAAACACACCCTACTAACCAAGTTCCGTAGGGCTGCCAGACCACTACCCTCCTCCTCCTCCTCCTCCTCCTCCTCCTCCTCCTCCTCCTCCTCCTCCTCCTCCTCCTCCTCCTCCTCCTCCTCCTCCTCCTCCTCCTCCTCCTCCTCCTCCTCCTCCTCCTCTTCTTCTTCTTCGTCGAATTCTCCCCCACAAAGGGAAAGAAGACGAATAATCACCAGCAAATCACCAACCTCATCAAACAACACACGCCCCTACCCCCAACCCTCCAACTTAAATCTACACTCCTTACCCACCCGTCTATCCCCCCCCGCATCCGCCCCTTTCCCCTCCACGATCCCCACCACCCCACCCACACACCGACCAACCTCCTCATCCCACCGCTGCCACCAATGAAATGCTGGGTGTGAAGGGAATTTCATGGTCTCCTGAAATATCCCCAGGCTACCTTTAGGATCAACTTTTCCTGGTACCTGGCGCGGGGTACGAACCTCTGAAGGGAATTTAACCCCCCTTAAAACCCACAGGTTTTGAGATGCCTTGGGTGGGGTTCGAACCCTGGTTAGTGACCCAACCATCACCACCAGGCCCGCGCGCTAACCCACTGTACTACCACGGACGTACTAAAAGTATAGCAACCTTAGTCCGATTTTTAAGAACCAGGTGATAGTCTCGTGGTGTTATCACGTGATGAGTTTATTGGACTTACCATCTCCGACTATTTTACGCTATACCTGACGTCAACTCGGGTTAGTATTATTGTGGGTGCGGGACATTTTCGAGGGCATTACAAAAATGAAGACGGTAAAGCTCCAGGGTGCTCTGACATTGTCGCTGAGATGATAAAAGCCTCATGGGAGACTGGTGTCAGCTTAGTCACCGAGATGATAAACACCACTATTAAAGATGAGAAAAACCCTGAGCATTGGCACAAAAGTATAATAGTAAATATATACAAAGGAAAAGGGGATGCGCTAGATAGAGTTAATTATAGGGGCCTGAAAATGCTTGACCAAATCTTGAAGGTTTGTGAGAGAGTCTTTGAGGGTTTGATCAGGCAAAGCATCTCCATTGATGATATGCAGTTTGGTTTTATGCCAGGATGTGGTACAACCGATGCTATCTTCATAGTCAGGCAGATACAGGAAAGATACTTACTAAAGGGCAGGGATATTTACTTTGTGTTTGTAGACCTGGAGAAGGCCTTGAACAGGGTGCCTAGTGATGTGCAGTGGGCTATGGGTAAACTTGGTGTGGAGAGTGGCTGGTGCGTGTGATAATGAAGATGTATGAGGATTCGCGAACTGCGGTGAGGGTGAAAGGTGTACTGAGTGAGAGGTTCACAGTCCATGTTGGAGTTCATCAGGGTTCAGTGTAAAGCCCCCTCCTCTTTATTATGGTCCTGGAGGCACTGTCTAGAGATTTTAAATCCGGACTCCCGTGGGAACTGCTTTATGCAGACGATTTAGTCCTAATAGCTGACAATGTGCAAGATGCTGAGACCAAATTCAGAAGATGGAGAGAGGGCATGGCAAGCAAGGGTTTAAGAGTCAATATTAACAAAACCAAGGTTATGCATTGTAGATTGAGACGAGGCAATGTGGAAAAGAGCGGTGCATACCCATGTACTCGCCTAATTGTACTCGCCTAATTGTAGTATACAGGATTTGAGCCTAAGCTCGTGTTGTCCTGTCTCTCTCTCTACATTTATCAAATTTTGCATTAAAAGTTTGGATATTTCTTGCTCCCACCACCTCCCCATCCAACCTATTCCAACAATCAATGCTTCTATACGGGAAGCTGAACTTTCTTACATCAGACTTACATACAACTTTCCTCAACTTACAAAACAAAGCCCTGAAGATCATTACAGGCTGCACAGCTACTGCACCCACAGATCACCTACATCAAGAAACCAAAATCCTCAAAGTCAAAGACCATCTGGACATGAGAGGCACTCAATTCCTGGCAGCAGCCTCCACAAACCAAGACCACCCACTAAACTACATGGCAACACACCCACATGTAAAGTCAGTGAAAATAGGCTAGCCTAAACAGACCTCGGATGCGGAAATACCCTGAGCCGAACAGGCCAAGTGGGATATCTCTATTGGTCTAACTGGTAAGGTGTCTGCCTCACACCCAAGGGTCGAGAGTTCGTGCCCCCACCAGGGCATGATATTTTCGTGAGGCTATTTCCGCATTTAACGAAGTTTAGGTGTGTTGGTAAAATTGTTCAGATGGTTGAGAGTAAGATCGGAGCTCCATAAATCCTCTTTCGGGTATGGTGTAAAAACCGATCCCCACAGGACAAGGAAGAGGATAGGAGAGAGCAGGGAGTGTTGTGAGACTCGATTGGGTTGGGTTGTGGAGTTGCCAGCCGCCCAAGCGAGTTGCCAACTGGGCAGTTTGTAGGTGCGTGTAGCATCGCTCAGTGAAGTTGACTCACCATTCCCGTTCATCTCTCTGACGGACTCTCGGTCGATTCGGCTCAAGCTTGTTCCTCTCTGTTCGGAGCTTTCGCTTCCCGGAAGGTGAAGTAGTGTAAAGTCAGTGAAAATAGGCTAGCCTAAACAGACCTCGGATGCGGAAATACCCTGAGCCGAACAGGCCAAGTGGGATATCTCTATTGGTCTAACTGGTAAGGTGTCTGCCTCACACCCAAGGGTCGAGAGTTCGTGCCCCCACCAGGGCATGATATTTTCGTGAGGCTATTTCCGCATTTAACGAAGTTTAGGTGTGTTGGTAAAATTGTTCAGATGGTTGAGAGTAAGATCGGAGCTCCATAAATCCTCTTTCGGGTATGGTGTAAAAACCGATCCCCACACACAGACACCAAGAAATATCAAAACAACACCCAGCACACGGTATCACACACAATTATTGTCCTCTCTCCCTCCCTGCCCACCCCGAACCAACTTCCAGAAGCACATCCATACTCATATCTCTCACCGATCCATCCACTCACTCACAGACAACACGCAGCTGCATGCACGACCTCCCGAAATCCATCCTTCCGAATCCTCCCTTCCTCGCGAGGACAGAGTCCACCTGGCCAGGCTGAGATGCGGACACCATCCAGCTCTCCTGAGCTATCAGCAGAGACTGGATGACTCCGTTGTCGATGCCTGCCCGGGATGTAACACAGCACCTCATACCATTAAACACATCATAGAAGACTGCATTTCACACAACCACTTACGCCAACAACACAATCTACACTCAATGAGAGCTCTGTGGGAAAGCCCGATCGTGGCCATGGCCTTCCTCAGGGACTCGGGGCTGTTCGGCCAGGCAGCTTAGGGAACAACAACAACAACAACAACTTACATTCATGACCCCTGGTTCTTCCCTCGTCCCTCACCACAAAATCTCCCTTGTCGATCTTCTCAAAACCTTTCACACTCTTAAACATCATGATCATGTCACCTCTCTCTCTCTCCTCTCCCTCAGCGTTGGCAGCTTTAGCCTCTCCAATCTCTCCTCATATGGCAGGTCTCTAAGGCTAGCTATCATCTTAGTGGCAACTCTCTGAACTCTTTCCAGTTTTTTATTATGTTTTATAAGGTGTGGAGACCACACCACTGCTGCATACTCCAGTCTTGGTCGTATTATTGTCCCTATTATTTTTGCTAACATCTCTTCATCTAAATATTTCAGAGCTATTCTCATGTTAGTCAACACTGCATAAGTTTCACCAGTTATTTTATTTATATGCTGTTCAGGTGACAAGCTGTCTGCTATAACTACCCCTAGGTCTTTTGCTTTCCCAGCTTTACTAATTATTTCATCTCCTATTTTATATTCCCAAGAAGGTCTATATTTACTTTTTCCCATCTCAAGAACCTGACACTTACTTGTGTTGAATTCCATTTTCCAAGTTTGACTCCACTCATATAATTTATCTAGGTCTCTCTGTAATTCTTCACAACTACTCCTACTTGTAATATGCTTCATTAATTTTGCATCATCAGCAAACATAGATATATGAGCCTATTCCCATTTGAAGGTCGTTGATGAAAACCAAAAACATGATTGGGGCCAACACCGATCCTTGAGGCACTCCGCCTTTTACCCTTTTCCACGAGGAGAACTTTCCTTTTATTACTGTTCGCATTTCCCTCCCAATTAAATAGTTTTCCATCCACTTTAATAATACTCCCTCAACCCGCCCCACAGTCCTGAGCTTCCACAACAATCTCTTATGAGGCACCTTATCAAATGCCTTCTTGAATTCTAAGTAAATACAATCTACCCACCCTTGTACAATGTCAATTACCCTATCATAGTAACTCAACAAATTTGTGGTACACGAATGACCTTTTCTGAACCCGAACTGCTTGCTTGAAATTATTTCCCTCTCCTCCAACATACCCACCCATCTTTTTCTAATAATCTTTTCACAAAGCTTGCATATAACACTCGTTAAGGATACCGGTCGATAATTTAGCGGGTCTTCTTTATTTCCACTTTTATATATTGTTGTTGTTGTTGTTGTTGTTGTTGTTGCTGTTGCTGTTGCTGCTGCTGTTGTTGTTGTTCCCCAAGCTGCCTGGCCGAACAGCCCCAAGGCCCCGAGTAAGGCCAAGGCCATAAACGAGCGCCCCCACAGAACTTGTTGTTGTTGTTGTTGTTCCCCAGGCTGCCTGGCCGAACAGCCCCAAGGTCCCGAGCAAGGCCAAGGCCATAGAGCGCCCCCACAAAACCCTCTGCTTACCACTAACAAAACCCAGGTGACCGAAGCCATTCTAAGGCAGGGAGCTGAGGAGGGCGCGGAAACGCCCGGGAAACCAAAGCCCCACCCAAGGCCCTGTACCCCTCAGCAATTAGGAAGGTCAAGTTGAGGGGCAAGGGAAAAATGTGACGCTTTGGCTCCCAATCTGCCAACTTTTAGGTTGGCAGTAGGGAGGTCGATCCACGGAAAAGACGCCGTCACTTGAGATCTAGAAGATATATAAGTAAAAGGAACAGTCAGAGTAAGCTATGGGTATGGCAGAGATCGCTCAGCTCTCACTCTGATAGACCAGCCCATCACCACATGACTAGAACCCAATCCTCTCAGCATCAGCTAGGAAAGGCCCTAGAAAGCTGCCTTTGGCGGGGGGATAGCTCCCCTACTTCAACTCCTTTCGGAGTTGGGCACCCGCCGTTGTTGTTGTTCCCTAAGCTGCCTGGCCGAACAGCCCCGAGTCCCTGAGGAAGGCCATGGCCACGATCGGGCTTTCCCACAGAGCTCTCATTGAGTAGATTGTGTTGTTGGCGTAAGTGATTGTGTGAAATGCAGTCTTCTATGATCTGTTTAATGGTATGGGGTGCTGTGTTACATCCCGGGCAGGCGTCGACAACGGAGTCATCCAGTCTCTTCTGATAGCTCAGGAGAGCTGGATGGTGTCCGCATCTCAGCCTGGCCAGGTGAACTCTGTCCTCGCGAGGGAGGGAGGATTCGGAAGGATGGATTTCGGGAGGTCGTGCATGCAGCTGCGTGTTGTCTGTGAGTGAGTGGATGGATTGGCGAGAGATATGAGTATAGATGTGCTTCTGGAAGTTGGTTCGGGGTGGGCAGGGAGGGAGAGAGGACAATAATTGTGTGTGATACCGTGTGCTGGGTGTTGTTTTGATATTTCTTGGTGTCTGTGGGTGTGTTGCCATGTGGTTTAGTGGGTGGTCTTGGTTCGTGGAGGCTGCTGCCAGGAATTGAGTGCCTCTCATGTCCAGATGGTCTTTGACTTTGAGGATTTTGGTTTCTTGATGTAGGTGATCTGTGGGTGCAGTAGCTGTGCAGCCTGTAATGATCTTCAGGGCTTTGTTTTGAATAGTCTGTAAAGTCTTATGATGTGTTTCAGCTAGGTTAGAAGCCCAGGCTGGGCTTGCGTATTCCATCACTGATCTTATGTATTGTTTATATACTGTGGTGGTAATTTCTTTGTTGTGTCCAAATTTTGTGTGAGCAAGTGACCTGAGGGCGTTAAGTCTGGGTGTCAGTTTCTTTTTAATGTTTGTGGTGTGCTGTTTGAATGTCATATGAGTATCATATGTTACTCCTAGGATTTTGGGTGTGTGTGTATGTGTTAGGGGCGTGTTGTTTATGGTGAGTTGAGGGATGTATTCGTGTACTGTCCAGCTTGTGAGCAGGGTTGCGGTGGATTTGGCTGGGGCTAGATTAAGTCTGTTTGTAGTGCACCAGCCATGTAGTGTGTTGAGATAGGTTGAAGGAGATCTGTTGCTCTTCTTGGGTCATGGTGTGTGCATGTGAGTGTTATGTCATCTGCATAGGAGGCTAAGTTTATTTGGGGTGTATTGGGTGTAGTTATATCGTGCATGTACAGATTGAAGAGTGCGGGCGATAGGACGGATCCTTGTGGGACTCCGTTTGGAAAGTTTCTGATTTTAGATGACTGACCGGCAAAAGATACGTGTGCACATCTGCCTGCTAGGAAGTTGGCCAGCCATCTTTTTGTGTTGTTGCGCATGTTTGTGTTGTAGATTTTGTTTGTTAGGTTGTGGCGGGGGATGGCATCGAAGGCTTTACTAATGTCGAGTGTGGCTAATAGTGATCTGTGTGGTGGTCTAGCTAAGTTGATGCCGTCAAAAGCTCTTTGCGTAAGGTCTGTGAGAAGAGTGTTTGTGGAGTGCAGTGGCCTAAAGCCATGTTGTGTTGGAGCTAGGGGTAGGTCGGGTGTAATTAGTTGTAATACTAGGCATTCCATGACTTTGGAGGGGGAGCAAAGGAGTGTGATGGGCGGTACGAGGAGGGTAGCATGGGGTCTTTGTTGGGTTTGGGGAATGTGATGATGATACCATGCTTCCAAATGTCTGGTATTGTGTTGTGTGAATAGCTGTAGTTTGATATGTTAGTGAGTGCTTGTATGCCTTGTGGTCCCAGGTGTCTGAGGTGTATGTTGCTTATGTTGTCTAGGCCACAGGCGGGTGAGTGCTTGAGATTGTTGATGATATGCTTTGTCTGGTGATTGGTGAAGGGTGTATAGTCAGGGTCTGTGGGGAATTGTCCCTTACGTCGGATGACACGTCGGTCGTCTTTGTGAGGTTTTAGGTGGCTGACATGTGAGAAGTGATTGATGAGAGTGTTTGCTTGTTGTTTACATGAAGGAGTAGAGTCTGTTGTTGTGATTGCAGCATGTGATTGTGTTGTGTTGCTATTGGAAAGTGTGATGCTGTTTAGTGTTTTGTAGAGTTTTTGGGGGTTTGTTTTGTGATCAAGTGTTTGTAGGAAGTTATTCCAATTTAGTTTTTGTTGTTCTTGTATTTTGTTGTTAGTTTGGGTGTTGAGTGCTTGAATTTGTTGTGTGATGTCTTGTGTGTGGGGTGCTGGGGAGTGTTTCAGTGTGTCGCGTTGTCTGATGAGGTTTTGAATTTCTGGTGTGAAGTTGGGTTGTGTCTTTTTCTGTTACCTCTTGGAATGTGTTTCTTGTCAGTGTTTTGGATAGTTTTATTGAGTATGTGTACAGCATTGTTGATGTTAGTGATGGGTGTACTGTTTAGAGTTGTGAAGTGTTGTTCTGTCTCATTTGTGAATGCTTCCCAGTTAGCTCTTTTATAATTGGTGTATGTGTGTTTGTGGCTAGCTGGGGTGAGTCTGGTTTTGGTGGTGATAATGATCGGGAGGTGGTCAGAGCCTAAGGTTCTGACCACCCTCCAGGATGTTGTGGGGGCGAGTTCTGGGGAGCAAAAGGTGATGTCTGGAGATGATGGGTTATAGAGGGCTTGGTGAGGAATATGGGTATGTTGATGGATGTCGTTAAGGATGATGAGGTTATCTGTTTGGTTTTGTAGTACCAGCCTTCTGTCTGTGTCGGGGTTGTCGACAAACCAGGCCGACTTCTTGGCGTTGAAGTCACCACCCAGGATGATGTGTGGGGTGTTTGTGATGTGTTGTAAGTGTGGTCTGTATTCATTTGGTACTGTAGGGGATGTTTGGAGAGGGATGTATGTGTTTATGATGGTTATGTTGGATTTGTTGCCAGTGCGTATTTTAATTGATTGTATTTCTGTTGTGTTATCATTTGGGGGGAGGAGGGATTTGGTTTGTACACTGGTTACTATGTATGATATTTCATTATTGGAGTTATATTTGCTTGTTTCCATTCTAAGGGAAGTTCCCCCTTGTTTAATGAGTGTTGAACAATATTAAAAATAGGTCTCACTAGTAGTTCAGAACATTCTCTTAATACCCATCCAGCAATGTTATCTGGGCCCATAGATTTTCTCATGTCCAATTCTTACAACAATGATTTTAGTTCATCCTGGTTGACTTCTATCGACTCTAGTCCCTGTATCTCGTTTAATTCCACCACAGGTTCTACATAGTCATTCCTCAGTGTGTGGAAAGTGTGTGGGCGCTAACTCGATTCAGTGTAGCGTCTGTCGATGTTGGGTGCACCATGGGAGTAAGCTCTGTAGTAAAATGAAAGGACCCCTGCCGAAGGATAAGTCAGAAATCGAGAAATTTGAGTGCGTAGTGTGCAAGGAGGAGCTTGTGTTAAATGATGATCCTGTGGCTGTGAATTTTGGAAATGAGTCATTGGAGCTGGTGGACAAGTTTTGTTAGCTAGGAGATACCATCTCTGCCGGTGGTGGTGTAAAGTCAGTGAAAATAGGCTAGCCTAAACAGACCTCGGATGCGGAAATACCCTGAGCCGAACAGGCCAAGTGGGATATCTCTATTGGTCTAACTGGTAAGGTGTCTGACTCACACCCAAGGGTCGAGAGTTCGTGCCCCCACCAGGGCATGATATATTCGTGAGGCTATTTCCGCATTTAACGAAGTTTAGGTGTGTTGGTAAAATTGTTCAGATGGTTGAGAGTAAGATCGGAGCTCCATAAATCCTCTTTCAGGTATGGTGTAAAAACCGATCCCCACAGTGGGGCCGAGGCTGCCACTGTCGCTAGAATTAGATATGGCTGGGGGAAGTTCTGAGAACTGCTGCCAATTCTGATCATGAAAAGAATGCCTCTCACCCTGAATGGAAAGGTGTATGCCTCATGTGTTAGAAGTGCAATGACGTATGCCTCAGAAACATGGGCCGTTAAAGTAGACGATGTCAACAGAATGGAACGTAATGAGATGAGAATGGTGAGATGGATGTGTGGGGCCAAACTGCAGGATAGAATAATAAATGATGAGCTGAGGAGACGCTTCGGTATAAAGAGTATTAGCGAGGAGATGCGTACAAGTAGACTGGGATGGTATGGGCATGTGGAGAGAATGAATGAACAAAATTGGGTGAAAAAATGCAGGTCTGTGATTGTGGAGGGAGCCCCACCAAGGGGTAGACCGAGGAAAACTTGGGATCGGACTATATGTGTCAATCTCGAATTTAACACCTTAAGAGCGGCCTATGCGGTTTATTTATATGTACCGCCCAGCGGGGTGTTTTTAGCCAAAATAGGGCTGTTTACGTGATCATTTTCATGCCTAAATAAGACCCAGAACGTAAAACAAGTATCTATCCCTGAAAGGGCATAAACAGAGCTTTCGAATGACACCATAACGATCCTTTTATGATGGCTAGTTTTCTTGCAATAACCGTGCAACGCGAGTGCAAAAAGCATGTTATTAGGCACTTTCCCCATACAATTCCGTATATAGCGAGTGAGAGAGGGAGGAGGGAGGAGGGAGGTGGGATTCGTGTCAGTAGGTTCGCCGCGGTGGTCTGGAGCAGTCATACGCTCGCTACTCTCCTGCCACCACTTGTCTCTCTCTCAGCAACATTACGTGCTGAAATTGCCACACGACCTATGTCGAGCGCCGCCACATAGTCCAGCTTTATTTAACTCGACTTATGTTGCTCGCCGCTAATTAAGGGTTAAAAACTTGACAAGTGAAGCACCTGGAACGCTGCCATTAGGACAAGAGACTGAAACTGCATGTATGTTTGGAGCACGTATTCTTAAAATGTTATGTATGTATATATGTATCTCCACCCTTCTCAATACACTCCACAGCAATATCATCCATACCTTCTGCTTTTCCTGCTCTCATTTGTCTCACTGCTTCTTTCACCTCATTTTTCCCAATCCTTTCATTCATTCCCTGCCACCTGGGTGGCCTGGGTAGCCTATCTCCACCAACCACTGCTTCAATCACTGCTTCTCTTCCATCTCTTGCATTTAGCAAATATTCAAAATACTCACTTGACTTCCTTCCACTAGTAACTCTCCATTTGCATCTGTCACCGACTCTTCCCTTTTTTCCTCCTTTTCTTACTCTATAATAATACTACAAAAATAGAAATAATATAACATTGGGAAGTTTGTTACTAAGGAATTCAGTTTACCATCAGCCCCACCTCACCCATCCCAACCCCCAGCCCCTCCCTCACCCCCACCCCCACCCCATCCTCGTGCAGCAAAACCCAACATACATCGTGCACATAATATTAACATTCTTCAACTGAACATAGATGGCATCAACACAAAGAAATACGAACTCTCACACTTCATCAAACAACACAACATACACATTGCCATCTTACAAGAAACAAAACTCCGCACAACACAAAAAACACCCACATTTCATAATTTCACCACCATCAGGCAAGACCGGGCTGTCGGCGGGGGCGGTGGACTCATCACCCTGGTACACAAAGAAATAGCATACATAGTAACCAGTGTACAAACCAAATCCCTCCTTCCCCCAAATGATAACACAACAGAAATACAATCAATTAAAATACGCACTGGCAACAACTCCAACATAACCATCATAAACACATACATCCCTCCCCAAACATCCCCTACAGTACCAAATGAATACAGACCACACTTACAACACATCACAAACACCCCACACACCCCACACATCATCCTGGGTGGTGACTTCAACGCCAAGACGTCGGCCTGGTTTGTCGACAACCCCGACACAGACAGAGGGCTGGTACTACAAAACCAAACCGATAACCTCATCATCCTTAACGACATCCATCAACATACCCATATTCCTCACCAAGCCCTCTATAACCCATCATCTCCTGACATCACCTTTTGCTCCCCAGAACTCGCCCCCACAACATCCTGGAGGGTGGTCAGAACCTTAGGCTCTGACCACCTCCCGATCATTATCACCACCAAAACCAGACTCACCCCAGCTAGCCACAAACACACATACACCAATTATAAAAGAGCTAACTGGGAAGCATTCACAAATGAGACAGAACAACACTTCACAACTCTAAACAGTACACCCATCACTAACATCAACAATGCTGTACACATACTCAATAAAACTATCCAAAACACTGACAAGAAACACATTCCAAGAGGTAACATGAAAAGACACAACCCCAACTTCACACCAGAAATTCAAAACCTCATCAGACAACGCGACATACTGAAACACTCCCCAGCACCCCACACACAAGACATCACACAACAAATTCAAGCACTCAACACCCAAACTAACAACAAAATACAAGAACAACAAAAACTAAATTGGAATAACTTCCTACAAACACTTGATCACAAAACAAACCCCAAAAAACTCTACAAAACACTAAACAGCATCACACTTTCCAACAGCAACACAACACAATCACATGCTGCAATCACAACAACAGACTCTACTCCTTCATGTAAACAACAAGCAAACACTCTCATCAATCACTTTTCACATGTCAGCCACCTAAAACCTCACAAAGACGACCGACGTGTCATCCGACGTAAGAGACAATTCCCCACAGACCCTGACTATACACCCTTCACCAATCACCAGACAAAGCATATCATCAACAATCTCAAGCACTCACCCGCCTGTGGCCTAGACAACATAAGCAACATACACCTCAGACACCTGGGACCACAAGGCATACAAGCACTCACTAACATATCAAACTACAGCTATTCACACAACACAATACCAGACATTTGGAAGCATGGTATCATCATCACATTCCCCAAACCCAACAAAGACCCCACGCTACCCTCCTCGCACCGCCCCATCACACTTCTTTGCTCCCCCTCCAAAGTCATGGAACGCCTAGTATTACAACTAATTACACCTGACCTACCCCTAGCTCCAACACAACATGGCTTTAGGCCACTGCACTCCACAAACACTCTTCTCACAGACCTTACACAAAGAGCTTTCGACGGCATCAACTCAGCTAGACCACCACACAGATCACTATTAGCCACACTCGACATTAGTAAAGCCTTCGATGCCATCCCCCGCCACAACCTAACAAACAAAATCTACAACACAAACATGCACAACAACACAAAAAGGTGGCTGGCCAACTTCCTAGCAGGCAGATGTGCACACGTATCTTTTGCCGGTCAGTCATCTAAAATCAGAAACTTTCCAAACGGAGTCCCACAAGGATCCGTCCTATCGCCCGCACTCTTCAATCTGTACATGCACGATATAACTACACCCAATACGCCCCAAATAAACTTAGCCTCCTATGCAGATGACATAACACTCACATGCACACACCATGACCCAAAAAGATCAACAGATCTCCTTCAACCCTATCTCAACACACTACATGGTTGGTGCACTACAAACAGACTTAATCTAGCCCCAGCCAAATCCACCGCAACCCTGCTCACAAGTTGGACAGGAGAACACGAATACATCCCTCAACTCACCATAAACAACACACCCCTAACACATACACACACACCCAAAATCCTAGGAGTAACATATGATACTCATATGACATTCAAACAGCACACCACAAACATTAAAAAGAAACTGACACCCAGACTTAACGCCCTCAGGTCACTTGCTCACACAAAATTTGGACACAACAAAGAAACTACCACCACAGTATATAAACAATACATAAGATCATTGATGGAATACGCAAGCCCAGCCTGGGCTTCTAACCTAGCTGAAACACATCATAAGACCTTACAGACTATTCAAAACAAAGCCCTGAAGATCATTACAGGCTGCACAGCTACTTCACCCACAGATCACCTACATCAAGAAACCAAAATTCTCAAAGTCAAAGACCATCTGGACATGAGAGGCACTCAATTCCTGGCAGCAGCCTCCACGAACCAAGACCACCCACTAAACTACATGGCAACACACCCACAGACACCAAGAAATATCAAAACAACACCCAGCACACGGTATCACACACAATTATTGTCCTCTCTCCCTCCCTGCCCACCCCGAACCAACTTCCAGAAGCACATCCACACTCATATCTCTCACCGATCCATCCACTCACTCACAGACAACACGCAGCTGCATGCACGACCTCCCGAAATCCATCCTTCCGAATCCTCCCTTCCTCGCGAGGACAGAGTCCACCTGGCCAGGCTGAGATGTGGACACCATCCAGCTCTCCTGAGCTATCAGAAGAGACTGGATGACTCCGTTGTCGACGCCTGCCCGGGATGTAATACAGCACCCCATACCATTAAACACATCATAGAAGACTGCATTTCACACAACCACTTACGCCAACAACACAATCTACACTCAATGAGAGCTCTGTGGGAAAGCCCGATCGTGGCCATGGCCTTTCTCAGGGACTCGGGGTTGTTCGGCCAGGCAGCTTAGGGAACAACAACAACAACAACCATCAGCTTGAACAAAATTGACTAAAGCTTAATGTATTTGGTTGACCCCTTGAGGATTATGACGTGTTTGACAGCTTACTCTGGCTTGTATTAGACGATTTCATTCAGATTAGGAAGGGTGATTGGAAGTCAGAGGGTTAAATGAGATAGTTTATACCCTCTTAAATCCCACAGATCCTTCCAAAGCAGTATATAATCATCTAATGATAGCCATAATAAACTGTCAAAACGTGTCATATGATCCTCTAAAGGTTAACCTATTCAGTACCGGTGACATCCTTTTCATTATATTCTGCCAACTATTAGACAATTTAATGCAGCTTAAGAAGGATGTCTACCAATTAAAGGCTACATACTATCTCAATTAATCCTTTTTCGCTACCATATATCCTTCGTAAGCTTCATAAAATAGTCTAAATGTGGCTGAAAACAAATGTATATAAAATGTCATCAGGTTTATTATTCTGTCATTCTAGTTTTACCTGGAGAACCTGAGTGAGAGAGAGAAGCAGCGCGGACCAAGCCGGATTGACAAAGAACGGACCTTTTTTGAGAAGCAAGTCAACACCACATTCTTCAAGGAACTGGTGGGTGGTATACAGTTGGTCCTCCGGTAACGCGTGTTTTGGAAACGCGGTTTTGGTGGCACGCGGTACCCCCCAAATATCCAAAATGTTGCTAACACGGTCAATACTTACACTGGCGCGGGGTCCAGCTGGGCTCCGAACCTTTACTCCTGACTTTCGTAGCTCATATCTCTTCAAATATATGGCCTAACCAAGTGTTTATGCCTACCAGAGGTAGATATGATCGTTGTTGTGCGTTGGGTAAAGACTAGAACACCCTACATTGTGTAGTTATTGTGTGAGGTGAGAAATAATAAGACGGCGAGTTATGCGGGAATTCCGAAGCTACGATTTTCGTAATTTACCGATGCTCATATCTCTGCAAATATATGGCCTAACCAAGTTTTTATGCATACCGGAGGTAGATATGATCGTTCCCGTGCATTGGGTGAATACTAGCACACTCCACATTGTGTAGTTAATGTGTGAGGTGAGAATAATTGCCGAAACACACTATGTTATTGTTTGGCTATCGAGTGAGTGTGTCTGTTGCCATTGTGTGGACAACATGGCTATGCTATCTCGGTCGCCGAATCTTTACTTACGACTTTCGTAATTTACCGATGCTCATATCTCTGCAAATAAATGGCCTAAGCAAGTGTTTATGCCTACCAGAGGTAGATATGATCGTTGTTGTGCGTTGGGTGAAGACTAGAACACCCTACATTGTGTAGTTATTGTGTGAGGTGAGAAATAATAAGACAGCGAGTTATGCGGGAATTCCGAAGCTACGATTTTCGTAATTTACCGATGCTCATATCTCTGCAAATAAATGGCCTAACCAAGTGTTTATGCATACCAGATGATGAAGATATTATGGTTGTTGCAGTGCGTTTGGGTGAAGACTAGAACACCCTACATTGTGTAGTTATTGTGTGAGGTGAGAAATATGATGGAGGGATTTCAGAGCTTCGATCGAAAAATGTCGGCTACTGCTGACTGCTGTGACTCTCTCTCCTTAGCCTAGCTGCCTAGCCTAAACAAAATATTTATTCAGAGGTAAGAGTTGTTGCAATGGGCAAATCAACTCATTGCACATGTCAAATAACCTTTATAATTGATTTAATTATTATAACATAGGCTTTTATGGAGAAAAAGTGGACTTTGTGGAAATCCCCAGAACACCAAGGTACCTTTAACATGTAAACATATGGGTTCGGTAACGCAGATTTTGCTAACACGGGAGGTAACCAGAACACATTGGCCGCGTTACCGAAGGACCAACTGTATATGTTAAGCCTCTTTTTGGGGTGCGGGTGACATTTTGGACGGTTTCACTCCATTAGTTTGGAGATGTTAAGACGTTGCACCCCATTAGTTTGGTGATTATCAGACGCTTCAACCCATTCAGGTGTCGAATTATTTTTCTGAGTGATAGCAAGCCTGTAACTTACAAGAAATAAACCTGCATGACTTGATAATTATAGAGGACTAAAGCACTAATATCTATCTATATATTGCCGGACGCCGTGATCCCTGAAGGGGTGGCCACGAATGAAACGCCCCCATACACCTCTGTTCCCAGTTAGTCAACGCCCCTCTTCCATTCCAGCACAGCTTTCACGCATATACAGTACTCCATCCTTCCACCTCTCTCGGTTTACCTCTCCCTCTCCGTCCTTCCATCTCGCTCTCGTACACTCTCTTAGTCATTCTCTCGCTTCCCATACTTTCCACATCGCCGAACCATCTCCAGGTTTTCCTTTTCACTCTTTCCAGCACATCTACATCCACACCACACCGCTCTCATACTTCCTCATTCATCTGTCTATCCCTCCATGTAACTCTGCACGCACTTTTCAAGTACTGTAACCTATATTATAATTCGATATATCAGAAAATATGAAAGTTACAACAATTTTGAGAGCACTATCGTCTTCTGGATGTATGTATCTATTTCTTTTGCCTAAAATATGAAGTTAATAAACAAATATTATGTGTAATTCGTATTATACTTATCATTACTGTATTCATATACAAATATTTCTTTGGCAAATTTTAATATACTGTATCATTAGCTTCTGCTACCGTTTTTGCGTATAGTTGGGTATTACAAATGGCAATGTATTGGGAGGTTTAACGTACCTCCCAACCTACCAAATAGGAAAACCTACTATTTGGTAGTAGTCTTGGAAAATCCAATGTCAAGGCTATTAACCTTAATTGCAATGACGACTTGCTATTTTGACTGCTATGTCGTCATTCCAACCGCGGTTAAAAAAGAAAATGTCTAGAGTCTACTCCCTAACTTGCTCTAGGAAACGTACATTAACCAAAACTACCACCGAAGGTGAAAAAAGCGTAGAAGAGAAGAAAAAGGGGTTTACCTTAGTTACAGTCGAAGGCCCATCCCGTGTCCTGTCCTGAGCAGACCCTTGTCGAACGTGCGCATGAGCGACCCTCTTTTGTTATCACATCTCACGTAGGCAGAAGATCGAGGATGGGCAGGGGTCCGGCGTGAGGGAGGGTACTATGTACGTTGGATTTTCCAAGACTACTACCAAATAGTAGGTTTTCCTATTTGGTAGGTTGGGAGGTATGTCAAACCTCCCAATTTGTTAGTAGTCTTGGCAAATCCAACGTCAAGGCTGCGTAACAAATAGGAGGAGGACATCCTATTTATCTATCTATATGCTCAGGCCCAATCCCCACTTTTCCTATTTTATTTTCCTCTATTTTTTTTTTATTTTTTTTTATTTCTTTCCTTGGGGGTGGCCGACTCAAGACAGATCAAGAACAGGAAAACACAAAACACAAGACAAAACAATGAACAAACACAGACAAAACACAAAATTCACACACATCTAGGTCACCCAGGAGAATACCGAGAGACCAGGGTCACCAAGGTCTCTCCAGCACTCCCCCGGCCCCCGACCACCCGGAGAGGCTCCGATCTCGGCAGGCAGACATGCAGTGGAGCCAAAGCTACAAGCCCACCCACCACACTTCCAGGCGCACCCTTCATATTAATCGTCTCCCCGGGCCAGGCGCCTGATGGACTATTATCTAGTCCAACTTGCTCCCGACCCCTTCCTCCAAATGACCACGTGTTCACTCAACTATTCACAAGCATTCTCCATTCATTCCTGTTTATTACCACTTCCTTTGCCTGATCTATAGTCATTCCTCTATCATCCAAAGCTTGTCTTACACAGTCTCTCCATCTCAATGGGGGTCTTCCTGCCCCTCTATCTCCCCTTGTATCTGACTCATATATTCTCTTTGTAAGCCTTTCATCTCCCATTCATTCAACATGACCATACCAGCTCAGCACCCTTCTGTCCACTCTGGCTGACAAAGGACATCCAAGGGCAAGAATGTTAAGTGCGGGCGTACCGCCAGCCTAAGCCTTGTTTACACTACGCATAGTGGCGTCGGGCCTTTGCCATCATGTTCCCGTCTATTTTGACTGCCTTTGGATACAATAATATGTTGAGGGGGGCTTTTACCCCCCTCACCCCCCATGACATATTGTCATCATCATATATATTGACAGCAGGGGGCAAATTACCGAAAAAAATCGCTGTCAAAATAGACGCGAACTTAACCACGGCGATCGACAAATGTAAACATGACGGCGGAGGCGGAGGACCTTTGCAATCATGTTCCAGTCTATTTTGAATGCCATTGGATACAATAATATGTTGAGGGGGGGCTTTGCCCCCTCTCCCCCCCCCCCCCCATGACATATTGTCATCATCATATACAGTATATTGCCAGCAGGGGGCAGATAACCGAAAAAATCGCCGTCAAAATAGACGCAAAGTTAACCGCGGCGATCGCTCTATGTAAATATGACGACCGTACGCCCGGAATCTAAATCCATCCCCATCCAAGCCCAACATACCAAAAACCATGCATAAAACAAAAATATGAATGACAAAGAAACACAAATTAAACAAGAGAGTTTAATAACAGAGTGAAAAACTGAGGAGTAGCTAAAAAGAACAGTTTTAACATGTGCCTGTCATTCATAATAATGCAAAAACATATAGTAAACTAAAACGTACTGTACCCAAAATCCCTTTCTTCCAACAAGTGAACATTGATAACAAAAACAAAAATTTAAATATGGTATTACACTTATGTACAGTATACATATAACATATTCCCAAGCTTGTGACCATAGTGTCGCAAACCCGCACCCCCCCCCCCTTTTCCAAAGAAAACAAAGTAAAATAAAGAGTGACAAGGGGGGAAGTCCAGGGATCCCGCCAGAGCTCTATTAAACACGACTCCCGAGAGCTACCACCGGCCTAGGGGGACTAACAATGGACATGGAGAGGTAGGAGGAGATGAAGGTATTGACGGACGACCACAAGCCCGCATGCAGAGGCAATGTCAGGCAAAGATCGACTCTGCAGGAACCGTAAAGAGGCCTCAAAGGATCTCACATCGTGCGCAGACACCCTACAATCAGGGTTACTGGCACGAATGACCCAACAAATGTGGCGTCCAATCTGCACCTTCGACAGCCTCCCACCCATCCTAGGAGACACCCACACAGCCGTACCCGAAGCCGGCGCCACAGACCCCACATATGTGTGCAAGGCTTTCACCAGGCACAACACATGGTGAGTATGCCCACGTTTTAAAGCCTGGATGGTGAAAGGCTTGAAAACGTTGGTCTCTCTCTCATTCTTGGCAACAAAATGAGGGGAGGGAGCCAACGTGACGACATTCAATGACGGGGAGAATCGCATGCATTCTTGGGACCGTGTCATGGCTGCTAGTTTCGACACCCGATCCCCAGTTGCCAGAGCGACAAGGAACAGCGTATGCTCTAGCAACTGAACCGGCGTTGTGTCCCGTGTATATGTGTGTGAAGCCAGAAGGTCCAGAGCCTGACCCAGATCCGACTGCGGAGGGAGCTGGCGCGGAGGCGGTCGTTCCCTGAAGGCAACCTTCATAAATTAATCCAGCTCCTTTGGAGGAACGACCAGCCCAGTGACGGACTCACAGACCTCCCGGATGGCAGACAAGTGGTTACGTATAGTGTTAACTTGAAAGTGACGTGTACGGAAAAGGTGAAACAAGTAGTTTAAAATGAGAGAATGCGAACTAACTTTTTGGCCAGTGTCCTGTATCCATTTAGTAAAAAACTTCCAGTGGGACTCGTAAGTCCCCCAAGCCGAAGCCTTCCATGAACGCTTCAGGAAGTCAGTCAGGGCCCGTCCTTGGATCGGGAGCCACCGTGCCTCACGAACATCCACGATGCGAATGCCAACGAGGTCCGCAGGTCTCCAACCTGGCTCAAGTGGAAGCTTGAGACAGGCAGAGGCACCGGACTCGGGCACCATTGCTTCAGCTGGGCGTACCAAGCCTGTGCCGGCCATAGAGGTGCTATTAGCCAGACTCTGCCGTGGTACAGCCGCAACCGCGCGAGGACTTTGCACATGAACAGTGCGTCTGGTGGTGGAAATATGTATATCGACTGCCACCTGCTCCAGTCTTCCATGAAAGCGTCCGGATCCCCTGCCGGAGTGCGAGTCCGGAGAGATAGGTACTGAGGCAGCTTGTGCGTCTCCTTCTAGGCGAACAAGCCGACCTCCGGAACACCCCAGGAAGCTGAGAGGTCGTCGAACACATCTTGTTTAATTGCCCATTCTACAAGAACGCCCTGTCCTCTCGACAGAGCATCCGCCCACAGGTTGGCAGTCCCGGGCAGGTAGGAGGCGTGCAGGGAGATGTTGTGTCGGTTTGCTAGGAAGAATAACTTCTCTGAGATCCTCAACAGAGTCAGTGACCTGGAGGACCCCTGCTTTTGGATACAGTGGACAACTGTCTGATTGTCCATCCTGAAGGCCACCGACTTTCCCCGAAGGGCCAGCGCGTGGTCCCTCAGGAAGAACAAAGGAACCAACAGTTTGAGGGCATTGATGTGTAGGTGTGTGTGTCCCACCCCCGTGATGTTGATGCCCCATGTTTGATTGGTAACCCCACCCTACCCTGCTCGACGCACCCGTGTCTACCCAGATCGTCGGTGGGGGGGCGGTCCAGGGCACTGCCGCAGAGAGCGTGCCCCGAGCCACCCAGTGTCCTAAGTGTTTGTGGATGATACACGGGATCGGCATTAGCCGATCCTGGGGGGTCAATGGAAAAGCCTTGTTGCCCATGAGTATTAGGCGGCGTAGCCTGAGCCTCCGTAAGGGAATGGTCAGAGCAGCCCAATTCAGTGAACCCACTATAACGAGTCCCAGATCTTCCTCGCGAGTGCATCACAGCGAAGACCTTCCTTCGAAGTTTCGCCGCGTTGGCTTGACTCTGGGTCACTGTAGCGCTGGTCAAATCCCATTCGAGACCTACCCACGTCACGACGCGCGACGGGGTCAGGTGCGACTTGGGAACATTGACCCTGAACCCTAACTGTGTGATGTGTTGAACTACTGTGAGGGTGTCGTGTACGCACTGTTCTCGAGTGTCGGAAACTATCAGCCAATCGTCCAGGTAAAACAGGACCTGGATGCAGTCTCGCAGGAGAGGATCCAGAGCCTGCTTCACCAGTTGCGAGAAGACCCGCGGCGCGATGTTGAGGCCGAAGGGAAGTCTGTCGAACATGAACACGCGATCGGAAGACTGAACGGCCAAGAAGCGCTGGAAACGAGGATGGATGGGAATGTGCCAATACGCATCCTTGAGGTCCAGTGACACCACCCACGACTGAGGCCGCAGTGCCAGTCGTACCTGGTGTACCGTCAGCATCCAAAACCGTGTGTTCACTATGTACCCATTGATGGCCGACAGATCCACCACCGGCCGCATCGTGTCGCAGTCCTTGGGTACCAGGAAGACACGGGAGATGAAAACCTTGTGATCGGCTTTCACCTCCTTGACGATTACCTGCTCGTGCATTGATGTTATCACGCTGGCCACCTCCGAAGAGACGTGCCGGCGTTGGTGACAAGAACTGAGTGTGGGTCTGGACTTCCATCTCCAGGTTAGACCCCTCCTGGCTATCTTTCGCCCCCACGTCCCTCGCGGCCATTGAAGGGCGCAAGGGCGAAAACATCCGGTGGCAGCTCCCGAGATGAGGTGAGCGACCCTGTCGGCTAGGTGAGAAGGAGAAAGAGGAGGAGACCGACCTGGAGAGCCTACACATTTTTTGACGTGGAAGCTCCCCCGGTACGGTCCTGGCGGTCATGAGCGCCACGTTGACCTCCCTTACTCCCCCCACTTCGTCGAATAGCACGTGTCACCCCATCCCCTGTCCGGCGCGTGTCTGACCCCGTCGAAGTGCGTCCTGAAGTGGAAGGCTGACCAGCCCCTTCTCGGCGGGGACGAAAAGGAGCAGGAAGGAAGCGCGAGGTCTGTACCTTCCCCTTCCTGCGCCCCTTCTTGGCAGCCCCACCGCCAAAAGCACTTCGATGAGGACCGTCAGAAGGACGGGACTGAGAAGGCCCTGCTCGCGACACAGCACGACGTTGTAAGTCGTAAGCAGGGTCCACCGACAGAGAAGCGAAGCGTTCCCAGGCGTCCTGCGCAAACAGCCCCGTAGTATATAGTTCAGAGTACAAAAGACCCTGACGTATATCTAAGGGGGCATTCCGGCAGAACGAGGACCTGACCGCCTGGCGTTGCCGAGTTACCTCGAACAAAACTGCCTTCAGCTCGGGAACCAAAGACACCGCGAGCTGAAGGTGGATCCGCCGAACGTGGTCCAAGCCCTCGCGAAGATCTCCTGGAGCAGTCGCCTCGATAAGGCGAAGGTGGTGAACAGATGTCTGGAGTGAACCCAAAATACAGGACAACAAGTTCGCCACCCGCTGTCGCAAGGCAAAGTCCTTGTCGACAGCAGCCTTATCGGGGTGAGAGAAGAAGGGGTTAGCGACAGCACATATCTCAAGCTTGGGAGCGCTGATCCAGGACCAGGACTTGCCGTCCAGCCCGCCGACAGACACAAGAGGGGCAAAACCAGTGATGACTCCGGGAGAGGGATTGAAGTAGACTTGTCGACGGACCGGTTGGCAAAGTCCAAAGCATCAGCAAACCAGGCCTCCAATGGGAGCGGGTTATCGAGCTCGACAGCCAAACCAGGCCGACCGTCGTCGCACAAACCCGTCCCATAGTCCCGTCAACACAGCCAGGGACTGAACATCCTGAAGAATGTCCTGGCGGCTGAAGTCTGACCAGAGCTTGGTCCGAGGAGCAGACGGGGGCTTAGGCTTAACTGAAAAGTACTGATGATCCGTCTTTGTCGGGTAAGCTCACACCTCCACGTCGGCTACCTGACCATCAACTCTGATCGCCCTGAACTGCGACTTATCATTAATTTGGACCAATCAGCCAGAAGGAAGGGCCCTCTCACCGGACGGGAAGGTGGTAGCACGCTCCGGGTGGGAGGCTTGCACCCCCTTCCAAACAGCCAAGGAGCCATAGAGGAGCGGCATGGTCCGCGACGGAACCTTGGCTTTCTGGATGGGGGGCAGGCGTGGACCCTGCCCTAGCAGACGGAGAACCCCCGCATGGGAGACAGTAGGGGCAACCTCCGGGGCCAGGGCAGGAGCAGTACTAGCCGACGACCGGGCAGGTGGAGAAGCAGGGCGTGAAGGGATGTGGTCCACTGCCGAAGGCAAGGGGACCGCAACAGGGGTAGGTTGGGGAAGGCGCTGAGGTTGTTTCACTGCCAAGAAGCGCGACATGAGAGAATCCTGCATCGCCTCAATGCGCTAATCGAAGTGTGACACAACCCACCCCTGCATAGCCGAGAATCGATCCGAGAGAGGCGACCCCCCTGAAGATTGGGCGGCATGCAGGGGCGAGCGTGATTGCGAGCGAGACCCTCGAGATGACCCAGCAGCGTCGCGGCCCAAGGAAGGCGAATGACGACGGCCGGGCCGCCCCTGAGGGCCTCGGTCCCGATCACTAACGCCCGAGGGGGAAACATCACGATCCCCCTCGCCATACGAGACGTCATCTCCTGAGAAAGGGGACCCCGAAACCTCGCTAAGCTCCACCGAGCCGCGAGGCAGGGTACCCCCCAGGCGAGTCGGCAAGTGAAGGTCTGGGATAGTAGAAGGAAGAGGAGCAGGACGACGGGAATGGGATGGTTGGCCGGGTGATAGGAGGTCAGAAGGAGCCGCGGAGGGAAAAAGAGCAAGGATCCCCGGGGCTGAAAGAACAGGGCGTCCCGACACCGAGGCGGAGGAGGGTGGGACCTCCACCCTGGGACAAGACCGGGAAGGAAGAGGAGGCACTGAAGCAGGTGAAGTAGGAAGTTGAGGCGAGGCTACATCCTGGAGAACCCCCCTAGACAGGGAAGGAGGGGGGGGGGGCCAGAGGGCCAGCTACAGTATGGACAGTAGCGCGGGCGGAGGACGTTGCAGTAGGACGGCGTCTCGGCAGGGCAAGCGGGCGGAAGGTAGTGGTGCCCCTATCCTTAGAGACCGGGGGAGGGCGAAAGGCAGAAGCGCCGCCAAACCCAGACTCAGGGCGAGGATCATGACGAGGACGGGGGGCGTCGGCATGTCCAGTAGAAGATCATGAGGAGCAGCAGGGGCCGGACGATGGGGAGAGCGAGAGCGATGACGGGCCTGGTGACTTTCCCGACGATGCGACGACCTAGCTCGAGACCCAGGGGAGACGGCCCGAGCAGGGACAGGTCCAGGTGAACGGCCAGCAGACGGGTCAGGGATACCCAGGGCGATGCGGATCTGGTCATCAATGAAAGCAGGTGAACGGTGGCCCACAGACCTAATATGGTGGGAGACGACCGCCCAAACAGACTTCAGGGACAATGTGGCCTCCGCCGCCGCCTGGGTACCAGGTTGCTGGTCCACCACATCCACAAGGTCCACGCACGGGCCACACAGAGCAGGGAGGTAGGTCGTGGAGGAGACACTCTGTGAGTGCCTCAAGCAGGACCTGTGGCTCCCCAAGCACGAGGAGGCACATCCATGTCGAAAACAGGGCATACCACCTGCAAGGGAAGAAACACACACCATAAGCAGCACGCCAAAGGAGAAAGTGCAGATAATGTCCAAAAATGCCAGGTAATGAGCATGGGAAAGCAGAAACATGCATGCAAACTGGGGTCTGTACTCACCAAAACCAGTAACACAGAGGCAGGTGACGAGAGCGGGGGAGTTGGTCGAAGCACCAGCAGAACCTGCAAAGATGGAGAAAGTGTTAACCACCACTCAACATCTTACATGCAGGGTCTATATCACATGAAAAGTGCAAAAACCATATGTGAAAGGTGAGGGGGAAACACCAACCACATACCCCAAATGTCATGGTCAATTCACAAAAAGTCAGTCAAGAGAGAGACAGTGAAGGCCGCAAATTTGCGGGGAGCATGACAGTAAAGGTCAGCAGAAAGAGCCAACCAGTACCGCAAATTTGCGGGCCTATTGAGGCATATCCGTATCAACACAAAATGCCCGCAATTTGGCGGGACCAACCAGCAATCCTGCAAATTTGCGGGAGCCGAAATGACCGTCAGGTCCGAATCGAGCATCCCCCGCAAATTTGCGGGACCGGGCCAGACGGTCCGGCGCCGAAAATACGAGTGGAGCGTCTGAGGGAACACCAAATTAAGCCGCAAAATTGCGTCATCTCCTTATGATCTCCAAGCTTGGAAGGGCCATCAAGCTGAGCAGTGCCTTCCTTGATCAGTATCCCGACTCAACCGGTTAAGGGAGGGGCAAGGAAGACACACCAGGGGAGAGGAGGCACATCCCCCAGGAACCACCCAACCCACAGAGATAGAGCAAAGCCCATGAGAAGTGGCAGGGTGGGTGGTTTGCACAAACAGGAACCCCCGAAGGGTACCCCTGAACCGTGCATGAAAGAGGATGAATGCCCACCGAAATCGTGCCCTAACTCCGGTGATGAAGATGAGGGGGGGGGGGGGGGGCTCCAGGAGGAACTTGATGACACAGTAGGGAGCGCCGCCCCCCCATCAACCTAACCCATTGCAGGGAGGGTTAGGCCAGGAGAACAGCAATACTCGGCAACAGCATGAAAGGGCACGACATCAAGGTGGGCGAAAGGATGGAGGTGAAACAGGAAGGCAAAAAAAAAAACCCAGCAAATGAACACTGGTGAGAAAAAGGGGGGCATAGCCGTCAGCAGAGAATGTGTCAGGTGCGAAAAAACTCTGTGGTGTGAAGAATCTTGAATCACACTACGCCCGGCCCCTTGAGACACAGTGAAGGCTCGAAAGGGGCGACTCGGGAATAACGCTATAATTCAGCCGACACAAACTCTACAAAACGAGCACCGCCACCCACAAATTTCTGAAGTTTTTACCAAACGTTTACACCTATGCTATTAACCCGGCGAGCCCCGGCTAGTTATTAATAAATGTACCACCAGAAACCAGCCGGTTTTGAAAATAGGTTTTTTTCCAGAAACAATAGCGAATGGGTTAGCAATGAAGGAAAAACCACGAAAAACTTATCAAAAAGCTCAAAAAATGGTCCACAGAGCCCCAAAAAACGGATTTTACAAGAGTAAAAAATTGAAGGCAATTTCCCCAAAAAAACATGTTTTTGCGCGCTCACGCGCACGCGGTTGGACTTTGAGAGTTTTCAACCATCGGCATGGGTGCGTGGGATACTTACACAGTTCGCATACAAATCTGAGCCCTCTAGGTAGAGCCACTCTGAGCCTTACGACTGAGCTAAAAGGATGACTCGTCAGGCGAGTCGCTGGCCTTTGGCGTTACATACATAGGTGACTCGTCAGACGCGTCGCTGGGGCTGGCCGGGTTAAACATGAAAACTCATAGGGGCATAGCAAAACCTGAATGATAAAACCAGCTAGGCTAAAAATATGAGAAGAAAAAGAGTGATAAACATAGACGGGGACGCCAAGCGCCCCCGTACCTTCGGTAGACTATTTCCACACGCGCCTCCATTTGACGCACTTGGAGCCCATTTATGTGCGCCCTAGATCACGTAACATCTGTCTAACAAAAAGGAAGGCCATAGAAGCCGAAACAAACCTAAAACAGGGTGAATTAGAAGAGCACAACAAAGTTGGACTAGGCAAATGGCGGCGCGTGAAAAAATGATAACAAAAGAGGGTCGCTCATGCGCACGTTCGACAAGGGTCTGCTCATGACAGAACACGGGATGGGCCTTCGATTGTAACTAAGGTAAACCCCTTTTTCTTCTCTTCTATGCTTTTTTCACCTTCGGTGGTAGTTTTGGTTAATGTACGTTTCCTAGAGCAAGTTAACCTCTGAAGTGCGCATGGGGGGTATGAGACACCACACTCCTGTGCTGACGTATTTGAGCTGTTCCCATCACTAAAATATTTATTTTACCATAAATAGCATTAATACTTATCCATATGCGCCTATTATAGGTTGATTATAAAATTATTAACCTGTTACAACAATAAAACGAGTGGAAACAGCGTTTGGATGGTCAAAATTGGCGATACAGGCCGGGAGTTACACAATGTATGGCTGAGGCAACCTCCCAGCCCACCACTTTCCTCCACCTCTGGAGAGAGACTGTCGATCGATACTCTCTCTCTCTCTCTTGCACTCGCTTGCTAACAGTGATGACAACGCCCTGCTACCAACTCGCTAATGTTAGCACGAAAATAGACCACAGGAAAAGGGAATAACAGGGAAAATAGGTGATAACTGAAGGAGGGGAGGTGGAGGAGTGATATTTGGCATGGCCCAGGGGCAAAAAAAAAAAAAAAAAAAAAAAAAAAAACGCTGTTTTAAATTGATTTGTTTTCCCCCTGACTCTTAAGAGTCTTCCCGCAGTTCCCGGGTTAAGGAGTAGACTAGACGTTTTCTTTTTTAACCGCGGTTGGAATGACGAAATAGCAGTCAAAATAGCAAGTCGTCATTGCAATTAAGTTTAATAGCCTTGATGTTGGATTTGCCAAGACTACCAACAAATATAATGGTTATGAGGATATTGTTTGTTAACCCCTACTGTACCAGAGGGTATTACTATAAATGTACCCTCCAGTACCAGGCATTGTGGCCAAAATGGCTTCAGAGTCAAGAAAGAACACCCTCTCACCACGAAAGTTGGAGGAGTACTGACCCACAGGCTTGGATTCAAGCTGAGAAGTGTTGCCAATCTCTTGGACCAGTGCGTACAAGTCATGGTACAGTCAAATTCCGCTAATCCGGGGGGTGAAACCTCGGAATGCCCGATACCTCGGTAGGTTTTTTCCCCCAAAATATACTATATTTCCCCCAAAATATACTATATTTCCCCCAAAATATACTATATTTCCCCCAAAATATACTATATTTCCCCCAAAATATACTATATTTCCCCCAAAATATACTATATTTCCTCCAAAATATATTATTTTCCCCCCAAAATAAGATTATAAAATAAGATTCATGTCTATCTTAAGTCAATTAATCGAGTGTTTTGGATTTACACCTCTACACCACCGGAACTTCACCGCACTGCCTCTATTCTAATTAACCCTCCAGCCCCGGCTATGTATTCCATATAACATTCCCCGAAACCCGGTGGTTTTGGCCGAAAATCGTCTACGCCTAGGCTACCGCATCTTTATTATTTTGCTTGCTTCCGCATTCCCAAGCGTAGATGTGTTTCGTACCTGTAGAATGGCGTTAAGTAGAGCTCTCGAAGTCAACTGGTTCAGTTGTGATGACGATTTCATTGGAGATAACTTTATGGCAAAAACAGCCACTTTACACTACTTTTCGATACTTAACAATAACATACAGGCACACACGAACAAGCGACGCTCTCCTTCTTGTTGTCGGAGATGCGCGGCGTCGGTCCAGCCAGTTTTTGTTTACATGTGTCGGACGGACGCCTCGCACACCAAGCTTACAGGCTTTCAAGCTGCCGGAGCCTCAGCACCCTTCCAGGTTGCGCGGGGGTGTTTTTTATGGAGGCCTCAGAGCCCAACCGGGTCTGGAGGGTTAATTATTAATTTGTATGTGTTTTAGGGCCATTTTTATGTATAAATCTGATACCTCGGAAAATCTGCTAATCCGGAAGTCCCGCGGTCCCCTGCCTTCCGGATTAGAAGACTTTTACTGTACTAGGTACCGCTCGATACGGGCAGTTACAAGGACCACATATTACTGATGTGTCATGTGGTGATGGGCTGGTCTATCAGTGAGACCTGAGTGATCTCTGCCATACCCATAGCTTACTCTGACTGTTCCTTTTACTTATATATTTTCTAGATCTCAAGTGACGGCGTCTCTTCCGTGGATTGACCTCCCAATCTACCAAGATTAGAAGTCAAAGCGTCACATTTTTTCTTTGCCCCTCAACTTTCTCTTCATAATTGCTGAGGGGCACAGGGCCCTGGGTGCCCCACCGAGGGCCCTGTGCCCGGGCGTTTCCGCACCCTCCTCAGCTCCCCGCCATGGAGTGGCTTCGGTCACCCAGGCTTTATTGTGGTAGGCAGGGAGGGTTCTGTGGGGGCGCTCGGTTATGGCCTTGGCCTTGCTTGGGGCCTTGGGGCTGTTCGGCCAGGCAGTCTGGGGAACAACAACAACAACATATCCATAGGATGATTCACACAGCCTACCCCTTAGCTGTACAAATGTAGAGAAAAGCAGCATTGTTAATTTATGACAGGTGGGTAACTCAATCCTGAGCCACCCTGTATATACTGTACAGTATATGTACAGTATATATATACACTGTATACTGTATACAAATGTACTCCTCACATTGTCAAGTTCTAAGTGAACCAGCAGAGGAAGACAGCCTAGCAAAGTAGAGTATACATACATACATACTGTACATACAAGTTTAAAGACCGTTTTGTCCACAGAGAATGTGGTTACAGTCTCACGTTCTAAATGGCAGCTTTCCAGGCGGCGGCCCTGTCAAGGGCTGCCTCTGTTGTCAAGTTCTTTATTTTGAGATCGGACCGGAGTACCCGAGCCCACGTCATTCTAGGTCCACCCCTACGTGCAGCTCCCCCCATGTTATGTATGTATGTATGAATGTATGAATGTATATACTCAGGCACATAACCCATAGCTGTGGGTGGCTGACTCGAGACAGAGCCTGAACAGAAACAACAATTAAAGTTTAAATTTTTAGGGCCCAGGACCGCGTTCCCTCGCCCCTTACTCTGTCTCGTCTAGTAGGTAAATTTTACAATGGGAGGAGGATTCCTTGCCCCCAGAAGGAAAAAGTAGGACAGTTAAAGAGATGGACAGAAACGGCTAAGGTTGGGTATAGGATGTCAAACCTCACTCTGGATAGGACCAGCTCTCACCCACAGAGTACCAGCTGAAGAAAAATAGAAATACGCTTAGATGTATGCATGCTTTACAGACAGACAAGCAAATATGAGCTTTTGTCATCCAAAAGTGATACTCTTGGGTAGCGGTAGGAGAATTCCCAACTGTAACACTATAATTATGTGGAAACCCCCGGCTCCAGCACCACCTTGAAACCTCTGGATTCTTGTGGTATAGTCTGTTCATTCTAGGTTGGGCAGAAATCATAACCTCTAGCCTCTGTAATTCAAAATGGGATTGAGCAAATGAGCTGTCAATTTCCACACCTATTCCCTAGTCAAGTCTTCCTATTTGGTATACATATTAGGTCATTTGCTCTAGCCCTTTTTGAGTTATGAGAGGTTAGAGGTTACAATTTCTGCCCAACTTAGAATGAACAGACTATTGCGTTGGGAGCAAAGATTGTTCCCAAATACAGGGCTGTATAGCCTTACTGAAGCACCATGTGTAGGAAAAGTATAATATGCTTGTGGTGTAGTGGTGAGAGGAGGAATTGTTTCTTAGTTAGCCGACTTGCTGTATGTGTTTGTGAGGCACAGGAAAGATACAGGTATTGGCAAGAGAGGCCTGTCAGATGAAGCAGGAGTTCCAGCAACTCCTTTCACACACTTACTACTAGCTTGTGCCCACATGAAGGTTTTGATATAATTTCCTTCACAGTTTACTAAATATTAATTATTATTGTTCTTATTGTGTATAAATATCTCTTTATTCTTTAATCTTCTAGTGAGTGTCACAGTACTGTATATATATATCTTGCCTTCTTGCAGAATGATTTGCTGAAGAAAAATGGAGACCCCGTCGTGACACGCACCAAGTAGCTAGGAGAGAGAGAGAAAAACAAAACAATATATGTGTGAGTCTATTAGTTTGTAGCTTTTAGACAAAGAACCTCAATATATTAAAAGGTTGGGTACTATAATAGTTGTATTATAAATAGTTTTGTTACAGGACTATCAGTATTCACTTAACGCCTTCTGTACTGGTGACATATTTTTAATTTTTATTCTTACTGTACTTAAGATGATTTTAGGCAGCTTAAGAAGAATCTGTGGTAGTAAAAAGGGTTAAGTGGGATAGTTCGAAGCCTGTTAATTGTTTGAGACCCTTTTTAAACTGAATAAAATTGTCTAATAGTAGCTAGATTAACCCGTTGAGCCCCGGCTAGTTATAATATTTTGTTCACCCCAGTCCCAAACCATTTTCACTTCTTTTTTTTGTTTGCTAAAATGGAAGACAAGGATGAGAAATGAAAAAAACAAAAACAAAAATCACCTCGGACAATTTTTTTTTTTTGGGGGGGGGGGCCTCAAAAAAATGTGTTGAGCCAAAATGGAAGAGAATGGTGAGAAATGAAAAAAAAAAACTCATTTCGGTCATTTGGGGGGCGGGGGGGGGTCGAAAGTTCGTCTCCCCCGCATGACCACCCGCCCGGGAGCACTAGGGTAAAAACTGAGTATGGCATTGTACGGCATACATCCTAAGGAGTGTCTCACATAAATCTCAAGCCTCTAGCTCCCATACGACCGGAGTAATGAAGGTTCAAAGTGGCGGTGAGCTAAGGGTGTAAAGTATCCCCACTAAGCCCACCACCACCAGCCGCGCGGCTGTCTCGGCCCGCTCACACCTACTGGCCCGGCTCCCACACACACTACGGTACTTCCCCCTCCTATTCTCCCGCCATTTCCTACCTTACGAGCCACGTAAGTGTTTTTTATATGTCGGACGCACGTGATGCGTCGCTGGGAGTTGGTGATCAAACACTGCCGACGCATCACGTGCGATGCTGGGTCTCACTGGGTTAAAGTTAAAAGGACATTGCCAGTACATAAGGGGTTAAAGGGTTCCCAAACTATTTTTTTTTTAAATAGTAGTTTAACCAGACCACTGAGCTACAAAACGTAACTCTTATTTCAACCAGTGAATCTCAACCAGTGCTAAATTAACAAATGCCAACTAAACCTGTGTCAAATGAGAGCACTGACTTAACTTTACCTAATCTAACCAAAGAATAATGGTTTATTAGGCAGTGGTTGAGACCTATTGCTTGAAATTATCTAATGGTTGAGTTGTTTTGATAACTATTTTAGCCATCTTAGTTAAAGTCTCTTATTTGAAGATGTAAATAGTAGTAGTAGCAGTAGTAGTAGTAGTAGTCGTAGTCGTAGTCGTAGTCGTAGTCGTAGTCGTGGTCGTAGTCGTTCCCTAGGCTGCCTGTCATAACATGTGATAGGGATGTAAGGTATTAGTAGTTGCTTGTAGATTTGTAGTAGACTATCGCTGCCACCATCCCATTACCTTAAATACTTTATAGGTAATGAGAAATGGTAAGATCATTAACCAGCTACTTCTTTATAAATGTAGAACAAGAACAATCTCTTGATATTCAGGAATAATTAATTACATGAACAAAATAAGAATATGTGTGTAGAGTCTATGTTCTAAAACGTGTTAAGTAACAAAGAACTCGTCTAAGAGATGTGATGTTTAACTTCTGCTATGACCACCTTGGCACCCTGGTAGCTGGCACCCAAGTGTGTAGGGATTTCTCAACCTACCCTAAACCTCCGTGCCTGGGGTGTGTCTATAACCAGATACAACCGCTCCTGGGCTGGGCTGGTCTATCAGAATGAGAGCTGAGCGATCTCTGCCATACCCATAGCTTACTCTGACTGTTCCTTTTACTTATATATTTTCTAGATCTCAAGTGACGGCGTCTCTTCCGTGGATTGATCTCCCTACTGCCAACCTAGAGGTTGGTAGATTGGGAGCCGAAGCGTCACATTTTTCCTTTGCCCCTCAACTTTCCCTTCATAATTGCTGAGAGGCACAGGGCCTTGGGTGGGGCTTTGGTTTCCCGGGCGTTTCCGCACCCTCCTCAGCTCCCTGCCTTGAAGTGGCTTCGGTCACCTGGGCTTTATTAGTGGTAAACAGGGAGGGTTCTGTGGGGGCGCTCGGTTATGGCCTTGGCCTTGCTTGGGACCTTGGGGCTGCTCGGCCAGATAGCCTGGGGAACAGCAACAACAACCGCTCCTATCAATTAAATTAAATTGTAAAACTTGCAAAATAAACAAACCAAAACTTGGACAAAGACAATATAAAGTCAAAAGAACTAATCAAAATCGCTATGTGGAAACAACGCTTTAGCAAAGTATAATTATGAAATAAAAGAACACATGTCAGCTTTTCATAGTATCTTTCCATCCAATGTGATCACTGAGATGTCATGTCTTTCAAAGTGACTTAACCCTTTCAGGCTCCTAAGATGCCACTTAGTATTTATATTTGTGTCTCCTAATCTCATAATTAGCTCCAAAATTATGTTTTCTGCTAATAAGCTCACTCAAAGTTAACTGCAGGTGTGGAAAAAAGTTAACTAAAGTTTTCTGAACTCCCCTGATGGTCACAAAGTTTTTAAGTAACCCAGGAAGACACAGGTGCGTCTTCTCCAACACGAAAGGGTTAAGAATGATGCATAGGGAGCCAGCCTGACACAGGGAATTGGGGAGCCGATAATGACCTCAAAGTGGCCTCTGCACTGATAGGAAAAGTATAGTTGCTTGCTAATTTACATGATACATTAATAATTCTACTGCAACATATTCTATCTATCTATCTATTGCCTGACGCCGTGATTCCCGAAGGGGTGGCCACGAACGAACCGCCCCCATGCACCTCTGTCCCCAGTCAGTCGACGCCCCTCCCCCCAACCAGCACCGCCTTCGTTCATGTAGTTCCTCACTCCATCCTTCCACCTCATATTCGGTCTACCTCTCCCCCTCTGTCCCTCCACCTCGCTCTCGTACACCCTCTTAGTCATTCTCTCGCTTTCCATACGTTCCATATGGCCGAACCATCTCAAGTTGTTCCTTTTCACACATTCCAGCACATCTACCTCCACACCACACCTCCTTCTTACTTCCTCATTAGTCTGTCTATCCCTCCATGTAACTCCGCACGCACTCCTTAAGTAATTCATTTCCACTGCTCTCACTCTTGGTCTGAGTCTCTCAACCAACGTCCATGCTTCGCTTCCGTAAGTCAGTGTCGGGATTACCACACTGTCATGCAAGGACTTCTTCACTTCCATACTGACCACCTTATTTCTTGTTACTGCTTTTAGCGTTCCTACAACCCTCTTCCCCTGTTGTACCCTCTCCCGCACCTCTTCATCCATAGTCCCATCTTTACTCAACACACTGCCCAGATACTTAAAAGAGTTGACGATCTCCATAGCCTGACCGTTCAGCTTCACCTCACACTCTGTGACTTCACCCCTTTCGAAGACCATAACCTTGCTCTTCCCCATATTTACCTTCAAATTCCGTTTTTCGCACACTGTTCCAAACTCATTTACCAGACCCTGCAACTCCCATTCATTATCACTCATCAGAACTGTATCATCCGCAAACAGCAGTATAGGTAGCTTCCACTCAATTCCCTCCCTTTTCAGCGATACACCAACATCCACTGCTCTTGATAGTATTTCTTTCATAACTCCATCCATATATACAGTAAACAACCACATATTACCTAAACCTATATTAGATTAGTATTGATATATATATTATATGATCAAAGGGTCGGAAGGTCAAACCCGCTCTTGTCAAAATGTTATTGGTAGATGTTAAGCCCAGGCAACTTGACCTAGCAATTTGTGACAAATGCCTGAAGTTCTTGACCACCCCTTCACGGGAATTACGGTGTCTAGCAAAAAAAATATATATATATACAGGTACTTTGTTATACTTCGCTCCATTGTAATCTAAGTGTGTTGTATATATGTGTCACTGTCCTACCCAGTTTAGAGAGAACCTGTGTGCAGTCCGGTCATAAAACATAGCATAGCTACTATACAGTCAGGTCTCGATATACGCGGTTAATTCGTACCGTGTACGTAGGGTAAGACGGGGTAATTTCGCCGAAAATCGCGGTTTTTGACGAATAGAAACGGCCACAATTTTTTTTTTAATTTTTTTTTTTTTTTTTTTTTTTTTTTTTAATCTATACTGTACAAGTGTACATTCAGCCTTTCTGCTATAGATGCCCCCAAAACTAAACAAAAAAATATATAATGTTTTGGTCATGCTGCCGATATTTTTGAAAAAAAGTTACTCTCGCGGTGAAATTACCCCGCTGGGCGGGGTAATTTCGCCGCGACCTATTTTACGCATCATCTAGCTAGTAAACTAGATAACGTTATATGATTAATGGCCAGACAAAACACTAGTGTGCAGGTAAAAGCAATGAAAACATTCACAAACCCAAACTGCCACTAAACATGCCAATAGAAAAACGTCGCACGCACACACACAACTGAACAGGGCGGGCAGAGATACAGGTGTGTCACACATGTAGGCCTAGGCGCCACTGTGTCTAGTGCGGGTGTGGACGTGTCTAGTGCGGGTGTGGAGTTGTGGACATGTAGTGTGGGTGTGGACGTGTCTAGTGCGGTTGTGGACGTATTTATTAGGCCTATGGGTGTGGAAGTATTTAGTGCGGGTGTGGACGTGTAGGGAGCTAGTGCAAAGTACCAGGCAGCAGCTGACGGCTACTGCCAACGCTGTGTCACACGCACCACCACAGTGTACGCACCCACATACAAACACCCCCACACACACCCGACCATACCGTCAAACGCGCCGCTAGCCCCGGCTCCAGGCCCCGCGAAACTGCAACACAACCTAAGCCAAACTAGCTCTACAACCTAAGCCAAACTAGCTATACAACCTAAGCCAAACTATCTCTACAACCTAAGCCAAAACTGCTCTACAACCTAAGCCAAACTGCAGCCGAATCCATGCAATAGTTTCGGAGATATCTGCATTTGAATGCAAATTATTAGCCTCACGGCGAAATTACCCCGTCTTACCCTACCGTTTATATAAAAACCGTGTTTTAGAAATAACAGGCCTTATGGGAATTAATTAATTCGTTCCAGCCACTTTCCCAAAGTCCCCCTTTTGACCCTTTTTGCCTACCTTCAGCCGACTTATATTACAGTATACCACCAATATCATTTATGACAAAACATAGAATACATTAACCCGGGAACTGCGGGGAGACTCTTAAGAGTTCCCCCGGCGGACTGTGGGAAGACTCTTAAGAGTCAGAGAACAAAAAATCAACTTAAAACATCGAAAAAAAAAAAAAAAAAAAAAAAAAAAAAAATTTGGCCCCTGGGCCATGCAAAATCTCAGTCCTCTACCTCCCCTCCTTCCCCACTTTCCTCCCCTCCCTCAGTTATCACCTATTTTCTCTGTTATTCCCTTATTCTGAGGTATATTTTCGTGCTAACATTAGCGAGTTGCAAGCAGGGCGTTATCATCACTGATAGAAAGCGAGTGCAAGAGAGAGAGAGAGAGAGTATCGATCGACTGTGTCTCAGTGGCCTTGGGGGAAATTGGCGGGAAAGCAGGTTGCCTCACCCATACATTCTATAACTCGCGGCCTATATCTCCGATTTTGACCATCCAAACGCTGTTTTCACTCGTTTTATTGTTGTTTCAGGTTAATACCTTTATAATCAACCCATAATAGGCGTGTATGGATAAGTATTAATGCTATTTATGGTAAAATGAATATTTTAGTGATGGAAACACCTCAAATACGTCAGCACAGGGGGACGTTTCTAATTACCCTCATGCGCACTTCTTAGGTTAAGCATCAATAAGGACTGTTTTGTACCGGTTATTGACCTATATCACCGCCGATGTACTCCCTTGGACCCTCCCCCCATCCGGTCCCGCCCCCAACCCCGACCCCGTTACTGTGATGAAGTTGATAAGCCTTGTGCTACAGCTCGCATATCGGCCCCTCCATGTTCCCCAGCATGTTCATCGTCCTCATCGAAACCAGAGAACACAGAAATATTGTCCATCATAATCATTATCATCATCAGACTGGTTAATTGTCACTGTCAGGGGTGCTCCCTCCCTACCCCTCTCTTTATTATGGTTCAATAGGCCAGAAAGTAGAGAAGAAGTTATGACCCTATTGATAATGCAAAACTAATGAACACACTTAAAAGTGTATGTTATTTAGCCTCTATATAATCTGTGAATAATTTCCGATATGATGGAATTAAAGAAAACAAATTTCCACCAACTCATAATCAGCAAATATGACACAAATGTCAATTAAAAACATGTTACAATATTTCCCCATCATTTTGTGTAGACACACTTTCAAGGCGAAAATATACCGTGGGATCTATCTATCTATCTATCTATTGCCTGACGCCATGATCCCCGAAGGGGTGGACATGAACAAACTGCCCCCATGCACCTCTGTCCCCAGTCAGTCGACGCCCCTCCCAACCAGCACCGCCTTCATTCATATACTTCCTCACTCCATTCTTGCACCTCTCCCTCGGTGCACCTTTCCCTCTCTGTCCTTCCACCTCGCTCTCTGCCCAGATACTTAAAAGAGCTGACAATCTCCATAGCCTGACCGTTCAACTTCACCTCACACTCTGTGACTTCACCCCTTTCGAAGACCATAACCTTGCTCTTCCCCGCATTTACCTTCAAATTCCGTTTTTCGCACACTGTTCCAAACTCATTTACCAGACCCTGCAACTCCCATTCATTATCGCTCATCAGAACTGTATCATCCGCAAACAGCAGTATAGGCAGCTTCCACTCATTTCCCTCCCTTTTCAGCGATACACCAACATCCACTGCTCTTCCTAGTACAGTAGGGTCCCGCATAAAACGTGTTCGCATAAAACGAGTCTCGATTAAAACGACCGACCTAAAATATTAATATTTAATTTTCGATCAGAACGAATGTGATCACATAAAACGAGTCCGCCGCCAAAGTGGGGCAAATCCGAGGAGTTTTCATATAGAGCGCCGAAATATCGTACAAAACGTACGAAATATCGTTCGCTTTGTACGAAAATTTTCGCTTACAGTGAACATTGACGATATTGCGCCACCAAAATGCTGTGTTCACATAAAACGAAATCGCATAAAACGCTCTCGTTTATCGACCATAAACTCGTTTTATGTGAGACCCTACTGTATTTCTTTCATGACTCCATCCATATATACAGTAAACAACCACGGGGACATCACACACCCCTGTTTCAACCCAACACTCAGGTCAAAGAACTCGCTCTGCTCATATATACCGTGGGAAAAAACAATAAATAAATAAAATGCAAATATTCCGACGCTCGGAAGCTCGGCGCCTGTCTGGTGAAAAGACGGGGGAATATCTTTTGTTGACTGTTTCTTATTTTTTGTTTATCTATGTGCTGGAAGGATATTATATTTTTCAATTCCATCACATTAGAAATGATTCATAGATTACAAAATGTCCAAATAAGACGTAGTTAAGTTAATGTATAAGGAAGATAGATAGATAGATAGAGAGTTGCTAGGTCCAAGCGATCGATAAAATACGAACATATTTGAGACAGACTTAAGTTTCTGAAAAGACAAAGGAGACATTTTTATTGACTCTTTTTCATTTTATTATGTGTGTGTTGGAAGGATAATATAATTTTCAATTTCATTGTATTAGAAATGATTCATAGATTAAAAAAAGACCAAATAGGACATAGTTATATTTATGTATAAAGGAGATAGATGCATTAAATAGATAGACAGACAGACAATTGATGCATAAATAACATTCTTAATAATTTATATATACCTAGGCTTGGGCCGCCACCCGTGTATGATCCCGACTTTTCCGTGTTGTGGCCGACTTTGGAACTTTTGGGGTTACCGTGTCCAAACGAATCCGTGTATATAAAACGCGTGTATATCGAGACCTGACTACTGTATATACTGTTTTTTTTTTTTTTTTTTTCTATGTGATTGAGGGAGGCAAAAGGCATAACTGCCTATAGCGAGTGCCTCCCCCATAGTTGAAAGAGTGACAGGGCCAAAATCAAGGGACGTTCGAGCCAAAATGCCTGGACACGGAGTTTGAAGCAATTTAAGTCATAGGAAGAGGGAAAGATTGATTCTGGGAGAGAGTTCCAGAGCTCAGATGTTGAGTAGAAGAAAGTTTGAGAGTAACGTTTCACTCTTGGGTTGGAGAGTTGCACAGAGTAGGGGTGGGATTGAGTTGCAAGACGGGTACCACGTGCCCTACGTAAAGGAGGTGGTATGCACTGGGATAGCTCTGAGGAACACTGATTATTATAGTAGCAATAGAATAGCGAGAGAGATGCAACATTGCGGCGGAGAGAGAGAGATTGCAGAGAGTTGGTGAGTGGACGGGAGTTAATGATACGAAAGGCCTTCCTTTCAACTTTGTCTAGGAGAGCGGTGTGAGAGGAACCTCCCCACACATGTGAACAATACTCAATACAAGGGCGCACTATGCCCCTGTACAGAGCAAGAAGCTGTGCAGGGGAAAAGAACCCCCTAAGGCGGTTGAGCACACCCAGCTTCTGGGAGGCTGCCTTAGCAAGACTGGTAATATGGTCCTTCCAAATGAGAGCAGAAGAAAAAGAGACACCAAGAATATTAAGAGAAGATGAAGGGTTGATTTTTGTATTGTTGAAGAATAAGGGATAGTCCGCTGGGAGATCCTGACGGGTAGATAGATGGAGAAATTGGGTTTTGGAAGCATTAAAGTTAACAAGGTTTTCTCTGCCCCAATTGGAAATAGTATTTAGATCAGAATTTAAGAGTTCTATGGCTTCATTACGTTTGTCGTTGAGGGATTGCTGGCTGGGGCGTTCTGAAAAACTAATGGAGTAGTGTAAGGTTGAGTCGTCTGCGTATGAAATAATATACTGTACTGTAAAACCTGGCCCATTCGGAACCCACCAATCCGGAAACTTCCGACTTCCGGACTAGCATTTCAATTCGGATTCTGACCTCAAACTTTCGTAAAAGTCCGAAAGTCTTCGAAATATAGTCTGGACACCATCACATCCGAACAATATTACAGTACTGTACTGTACTGTACCTGTACTCTGAATTCCAGCATTTTCCAGAAGTCTGAGTATAGTCCAGAAATGTGGGATCTTAATTGTCTGGACTATACTACTCAGACTTCCAGAAGTGTGAGTAATATAGTTTGGATGTAAGATCTTGTCCAGACGATATTTCTCGGTCTTTCGGACTTTTCTGTAAGTCTGAAGTCGGAGTCTGTAGTTTCAGATTTAAAAAAAAAATATCTCTTTAACCCTTCCTCCCCGGGCTGTCTTACCCAATGACGGTCGCCCCTACCCGGGCGATATGGCCGAAAAACGTCTAGGCCTAGGCTACCGTATTTATGTTTATTTTCACTGCTAGAACTTTCCCACTCATCTATAATCGTAGTGCGGTTTTCAATCTGTATATTGGCATTGAGTAGAGCTCTGTAAGTCAACTGGTTCAGTTGTGATGACGATTTCAGTGGAGCCAATATTGCAGAGATGTTGCCAATATGGGGGCTTTTTAGACACTAATTTCGTCATGACGTCAGAACAATAACATTGAGGAGTCTTCTCCTTGTTTTCGGAGGTGCGGTGACGAACGCTTGGGTTTGTTGACATACGTCGTACGCACGGCGTCCGGACCAAGCTTAATTAGGCTATTAAGCTCATGCCTTAGATAAGGCATACCGGGTAGTGGCCCTTCTTTCGTGCTGTCCTTACCTAATGCAGGCCGGGTAGGAAGGGTTAAGACAGACTCTCCCACCAACTCGTCCGAAAGTGTGAGGTATTACTGTATGTATATTAGTGGGTGGTGAAACACAAGAAAAAGGGTAAAGTTCTGCATAACCCAAAATATATTTTTAAAATACAGGTCAAGTTTTCTCCTTATTTGATCAACAATGCCATCCAAGATCAACAGTAATGATTTCATATGACATTGATGTTCCCTGGAGAATGGAGAAATTTGTTGTCATTGTCTGCAATGTCTAGCCATCAATAAGATCAATCATACAAAAAAGTTCCGGACATGCGGTCTCTCTGAAGGCATCCCTCATGCAAGTGGTGTTTGGGGGGGTATGACAAACAACTTACAGGAAAGTGTTATGAATCAGCTATTCCAAGACTTTGAGGTGGGTCAAATGGCTATATGACATTTAGCCTAAGTCTGGTAATTGGTAAAAGTCACCTAGTCCAATATGATGTTACCATTTACATACATACATAAAATTTTAACACTTAAAGAGCGGGGCCCGACTTAAGTCCGTATCTAAAAAGCAGCAAGTTAGGAGCATTATTAAGGCTTTTAAAGGGTTAAAATCGAGTGCAAATGGCCGGGAGCACAGCAGGCTAAACGGCCGACACCCAGGGCTTACCGCCGCCCACTGACTCACGCTCCCTCTGTTCTCGAGAGGCCGGCAGTGTAGCCAGTAGTGAGTGTAGCTGGAAAAAATATGCCGCTATACGCTAAACTCCCATGTTGGTGGTACCACTGCATCAAAATGACGAGTGCTACGTAGCTCGTTCTGGTCTCATTTTGAAGCTTGTAGCGCCTAGTTTTTTGCTGAATAAATTTCTTTTCATGCAGATACTTGATTCATCATTCAGGAGGGCCTGAATATGCCCAAAATAGCCCAAAACCCCCTGCTAGACGAGGGTTAAGACGGAGTGCTCCAAACATACGTGCAGTTTCAGTCTCTTGTCCTAATGGCGGCGTTCCAGGCAACCCTGTTAAGGGCTGCTTCACTTGTAAAGTTATTTTATTTGAGATCGGCACGTATAGTCTGATCCCAGACCTCCCTTGGTGCAGCTCCCTCCACAATCACAGACCTGCATTTTTTCACCCAATTTTGTCCATCCATTCTCTCCACATGTCCATACCATCCCAGTCTACTTGTATGCATAACCTCGCTAATTCTTACAGTTTCTTACAGTAGATCCTCTGGAAAAAGGCAAACTATGCCTGTGTATCCAGCTCAGTACCAGTACTTGCACTGCTGCGGTCGTTCACGGTGTTGGCGGCGGCGGTAGCAGACGCAACATTTTTACTATTCTGTATTTTTGTTTTATAATCAAACTTCAAATCTTGTCTTCCCATGATTTATCAAGATTACTTTCAAACTCCCTTATTGATTTGGAATCGACTACATACTGGGGCAGTGCGTTCCACTCATTTACCACTCTATCACAAAATGAGTTCTTTGCCTTCTCAAGCCTATTTCTTTCTTTGTAAATTTTCTTAGAGTGTCCTCTCGTTCTTGTTCCCTCCCGCATCAAGAAGATACCTTCACACATATCCTCATCATACTTTCCTGACCCTATCTTAAAAGTCTCTATCATATCCCCTCTCTTTCTCCTATATGCCAGTGTCGGAAGCCCCAGTGTCCTCAACCTCTGCTCATAGCCCACGTTCTTCAACGTTGGTACCAGCTTTCTAGCTCTCCTCTGCACTTTCTCCACTGCTTCTATATCCTTTACCATATATGGAGCCCACACCTGGTTCGCATATTCCAGGTGCGGCCTAACCAGCGCTGTATAGAGATTCCTGAAGATTTCTTCGTCAAGTGACACAAATGTCCTCCTTATCAGCCCTACAATTCTATTGGCTTTGTTTATCTTTTCCGCTAAATGTTCTGAGAAATTTAACTTATTGTCTATCACTACTCCTATATCCTTTTCTGCATTCAATTCCTCCATCACTTCATATATACTGTATCCTACCTTGTCTATCTTGCTGGTCCCAATCCGCATGTACAGTACTTGCATTTTTTTGGATGAAAAGGCATTAGCCAATGCTCAGACCATCCCTTCATGCCCTCCACATCTCCTTGAAGCAAATCCATATCTTCCTTACTCCTCACTCTTCTATACAGCTTAGTGTCATCCGCATACAGGTATACCTCACTTCCATTAGTTATAACTTCAGGTAAGTCGTTAATAAATATAACGAACAGCAGTGGTCCCAACACAGATCCCTGAGGTACCCCACTTGTAATTTCCCTCCACCCCGAGCCTATTCCATTCACCAGTACCCTCTGTCTCCGATCTTTCAGGAAGGCTTCTATCCATTTCACACATTTCTCCCCTATATTATAGCTTCTAACTTTCTCTATTAACCTTTTATGTGGGACCTTATCGAAGGCCTTCATAAAATCGCAATATACCACGTCTATTACATCACCATCTTCTAGAATTTTCATCCAATCATCTACCACCTTAATTAGCTGTAGTACCGTCTCTAATACTCTTTATACCTAAACGTCTCCTCAGCTCATCATTTGTTATTCTATCCTGCAGCCTGGCCCCACACATCCACCTCACCATTCTCATCTCATTACGTTCCATTCTGTTGACATCCTCTACTTTAACGGCCCATGTTTCTGAGGCATACGTCATTGCACTTCTAACACATTGGCAGCAGTTCTCTGAACTTCTCCCAGCCACATCTAATTCTAGCGACAGTGGCAGCCTCGGCCCCACCACCGGCAGAGATGGTATCTCCTAGGTAACAAACTTATCCACCAGCTCCAATGACTAATTTCCAAAATTCACAGCAACAGGATCATCACTTAACACAAGCTCGCCTTTGCACACTACGCACTCAAATTTCTCTTTCTTCCGCACTCAGGGGTCCTTTTATTCTACTACAGCGCTTACTCCCATGGTGCACTCAACATCGACAGATGCTACATCGCATCGAGTTAGCGCCCACACCCTTTCCACACACTGCACATGGGTATGCACCGCTCTTTTCCACATTACCTTGTCTCGATCTACAGTGCATAACCTTGGTTTTGTTAATATTGACTCTTAAACCCTTGCTCGCCATGCCCTCTCTCCATCTTCTGAATTTGGCCTCAGCATCTTTCATATTGTCAGCTATTAGGACTAAATCGTCTGCATAAAACAGTTCCAACGGGAGTCCGCCTCTAAAAACTCTAGACAGTCCCTCCAGGACCATAATAAAGAGGAAGGGGCTTAACACTGAACCCTGTTGAAATCCAACACAGACTGTGAACCCATCACTCAGTACACCCTTCACCCTCACCGCAGTTCGCGAATCCTCATACATCTTCATTATCACACGCACCAGCCACTCTTCCACACCAAGTTTCCTCATAGCCCACTGCACAACATCTCTAGGCACCCTGTCAAAGGCCTTCTCCAGGTCTAAAACACAAAGTAAAGATCCCTGCCTTTTAGTAAGTATCTTTCCTGTATCTGCCTGACTATGAAGATAGCATCGGTTGTACCATGTCCTGGCATAAAGCCATACTGCATATTATCAATGGAGATGCTTTGCCTGATCATACCCTCAAAGACTCTCTCACAGACCTTCATGATTTGGTCAAGCATTTTCAGGCCCCTATAATTACCTCTATCTACCGCATCCCCTTTTCCTTTGTATATAATTATTTACTATTACACTTTTGTGCCAATCCTCGGGGATTTTCTCATCTTTAATAATGGTGTTTATCAACTCGGTGACTAAGTTGACACCAGTCTCCCTGAGGCTTTTATCATCTCAGCGACAATGTCAGAGCACCCTGGAGCTTTACGGTCATTAATTTTATTGATTGCGACGCTCACTACAGCTGGTGCTATCAAAGGAGGGAGTCCAGATATTGGTTTTTCGATACTAAGCTGTTCCTTATCCCATTCAAACTCTACATTTAGCAATCGTTCATAGTGTGCTTTCCATGCTTCTCCGATTTCATTTTCTGCATACACAATCTTCCCATTATCGTTTCTAACACACTGTTCATCTATAATATCCCTACTGTCATTTTTAACTCGCCTAGCTAGGTTGAAGATCCCGTTGGGGTTGTCAGTGTTACAAACTTGTTCGAGGACCAGGTCCTTAATGCCTTTTTTAGTATTGTAAATAACTCTTTTGGCAGTTCGTTTAGCTGCCTGGTATTCCTCCTTGCTGCCTCCCTTCTTCCATGCTTTGAAGCATCTCCTTTTCTCTTTCACAGCATGTTCTACCACATCGTTCCACCACCAGGAGGTCTTATCCTGGGGTGACCCTTTGTTTTCCCACAGACTTTGTCAGTGGCAGCGAGAAGGCTATGCTTAAGAAAATTCCATTGATTATTTACATCGCTAGGCCTAGCTTTCTTATTTCTATTCATTTCCTCCAGTTCACTATGAAACCTGTCCCTGGATTTTGGTGGTTCATATCACTATCCTTTCCTCCTGTGGTAACATAAATATTCAGCCTGTGTAACTCATTGTGTCCCTGCTATATTACCTAACAAAAGGGTAGCAGCAGAGACAGGATAGGGGTGGTGGAATGTTCTTGCTACTGAATTGCTAACTCTAATAGTTCTTTTCTTAGTGTGTTAAGCTAAGATTGTTTTGGAATAGAATTTGTGCTATTCTTAGTTTCAATAAATCAACACAAAGCCTACCTGTATGGCTATAAAACACCCTTATTTATTAGTGGCCCCTCCATCATTGACGAACATGCCTATTACATAAGGCATCCTCTTCAAACACTAATCCGCCGTAGTTTGAATCTACCGCGCAGAGCATTTAAAAACTGAGGAGCCTTCATCATGAGCGCACGCGACCTCACTCATGGCTTCAGTCATTATGAATTGGGTTCTCACTACGAAAAAACTTCGTAAAAAATAAAAACAAAAAGAAAATAAGAATAACTATCCAATAAGCTTTCCATCATATCGTGGATGTACTTGTGTGGATTTCTGACCAGACGCTGATTCAGGCGTCATTCCTCCTTCTCTGCTCTGCGCTCAGCCTGCCCGGACCTGTCTCCCCACGCTCCGCGGGTTCCGCATTTGTTGCGTCCCTAGTGAGTTTTTTCTCATTGGTTTACTCCGGGATGTATCGAGTAAGGTTAGGATATGCGTAGCAGGAGTGTCCTGGGCTGGTTGCCCGCAGTGCAGTGTATTTTGGGTCGTATGTTTGGGGCATCTATTTCGGATGTACCCTCGTGGTCCTGTTGTGGACAGGTGAATTTTTTCACAGTTAAGCTAGCTTTGTGATGCAGGCGGCTTTCATTACGCGTTATTGCTTCCTTTTATCTTTCTGATGAGGTAGCGTATTTTTGCTGTCGTTCCCAGCGTATTTTTCTTCACTTAGTGAAGTTTTTTCTGGGTCCCGAGTCAGTTCTTCCCTTTGCCGGAAGTGTTTGCTACAGTGGTGTGTTGGCAGTGGTTCCTGTTGTGATATAATTCAGTGCTTTTTGTTTATATTCCGACATGTTACTGTTATCCGTCTGCTAGGCCTAGCCAGCCTCTCGTAGCTTTATCACATATACAAGTGTTATTGATTTATTTTCTAAATATGTACTACTGTGTCATGTGTATCCTGGTTTAGTTGTGTATTGGCTAATTCCACAGACTATTTATGTGTCCTGGGTTAGTTGTGTTTTGGCTAATTCCACGGACTATGTTGGGCCCGGCGTTAGTTGTGTTTTAGCTACGCCTCGGTCCGGTGTTGCGTTCAGATGGTATCTGGACGGGGTGGGTTTTTTCTGGCGGGTTTTTCTCGGTTTCACCTTGATAACCCCGGCTGGTTGCCTAGTTTTGGCCACGCGTGGTTTAAAACAGGCTTGTTTCCCCGGCGAGTGGGTGTCTGTGGCTCCCCAGGTCTGCGTCTCTGGGGTGCCTGTTTCATCCCGGCGGGTTGGCTGTACCCATCTAACAGTGTTCATACGGACACGTGTTGTTTTGTAGTTTTTTCGGTTTTGCAAAGCCAATATAAAACTATGCTGTAGTTGTATTTCCTCCCCGGCGATCTGTTTCAAAGAAGTGGGGATAGGAACAATTGGGGTTAACTTTTAAACTTTATTCACCCGGTGGGTGCAACCTGGAAGGTTGGGATGACCGAATTTGCAAAATTCAGTTTAGTTGACCAGTCAATTGAGGGATGCTTTGTGTATCGCCTCCTTCAACATACGGCGCTTTAGGGCACATTTGGGGTTAACGTTTTTTAAACTATTATTCACACCCGGCGGGTGTTTCTTGCACGGATGAGAATAACGAATTTACAATTCAGTTAGTTAACCAGACATTTGAGGGATACGTTTTGTATCGCCGCCTTCAACATACGGCGATCTAAAAGATACTTCGGCAGAAGTTAGATCTCGTATATTTGTCAGGCTTCCCAGTTTTTTATCTACGAGATAATTCGGGGGCCGGCGTCTTTTTTAGGGTTTTTTTTCCAATATTTAATATGGAAACAAACACCACCGGAAAGACTTAATCACTTATAAACGCCATGATGGTCTTTATATATTATGTCAGAGGGTATTCATAAATCTTTTGGACAAATTAAGATATTCTGAAATCTTTTACTTAGGAAACCCCACCGCGTGGCGAGCTGTGGTCGTTGAGTATTACGTCTCGTTACCCGGCGGGTTATTTAACACCTGTGTGCGAACATGAGTGGGTTAACCTTATGAGCATTAATTCCTGGAAATTTTAAATTTTCCAGAGCTGGGTCCCGGCGGGTCTATGCAGAACCTGGAGTAGTTTCCCTCCAGTCTCTGTCATGGCTACCTTTGCCCCGGTTTTTGCTGTATGCATTACGCCCTCCTGTTCAGGTATCCCTATTTTTGCGCACACACTTTGTATAAAATGTGTTAAAATGTCTCGTTTGGTGGGGGTTACCTTTCCGGCGTTTTTCTCGTTGCTCCGAGAACACCGTTTTGGTTTACCAAGTTTTAGTCAGGATGGCTAAAATAGGTAAGTTACCCCGATGAGTTTGGTCGCTTGAGGGCTCATCAGAAACTGCGTTTTTCTGTGGTCGAGCCTGGGATCAGGCTTCCTGTGTTATTCATTGCTTTATGCATTACGCCCTCCTGTTATGTCTCGTTTGGTGTGGGTTACCTTTCCGGCGTTTTTTCTCGTTGCTCCGAGAACACCGTTTTTGGTTACCAAGTTTTAGTCAGGATAATAAAATAATAATAATAAGCATGTTACTTATTTCTCATAAGTGCCAATTTTTCCGAAGAATTCACTAGCGCTCGAAAAGAGAAAGAAAAAAGAACAAAAATCAATGCATCAAAAGAAGGCTCATATACAACACACATTTAACAATCATCAGCAGTGGCAAAATAGCCTAAACTCTATAGCCATCTGTCATGACACCTCTCTCAAGATCATAGCTTCTCTCAAAGAGAAAAGTCTTAAGTTGTCTCTTGAAGCATTCAACAGAACTCAGTTGTCTCATGGACAGCGGCAACCTGTTATACAACCTCGGAGCCATGTAGGAGAATGACCTCTCAAAGAAAGAAGACTGCTGGAAAGCCCTTGGTTCATCAAGACGAAAAGGGTCATTGTCATGACGCACAACTACACCATGGTGTGCCGGTGGGCGCCTGAGCAGCTCCGCAAGGTACCTAGGCTCACCAAATTTGAGAACCTTAAAAGTCACCAAACACAACTTAAATTCTATTCTTGCTCTTACTGGCAGCCAGTGCAGTTCTATGTGAAGAGATGTAGTAGGAGTTCTAGGTGGAACACCAAAAATTAGTCTTGCGGCCCTGTTAAGGACAGACTGAACTTTCTTCAAAATATAATTTGGAAGACCCACCAACAGGGCATTGCAATAATCAACACGAGAGAAGACCAATGAGTGAACCAACGTCAGAAGGCAACGTCTGGTTATAAACGGCTTCACCAAATAGAGATTTCTGATGTGCAAGTAACAACTTTTAACTATCTGGTTTACATGCTCTTTGAAATCTAATCGGGAGTTCACATATACACCCAGATTTCGAACAGAGTTGGCCGGTCGCAGCTGAGATCCACCCACATTGATGGAGAGGGCACCTACCATATCATCAGCTCTTCTATTTCCTCGGATGATGAGAATATCAGTTTTACCATCATTTAGTTTAAGTTTTCTCGCTCTCATCCACTTCTTGATATCAGACATCAACAATTCCATCTTACTCCGTATATCAACTATATTTGTGATTCTCACATAAATCTGGGTGTCATCTGCATAAAAGTGAAAGGTGACATTATGTGCACGAAGCAGAAGAGACAAACTGCTAATATAAATTATAAATAGGATAGGACCCAAAACTGATCCCTGCGGAACACCATACTGCAGGGGTGTCGAGTCCGAGACCACTTGATTTACCATCACACTCTGGGATCTACCTGACAAGTACGACCCAAGAAGCAAGAGAGCGGAGTCACGCACACCACAATCATAAAGATCACTCAATAACAACTCGTGATCCACTGTGTCAAAAGCCGCAGAGAGATCAAGCAAGACCAATAGTGAGGCCACACCATTGCAAATGTTCTCAACTAGATCATTATGTACTCTAATCAATGCTGTTTCAGTTGAATGATGCTGTCGGTAAGCAGACTGAAAAATTGGGATAGTTTCATTCTGCTGAAGTAGTGGTTGTAATTGGTCAAGTATTGCACGCTCTAATATCTTTGATATGAAGGACAGGTTGGAGACAGGACGATAGTTCAACATGTTCTCAACATCAAGTCCAGGTTTCTTTAGAGTAGGTCGGAGTAGTGCATGCTTTTCAGAATGTGGGAAGCTACCTTCAGAGAAGCACTTATTAATTATTTTGGAAATAAACTCAACTGTGTGATCATAAACTCTTGGTAGCTTGGAAACATTTATGGGATCCAACGGGCAAAATGTTTTATTGAGGTTTCTTATGTAGGACGAGATCATGTCCACCTCTACTGAGTGAAAGGATGAGAGGACATTATTAGGAATGTGTCGGGGTTGGAGTACAACTGAAAGTTCTTCACCAACAGAAGCATCATCCAATTCCTGTCTTATGCGAGTTATCTTGCCAGCAAAAAATGCCACAAAGTTGGCAGCCAACTCGGCATCAGGTACAGAAGGTCTTAAGCTGACTCTTGTTTTTCCAAGTAAACTGTTTACAATTGAAGCCAACCTCCTCTGGTCATTACCACACGAGTCAACTTTTCCCTGATAATACACTTTCTTTTCATCTTTGATTTTGTAGACCACAGCTCTTCTGGCTGACAGGTATTGCAACCATGTAGAGTCTGTTTTATTTTTCCGCCATTCATGTTCAGCTCTTCTACGCGCTCTTCTAAGAAATTTAACTCGAGTGCTATACCAGGGCGAATCATCTCGTACTATGATTTTCTTCTCTACTTCTGGACAGTGATGATCGAACACTAATTTAAGTGCATTTCCATGTACCTCCACCAGCTCATCTGAAGTAAGGTTGGAAGTATCAATACTTCCCAAGTACTGTTTTACTTCACTGCTAGCCAAATTTAGGTCTGCATTTTTATAATTTCTAAATCTGATTACTTTTTCATGTGTGAGTGGCTTAGGGAAATCAAAGCTGAAAGTAATCAAAGCATGATCAGAGGTATTAGGGTCAGCATTCTCAACATCAACATCCAGAACACCACCACAACCCACAGGAGAGAAAACCAAGTCAAGGGTGTGTCCTAAGATATGAGTTGGGTGGGACACATGGTTTACAAAATTGTTCTGATCAGTCAACTCAAGGAACTCAGGAGAGAATGGCTTCAGATGAGGGCTGTCAACCCAGTAATTAAAATCTCCACATCAAGTCTTCCAGTTTTAGCAGAAAATTCCTCGAGAAACTGCCCAAACTCTTCCATAAAACCCCTATCTGTGCCACGATGGCCAGGCCTATAGACAACTGCCATTCTTAGAATTTGTTGATGGAGTTTTATTTCCACTTCCAACAGTTCATAATAAAGAGGGGCTGGGTTATGGCTTATTTGCAAGATATTCACCAGAGATGTGGAGTAGACAACTGCCACTCCACCACCCGGATGATCTCCCCTAGGCCTAGGAACATTTATTATGGAATGGGTTTTAGGCAATGCCGCCTGGATAATATTCAGATCTGACTCGAACAACCAGGTCTCAGTGAGACATAATACATCAAGGTTACGTTCATCCAAGATCTCGCAAATATGATCCATTTTGTTACGCAAGGAACGAACATTCAACAGACCCAGTTTCAACCGGCTCCCATGTGCATTTTCAGTTTTTTGAACCTACAAAATCGGTGTTCTCAATAACTTTATTTCTCTGAGCTGTCATTAAAGGACAATTTCTACTTGAGGCGAAATGATTTGGCGGCTCCGTAACTGATGTGGAGCTCATACAATTTATACATTTGGGAGAAGTCCTGTTGGTGCAGTCTTTTGAGTTATGAGTACCAGCACAGAAGTTGCATTTTGGATCCTCATTTTTCCGATAACACCTGTCACTGGTATGACCAAAGCCCTGGCAATGGTAACATTGTGTTACCCAGAAGCGATCGTATGCACGACATCTCACAAGTCAGAATTGCCATCATCCACAATGGAAGAGCGTATTTCAGGTGACATTTTTACTACCGCAATCTTAGTGTGTGCATCACTCTTTTGCTTAGTGAATAGCAAATTCATAGCTAAGCCATCGTCGACCAGGGACTTTATTCTTGGGTTCTTGTTGAGGATGCTGGGAATGATCTCATTATCCTCAGCGTCATTAGCAATGCCTACCAGAGTCATTTTTGGCATCATCTTCTTTGGTTCGGAGACACTGAAGGCACTGTCCACCCCCAAATACTGATTGATGGCCCTTCCTGCATCTTCTTTGGCTTTCTTGGATGGAAGTCGTACCACCAGTACACCTGACTCCGTTCTAGTTAACTTGTTAACCGGAACCGAAGCCAAAGCAGTCTCGATTGCCTTTGTATCTGGTGGGCTTACTGGCTCGGAGGATCGGTCTTTTGGCTTTACTACCAGGACCTGATGGTCCCAGACAGTTTTTTTCTTTCCACCATCTACCACCTCAGTGGTGCGTTTGGTCGGCTCCTTTTTGGTCTCCGCTGTTTCCCTCACTACCTTTTCCTTGCTCTTCAAAACCTGCACTACATTCTTCTCAAACTCTCTTTTCTCTTTTTCTCTCTCTTCCACCTGCTCCTTCATGATTTCTTCCAATGCATCCACCTTAGCATTCCCCACCCTTGTCCACTCATCTTTCTCCTCACTTATTACTCCCTTTACTTTCTTAGGATGGCTAAAATAGGTAAGTTACCCCGACGAGTTTGGTCGCTTGAGGGCTCATCAGAAACTGCGTTTTCTGTGGTCAAGCCTGGGATCAGGCTTCCTGTGTTATTCCCGGTGAGGGGGGCTCCACACAGTTATTTATTGGGGTTAACTTTTAAACTTTAATTCACCCGGTGGGTGCAACCTGGAAGGTTGGGATGACCGAATTTGCAAAATTCAGTTTAGTTGACCAGTCAATTGAGGGATGCTTTGTGTATCGCCTCCTTCAACATACGGCGCTTTAGGGCACATTTGGGGTTAACGTTTTTTAAACTATTATTCACACCCGGCGGGTGTTTCTTGCACGGATGAGAATAACGAATTTACAATTCAGTTAGTTAACCAGACATTTGAGGGATACGTTTTGTATCGCCGCCTTCAACATACGGCGATCTAAAAGATACTTCGGCAGAAGTTAGATCTCGTATATTTGTCAGGCTTCCCAGTTTTTTATCTACGAGATAATTCGGGGGCCGGCGTCTTTTTTAGGGGGTTTTTTCCAATATTTAATATGGAAACAAACACCACCGGAAAGACTTAATCACTTATAAACGCCATGATGGTCTTTATATATTATGTCAGAGGGTATTCATAAATCTTTTGGACAAATTAAGATATTCTGAAATCTTTTACTTAGGAAACCCCACCGCGTGGCGAGCTGTGGTCGTTGAGTATTACGTCTCGTTACCCGGCGGGTTATTTAACACCTGTGTGCGAACATGAGTGGGTTAACCTTATGAGCATTAATTCCTGGAAATTTTAAATTTTCCAGAGCTGGGTCCCGGCGGGTCTATGCAGAACCTGGAGTAGTTTCCCTCCAGTCTCTGTCATGGCTACCTTTGCCCCGGTTTTTGCTGTATGCATTACGCCCTCCTGTTCAGGTATCCCTATTTTTGCGCACACACTTTGTATAAAATGTGTTAAAATGTCTCGTTTGGTGGGGGTTACCTTTCCGGCGTTTTTCTCGTTGCTCCGAGAACACCGTTTTGGTTTACCGAGTTTTAGTCAGGATGGCTAAAATAGGTAAGTTACCCCGACGAGTTTGGTCGCTTGAGGGCTCATCAGAAACTGCGTTTTTCTGTGGTCGAGCCTGGGATCAGGCTTCCTGTGTTATTCATTGCTTCATGCATTACGCCCTCCTGTTATGTCTCGTTTGGTGTGGGTTACCTTTCCGGCGTTTTTTCTCGTTGCTCCGAGAACACCGTTTTTGGTTACCGAGTTTTAGTCAGGATGGCTAAAATAGGTAAGTTACCCCGACGAGTTTGGTCGCTTGAGGGCTCATCAGAAACTGCGTTTTCTGTGGTCAAGCCTGGGATCAGGCTTCCTGTGTTATTCCCGGTGAGGGGGGCTCCACACAGTTATTTTGTTTGGTCTTTCCCTCCCGGCGACCTTTTTTACAAAGAGGTCTGGGGCAGGTATAAGTGGTTTGACATTGCATATAAAACCCGGCGGTTTGTACCTTCGGGTGGTTATATTAACGAATTTGCGATTCGCGATAATTTGCCAAACAATTGATTGATACAATAGGGTATCACGGCCGTCAAGACGGCGATCTATGAGGGCTTCTGGCAGAAGCCGGATTAGAGATTAAGATAGGCTTAGACTTTTTATGGGATAAAAAGATGCCTGAATCTTACTAGTGTTTCAAGTGTAAAGGGATACTTGAAGGACTTCATCTTTAATAAAGATATGTTTTCATCTTTATGAGGATTCAGAAGTTATGCTTAATTCTTCGAACAGGTAAAAGATATGCTGAAATCCTTAATAAACAATTGGAACAATGTTGTTTGTTTGTTTAGTCTTTCTCTCCCGGCGACCTTTTTACAAAAAAGGTCTGGGGCAGGTACAATTGGTTTGACATTGCATATAAAACCCGGCGGTTATACCTTCGGGTGGTTATATTAACTGATTAGCAATTCGCGATCATTTGCCAAACAATTGATTGATACAATAGGGTATCACGGCCTTCAAGACGGCGATCTATGGGGGCTTCTGGGAGAAGCCGGATTAGAGATTAGGATAGGCTTAGACTTTTTATGGGATAAAAAGATGCCGGAATCTTACTAATGTTTCAAGTGTAAAGGATACTTGAAAGACTTCATCTTTAATAAAGATATACTTCATCTTTATGAGGATTCAAAAGATATGCTTAAAAATCTTCTGGACAGGTAAATATATCCTGAAATCTTTAATATGAAACTAAAGGAAAACGAAAAGTAGTGGTGGAGTGCTACGGTTCGTTGACCGGCGGTCTTGTGACACATATTTGTACCATTTTTTGGGTGTAACCCTATGAGCATTAATCCCCGGAAAATTCTCTTTCCAGGGCGGAGTACCGGTGTTGCACCAGGTGACCAGGTAGTTCCCGGGGGCGGGGTAGTTTTCCCCCAGTCTCTGCCATGTCGGCACTTGAACCTCTCATTGCTGTATGTTCAACGCCGTTAAGATCAGGTATCCCTATATATTATTTTCATTTGTTAATGAAATAATTTAATCACTGAATAATAATAACCATATATATTTCTATGATTATATAGGATAATATTGTGTTTATTTATAGTAATTTATTTTAATACAATTAAATATAAATTAAATTAATTAGTATACTTTATGATTTTGCTCACCAGCTCTGATTTCAATGTGTTAATGAGCTATGGGAGCTTTTAATTATCATAAACCTTTACAGGGCTCTCTTTTAGAGAGTATACCGAGCTCGCAAGCGAGGGACAGCCACAGCCAAGGTGTATGGCGATACTCACAGTCCTGGCAGGACAGAACACATCCCTTTGTGACTCAACTAGTGCTGACGTCCACGGGATGCCGATGTACCATCTTCTACCCCAGTTTTAACATGGCAACATGTGGAGGTCCCGGCTTCGGCGGGATCTTCCCATGATAAGCCAGACTTAACGGATGAAGAACAACGATCTCTGGTCTCAGAGATGGAGGTTGAAGAGTCCAGTCACCTTTTAGGCGACTCTCAGGGTACTGTCGAATCTCCATGGAGTTCGTCATCGGCTAGGTATGTACCGGCGGAAGAGATTGATGGACTACTATTGAATGCACTTAATAGGTTCTTGGGCCCTACGCCGGAAACTCCTCCTGATACGGGAGATCCCGCGATGTCGACGAATGTGCGACCTCTGGCTACATCCTTTGCTTTAGCGAAAATACCTAGCCATCCGCTTGTGTCAGGCCCAATTTCCAATGTGCCAGGCACAACAGCTCTCACTACATCCACTGAATGCAGTTCACTGTATTCAGAAACAAGGGTCAACGAGGTCAAGGAAGTTGCTACTCGTGTCGGAAGAGATTTTTGTTCTAGCCAGCAGTCTAGATATTTATCTTCACGCATCTTATCTCCCAGGCGTAGCGAACGTCTGGGCAGACGCTCTGTCCCGGAGACAGAGCACGACAGTAGAATGGGAGCTCAAGCAACCCATTTTCGACCTAATGATTGCGGAGCTCTCCCATCCACAAGTGGATCTTTTTGCGTCCGAGGAGACTCACAAGCTCCCTCTATACCTCACCCGCCGGGCGATAACGCCGGCAGGGGGGCCAGACGCCCTAGTGACAGACTGGAACAGATGGAGCTCCATCTATCTGTTTCCGCCGCCAGATGCGTCACTAATGTGCCACGTAGTGAACAAACTACGAGTTTATCAAGGCTTAGTCTCGCTAATCGCGCCCCTGTGGCCGGCGCAGGTGTGGTACCAGCAATTAATAATGTGGTGCCCGGAACCCGGTATCGCTCCCGGTCGGGTACTTCCACTTAGACACGATTGGCAACCTAGCGACCTCGGCTGACTTTTGCATTATGAACATTCAGGAGGCCAAGTGGCTAGCACCATACGGTAGGGATGTGACCAATAAATTGCTCAATCAATATACTCAGTCTACTAAGCGACAATATCAATCACATTGGAAAGCTTTTACTTCTTGGATTGTTAGAACGGAACAAACTGTACCCTCAGTGGCATTGGTTTTTAATTACTTGAACTATCTGTTTGAGCAGAAACGTTTATCTGTGGTAACTTTGAAGAATCACTTAACTGCGATTAGAGTGCCCTTTTTCGACCTTACAGGTCTATCCATACCGGTGGCGGAGGAAACAGGATTTATGAGAGCGTGTTTTAAACTCCGCCCACCTCCCCGTCAGCTCATGCCTACTTGGTCTCTGGACAAAGCTTTGTCTTTACTTCATTCTCGTCTGTATCAAAATACTGCAGACTTTGCTTTAATCTTAAAGAAGGCAGTTTTCCTTTTGGCTTTGGCCACCGGAAACAGAGTGTCTGAGCTGGCGGCGATGAGCAACACACCTAATTGTCTTAGGTTTGGTAGACTTAATGATTCAATTTCCATTGCACCCTCCCCGGCGTTTGTAGCCAAGAATGAGCATAGTGCACAACATGTTTTCTGAGTTCACGGTGCCGGCGTTAAAAAGGGGAAAAGTGCATCATAATTTATGTCCAGTGCAAGCTCTAACCAAATATTTGAGAATAGCTCCTCAAAACCCCCAAGGTGCTTTATGGGTAGCGAGTACGGGTAAACGCTTACTTAAACGGCGATTAGCCTCTCTTCTGGTAGAAGTCATT
>CM064545.1:29055952-29112457 GCA_032716605.1 Paralithodes platypus
TCTACATATATTGTTGTACTACAGTGTTTATTTCCTATTAGCATGATTGTTTGTCATATTTGATATTCCCCCTGACAGACTGGTGGGATGTATGTGTAAGATTGTTGTGTCTGTATAATTTGTTGTTACTACTACTACTACTACTATTTTTTTTTTTTTTTTCTTCTACTACTACTTTGATTTTTATTTAATATTGTACATACAGTACATTATACTTTACAAACATCAGATATTAGTTTATTCCTACTATTCTACTATATCACTACTCTACACCATGCAACTTCAATCCAGTCGCCTCCCTATGCGACCCTCTGCCACCGCTGCCTCGTAGTCCACTTCTGCCACCGTCGCTGGTTGTGGTGCAGACAGTCTTGTTCCCCGCAGGCATAGTAGTGCTGATCTGAGCAATTAGAAAGATAGACGGCACTTCATCCAGGCTACAACGTGGCTCCTGGGCTGTTGCTTCTTCTCTGCGATGATCTCTGCAAGCCTTGAATAGAAGCACTGGGCCCTAGGTCCCATCCCTCCAAATGTGGTGAAGACTAGTCGGGTAAAGCTGCCATGTTCGATATTTATGTACTACTACACTTATCGTTACAATCGACATTAGTACAGTAAAGATTTTGATGACATTCCCCGCCACAACCTTACAAACAAAATTTTCAACACAAACATGCACAAATAGATGGCTGGCCAACTATCTAGCAGGCAGATATACTTGTGTAACATTTGCTGGCCAGTCATCGAACACCAGAAATGTTACAAACTAAATACCTCGGGGTGCCAACTTTCTTCAACCTATACCTGCACGACCTACCCATACCTCACACACCCCAGATACACACAGCCTCTTACGTAGACTACATAGTACTCACACACCCACATAGAGACATCGAGACGCAAACACATCCGCACAACTACTTCAACCGTACTTCAACACACTATACGACTGGTTCACCACAAACGCACTCGAACTAGCCCCAGCCAAATCTAAAGCGACCCTTCTCACAAACTGGACAGCAGAACACCATATCCCTCACTTCACCTAAAACAACATTCCCATAATACACACAAATCCGGGAATTGGGGGTTCAGACCTTATGGTCTGATCTTGAATAAAAACACCTGGCAAGTGAGGCAGCTCAGAATAGGACTGCCTGGAGTGCTGCCAGTTGGACATGAGACCGGAACCGCACTCCGTGTGGAGCACCCAGTCTTTAAATTTATGTATGTACGTCCATGCTTCGCTCCCGTAAGTCATTGTCGAGATTACCACACTATCATGCAAGGACTTCTTTACTTCCATGCTGACCACCCTATTTCTTGTTACTGCTTTCAGCGTTCCTACAACCCTTTTCCCCTGTTGCACCCTCTCCCGCACTTCTTCATCCATACTCCCATCTTTACTCAACACACTGCCCAAATACTTAAATGAGCTGACATTCTTCATAGCCTGACCGTTCAACCTCACCTCGCACTCTGTGGCTGCACCCCTTTCAAAGACCATAACCTTGCTGGTCTCCACATTTACCTTCAGATTCCGTTTTTCACACACTGTTCCAAACATATTTACCAGACCCTGCAACCCCCATTCACTATTGCTCATCAGAACTGTATCATCGGCCAATAGCAGTACAGGCAATTTTCACTTGTGTAGCGGGTGCCCAACCCCGAAAGGGGTTGAAATAGGGGAGCTATCCCCCTGCCAAAGGCGGCTTTCTAGGGCCTTTCCTAGCTGATGCTGAGAGGATTGGGTTCTAGTCATGTGGTGATGGGCTGGTCTATCAGAGTGAGAGCTGAGCAATCTCTGCCATACCCATAGCTTACTCTGACTGTTCCTTTAACTTATATATTTTCTAGATCTCAAGTGACGGCGTCTCTTCCGTGGATTGACCTCCCAATCTACCAAGATTGGAAGCCAAAATGTCAAATTTTTCCCTTGCCCCTCAACTTTCTCTTCATAATTGCTGAGGGGCACAGGGCCCTGGGTGGGGCTTTGGTTTCCCGGGTGTTTCCGCACCCTCCTCAGCTCCCCGCCATGGAGTGGCTTCGGTCACCCAGGCTTTATTGTGGTAAGCAGGGAGGGTTCTGTGGGGGCGCTCGGTTATGGCCTTGGCTTTGCTTGGGGCCTTGGGGCTGTTCGGCCAGGCAGCTTGGGGAACAACAACAACAACAACAACTTCCACTTGTGTCCTTCCCTTATCAGTGGTACACCAACATCCACTGCTCTTTCATACACAAAATATAATATCGTCATCACTCCCCCCTTGCCCACCCCAAACCAGCCTCCAGAAGCATATCCATACTCAAATCAGCCACAAATCCATCCTGTCACTCAAAGACAACACTCAGCTACATGTACGGCCCCCTGAAGTCCATCTCTCAGAAACCCTCCTATCCCGTGAGGACAGTCCACCTGGCTAAGCTGGGAAGTGGGCACTATCCAGGATACCTATCCAGGCTGCAACACAACACCGCACACTATCAAGCGCATTATTGAAAGCTGCATAGCACTCAACCATTTACACCAACAAGCCTTGTAGGAAAACTCAATCTCAGCAGTGGCCTTCCTTAGGAGCTCGGGGCTGTTCGGCCACGCAGCCTAGGGAACAACTACTACTACTACTGTACTACTACAAGATTTTCTCTGCCCAAATTGGAAATAGTTGATAGATTAGAAGATGGGCAAGCTATGGCCTCATCACGTGATTTTTGTAGTGATTGGATGGTGGGACGTTGTAAAAAGTATTTGAATAGTGTAATTGAAATTGAAATGGTTTATTTAGCCAACCATAATACAATTATATACAATACATACATACAGTATGCATACATACACAAATTTAAAGACCGAGTGCTCCACACGAAGCGCGGTTCCGGTCTCACGTCCTAATAGTGGCGTTCCAGGCAACCCTGTTAAGAGCTGCCTCACCTGTCAGGTTCTTTGATTTAAGATCTGACCGCAAAGTCCGATCCCACATCTTTCTTGGTCCGCCCTTTGGTGCAGTTGCCTCCACATTCATGTACTATACTTGCATGAATTAATACTACTGTACATGATTGTTCTGGTTTACCCTTTAGAGAGTGAACTCTCATATAAAGGCACCTTAATAATTAATACTCAAATGTTCTTTAATATTAAGTACTTTGAAATTTGGTTAAGGTTAAGCATTAAAACATATTAATTTGTTACTAGTCTTGGCAAATCCAACTTCAAGGCTATTAACCTAATTGCAGTGGCGACTAGTCATAAAGTGACTCCAAAGTCATCACCTCAACCGCGGTTACCGGTATAATAGAAAACGTCTAGAGTCTACTCCTTAACTTACTCTAGGAGACATTGTACACTAACCAAGACCACCACTGAAGGTGAAAAAAGCATAGAAAAGAAGAAAAGGGAATTTACCTCAGTTGCAGCTGATGCCCATACTGTCTTCTGTCATGATGTTGACAACTGGTCAAACCTGAGTGCATGCGCCCTTTTTCCGTCATAATTTTAACTCACGCCCTCACATGACTTAGACGATTTTGCCTAGTGTTCTTCAATGTTCTTTTTTAACAGGAAAGACTGGAAACTGGTTCGGGATGTAAAGGTCATCCCGAACGAAGAATGTATCCCCCAGCATAAGCTACTTGTGTGCAACATGAGCTTATACAGAGATCCTGAGTGCAAGAAGGTATACATGCCCAAAAGGAGAGTGTGGCTGCTGAAGAACAAGGAAGTTAGGGATAGGTTACATAGTGAACTGGAGGAAATTAATAGAAATAAGGAAGCTAGGCCTAGCGATGTAAGTAGTCAATGGAATTTCCTTAAGCATAGCCTTCTCACTGCCACTGACAAAGTACAGTATGTGGAAAAACAAAGGGTCACTCCAGGAATAAGACCTGGTGGTGGAACGATGAGGTAGAACATGCTGTGAAAGAGAAAAGGAGATGCTTCAAATTATGGAAGAAGGGAGGCAGTAAGGAGGAATACCAGGCAGCTAAACGAACTGCCAGAAGAGTTATTTACAATGCTAAACAAGGCATTAAGGACTTGGTCCTCGAACAAGTGTGTAACACGGACAATCCCAATGGGATCTTTAACCTAGCTAGGCTAGTTAAAAATAACAGTAGGGATATTATAGGTGAACAGTGTGTTAGAAACGATAATGGGACGATTGTGTATGCAGAAGATGAAATCAGAGAAGCATGGAAGGCACACTATGAACGATTGCTAAATGTAGAGTTTGACTGGAATAAGGACCAGCTTTGTATCGAAAAAACAATATCTGGACCCGCTCCTTTGATAGCACTAGCTGCAGTGAGCGGCGCAATCAATAAAATGAAGGACGGTAAAGCTCCAGGGTGCTCTGACAATGTCGCTGAGATGATAAAAGCCTCGGCGGAGACTGGTGTCAGCTTAGTCACTGAGATGATAAACACCATTATTAAAGAGGAGAAAATCCCCGAGGATTGGCACAAAAGTGTACTGTACTGTAATAGTAAATACAGTACTGTATATACAAAGAAAAAGGGGTGCGCTAGATAGAGGTAATTATAGGGGCCTGAATATGCTTGACCAAATCATGAAGTCTGTGAGAGAGTCTTTGAGGGTTTGATCAGGCAAAGCATCTCCATTGATGATAAGCAGTTTGGTTTTATGCCAGAACAATGGTTTAGCGTCATTTTCCATTACATGCATTGTACCGGCTCAGACGGGGTTGCCTCTCAGTAGTTGGAGTGTACTGTAGTACAATAAAGTCATCACTGTGGCTGATATTGGTATAGTGCTAACCGTGCCTCAGCAAGACTCAACAGAGTCCCCCTGCAGCACTTGCACCTGCAGTATCTGCAATCACACCAGCCTTAACAGTGTTACAAAAAGACAGCACCATAACAAGACTCTACTGTATAATAGGCAATTTGGACTATAGAACAATAAAGTCCTGCCCCAACACTGCTCCAACATGCAAACACTGTTGCCGACACAGGTGTGGTGCCAAACAATGCCCAGGTAAGACTCGGTCCCCTGTGGCACCTATCCGCACCCCACCAGCCTCGGCAGTGCCATACCAAGACAGTGCTAAGATAAAGACTTTATTGCATAGTAATGGCTGTTGGTCCACAAGTCTAGGATGCCGCAGGCATATATATTTTTTTTCCTCCACCATTAGATGTAGGCCCCCTTAAACCCTGGGGGAAAGATACTTACTAAAAGGCAGGGATCTTTACTTTGTGTTTGTAGACCTGGAGAAGGCCTTTGACAGGGTGCCTAGAGATGTTGTGCAGTGGGCCATGAGGAAACTTGGTGTGGAAGAGTGGCTGGTGCATGTGATAATGAAGATGTATGAGGATTCGCGAAGTGCGGTGAGGGTGAAGGGTGTACTGAGTGATAGGTTCACAGTCTGTGTTGGAGTTAATCAGGGTTCAGTGTTAAGCCCCCTCCTCTTTATTATGGTCCTGGAGGCACTGTCTAGAGATTTTAGATCCGGACTCCCATGGGAACTTTATGCAGACGATTTAGTCTTATAGCTGACAATGTGCAAGATGCTGAGGCCAAATTCAGAAGATGGAGAGAGGGCACGGCGAGCAAGAGTTTAAGAGTCAATATTAGCAAAACCAAGGTTATGCATTGTAGATTGAGACGAGGCAATGTGGAAAAGAGCGGTGCATACCCATGTGCAGTGTGTGGAAAGGGTGTAGGCACTAACTCGATTCGGTGTAGTGTCTGTCGATGTTGGGTGCACCATGGGAGTTTGCACTGTAGTAGAATAAAAGGACCCCTGCCGAAGGATGAGTCAGAAATCGAGAACTTTGAGTGCGTAGTGTGCAAGGGCGAGCTTGTGTCAAATGATGATCCTGTGGCTGTGAATTTTGGAAGTGAGTCATTGGAGCTGGTGGACAAGTTTTGTTACCTAGGAGATACCATCTCTGCCGGTGGTGGAGCCGAAGCTGTCGCTAGAATTAGACATGGCTTGGGGAAGTTTAGAGAACTGCTGCCAATTCTACCCATGAAAAGAATGCCTCTCCCCCTGAAGGGAAAGGTGTATGCCTCATGTGTTAGAAGTGCAATGACGTATGCCTCAGAAACATGGGCTGTTAAAGTAGAGGATGTCAACAGAATGGAACGTAATGAGATGAGAATGGCGAGATGGATGTGTGGGGCCAAACTGCAGGATAGAATAACAAATGATGAGCTGAGGAGATGCTTAGGTATAAAGAGTAATACCGAGGAGATGCGTACAAGTAGACTGGGATGGTATGGGCATGTGGAGAGAATGGATGAACAAAATTGGGTGAAAAGATGCAGGTCTATGATTGTGGATGGAGCTGCACCAAGGGGTGGACCGAGGAAGACCTGAGATCGGACTATATGTGCGTTCTCGAATCCCAAAACTTGACAAGTGAAGTAGCCCTAAACAGGGTTGCCTGGAACGCTGCCATTAAGACAAGAGACTGAAACTGCACATATGGGTGGAGCACTCAGTCTTAACATTTTATGTATGTATGTATGTAAGCACATTTTTATTTGTATTATGGGTAAATACTGTATTGATGTCGACAAGTTGTACAGTTGCCTACATGAATTTGCATACACTCTAAGATGTTATGTATGGAAGGAAAATTAGTATGCTTGAATTAGAAGTGTATTTTGTTATTCAGTATTTTAATAACATGATCAATAGATAGATACATTAATTAACGGTTGTATTGCACTTTATTCTTGTCAGTCATTCATACTATCTATCATAGTCATATAAAATCACAGTGTGGATTCATGTGGGCAACCGTACTTCATTTCCCGAGAAAGGCAAGTGGTGAATTATGGTAATAACATTCTCTAACCTCTCCAAGTGCCAAAGTCTCCCACGATGCTGGTGATGTATGTGGGCAAGTCGCCTCCCTGTTGGCGGCACGTCATTAGCAGACCGTTGGCAGCTGTGTTGTCACCAATCACCCAGGCCTCAGACTAGAACCAGATTGTAAGGATAATAGATATGTGTGTAGTATATTATCATAAGCGGTCTCCACACCAGCAGAGCTCTGTCTTGAGTCCCCCCCCCCAAAAAAAAAAAGGAAAAGTGGGGATTGGTCCTTAATATATAGATAGACATTATGCAACTATTCAAATCTCCCAGTTTATAATCTTCATTCATAGCAAATTCAATACTTCAATTTATCCATTTAATATGTAATTTCTATCATGATTGTGACTATCAGTAAGGTAAATCACACCTCAGTAGCCACTGATCACTGGAATCTCATACTGGAACCAGATCTTGCCCTGTTTCAAGTATGATTTCATTAGGATGTGAGACAGAAACAGTACTTCTTATGGCTCTCTGCCTTTGAATATAGTATATGTGAATCCCTATTTAATTATTATTCTGGTTATCAGTAACATAATTCACCATTATGGATTAGGGATGTGGCAACCCCACCGCCTGTCACTTTGTGGTGCAGATAGACCCTGGAGGTTGGGACTTGGAATCCCACCTCCAGAATTGCTAGGAGGAGGCTGTAGGCACCAGCCGAACAGGGCAGTACTCCCGGGGAGTGCTAGGTGGTTGATATGGACAACTGGAACTCCTGTTTCACCATCTGGCTTCCCTAGCTGATCCTTTCTGTGCCTCATCAATATTGAGGGCAACCCCATCCTGCCCTCCAAAACACCTTCTCCTCCTATCAATACATTATACTACAAACACCTTACATACTACACGACCTTTTTCCAAGGAATCATGACTAAACCACGACCCACCTCGGAGTCCCCAGGGGTGGGGACCAGATATGTCCCCATGGTCTGACCCCTGGCAGCGATTCACCAAAATGCTCTGAATACTACCTTCTACTCTTACTATTAATTTCTGCAACATTCGTGGCCTATCCTCTAACTTCCACTCTGTGGAACACTACCTCTCCTCTGCCAACCCTGATCTTCTCTTTCTCATCGAGACACAGTTGTCTGAGACTATTGACAGCAAACCCTTCTCTGTATCCTCCTACTATCTCTATCCTCAGTTTCGAGCCAAAGGTGGATGTTGCGTCTATGTACGCAACAAGCTTGCTTTCTCTCGTGTTCCTAACTTAGATTCTTCAGAATTCTCAACTCTTTGGCTAAAGCTTTCTTGTCACTCTCAAACTAAATATTTCTGCGCTGTCTCTCTCCCCTAATTCTACTGACTATCCAAAATTCTTTGACTATCTAACTTCTAAAGTGGAACACATTCTATCAATCTCTCCTTTCGCAGAAATCTCCATAGGAGATTTCATCGCTCACCACCGCCAATGGCTCTCCTCTCTTTCCCCTGACCAACCTGGTGAACAAGCCTACATCTTTTCTATCCTAAATGACCTAGAGCAGTTAGTCCAGCAACCCACCCATATCCCGGATCGCTTCGGAGAACGGCCCAACATTCTTGACTTATTTCTAATCTCTAACCCTTCAGCTTATACTGTAGATATTTTGTCTCCTTTGGGCTCCTCCGACCATAAACTTATATCTGTCACCTGTCCTATCTCTCCGGTATGGCCACCCGATCCTCCCAGCCAGCGGCGCTTGTGGCACTTTGGCGCTGCCGACTGGAAGGCTCTTCGGCAGTACTTCTTTGATTTTCCATGGAATTACTTCTGCTTCCGTGGTTCTGAGAGTTCTGAACGCATTACCAAGGTAATCCTTTCAGGCGTAGAAGCATACATTCCATTTTCTTTCTCTCAATCTAATGCAAAAAATCTTGGTTTACTCACACTTGTTCTACTGCTGTCCGCAATAAGGAGGAAGCATTCAAACTGTACCATCGCCTTCAAACTCAAGAATCTCATACTTCCTATGTTTCTGCATGGAATCAAGCCAAATCTGTTCTTCGACTCGCCAAACATTCTTTCATCAATAATAAATGCACTGAACTATCCAACTCTAGCTCTTCCCAAGCCTTCTGGCATCTAGCCAAAAACCTCTCAAACATTTTTCTTCTTCGTCTTTCCCTCCTCTTTTCCACCCTGACGGCACTACCGTCACTTCTTTCCCTGACAAAGCTGAACTCTTCGCTAACACTTTCGCTAAAAACTCCACTTTGGATGATTCCGGTGCTATTCCTCCCTCTCCAATCACCTCTCTCCTACTTATGTTTAACATCATAATCTCTTCATGAGATGTGTACTATTAGGCTTGGATGGTTTGGACATGTGGGGAGGATTGGATGAACTAAGTTGGGTGAAAAAAATGTAAGTCCGTGAACATTGAGGGAGCTGCACCAAGGGATAGACAAAGAAATACAAGGGACCTTACGGTCTGATCTTTAATCGGTAAACCTGACAAGTGAGGCAGCTCTGAACAGGACTGCTTAATTGGAGAGCCGCCATTAGGACTTGAGATTGGAACCGCACTTTATGTGGAGCATTCAGTCCTTAAATGTATGTACAGTATGTGTGTACAGTATGTAAAGTAGTCAGTTTTATTTTTCTGTTGCCGGTAAATTACCATTTCTCGTCCTTGATAGAGAAGGTATGTGGAAAGTACTTAGAATATACGGAGTAGATGGCAAGTTGCTGAAAGCAGTGAAGAGCATGTATGAGGGTGCAAAGGCAGCAGTACTTTTGTGGAGAAAGAGCAGAGCGAGTTCTTTGACTTGAATGTTGGGTTGAAACAGGGGTGTGTGATGTCCCCATGGTTGTTTACTGTATATATAGATGGAGTCATGATAGAAATACTAGGAAGAGCAGTGGATGTTGGTGTATCGCTGAAAAGGGAGGGAAATGAGTGGAAGCTGCCTGTACTGCTGTTTGCTGATGATACAGTTCTGATGAGCGATGATAAATGGGAGTTGCAGGGTCTGGTAAATGTGTTTGGGACAGTGTGCGAAAAACGGAATCTGAAGGTAATTGCGGGGAAGAGCAAGCTACAGTAGGTTAAGGTCTTCGAAAGGGGTGAAGCCACAGAGTGTGAGGTGAAGTTGAACGGTCAGGCTATGGAGATTGTCAGCTCATTTAAGTATCTGGGCAGTGTGTTGAGTAAAGATGGGAATATGGATGAAGAAGTGCGGTAGAGGGTGCAACAGGGGAAGAGGGTTGTAGGAACGCTGAAAGCAGTAACAAGAAATAGGGTGGTCAGTATGGAAATGAAGAAGTCCTTGCATGACAGTGTGGTAATCCCGACACTGACTTACGGAAGCGAAGCATGGACGTTTGAGAAGAGACTCAGACCAAGAGTGAGAGGGGTGGAAATGAGTTACTTAAGAAGTGCGTGCAGAGTTGCATGGAGGGATGGACAGACAAATGAGGAAGTAAGAAGGAGGTGTGGTGTGGAGGTAGATGTGCTGGAAAGTGTGAAAAGGAACACCTTGAGATGGTTCGGCCATATGGAACATATGGGAAGCGAGAGAATGACTAAGACGGTGTACGATAGCGAGGTGGAAGGATGGAGTGAGAAAATATATGGATGAAGGCGGTGCTGGTTGGGAGGAGGGGCGTCGACTGACTGGACAGAAGTGCATGGGGCGGTTCGTTCGTGGCCACCCCTTCGGGGATCACGGCGTCAGGCAATAGATAGATAGATAGATAGATAATTCAGCTAATGCAAAAAATGTAGCAAAATGTGATAAGAATTATGAAAACTTGGCAATAATAATTATGATACACAGAAATAAAATTTATTTTATTTTTCAATTTAGTATAAACTGCTAAAGAGTCCAATTTTCTGCCAGGTGAAAATAAATGGACTGTAGGCTGTTTGTTTCCAGTTGACAATAAATTGCCATGTTCTCACCTTCCTTGCTCGGCTATTACGAAGATTGTGTAGCATAATATATTGTTAATTATTAATATTTGGCAAGTATATGATGCAGTGACTTGATAGTTTCATATACAGTATATATATTTTTTTCTATATTCCTTCTACTCCCTCTCGGGCATAGGCTCTCAGCCTGTACATTCAACCGTTATTGAACGGTGAAGCCCGTGAAGTCTCGTTCCAGTGTAGGAGGTGAGACATGTGAAGCACTTTTTTTAGCTGCAACCAGCCCCTGCCATCTTGCCTTCGCAGGATGCATGGGGCTTAGTTGCTCACTCACGGCTCAAAGCAGCCCCATCTCTGAAGGTGCCTCGCTCCAGTGCTTCACTGTCTCACCTCCTAGACTCGGACCCTCGCTCTCAGAACGCCACCTATTGAGCAATGAACTCGCTAGGCATTCCCCCCTATAGAATATTTTTGAATATGGGAATATTCATACAGTGCTATTTAATCAGGGAACAATGAGGGTATTTTTTTGGTGTTTCGGTGGGCTTTGTGGTAATGCACTGATACTAGATACCGTACAGCACAAATTCCATCCCAATAATATCTTCCATTGACATATCGGAATTCGAACCCGGGTCCATTTGATTACCAGTCCAGTGGCAAGACCACTCCACCACACCTCCATTAAGTATCATGAATTCAGTCGCTAAGACATTCAATTTACCTTCAGCTGGAAAAAAATAGACTATAGAGTAGTATAATAATGTTGCCAGGAGTAAATGTGTAGCAGTATATAATATAGAAGATAACAGGATAATGGAGTGTTACCTTGAGTTCTATGGAATCAACGAAGGAGTTGGGAGAACACAGATCGATGTCTCCCCACTCTCCCCAACGTCCACTGAGCTCGGAGGTTATGTTGGCCACCACCCCCGGCCACGAGGACACCGCTGAGGGTACAGTCAACTTCATTAGTCATGTGAACACACTTTCAATAGTCATCAACAGTCTCGCTTACAATAAAAAGTTGTGTCCTGCATCCATAATCTCAACTGTGCTTATCTCTCTTTTAAATATATAAAATATAAAATCAAGAGTAAGAGGGGTGGAAATTAGTTTCTTCAAGTGCGTGCGGAGTTACATGGAGGGATAGACAGATGAATGAGGAAGTACGAGAGCGATGTGGTGTGGATGTAGATGTGCTGGAAAGTGTGAAAGGGACACCTTGAGATGGTTCGGCCATGTGGAACGTATAGGAAGGGAGAGACTAAGAGAGTACAAGAGTGAGGTGGAAGGACAGAGAGGGAGAGCTAGACCGACAGAGAGGTGGAAGGTTGGAGTTAAGAAGTATATGTGTGAAAGCGGTGTTGGATGGGAGGAGGGGCATCGACTGACTGGGGACAGAGGTGCATGGGGGCGTTTTGTTCGCGGCCTCCCCTTTGGGGATCACGGCGTCCGGCATTAGATAGATAGATAGTTTTGGAGTGGAGCATTTCTTATTTCAGAAGAGGAAAATAATTTGGAAATTGTGCAAGTGACAGTACACCCACATTTGAGAAATATCTCAACAACATTTTGGGGAAATTATGTAAATTCCAGAGAGAAGTACGTATGAGTTACTTTGATAACCCTATAGGCTAATATAAAGGTAATTAAAAACATCCAAAGACTACCGGTACCATGATTGTGTATTGTTTTGTATTATGGTTGTGGATATTTCATAGCTTGTGCTGGGTTATTACTATTCCAATTGGCAAGAAAGTGAGGACATGAGCGAGAGTATGAAGGTGCGTGACTATATTCTTTGTATTGTTTTCAGTTTTTCATCTCCTGCAGACTTTAACGCTGTACACTTTCATGATTGACAGGGCTAGGGCGTGCTATTGTTACAGGGACTTTATGGGACAATTGCCATAAATCGCTAGACCTGAGTGTCCAAACTCTTGACGTCTACCAATGGCACGGGGTGGGATCGAACTGCCGACCCTTTGATTAGCAGTCAGACACGCTACCATTGTGTGTTTGTGCTTCTGTGGGCCACCCTGTCGAAGCGGGATGTGGCAGTAGTACCATATTTACCCCTTGAGGTTCATGACACATTTTGACAGTATATTCTGGCTATTATTAGAAGATGTTATGCAGCTTATAGGAAGGAATTGTGGGTAGTAAAATGATAAAGACTGTCTCAATTAACTCTCTGACTTCCACATAGCCTTTCTAATCTAAATAAATCTCCTATTAATAGTCATAAAAAACTGTTAAAATGTGCCATAATCTTCAAAGGGTTAGAAAACATTATTAGTTTCATCACAGTTTTTCAATCAGCTTCCCAGAAGCTGGGTGTGCTCAACCGCCTCAGGGGGTTCTTAACCCCTGCACAGCTTCTTGCTCTGTACAGGGGCACAGTGTGTCCATATACAGTACAGTATTGAGTATTGTTCGCATGTATGGGGAGGTCCCTTTCACACAGCACTTCTAGACAAAGTAGAAAAGAAAGCCTTTTGTCTCATTAACTCATGTCCACTCACCGATTCTCTGCAATGTCTCTCTCTTCGCCGGTATGTGGTAAATGTCCAGATTGAATACCATTGTTTAGAAATATACTTCAGTCTTCTGGATTTTGGACTATTCATAACATTTGGGGATGGGCTTTGTATATACCTGTACTATATTGTTTGTTCAAATGAGAGAGGTAGAGTTCCTGAGATCTAAACTAAATGAGGGATTTTGTCCTGTACTATACATTATCCACATCTTTGGCAGCACCTGATCGAAATTTAACATTGCCCTTTCCCTTACGTTTGACAGTGATATCCCCGCCATCAGCGTCAAAGGTGGCGTCGTCCCCGGTGGCAATGCAGGTCCAGTGGCCCTGGTGCTGGGTGGTGACGGAGGAGACGATGATGCCGCAGTTCAACCCCGGGAATGGTATGATGTCTCCATCTGGGTCAGTCAAGTTCTCGGGGTAGATGATACCTTCCTGGGAGTTAGCAGGTTGGTATTTTAATGTTGGTAATATAATAGATAATATAATTGGTGTTTTCCCTGTTCTTGCTCTGTCTTGAGTTGGCCACCCCCAAGAAAATAAAAACAAAAAGAAATAAAAAATAGAGTAAATAGAAAATAAAAATAAAAATAGGAAAAGTGGGGATTGGGCCTGAGCATATACATACATACATATACAATATAATAGAATAGACGATTCCTGCCTGAAGATTATACAGTACATATCAGGTTGGTGTTTTAATTTAAAAAAGAATAAATTATAGCATCCTGGGAGTTGTATAGCAGGTTGGTATTAAAAAAGCTGACATGAAATAGGCGATAGCGTTACAAAGTTGTACGTGTGAGATCCGGGGATCAATCACCCCCATGGCCGAGTGTTTCTTTTACATTCACTCCCATGCCCCACAACTCCTCTCTGCAATGGTGCGGTAAACCAGTGCCGCATTTACAGTGAGAAAGCTAGCACCTGATCAGCATGATTGAACTGATTACACACTGGTTACAAAGTACAGTAGATTCACAATCACAGTATGATAGTACTCCACATGCTCTCCCACACACTATACACAACAATAGGCAGTTGGAAATGCAATTCCTTCCCCCAAAACAGAATCGAATTAATTGCCTCGACGGAGGAGATTCATTCATGGCCACTGCCTTCGGGATCAAAGTTTCTGGCAATTGATAGAGAGATAGATAGGTATTCTAATGTTAATCATTTTAATAGAGGATACTTTCCTGGGGGTTATATTAGCAGATTGGTACAGTATAGGCAAAGTCCCATGATCCTTCCGACCTTTGCTCTTAGTAAAGTAAAAAAAACAACACTAATGTTTAATATATACCAGATTACAAAGCCGCCCGAGGCTTTCACTAGAAGGCTCCGGGATCCAGTCTCATTTACCTACAAATTTGAATGATTGAACGAATGAATAACTCTGGGCCTCCTACCCTTCTTCCTTCCTCCAGTAATTTAATGCAGTTATTCAGACATTATAGGCTTCAATTTAGTCTTGCCTTTGACTTCACTGTCTAAGAGTGAAGGTAAAAAGGAACTTCAGCTTTTGATGGTACTGTACTGTATTTAACATGGTCAGATGATATCCTTGAGGGAGGTATTAGCAAGTTGATTGGTGGTTTCCTAAATGGGTTACTACAGAACTTTAATTCATAAGCCTTATAACTGTTGGAGTAAACGGTAATGTGATTCTGACCTCATGTACTCAAAACTAACAACGTGATGAGTGACTTAGCCCTATCTGGTGCAATTAGGGAGATAGTACGCACCAATCGAGCAGGGCAGTACCCAGGGGAGGCTACCAAAGGCATATGATAAGGAGTTGCTGGAACTCCAGTTCCAATTGCCTGGCTTACCCCACTGTTTCTATTTGTGCCTCAGCTACACAGAGAGGAATCCAGCTAACTCTCACAAACACCTCTTCCTATTCATTTCACTACACTTAACAAGCACACTAAACATCTTTCCAAAACATCTATTTTACCTATAATGTAGGCTACAGTTGGTCCTCCGGTAACGCGGCTAATGTGTTCTGGTAACCTCCCGTGTTACCAAAAAACGCGTTACCGAACCCATATGTTTACATGTTAAAGGTACCTTGGTGTTCTGGGGATTTCCACAAAGTCCACTTTTTCTCCATAGAAGCCTATGTTATAATAATTAAATCAATTATAAAGGTTATTTGACATGTGCAATGAGTTGATTTGCCCATTGCAACAACTCTTACCTCTGAATAAATATTTCGTTAGGCTAGTTAAGGAGAGAGAGTCACAGCAGTAGCCGACATTTTTCGATCGAAGCTCGGAAATCCCGCCATCATATTTCTCACCACACACAATAACTACACATTTTAGAATGGTCTACTCTTCACTCAACGCACAGCAACGACCATATCTACCTCTGGTATGCATAACAACTTGGTTAGGCCATTTATTTGCAGAGAAATGAGCATCGGTAAATGGCGAAAATCATAACTTCGGAATTCCCGCATAACTCGCAGTCTTATTATTTCTCGCCTCACACAATATTTTTTTTTTTTTGTCTATGTGATTGAGGGAGGCAAAAGGCAGAACTGCCTATAGTGAGTGCCTCCCCCACACAATGTAGGGTGTTCTAGTCTTCACCCAACGCACAGCAACGATCATATCTACCTCTGGTTGTTGTTGCTCCCTAAGCTGCCTGGCCGAACAGCCCCAAGGCCCCGAGCAAGGCCAAGGCCATAACCGAGCGCCCCAACAGAACCCTCCCTGCCGACCACAATAAAGCCTGGGTGACCGAAGCCACTCCATGGCGGGGAGCTGAGGAGGGTGCGGAAACGCCCGGGAAACCAAAGCCCCACCCAGGGCCCTGTGCCCCTCAGCAATTATGAAGAGAAAGTTGAGGGCAAAGGAAAAATGTGACGCTTTGGCTTCCAATCTTGGTAGATTGGGAGGTCAATCCACGGAAGAGACGCCGTCACTTGAGATCTAGAAAATATAAAAGTAAAAGGAACAGTCAGAGTAAGCTATGGGTATGGCAGAGATTGCTCAGTTCTCACACTGATAGACCAGCCCATCACCACATGACTAGAACCCAATCCTCTCAGCATCAGCTAGGAAAGGCCCTAGAAAGCCGCCTTTGGCGGGGGGATAGCTCCCCTATTTCAACCCCTTTCGGGGTTGGGCACCCGCCACCTCTGGTAGGCATAAACACTTGGTTAGGCCATTTATTTGCAGAGATATGAGCATCGGTAAATTACGAAAGTCGGGAGTAAAGATTCGGCGACCGAGATAGCCTAGCCACGTTTTCCACACAATGGCACTATGGATGGGACTCGTTAGCCTTGGTCGGCAACCCATCTAGGGGAGATAACCTTATAAACATCTGGGTGGATGGGACTCGTCAGCCTTGGTCGGCAACCTGTCTAGGGGAGTAAACCTAATACAAATCAGTACTGCTATCTTAGGGTGAAGCAGGTTAGTGGATGAATTAGCCACACACCACTGTAGAAAAATAGTGCTAAAAAAATACATATAAGTCCTCGGAGTCAGACGGACCCTAAATTGAGTGGTCAATCCTGTAAGTCCTTCAGTAAACTGGCATGGGTTGTCCCTCTTACAGGGGATAGGTTTGCTTGGAGGCATTTTGTGTATGGCCACCCCCATTAAGGGGAGTAAGGCATGTGGCAATAGATAGATAGACACACACTCACTCGACAGCCAAACAATAACATAAGTGTGTTTCGGTAATTATTCTCACATCACACATTAACTATACACAATGTGGAGTGTTTTAGTCTTCACCCAATGCACGGGAACGATCATATCTACCTCCGGTATGCATAAAAACTTTGTTAGGCCATATATTTGCAGAGATATGAGCATCGGTAAATGACGAAAATCGGAACTTAGGAATTCCCGCCTAACTCGCCGTCTTATATTTCTCACCTCACACAATAACTACACAATGTAGGGTGTTCTAGTCTTCACCCAATGCACAGCAACGATCATATCTACCTCTGGTAGGCATAAACACTTTGTTAGGCCATATATTTGCAGAGATATGAGCATCGGTAAATTACTAAAGTCGGGAGTAAAGGTTCGGCGCCCAGCTGGACCCCGCACCAGTGTAAGTATTGACCGTGTTAGCAAATTTTTTGATATTTGGGGGTGTACCGCGTGCCACCAAATCCGCGTTTCCAAAGTGCGCGTTACCGGAGGACCAACTGTACAGTAAAACCTCGCCCATTTGGACCCCGCCGATCCGGAAACCCGCGCCTTCCGGACTAGTATTTCAATTCGGACTCTGACCTCAGACTTCCGGGAAAGTCAAGAACTCTGAAAAATATTTTATGGAAGTCAAGTCTGGAAATACATACATACATACAATTTTAAGACTGAGTGCTCAACACATACGTGCAGTTTCAGTCAATGGCGGCGTTCCAGGCAACCCTGTTAAGGGCTGCTTCACTTGCCAAGTTTTTGGATTTGAGATCGGCACGTATAGTCCGATCCTAGGTCTTCCTCAGTCCACCCCTTGGTGCAGCTCCCTCCACAATCACAGACCTGCATTTTTTCACCAAATTTTTTTCATCCATTCTCTCCACATGTCCATACCATCCCAGTCTACTTGTACGCATCACTTCGCTAATACTCTTTATACCTAAACGTCTCCTCAGATCAACATTTGTTATTCTATCCTGTTGCCTGGCCCCACACATCCATCTCACCATTCTCATCTCATTATAATAATAATAATAATAATAATAGTTCTTAAAGCTAGCGCATGCTAAGCTAGCTAAGGATAGCTCAATAAGGCCGACTAGGCGTATTTCCATTGGGGTCCTGTACTACTACCCCATCCCTTTGCTCATGAGGGATGGTAACGACTCAGTGCTTGTGAAAAATCTTTAATGCGCCGAGCGTGGGCGCGAACCCGGGCCTTCTGGGTGGAAGTCCGAGACGCTAGTCACTACACCAAGCGAGCCGCTTGGTTCCATTCTGTTGACATCCTCTACTTTAACGGCCCATGTTTCTGAGGCATACGTCATTGCACTTCTAACACATGAGGCATACACCTTTCCCTTCAGGGGTAGAGGCATTCTTTTCATGGTCAGGATTGGCAGCAGTTCTTTGAACTTCCCCCAGCCACATCTAATTCTAGCGACAGTGGCAGCCTTGGCCCCACCACCGGCAGAGATGGTATCTCCTAGGTAACAAAACTTGTTCACCAGCTCCAATGACTCATTTCCAAAATTCACAGCCACAAGATCATCACTAAACACAAGCTCACCTTTGCACACTACGTGCTCAAATTTCTCTATTTCTGACTTATCCTTCGGCAGTGGTCCCTTTATTCTACTACAGCGCTTACTCCCATGGTGCACCCAGCGTCGACAGATGCTACATTGAATTGCGCTAATGCCCACACCCTTTCCACGCACTGCACATGGGTATGCACCGCTCTTTTCCACATTGCCTCGTCTCAATCTACAATGCCTAACCTTGGTTTTGTTAATATTGACTTAAACCCTTGGTCACCATGCCCTCTCTCCATTCTCTGAATTTGGCCTCAGCATCTTGCATACTGTCAGCTATTAGGACTAAATCGTCTGCATAAAACAGTTCCAATGGGAGTCCACCTCTAAAAACTCTAGACAGTGCCTCCAGGACCATAATAAAGAGGAGGGGGCTTAACACTGAACCCTGATGGACTCCAACACGGACTGCGAACTCATCACTCAGTACACCCTTCACCCTCACCACACTTCGCGAATCCTCATACATCTTTATTATCACACTCACCAGCCACTCTTCCACACCAAGTTTCCTCATAGCCCACTGCACAACATATCTAGGCACCCTGTCAAAGGCCTTCTCCAGGTCTACAAACACAAAGTAAAGATCCCTGCCTTTTAGTAAGTGTCTTTCCTGTATCCGCCTGACTATGAAGATAGCATCGGTTGTACCCCGTCCTGGCATAAAACCAAACTGCATATCATCAATGGAGATGCTTTGCCTGATCAAACCCTCAAAGACTCTCTCACAGACCTTCATGATTTGGTGAAGCATTTTCAGGCCCCTATAATTTCCTCTATTTAGCGCATCCCCATTTCCTTTGTATATATTTACTATTACACTTTTGAGCCAATCCTCAGGGATTTTCTCATCTTTAATAATGGTGTTTATCAACTCAGTGACTAAGTTGACACCAGTCTCCCCTGAAGCTATTATCATCTCAGCGATAATGTCAGAGCACCCTGGAGCTTTACCGTCCTTCATTTTATTGATTGCGTCGCTCACTACAGCTGGTGCTATCAAAGGAGGGGGTCCAGATATTTTTTTTTCGATACTAAGCTGTTCTTTATCCCATTCAAACTCTACATTTAGCAATCGTTCATAGTGTGCCTTCAATGCTTCTCTGATTTCATATTCTGCATACACTATCTTCCCATTATCGTTTCTAACACACTGTTCATCTATAATATCCCTACTGTCATTTTTAACTCGCCTAGCTAGGTTGAAGATCCCTTTGGGATTGTCAGTGTTACACACTTGTTCGAGAACCAGGTCGTTAATGCCTTTTTTAGCATTGTAAATAACTCTTGGCAGTTCGTTTAGCTTCCTGGTATTCCTCCTTGCTGCCTCCCTTCTTCCATGCTTTGAAGCATCTCTTTTTCTCTTTCACAGCATGTGACCACCAGGTGACCCTTTGTTTTCCCACAGACTTTGTCAGTGGCAGCGATAAGGCTATGCTTATGAAAATTCCATTGACTATTTACATCGTTAGGCCTAGCTTCCTTATTTCTATTCATTTCTTCCAGTTCACTATGAAACCTATCACTAACTTCCTTGTTCTTCAGCAGCCACACTTTCCTTTTGGGTATGTATACCTTCTTGTGAGTAATATAGTCTGGATGTAAGATCTTATCCGGACTATATTTCTCAGACTTTCGAACTGTTCCGGAAGTCTGAGGTCAGAGTCTGGAGTTTCAGACTTTCGGAAAAATCACTCTTTCGGACAGGCTCTCCCCCCAATTAGTCCGAAAGTGCGAGGTTTTCTATCTATCTATCTATTGCCTGACGCTGTGATCCCCGAAGGGGTGGCCACGAACGAACCGCCCCCATGCACCTCTGTCCCCAGTCAGTCGACGCCCCTCCCCTCCAACCAGCACCGCCTTCATCCATATACAGTCCATCCTCCTATAAAACGAGCTCCTACAACGCGATCCTCCTTCAACACGAGGGGGGGGTCCCGAATTACCTAAACCTCTTATAATCCGAGCCGAAAACATATAACGCGAACTGGCCTTGCGGAGTGCTTCAAATCCGGCGCCTCCTCTTACTGCGCGACCCCCCCCCCCCACCTACAGCGCGATGACGTCGATGCGCACTGGATTTTAAGATGATTTTGCTAATGGATAATGCCCCCTGCCATCCTGCCTACCTGCAAAATCTCCACCCTCAATGCAATGTTATCTTCTTGCCTCCAAAAACAACATCCTTATCTCCATTTAAAGTGTTATTCCTACAACGCGAAATACCTACAACACGAGGCCCAGTGCCGCCCCTAAACTCGCGTTGTAGGAGGATGGACTGTACTTCCTCACTCCATCCTTCCACCTCTCCTTCGGTGCACCTCTCCCTCTTTGTCCTTCCACCTCGCTCTCGTACACCCTCTTAGTCATTCTCTCACTTTCCATACGTTCCATATGGCCGAACCATCTCAAGTTGTTCCTTTTCACACTTTCCAGCACATCTACCTCCACACCACACCTCCTTCTTACTTCCTCATTTGTCTGTCCATCCCTCCATGTAACTCCGCACGCACTTCTTAAGTAACTCATTTCCACCCCTCTCACTCTTGGTCTGAGTCTCTTCTCAAACGTCCATGCTTCGCTTCCGTAAGTCAGTGTCGGGATTACCACACTGCCATGCAAGGACTTCTTCACTTCCATACTGACCACCCTATTTCTTGTTACTGCTTTCAACATTCCTACAACCCTCTTCCCCTGTTGCACCCTCTCCCGCACTTCTTCATCCATAGTCCCATCTTTACTCAACACACTGCCCAGATACTTAAAAGAGTTGACGATCTCCATAGCCTGACCATTCAACTTCACCTCACACTCTGTGACTTCACCCCTTTCGAAGACCATAACCTTGCTCTTCCCCGCATTTACCTGCAAATTCCGTTTTTCGCACACTGTTCCAAACTCATTTACCAGACCCTGCAACTCCCATTCATTATCGCTCATCAGAACTGTATCATCCCAGGCTGTTCGGCCAGGCAGCTTAGAGAACAACAACAACAACAACAACTGTATCATCCGCAAACAGCAGTATAGACAGTTTCCACTCATTTCCCTCCCTTTTTAGCGATACACCAACATCCACTGCTCTTCCTAGTATTTCTATCATGACTCCATCTATATATACAGTAAACAACCATGGGGACATCTCACACCCCTGTTTCAACCCAACATTCAGGTCAAAGAACTCGCTCTGCTCATTCTCCACACATACTGCCGCCATGGTACCCTCATACTGTACCTTTATTTTGGCTTTCTGTCACTCTTTCAGCCTTTGGGGGAGACACTTGTTACAGATAACTTTGGCTTTAGTCTCCTTCATAAACATAGACAAAAAATATTTTTTTAACCCTGTGTTCCTTCCATTAGTTTGGAGATTTTAAGACGTTTCACCTGATTAGTTTGGCAATTATAAGTAATTTCCCCGCAGTCAGGTATCAATTTTTTTTTGGACGAGCGATAGCGAGCCTGCAATTCAGGAGATACCAGCCTTTGACCAGGACATTTATCTATGGAAAAAATATGCATAGTTAGCTTGAAGGGCGTGTGGTTGGAGGTTTATTTTTCGTTTGAAATGGGTTTGGTCAGGCATTAATTTTTCTTTAGTACAGTAGGGTCTCACATAAAACGAGTTTATGGTCGATAAACGAGGGCGTTTTATGCGAATTCGCTTTATGTGAACACAGCATTTTGGTGGCGCAATATCGTCAATGTTCACTGTAAGCGAAAATTTTCGTACAAAGCGAACGATATTTCGTACGTTTTGTACGATATTTCGGCGTTTTATATGAAAGCGTACGATATTTTGTACGTTTTGTACGATATTTCGGCGCTCTATATGAAAACTCCTTGTATTTGCCCCACTTTGGCGGCGGACTCGTTTTATGTGATCACATTCGTTCTGATCGAAAATTAAATATTAATATTTTAGGTCGGTCGTTTTAATCGAGACTCGTTTTATGCGAACACGTTTTATGCGGGACCCTACTGTATTTTTTTTTTTTTTTTTTTTATCTTTTTTTTTTTTCTATGTGTAAGAAGAAAAAAGGCAAAGCTGCCTGTTGTGAGTGCCCCCCTCCCTAAATTGAAAGAATGAGAAAGTCAAATTCAAGGTACGTTAGAGTCGAAATGTCTTAACATGTGGAGCGCTGAAGTAGTCTAAGTCATAGGATGAGGGGAGAGTTCCAGAGTTTACTTGTTGAGTAGAAGAAAGACCTGGAAAATTGGCTCAATTGGGTTAGAAAGTTAGAGAAAATAGGGGCGGGAATGTATTGAAAGGTGGGTGCCACATAATCTCCATAAGAGAGTTGGTATACATTGAGAAAGCTCAGAACATTGATTATTGTAATAGCAGTAGAGGAAAGAGAGAGATGCAACATTACGGCAATTAGAAAGAGATTGTAGAGTATTAGCAAAAGGAGACAAGTTGATGAGACGATTTGCTTGTGACTCTACCCTTTCAAGAGGTGCGCTATGGGTCGAACCTCACCACACATACGAACAGTACTCCATATTTTTGTTTGTTTTTGTTGTTGTTTTTTTCCTCTATATTCCAACTACATTAGACCCCCGCTCTTTCGGACTAATTGGGGAAGACCCCCGTCCGAAAGTGTCAAAAGTTCGAAAGGGCCGAGTCCGAACTTCACACTTCAGCCATTCGGACTTGTCCGAATGGCTGAAATAATGTCCGAAGTTTATAAGTCCGAAACTCGGCTCTTCGGTCCGAATGCCAATTCATTTTTCTCAGCCTTTCAGACAAATCCGAAAGGCTGAAATAATGTCCGAAGTTTATAAGTCCGAATACACATTCACCTAACCAGACAAGTCCGAAACTCGGCTCTTTGGTCCGAATGCGATTTAATTTTTCTCAGCCTTTCAGACAAATCCAAAAGGCTGAACCATGAGTCCGAAGTTAAATATACTGTATTCCGAAAAGTGTAGTCCGAAAAGGACGGAGGTATTTTCTCAGCCATTCAGACAATTCCGAAAGGCTGAAGCATTAGTCCGAAAGTCTGGGAATTCCGAAAGGTTGAAGTCTGAAAGAGCGGGGTTTTACTGTACTCCCTCTCGGGCATAGGCCGAGAGCCTGTACATTCTACCGCTCAACACTGTGAAGCCTGTGAGGTCTAGTTCCAGTCTAGGGAGTGAGACATGTGAAGCACCCACCCACGGCTCAAAGCTGCCTTTCTGTGCTTCACTGTCTCAACCCCCTAGACTCGGACCCTCACTCTCAGAACGCCACCTATTTAGCAATTAACTCACTAGGCATTGCCCCCTTGTAGCGTATTTTGAATATGGAAATATTCATACAGTGTTATTTAATCAGGGAACAATGAGGGTATGTTTGTTGGCGTTTCGGTGGGCTTTACGGTAATGCCCTGATACTAGGTACAGCACAAATTCCATCCCAATAATATCTTCCCATTGACATATTGGGATTCAAACCCGGGTCCATTGGATTACCAGTTCAGTGGCAAGACCACTCCACCACACCTGCATAGTAGGTCTATCCCTTTACAGAGCAAGAAGCTATGTGGGGGTAAAGCATCCACAGAGACAGTTCAGCACACCGAACTTCTGGGAAGCTGTTTTAGCAAGAGTGGTAATATGGTCTTTCCAAGGAAGGTCAGAGGAAAAAGAGATACCAAGAATATTGAGAGAGGACGAAGTGTTGTTGAAAAGAAAGGGATAGTCATGTGGAAGATAGTGACGGGTAGGTAGATGAAGATTATGAGTTTGACAACCCAAAGGGAAGGAAGGAAAACCTTATATTTAGAATGGTTCCATAGTCAATGACGTGAGAGCCTATATGTAATATACGCTGGGACTGTGCATTACCTACATAGAGGACGCATCACGTACGTCGCTGGGGTCCTCTTTCTCTACTTAACACTAAGCGATTTTATTTGGCTCAAGAATGACCAATAGAAATTAGAATGTTAAAAACTACCTCAAATAACCCTCTGGTTCCCACAGATATTTCTTAAGGGGTAGACCTAGAAAGACGGATCAGAGTATACACTCTAATCTTGAATGAAAAATCCTGACATGTATCGAGGCACCTCTGAACAGGGCTGCCTGGATCACCCCCATTAGGACATGAGACTGAAACTGGACCTCTTGTGGAGCACTTAGTCTTTAAATGTATGTATGTACTGTTAAAAGTGTTGTATGTAATGATAAGTTATAATTTAATGAATCAAGACATCGTGTTGAAAGGGTTAATTTGGCAGTGGTTCTGGGTATAGTTATCCCTGACTGATTTGGCACTGGTTGAGTGTCAGTCTTTTGAGATGACACTTTTCTTTTATTCAGTTTATCTATCCCCACATAATTTCATAGTAAAATTTGACTTTAGAACAGTCATGACTTTTTTTGATGATTTTTACTTAGTGCCTTTCTAAATGTTTGTCAATTGTAGACCTCATTACTGTCAGAAATTGGAAATTGGTTACCTAACTTAACCTATCTCATCTAACCTAGTGTTGTAAGTGGGTGCTTCCCCCCCCCCCTCAACTAACTAACCTAAAATAACATATAATAACATAATTTATCCAAATCCAATCCTGAAAGGATGAAAAATTAGAAATACAGTTATACAGTGAACAAAGATAGCAGCTGTCTCTCACCGCATAGAGTCGAAGTAATACATTTAATTTTGGATGGAAACAGAGTACATGGTAATCAATGCAATATTATAGCAAGCTGCTATTACACAAGACATATTTTTGAGGCTTGACTTAGGAAGATTGTAGAGGCTTAACCGGGACAGCTTTTAGCACTGATTTCTGAAGGTCCATTTTTAAGCTAGATAAAGTTGTTTAGCAGCGTTTAGAGAAAATTATATATGTCGACATCTGATCGTAACATGGTTAAAAGTTGTAATAGTATCTGACCAGAGGAGAATCCCAGCCACACGTCTGGTAGTTTCCCTGGGCCTGACAGTAGAGGTAGAGTTTCTCCCCCTCCAGTAGTGTCCTGGGGGTTTTGACCACTTTGGTCACTGTCACACCTACACTGCCTGAAAACACACATGCAGGAGAGATGTTAGTTAGGTTTGTAATTAGAATGCTGTATTGAGGTCCTTAATCCTTTCTTTTTACGTGGACGCATTTTTTTATTTTTTTTTATTTTTTTTTTTTTATTTATTTTTTTAGTAGACAGTATTATTTTATGTAGCTTAGGAAGGAATTTTGGAAGTCCGAAGGTCATATACAATATTTGTTACCTCTTTTTTTCCGGGTGGATGGGACTCGTCAGCCTTGGTTGGCAACCTGTCTAGGGGAGTAAACCTGATACAAATCCGTACTGCTTACCTAAGGGTAAGGCAGGTTAGTGGATGGATTAGCCGAACACCACTGTAGAAAAATAGTGCTAACAAGATACACAGAGGGCCTCGGAGTCGGACGGATCCTAAATTGAATGGTCAATCCTGTAAGTCCTTCACTAAACTGGCTCGGGTTGTCCCTCTCACAGGGTATAGGTCCGCTTGGGGGCATTCTGCGTATGGCCACCCTCGTAAGGGGAGTAAGGCGTCCGGCAATAGATATATAGATAGATTTGTTTTGTTTATATAGAGGGAATTCCAAAGCTTAACCCAAGAAAGGCTAAACACCCCTAGGATTCACCATTACCCTGTGCTAGACCTAGGCCGATTTGGCGACTTTTCCAAAATACAACAAAAACCACATCATCGTATAGGAAATGCAAGTGCGCATCCAACCATAAATATATATATGAATATCCAAAAGATACGTGGTTGAGGTGGTACGGTGGTCCGTGGTTGAAAATTTGGCGCGAAACCGGCAACAAGCGGCTGTGCGTATGGGAGCATTGCTCGGGTGGAGGGAGGGTAAGGGAGGAACAGGTGAGATGGGACGCAGTAAATGTCATTGGATTTTCACCCCTATAGCCCTGACAGTCGCACGTGTTGTTTTTGTTATTGGAGTGTTTTGGTACGTGTTTGAAATCTCATCTTCTGAGAGGAGCGTTGCAGCCCACCGGTAGAACTTCTCGAGAGGATTGTCGCAGCCCAAAAATTGCGAGAATCCTTCCGGAATGTTTGAGTGGGCGAATGCGACATTCTTTCCGGAATCTGACACTTAACTCATAAGCTGCGCAGCTATGGTATTTGAAATTGTCCGCCATGCGAAGGTATTTTTGGTTCATTCCTGACGAAATTTTTTAATTTACCATTTATATAATTAATACTTATCCATACGAGCCTATTTTACTTTTAATATGAACATATGCACATTGGAAAGCAATAAAACAAGTGGTAACAGCAATTGGCTGGTAACAATTTTATATTTTACCCCCACGGTCATAATCTGACCTTGACCGGCGAGAGAGAGACACCCTTCCTCTCTCTTGTCTCGCATGGTACTGAGAGACAAGGGGAGCTCTCAGACTGGCTTAGAGGGTTGGAGATACACTCCCCCATCCTCCCCCCTCCCAGCCGTCTTCGCATGAAAATACTCAATAAATATTGGGAATAATAGGGAAAATTCCGGATAATTGAGGAGAGGGGAAGGGGGAGATTGGAACACATGTGTAGGAGTGGTAGCAAGTAATGGAGGGGAATTATCTCACCTAATCATAAATTGTTTTGTTTTGAGTGCCACTGGGATGTTTTGATTTTTTTTTTTTTATACCTTGGATCTTAAGTCTGGTCTCATTCACCCAGTAGAACCTCTTAACCCAAGAACGGCGAGCGTCCTCATATGAGCCAAGGCCTAAAAAAGCCTTTCAAAACATCCACTGACACTCAAAACAAAGGAATGTGTGATTAAGTGAGATAATTCCCCTCCATACATCCTATCACTCCTCCACATGTGTCAATGAAAAGAGATCAAGAACTTTCAACCGGTCCTCATACCTTGGTGTCTAATCGATGGAATAAGCTTTGAAGCCCTAGCTTGTACTTTTTCCAGTCACTCTACATCTTGTGTGCTGGAGACCAGAATTTAACCTTTAACCCCTTAATCGCGAAAATGCCCTAGGGGCAAGGGTACAGTAGGGTCCCGCATAAAACGTGTTCGCATAAAACGAGTCTCGATTAAAACGACCGACCTAAAATATTAATATTTAATTTTCGATCAGAACGAATGTGATCACATAAAACGAGTCCGCCGCCAAAGTGGGGCAAATCCGAGGAGTTTTCATATAGAGCGCCGAAATATCGTACAAAACGTACGAAATATCGTACGCTTTCATATAGAACGCCAAAATATCGTACAAAACGTACGAAATATCGTACGCTCCTGACGGAAATTTACGCTTCCAGTGAACATTGACGATATTGGGCCACCAAAATGCTGTGTTCACATTAAACGAAATCGCATAAAACGCCCTCGTTTATCGACCATAAACTCGTTTTATGCGAGACCCTACTGTACTTATTTGTGAATTTCTAGTCTTGGATTCTGACATAATTAGTTATATTTATGATATAAAGCATTATTTTATTTCAATGTGCTTTTATTATACATATATGATGAATATATGAACCTTGAAGAGCGAGGAAATAAGTGGGAAAAGCGTTTGGGTGGTGAAAATCGTAAATATTCCCCACCCGGTCGTAGTCTCAGGCGTGAGCCAGCGAGTCACACCCTCCCTCTCGCTGTCTGACTCAACTGAAGCACTCCCGCGGTGTCTCGGCCGGTGTTATATAACAATCTTTTATGCAACCCACTTGTGCTACATTACCGCGGGAGAGAAAAATAACCAATGAATGATAAAAATAAGAGGAAAAATAGGTAATAATTGAGGAAGGAGGGGGGAGGGAATAAGGAGGGGAAGGGGGGGTGGGGGGTAAGAAACTTATGGATGAGTGGTAGGAAGTACTAGAGGGAAATTATCTCACCTAATGACATACAGTACCGTACTCCTTTGTTTTGAGAGCCCCTGTGGTGCTTTGGAAGTTTTTTTTTATGGTCTTGCTTCCGTGAGGCCTATCGCGCTTGATGGATTAAACGACGAACCTATGTTATTTGAAAATGCCCTCCGGGCGAGGATATTTTTAGACACTCGAGTAAGATCGTCATTATCCGGTAATTATCGTTAATACTTATTCATATGCGCCTATTTTACTTTTAATATGAAGATATTAACATGTAACAGCAAGAAAAAACAAGTGGGAATAGTATTTGGGGTGTGAAAAGGACGAAATATTGCCGACCGGTTCATTCATGAGAGTAGAGCCGGCGCAGCACACATCCTCTCTCACTTGTCGATCGGCACTGGAGCTTTTTAAGTGAAGTCTCTCTCTTGCCACGATCTCTATATTTGTCCCACACGACCTTGAAACTGGGTGGTGGATATTGGCGTGGAAAATAAACCGATAAACAAGGGAATAAGAGAAAAAAATAGGTGATAATTGAAGGGGGGGAAAGGGGAAGGGGGGGTGGGGAGGTTGACATATGTGGAGGAGTGATAGAAGGTATAGAGGGGAATTATCTCACTTTATCACATATTCCTTTGTTTTGAGTGCCACTGGGGTGTTTAAAAAAACTTTTTTTTAGGCCTTGGATCTTAACTTTTTTTTAGGCCTTGGATCTTAAGAGTCCCGTCGCCTTCGCCCAGTGAAACCTCTTAAGAGTCTCGGCGCCATCCCGGGTTAAGAGCATACTCCAGGAAAGAACGTATCAGAGCATTGTAGAGTGTGATGACTATTTCCATATTACTATACTTAAATTGCCTTTTAATAAAGCTCAATATATTCTGAACTTTCTTCTCTACTTTTATGTGCTGCTTAGAAAACTTTAAATCACTGGTAATCGGAACAATCAAATCCTTTTCCAAATCAGTCACTTCCAGAGGCATTCTCAATAGTAAATAGCCTGACTTGGGGTTTGCTTGACCGAAATACATCACCTTGCACTAATCCAAGTTTAGTGGCATCTCCCATGTATCAGATCATTCACCCAGGCTGTTGAGATCCTTCCTGAGCTAACCCCTTTGGGGTCCTTTACATTCACTTCAAGTTTTATGTCATCTGCAAACTTGTACAGTAGATCACACTCTCAATAATAATAATAATAATAATAATAATGCTTTATTTCAGACTCACGCAGTACAGAGGGAACCATACTGGGGTCCATATATACCTTACAGTATCATAAATATATATAGGCTACTGTACATAGGCTACATAAAATAAACAGAAATCAAATAATACCCAGCTTGCTATTATGTAGTTCACAGCACTGCCTCAACCAAAAACAGTGGTCATCAAACTACTGTGTTTCCAAAACCACTGTCCTAATTGTGTACAGTACCATGCCTTACATCATTTAGCTTCCGGTACAGTATATTGCTACAGTACAGTATAGGAATACCGGTACTGTACTGCACTATGAGGTTCAGTACCGGTATGCTAATTCTGTAGAGTAGCAGACCTGAGTACATTACTTAAGGTTAAATATAGAGCAACTTCCTCCAGTGTGCCTGAATCCTAGAGGTGTACATTATGCTGGGAGTTTGTAGCATTTTAATGATACTGTTCTCAGAAGTGTTAAGGTGCTGAATGAATTTATATGTTAGCTTAATTTCTAATGAGTGATTGGTAACAGTGTAAGTTCATATACAGTAGGCACATAGCGTACTTGTACTCTCATATTTTGAGAGCCCCAGAAACATTTTCATGATATTGTGATATGAGCTACTTGTCTATTTACTGTCATTTTCTTCAATATCAATGTCATTGACATATATGATAAACAGCAGTGGGCCAAGGACAGATCCCTGTGGAACTCCAGAAGTGACTGGAGTCCACGCAGAAGCATTGATTACCGTTTGTTGCTGTCTACCTGTTAGCCAAGTTTCTATCCAATGTCTAACAGCTGTAGTTGTTGTTGTTCCCCAAGCTGCCTGGCTGAACAGCCTCAAGGCCCCGAGCAAGGCCATAACCGTGCGCCCCCACAGAACCCTCACTGCCGACCACAATAAAGCCTGGGTGACCGAAGCCACTCCATAGCGGGGAGCTGAGGAGGGTGCGGAAACTCCCGGGAAACCAAAGCCCCACCCAGGGCCCTGTGCCCCTCAGCAATTATGAAGAGAAAGTTGAGGGGCAAAGGAAAAAAATGTGACGCTTTGGCTTCCAATCTAGGTAGACTGCGAGGTCAATCCACGGAAGAGACGCCGTCACTTGAGATCTAGAAAATATATAAGTAAAAGGAACAGTCAGAGTAAGCTATGGGTATGGCAGAGATCGCTCAGTTCTCACTCTGATAGACCAGCCCATCACCAGCTGTAGTAATATCTAGTACACTCACTTTTGCCATTAGCCTACAATTTCGTGGACAAATTCCAGAAAATTGGCAAAACATGATCAGTGTTGCCTGAATCCATTTTTGGGAATCTGTAATTAAGTTGTGGATTTCCAGGTGGCCAACTATCTTGTTTACTAGTAGGCTACCCCTTCTAACAGATTTACTATGATGAAAGTCAAATTAATTGGCCGAGAGAGAGAGAATAGCATAGCAAAGAAAAATGAGAGGAGAGATCATAATAATAGTGATGAAAATAACAGAAAAGAAATAACAGCAAAGTGAGAGCAGAGGAAATAGTAATATCAAGGAACATAGGAGGATTAACACTTATGGTGCGGGCATATACGCTATATTAGGGCTCATTCAGGCACTCCAGAATGATTAAGCAAGTGTCTGAATTAAGTTAAATTTATTCAGCCAAAAACTAGAAGAAAATAGCTTCAAAGTGACACTAGAATGAGCTTCGTAGCCCGTGGGGTTCATCTGCAGCGCTACCATAGACATCGGCAAATATTCACTAATAATGAGCAATGTCGTGCTACATTTGACTTTGGCAGCGCTGTATATGTCTAGCTAGATATGGCTGACATCCCTCAGTGCCCAGGCCGCCGGGCTGGAGAGCGGACGGGGGCCTGCCGTGCTCCCGCTCACTCGCACTCATCTCCACTGGCTTTAAGAGCCTGTAAATTGCTATAAATTGCCATGGCGTTCCAGAACGGTCCCCGCAGCCAATGGGTTAAAGAGAAATAATGGAAAGTAAAACAGAACAAAATATATATAATAAAGGAGAAAAGAGCCTTGACAGAAAAGTACATAATAAGAAGGTATAAGAGAAAATACAAGGTAACAGGAGAGAATGGGAATGAATGAGAAAGAGAGAGAGTGAATGAGAGACATAATAAAGATGTGAATGAGAGACATAATAAAGAAGATGTGAGAGAAGAAAACAAGGTAACGGGAGAGAATGGGAATGAATGAGTGAAAAAGATAGTGAGTGAGTGAAAGACATAATAAAGGTGTAAAAAACAAGGTAACAGGAGAGAATGGGAATAAAAGAGAAAGATAAAGTGCGAGAGAGAGTGAGACATAATACAGAAGGTGTGAGAGAAAACACAAGGTAACAGGTGAGAATGGGAATGAATAAGAGAGAGAGTGAGTGAGAGACATAATAAAGAAGGTGTGAGAAAAAAAACAAGGTAACAGGAGAAAGAGAATGAGAAAGTGAGAGTGAGTGAGAGACATAATAAATAAGGTGAGGTGTGAGAAAAAAAAACAAGGTAACAGGAGAGAATGGAGAAAGTGAGTGAGTGAGAGACATAATAACGAAGGTGAGAGAAAAAAACAAGGTAACAGGAGAGAATGGGAATGAGAGAGGAGAGATAGTGAGAGTGAGTGAGTGACATAATAAAGACATTATAAGAGAAAAGTAAAGATGAAATGCTGGGTGTGAAGGGAATTTAACCTTTCCGAAAATCCGCAGGCCCAGTGGTGGTGCCTGGCGTGGATTCGAACCCTGGTTAGGTAGGGACCTCAGTAGGTTATACCAGACTGGCGCGGTTTCGAACCCTGGTTAGGGATCTCAGTAGGATTTTACCAGACTCGCGCGCTACCCCACTATACTACCACAGATGTACAATAGGATAGCAACCTTAGTTCTCCTTGATCGAACCAGGGGATATTCACGTGGTGGGTTTCTTAGACTTCACCACCAACGACTATTTTACGCTATTCCAGACGTCAATTCGGGTAGTTTTGTGGTTGCGGGATTTTGCGGGTACAGGGTATTACTGTACACATCATCCTTCTTTAATAAGGCTAGTCCCTAGCCTCTTTTAAGGTCCTAAGGTATCGTATTCTTAGGGTCCGCGTGATGGGTGCTCAATCTAGCTACCAGATCATGTTCCGTGACTGCCACCAATGAAATGCTGGGTGCGAAGGGAATTTAACCCTCCCGAAAATCCCCATGCCCAGTGGTGGTGCCTGGCCCGGGTTCGAACCCTGGTTAGGGACCTCAGTAGATTTTACCAGACTGGTGCGGTTTTGAACCCTGGTTAGGGACCTCAGTAGATTTTACCAGACTCGCGCGCTAACCCACTGTACTACCACGGACGTACAGTAGGATAGCAACCTTAGTTCTCCTTGAAAGAACCAGGTGATAGTCTCGTGATGATTCACGTGGTGGGTTTCTTAGACTTCGCCACCAACGACTATTTTACGCTATCCCATACGTCAACTCGGGTAGTTTTGTGGTTGCGGGATTTTTGCGGGTATAAGGTATTACACAAGGTAACGAGAGATATGGAAATGAATGAGAGTGAGTGAGAGATTAATAAAGAAAATCTGAGAGAAAAGACAACTTAACAGGAGAGTGAGAGAGTATACCTGAGACAGCGAGCAGCAGTGTTATCAGCTTCAGTCGCCACATCCTGACTATAAATGAGGTTATGTACTATCATACCATTATATATATACACTCCTCACTCTCTAACTCTCACTCACACTCTCTCTCTCTCTCCCCTCCCCCCTCTCTCTCTATCTCTATATCGCTATCTATATATTACCTATCTATTTTAGATCTTTTATTCACTAAAGAATAAGAATATTTAGCAAAATTACTGGCAAAAATACAATTGTTGTGCGCATATAAATACATAAAACAAAATTTAAAAGACTATCTATTCATCATAAGCTCGCATTATTTCTCTATTATTGCTAAGTTTCGATGTTTATAGGTTCAACTTCCTTATAGCTTATAACCTGCAAGTGGCCAATTAGTTTTTGAGATGAGGGAGAACAGAAAAGAGGAGGAGAAGAATAGGGAAACACCATTTAACATCACTGCCATCACACCACCAAGGCAAGAGGACACAAGCGCCCCTTCCAGCAACATCGCCCGGGTCGCCTCCATCTCTCAGACACTGCTTCCAACACCAGGGAAAAACATCCCAGTGATCATAACCAACCCCAAACACAGCAGGAGCAAGGAGGACCAGAAGAGACCAAAGGCAAGCAAATCCTTGCATAAGTCTTAGTCCACCACGCGCCCTTCTTGCTCCAAGACGCACCACCGCCGTGGCGCGGATTCCCTGAGGGGCTACCCCAGCTGCCCCAGGTCCTCCTCCAAGCACATCCGCCCTTCTAGCAGCGAAAAGGCTCACCGGGGGAAGCAGCCAAATTGGTAAGACTATGCCAGCCTACCTCCTGATCAGCACAGTTGAAAAGCCTTAATTACTTCACTGGAAGAGTTAAGTGCTGGAAGACTTGGTCGAATCCCCAATATGTGACAATCTAAGCACTGGCTATAAGATCGCACATATTGAAAATATCTTGGCTTTACTTCCTCACCCTATAAACTCCGGTGTTCCTCAGGGCTCTGTCCTATCTCCTATTCTCTTTCTAATTTTTATAAATGATCTCCTTAACTGTACCTTAATTCCCATCCATTCATACGCAGACGACTCAACCTTGCACTACTCAATTAGTTTTTCAGAACGCCCCAGCCAGCAATCCCTCAACGACAAACGTAATGAAGCCATAGAACTCTTAAATTCTGATCTAAATACTATTTCCAATTGGGGCAGAGAAAACCTTGTTAACTTTAATGCTTCCAAAACCCAATTTCTCCATCTATCTACCCGTCAGGATCTCCAAGCGGACTATCCCTTATTCTTCAACAATACAAAAATCAACCCTTCATCTTCTCTCAATATTCTTGGTGTCTCTTTTTCTTCTGCTCTCATTTGGAAGGACCATATTACCAGTCTTGCTAAGGCAGCCTCCCAGAAGCTGGGTGTGCTCAACCGCCTTAGGGGGTTCTTTTCCCCTGCACAGCTTCTTGCTCTGTACAGGGGCATAGTGCGCCCTTGTATTGAGTATTGTTCACATGTGTGGGGAGGTTCCTCTCACACCGCTCTCCTAGACAAAGTTGAAAGGAAGGCCTTTCGTATCATTAACTCCCGTCCACTCACCAACTCTCTGCAATCTCTCTCTCTCCGCCGCAATGTTGCATCTCTCTTGCTATTCTATCGCTACTATAATAATCAGTGTTCCTCAGAGCTATCCCAGTGCATACCACCTCCTTTACGTAGGGCACGTGGTACCCGTCTTGCAACTCAATCCCACCCCTACTCTGTGCAACTCTCCAACCCAAGAGTGAAACGTTACTCTCAAACTTTCTTCTACTCAACAGCTGAGCTCTGGAACTCTCTCCCAGAATCAGTCTTTCCCTCTTCCTATGACTTAAATTGCTTCAAACTCCGTGTGTCCAGGCATTTTGGCTCGAACGTCCCTTGATTTTGGCCCTGTCACTCTTTCAACTATGGGGGAGGCACTCGCTATAGGCAGTTATGCCTTTTGCCTCCCTCAATCACATAGAAAAAAAAATAAAAAATAAATAAAATCTGTGTTCGATCACCATGGTGGCAACTCGACACCTTTTCCCCGCCTTGATATAAGGAATTATTATTGTTAGAGAAAGCTGTACTGATGTGTGCTCTAATAGTAGTAAACCTACCCCCTAGTAAGACTTGTTAACAGTTAGAGCACTGGCATCCTAGCTTCTTTCTAAGTCAGGGCTAGCAGAAAACTGTATAGCACTGGCATAACGGCATCTTGCATTAGTCCTTACGGTACGCTGTCCTAGACACTGGTGACAAGGCGTGTATATGTAAAAGGCCAAATAAAAGCCATCATAGGTTCCTTAAAGACTATAAAGGTCAGGACAGTTAAGGAGATTATATAGCATTGGCATAATAACTTACGTTAGTCCGATGATATGATTTGTTTAACAATGGTAGAACAGATTCGTATTCATTCAAGACCCCAAACCCAAGAGTACTGTAAAGGTTCTTAAAGACTCTTAGGTCAGAACAGTTGAGACAGATAGTATAACACTGGTATAACTACTTCTTACGTCAGTTTGATGATACATTATGTATAACACTGGTAGAACATATTCGTATTCATTAAAGGCCCCAAACCCAAGAGGTCTTAAAGAAGTCTTCCATTCTGCTGTCACCGTCACACGACAGGATCACCACCATGGGCCAAGACGTTGTTGCGAGTGCCACGTAATTGCAACTGATCACCAGAGCCTGCAGAACGCCCTCCCCTTGAGACATATTGTGGATCCTCGATCGTGCTGTAATTTTATACCTATCCATGTCTGAGTGTAACTTTGTACATATCATTATTAACCCTTTCACGACCATATGACGCAGAGGTTGCCAGATTAGCAATAAGAAATAGAGTTCTCTCACTCTTATAATTACCTCTCCAAAATTTGTTTTCTGCCCACAGCTAACTCAAAGACAACTGCAGAGGTTGAAGTAACTAAACTAAAGGTTTCTAAATACCCCTCCATAACCATCATAAACTCATACATCCCTCCCCAAACATCCCCTACAGTACCAAATGAATACAGACCACACCTACAACACATCACAAACACCCCACACACCCCACACATCATCCTGGGTGGTGACTTCAACGCCAAGACGTCAGCCTGGTTTGTCGACAACCCCGACACAGACAGAGGGCTGGTACTACAAAACCAAACCGATAACCTCATCATCCTAAACGACATCCATCAACATACCCATATTCCTCACCAAGCCCTCTATAACCCATCATCTCCAGACATCACCTTTTGCTCCCCAGAACTCGCCCCCACAACATCCTGGAGGGTGGTCAGAACCTTAGGCTCTGACCACCTCCCGATCATTATCACCACCAAAACCAGACTCACCCCAGCTAGCCACAAACACACATACACCAATTATAAAAGAGCTAACTGGGAAGCATTCACAAATGAGACAGAACAACACTTCACAACTCTAAACAGTACACCCATCACTAACATCAACAATGCTGTACACATACTCAATAAAACTATCCAAAACGCTGACAAGAAACACATTCCAAGAGGTAACAGAAAAAGACACAACCCCAACTTCACACCAGAAATTCAAAACCTCATCAGACAACGTGACATACTGAAACACTCCCCAGCACCCCACACACAAGACATCACACAACAAATTCAAGCACTCAACACCCAAACTAACAACAAAATACAAGAACAACAAAACTAAATTGGAATAACTTCCTACAAACACTTGATCACAAAACATACCCCAAAAAACTCTACAAAACACTAAACAGCATCACACTTTCCAACAGCAACACACACACAGTTATTGTCCTCTCTCCCTCCCTGCCCACCCCGAACCAACTTCCAGAAGCACATCCATACTCATATCTCTCGCCAATCCATCCACTCACTCACAGACAACACGCAGCTGCATGCACGACCTCCCGAAATCCATCCTTCCGAATCCTCCCTCCCTCGCGAGGACAGAGTCCACCTGGCCTAGGCTGAGATGACACCATCCAGCTCTCCTGAGCTTCAGAGAAGACGCATGACTCCGTTGTCGACGCCTGCCGGGATGTAACACAGCACCCCATACCATTAAACACATCATAGAAGACTGCATTTCACACATCCACCGCAACCCTGCTCACAAGCTGGACAGGTGAACACGCATACATCCCTCAACTCACCATAAACAACACACCCCTAACACATACACACACACCCAAAATCCTAGGAGTAACATATGATACTCATATGACATTTAAACAGCACACCACAAACATTAAAAAGAAACTGACACCCAGACTTAACGCCCTCAGGTCACTTGCTCACACAAAATTTGGACACAACAAAGAAACTACCACCACAGTATATAAACAATACATAAGATCAGTAATGGAATATGCAAGCCCAGCCTGGGCTTCTAACCTAGCTGAAACACATCATAAGACCTTACAGACTATTCAAAACAAAGCCCTGAAGATCATTACAGGCTGCACAGCTACTGCACCCACAGATCATCTACATCAAGAAACCAAAATCCTCAAAGTCAAAGACCATCTGGACATGAGAGGCACTCAATTCCTGGCAGCAGCCTCCACGAACCAAGACCACCCACTAAACTACATGGCAACACACCCACAGACACCAAGAAATATCAAAACAACACCCAGCACACGGTATCACACACAATTATTGTCCTCTCTCCCTCCCTGCCCACCCCGAACCAACTTCCAGAAGCACATCCATACTCATATCTCTCGCCAATCCATCCACTCACTCACAGACAACACTCAGCTGCATGCACGACCTCCCGAAATCCATCCTTCCGAATCCTCCCTCCCTCGCGAGGACAGAGTCCACCTGGCCAGGCTGAGATGCGGACACCATCCAGCTCTCCTGAGCTAACAGAAGAGACTGGATGACTCCGTTGTCGACGCCTGCCCGGGATGTAACACAGCACCCCATACCATTAAACACATCATCGAAGACTGCATTTCACACAACCACTTACGCCAACAACACAACCTACACTCAATGAGAGCTCTGTGGGAAAGCCCGATCGTGGCCATGGCCTTCCTCAGGGACTCGGGGCTGTTCGGCCAGGCAGCTTAGGGAACAACAACAACAACAACAACAACAACAACAGCAACACAACACAATCACATGCTGCAATCACAACAACAGACTCTAGTCCTTCATGTAAACAACAAGCAAACACTCTCATCAATCACTTTTCACATGTCAGCCACCTAAAACCTCACAAAGACGACCGACGTGTCATCCGACGTAAGAGACAATTCCCCACAGACCCTGACTATACACCCTTCACCAATCACCAGACAAAGCATATCATCAACAATCTCAAGCACTCACCCGCCTGTGGCCTAGACAACATAAGCAACATACACCTCAGACACCTGGGACCACAAGGCATACAAGCACTCACTAACATATCAAACTACAGCTATTCACACAACACAATACCAGACATTTGGAAGCATGGTATCATCATCACATTCCCCAAACCCAACAAAGACCCCACGCTACCCTCCTCGCACCGCCCCATCACACTCCTTTGCTCCCCCTCCAAAGTCATGGAACGCCTAGTATTACAACTAATTACACCTGACCTACCCCTAGCTCCAACACAACATGGCTTTAGGCCACTGCACTCCACAAACACTCTTCTCACAGACCTTACACAAAGAGCTTTCGACGGCATCAACTCAGCTAGACCACCACACAGATCACTATTAGCCACACTCGACATTAGTAAAGCCTTTGATGCCATCCCCCGCCACAACCTAACAAACAAAATCTACAACACAAACATGCACAACAACACAAAAAGGTGGCTGGCCAACTTCCTAGCAGGCAGATGTGCACACGTATCTTTTGCCGGTCAGTCATCTAAAATCAGAAACTTTCCAAACGGAGTCCCACAAGGATCCGTCCTATCGCCCGCACTCTTCAATCTGTACATGCACGATATAACTACACCCAATACGCCCCAAATAAACTTAGCCTCCTATGCAGATGACATAACACTCACATGCACACACCATGACCCAAAAAGAGCAACAGATCTCCTTCAACCCTATCTCAACACACTACATGGCTGGTGCACTACAAACAGACTTAATCTAGCCCCAGCCAAATCCACCGCAACCCTGCTCACAAGTTGGACAGGAGAACACGAATACATCCCTCAACTCACCATAAACAACACACCCCTAACACATACACACATGCCCAAAATCCTAGGAGTAACATATGATACTCATATGACATTCAAACAGCACACCACAAACATTAAAAAGAAACTGACACCCAGACTTAACGCCCTCAGGTCACTTGCTCACACAAAATTTGGACACAACAAAGAAACTACCACCACAGTATATAAACAATACATAAGATCAGTGATGGAATACGCAAGCCCAGCTTGGGCTTCTAACCTAGCTGAAACACATCATAAGACCTTACAGACTATTCAAAACAAAGCCCTGAAGATCATTACAGGTTGCACAGCTACTTCACCCACAGATCACCTACATCAAGAAACCAAAATCCTCAAAGTCAAAGACCATCTGGACATGAGAGGCACTCAATTCCTGGCAGCAGCCGCTACGAACCAAGACCACCCACTAAACTACATGGCAACACACCCACAGACACCAAGAAATATCAAAACAACACCCAGCACATGGTATCACACACAATTATTGTCCTCTCTCCCTCCCTGCCCACCCCGAACCAACTTCCAAAAGCACATCCATACTCATATCTCTCACCGATCCATCCACTCACTCACAGACAACACGCAGCTGCATGCACGACCTCCCGAAATCCATCCTTCCGAATCCTCCCTTCCTCGCGAGGACAGAGTCCACCTGGCCAGGCTGAGATGCGGACACCATCCAGCTCTCCTGAACTATCAGAAGAGACTGGATGACTCCGTTGTCGACGCCTGCCCGGGATGTAACACAGCACCCCATACCATTAAACACATCATAGAAGACTGCATTTCACACAACCACTTACGCCAACAACACAATCTACACTCAATGAGAGCTCTGTGGGAAAGCCCGATCGTGGCCATGGCCTTTCTCAGGGACTCGGGGCTGTTCGGCCAGGCAGCTTAGGGAACAACAACAACAACAACAAATACCCCTGATGGTGACAAAGGCTTTAAAGTATCCCTAATAGGCTCAAAATTGCATCAAGAACGTGAGAGGGTTAAGTTACTTTGAATAAGATAACCTATGTTTATGAAATAGGGTGGTCAGTATGGAAGTGAAGAAGTCCTTGCATGATAGTGTGGTAATCCCGACACTGACTTACGGAAGCGAAGCATGGGCGTTGGTCGAGAGACTCAGACCAAGAGTGAGAGGGGTGGAAATGAGTTACTTAAGAAGTGCGTGCGGAGGTACATGGAGGGATAGACAGACGAATGAAGAAGTAAGAAGGTGGTGTGGTGTGGAGGTAAATGTGCTGGAAAGTGTGAAAAGGAACACCTTGAGATGGTTCGGCCATATGGAACGTATGGGAAGCGAGAGAATGACTTAGAGGGTGTACGAGAGCGAGGTGGAAGGACAGAGGTAGACCGAACGAGAGGTGGAGGGATGGAGTGAGGAAGTATATGGATGAAGGCGATGCTGGTTGGGAGGAAGGGCGTCGACTGACTGGGGACAGAGGTGCATGGGGGCGGTTCGTTCATGGTCACCCCTTCGGGGATCATGGCGTCAGGCAATAGATAGATAGATAGATGTTTATACTCTGTTATATTTATCCTATACTACCTTTTTGCATGTGTTCATGTGGTTTCAACTTCTCCAGTCGAGTAAGAACCTACCTAAATAGTCAATATAACCCCAGTAAAAACCTGGTATAACATTGGCGGCAGACGGTGGTTGTTGATCAAAGGAAATTGAGCGTTGTATAACATAAGTCATCATGGCTACTCGTTCGCTCATTCCCATACCTAAGTATGAGGCAGACACTATTATGATATCCGTACATATTTGGATATGGTTAAGCCAGTACTCAGCCTGGCATGTCAAACAGATTGTAAAAAGATTGCGGTCTTATTAACTCACCTGGGAAAGGCTGTGTCCCTGGTAGCCGGACAAGTGACCCCTGAACTTACATGGGACCAGTTCTGGGACATCGTAATTAATGCGGTGCAACCTCCATTGGGCTCTGTCGTTGCCCTAAGCAAAATTGACGACATCAAATACGAGGGAGATCTGGACACCACTCTCGGACTTCTGACACAGCAAGTGAGATCCGCGTACCCTCTCCAGAACCCTGCGCAACAGCAACAACATGTGTTTTGTGTGTTGCTGAGAGTGTTCCCTGCCTTCATTAAGGAGCGTTTCACCATCCATGATCCCGTTGGTTACAACTATTTTTCAGTTATTACTGAACCAAATTTAATTATTTTTCACATGCATATACGCTGATCTATCCTCTAGGCCGTAACAGAGCCATTTTTTCAAATTTCAGCCTGGGCGCCTCTCAAATCGTCACCTTGTGCAGTAGGGCGACATTTATATGTAACTGCTATTTCTCAGTTATTATTGAACCAAATTTAATGACCTTACATATGCATATAAATGATCTATCATCTAGGCCATAACTGAGCCCTTTGTTTCAATTCCTGCCAGGGCACCTCCGTCTGCAATAGTGTGACGCCTATCAAAATTTGCTATTTCTCGGTTATTACTGAACCAAATTTTATGAGCTTACACACGCATTCACATATTCTCTGGGCCATAACGGTGCCCCTTATCTTAAATTTCGTTCTGGGATCCCCGTTAATTGGTGCCTTCTGCAGTAGTGGTAAAAAATGAAATCGCCACCTATTTAGAAATTGCTAAGGCATATTTCATATAACTCTTTATGCATAGACTCATGCTTATTGATCAGGCTTTAAGAGGGCACTTTTAAAATTACTTCACCCTTTGCGGTTAACTTTAGGGCCCCTTCTACAGGAGTAGATGGAAAATTTAATCGGCTGTCTTTTGGGGTCTTTGCTTTGCTAATTTCATTCACATGCATACTGTATACTGTAGCGTGATCTATTCCCTGACCATAACGGAGTCCCATCTCCAACTTTAGCCCAGGGCGCCTCGCTAATGTCTCCCTTCTACAGGAGTGACAAAATATGAGATCAGATATTTCTATGTGATTAACCCGGAAGCTGCAGGAAAACTCTTAAGAGGTCCTACTGGGCGGCTGCGGGAAGACTCTTACGATCCTAGGCCTAAAAAAAACATTTAAAACACCCCAGTGGCACTCAAAAAAAAATAATTTGTGTATTGGCAAGATAATTTCCCTCTATTACTTTCTACCACTCCTACACATGTGTCCCAACTCCCCCTTTCTCCTCCTTTTTCCCCCCTCCTTAATTATCAGGTATTTTCTCTATTATTCTCGATAATTATCGAATATTTTCGTGGGAGAGAGGGAGGAGGGTGGAGGAGTGTAACTCCGACCCTCCAAGCTAGTCTGAAAGCTCCCCTGGTCTCTCAGTCCCACACGACACACGAGAGAGTGAGGGTGTAAGTCTCTCGCTGCTCAAGGCCAGATTACGACTGCGGGGCTAAAATATACAATTTTCACAAGCCAATTGCTGTTACCAGTTGTTTTATTGCTTTCCCATGTTCATATGTTCATATTAAAAGTAAAATAGGCGCATATGGATAAGTGTTCATTATATATATGGTAAATTAACGCTTTACTGCCACCTACAGTAGTGCAACGCTTATCAATATTTGCTATTTCTCTGCTATTACTGAACCAAATTTAATAAGCTTACACACACATATACTCGAATACATCCTCTAGGCCGTAACGGGGCCCTTTTCTTAAATTTCGTTCTGAGCGCCTTCTGCAGTAGTGGTGAAAAGTGAAATGGCAATCTGTTTGGATATTGCTAAGGCATACTCAGAACTCCATATGCATAGACTCTTGTTTAATGTTCAGGTTGTAAGAGGGCACTTTTAAAATACTTCGCCCTTGTCAGTTAACATTAGGGCCCCTTCTATAGGAGTTGATGGAAAATTAAATCTAATGTCTTTTGGGTTTTTACTTTGCCAATTCTATGCACATGCATACTGTATACTGTACTCGTTCTATGGTTTTTACTTTGCCAATTCCATGCACATGCATACTGTATACTGTACTCGTTCTATTCCTTGACCATATCGGAGTCCAATCACTAACTTTAGCCCAGGGCGCCTCGCTACTGTCTCCCTTCTACAGGAGTGACGTAAAATGAGATCGGATATTTCTATGTGATTAATGACACCCAGAGAACAGTCTCCTAAAGGCGAGTGGGAAAAAGGTGTACATAACCTAACTAATCTATAAGCTACCCTGACCTCGGCACATAGTATGTACGAATGAGAAAAGACTCCCAAGTCTGAGGCAGAAGAAGAATGAAGCGAGGCTATGCACACCTCCGAACACGCCCGGACCCGACGCCTCTTAGGAGAAGAAGGGCATATTCGTCCAGATAACACGCAGATTAGACAGCAGACGCCTGAGAAGTGCAACCTGCTAGATCATTTTTAATGATTTTAAAAAAATATTTGTAATGGTTTTTTCTAGTAGTGGTAGGCTTACCCATATCGTAAGGACTAGTCCGTGAGTGGTTTTTGTTATATTTAAGAGCGTTTTGCTCACGAAGATTGGCAATCTTGATGTTTACTCTCCTAGGCGGGTCATTTGAACGGCGAGCCATTGAGTTCAAAGATAGGCCATACTTTAGTAAGGCGCATCGTCAATGATGGATGGGCCACTAATAAATATTAGGTTTTCCTTCATCCCTTCGGGACTCAAACCTATAATGCCCCACCACAGAGCCCCTTCTAAAGGAGTGACGGAAAGTTAAAGAGATTATATTTCAAAGATAGTACTAATTTTTTACTTACATATGTACATAATCTTATCTATTTCTTAGACATACTAGTAGGAGTCCTATTTTCAAATTTTGCCTAGGGCGCCCTACTGTTGGTTCCCTTCTGCAGGAGTGACAGAAAAATGTGATCCGGTGTTAATGAAATACATTATGTGCAATGGCACTTTATTTTAATTACCTCCGGCAACAAAGTTGGAGGAGTTTATGTTTTTGCCTCCATTTGTTTGTATGTTTGTCGGTTTGTTTAGTTGTTTGTTTGTAAACAAGATAAGCCTATCGTAAAGCTATGAACAGATTGTCATGAAAGTTAGAGGCCAGATAGGGTATGCACCAAGGAAGAAGTAATTTACTTGTGGAGGTGATTGGTAGAGTGCATACCTCCGCCAGCGTAGACGGCTCACAAAAATTATGAACCTATGTTCACGAAACTTGGTGGGCAGATAGGATAGTAGGCAATCGGTAGAGCGCATACCTCCGCCAGCTTAGGAGGAGGTACGGTATGCGCTTTTCAGAGTGCCCCTCATTGTTACCTTTGCCAACGAAGTTGGAAGGAGGTATGTTTTTGCCTCCGTTTGTCTATAAAAAAAAAAATTCAAAAGTTATGAACCAATGACCACAAAATTTGGTGAGCAGATAGGATATGCTCCAAGTAAGAAGTGATTAAATATTGGAGGCGATCAATAGAGCGCATACCTCCACCAGCGTAGGCGGCTCTTAACCCACGAAATCCGGGGGGCCTCATATGATCCCGATCGCTGTGTCCGGGGCCCTTTATGTACAGGCCAACTTCATAATTCAGTAACTACTGATTGACACCACCTAGAGCAGTTATTTTTTTTTGCTATTTGTAGAACATTTTGTTGTCTGTAGAATGCCGTTGAGATGACATCGATACGACTAGTAGTTGCCGTGTTATTACGATTTTAGTGTGTGATTGAGGAAGGGTGTGTGTCCAAAGAAGAGGTGTTTTAGAAGTAGAAAATCAACAAAAACAGTGCCATTTCTCCATATAATTATGACCGCTATATACCAAATTCAAATACAATATATTATTGTCATAATAGATACAAATTTACATTTAACACGTCTTAGTATTAACCCACAGAACCCCAGCGACGACACGTTTGCGTTGGCAATGTATGTAACCCTAAACCCCAGGACGTATAGGGTGCGTTGCGGTTTAATTACTCCGGTCCTATGGCACCTAGAGGGCTCAGATTTGTATGAGAATTGTGTAAGTATCCCACGCAATAATGCCAATGGTTGAAAACTCTCAAAGTCCAACCGCGTGTGCGTGAGCATGCAAAATCCTGTTTTTGCCTGTTTTTGCCTACCCATTTCCCCATGTTAATTCCGACTTTCGGGCGCACCGTAGGACCCCTTAACCCAGGATCTGCGGGAAGACTCTTAAGAGTTTCCCCTGGCGACTGCGGGAAGACTCTTAACCCTCTCATATCCTTATGACGCAGAGGTTGCCAGATTAGCAATAAGAAATAGATTACTCTCACTCTTATAATTACCTCTCTAAAATTAGTTTTCTGCCCACAGCTAACTCAAAGACAACTGCAGAGGTTGAAGTAAATAAACTAAAGGTTTATAAATACCCCTGACGGTAACAAAGGCTTTAAAGTATCCCTAATAGGCTCAAAAATTGCGTCAGGACATGAGAGGGTTAAGATCCTGGGCCTAAAAAAATCCATTTAAAACCCCACAAAAACTTGAACCCCTTTTTTTTTTTTTTTTTGTCCCTGGGCCATGCCAAATATCAGTCCTCCACATCCCCTCCTTCCCCACTCCCCCCCCCCCCTCCTTCAATTATCACCTATTTTCCCTGTTAATCCCTTATTCTGTGGTCTATTTTCGTGCTAGCATTAGCGAGTTGCTAGCAGGGCGTTGTCATCAGTGTTACAGTGTATCAGAGAACACTGTATTCCTTCAGACGTAGCCTGAAGGAACACCTGAACCGGACAGCTGCGAGAAGGGAGCACCAAGCTTATGCCTACTACTAAATACGACATAAGAGATAGACAAACCAAACTGAAATGATTACTGATTACGGATTACTGATATTTACTATAGGATGTAAGGTATCTTAAAATAACCCCCTAGAAATACTTTCTCTAAAGTATCTATTTCTTTATCCTCCCCATTTCCCCAGCTAACCTAATCCCACAAGGACCCCAATGGAAATACGCCTAACGGCCTTATTGGGCTATCCTTAGTTGGAATTATGCAAGGCTGGTACATGTCATATTTATAACATACTATGTGGTACCAACTCTGTAAATTGCTAACTGAATAAATATTATTATTATTATTATTATTATTACCAAGCGTGGGAATTAGGGGAGAAGTCAGGAAGAGAATTGAGAGGTACCTCCAGTGTCTCTCAAAGCTTCGTGAGTGGAAGGTTGGCTCACACTCGCTTTCATTTCGCGATTTTGACCAGCCAAACACTGTTTCCACTTGTTTTATTGTTGTAAGTGGTTAATATCTTCATATTAATGGTAAAATAGGCGCATATGAATAAGTATTAACGATATTTATGGTAAAATAACGATGTTAGTGATGGGAACAGCTCAAATACATGCACACAGGCGTGTGGTGTCTCATACCCCCCATGCGCAGCCGAGAGGTTAATGACCTAGGGGATCTTTTTTTTGTGGGTTTTCCTTCATTTCTAACCCATTCCTGGGCCGGTATTTATAAAATAATTTAAAAATTTCCCTAAAAGTAATTTTAACTAAAAGAAAATCCTTAAAAGTTATTCATAAAACATTTAAAAGCAGCTTTTAGTGGAAGCGTTAAGAAGGCTGCCACAACCGCTATTTCGCTACATCTAGCAAGATTACAATCGATGAATAACGTTTAACCTCTCGGCTGCGCATGGGGGTATGAGACACCACACTCCTGTGCTGACGTATTTGAGCTGTTCCCATCACTAACATCGTTATTTTACCATAAATAGCATTAATACTTATCCAAATGCACCTATTATAGGTTGATTATAAAGGTATTAACCTGTTACAACAATAAAACAAGTGGAAACAGTGTTTGGATGGTCAAAATCGGCGATACAGGCCGGGAGTTACATAATGTATGGCTGAGGCAACCTCCCTGCCCTCCACCCCTCCCCTTGTCTGGAGAGACACTGTTCCACAATAGTCTCTCTCTCGCTCTTTCCCACGCTTGGTAACAGTGATGACAACGCCCTGCTACCAACTCGCTAATGTTAGCACGAAAATTAACCACAGAATAAGGGAATAACAGGGAAAATAGGTGATAACTGAAGGAGGGGAGGAAAGTGGGGGAGGTGGAGGAGTGATATTTGGCATGGCCCAGGGGCAAAAAAATAAAAAATAAATAAAAAAATAAAAACAAAAACAAGTTTTTTTTTGGGTGTTTTAAATTGATTTTTTTTTCCCTTACTCTTAAGAGTCATCCCGCAGTCCGCCGGGGAAACTCTTAAGAGTCTCCCCGCAGTTCCCGGGTTAATAGGTAAGTATAGGCTTCTAATTGCATATACTAATTACTATAAAACATTAGGGTAATTATGCAATATTTTGTTATTGTGAAATCTATTATATATTGCTAAATTGAAAGGGTAATATATTTACCATACCAAAACAATTGCATTCTCCGGTGTGGCAGTATCTGAGATAGTTGCCAAATTCGCGAGTTTTCACAATTCGTAAAGTGGGGTAATTTCGGACATTTTTCGAGTTTGTTTTTTACAATTTCTCATGACTGTAAACACATTGTAGAGATTTAACTAGGTCAAGTGATGTGTAGTGATAATGCGCCGTGCGCCGTAATCCAGGAAGCCTCCTAAAATTATCCCCCATAATATCCTTATCCTTATCCTAAATGATGTCCGAAGTATTCTTGAAAAGTGGAAAACTTGTATGGTAAAAGCGTTTCCATTATATAATGACAATGGCTAATTACTTATTATCGCCAAAGTCCGAAGTTATGACCGCAGTCCGAAATCACCCCAGTTTACGGTAATTTGAGAAAAAATAGGGTGCAAATAAGCTACTTGTTCTCGGATGTTATGAAATAGGCCTATCTTGTGACAATCGAATATTATATCTTAGTCCTTCTACACTCCTTTAATTTGGTCTATTTGTTAGTGTTCTTCCAACAAGTACAGTATAGGCGTTTGTCAACAAGGACGCTGGAACTGTCGAGGTTGTGGGCGGAGGAGGAGGATTTGCCCATCTAAAAATAGAGAGACCGACCGCGGAAAAAAATGTAGTCGGACATAATATACAGTATGAATCGAAATGTTTAAAGTAGGTTGATATATAAGGTGGTAGGTTACTTTCTAATATAGCTTATTCGTTGGAGAACACACAGTGGATCACCTTTGAGTAGTATGATGTGTGGGATGGTATATGGATAGAATCCAGAGTTACCTAACATACTGCACTTGATAATATATCTAACCTACAATCATACCACCATGAGTTACTCATTCAGTTACATTTTGACCCGTTGCCAAATAACGTAGGGTACTAGGCCTACACACTTTCATCTCTGGGTTACGAGCTTTGTTCTTCTGTCTCCTTCATGGTTTAAATGGTGTACAGTACTTCGATTAACTCGCTATAGGCCTATTAATCCAATTAATCTTTCTAACATGAACATTCCTTGGCAGGGGGTGGCGGATTTGTTATTCAATCATCTTCATCGTCCTCTAAAAGTAACTTTTAGTTTTCTCTGGGTTTAACACCTTATTAGCGGGCTAGGCGGTATTTTACACGAGCCGCCCAGCGGGCACAATCCCGAAATATTCGCTCACTTTCACTCGCCCTAGCGCCGTAACTATGGCTCCAATCGGAACGAAACGATGATTTTTGGAACGAACAACTCTTCGTCTCCCCATAGAAGTCTATTCTGAATGAATTGAGCAAGTGTGGAGGGTGGGAGGAGGTGAGGAAGGGAGGCTACTTTTTGGTGTATTTCCCAGGCGCGTTCGGATGCGTTCGCTTTGTCCTGACTTCGGCCTCACGCGCGTCTATTATTCCTTCGGTAAGCCCTCTTATTTTATCTTGTTTCTCCTTATTTCTGTATTCTCTGTATTCTCGCTCTTTCTCTCTCTCTCTCTCTCTCTCTTTCTGTCTCTCTCACTCCTCTCGTCTGTCTGTCTGACTCTCTCTCTCTCTCTCTGGCTAGCTCGCTTTCTTTCTCTCTCTCTCCTCCCTTCTCCTTCGTACGCGCTGTCTCCCTTCCTCCCTGTCTCTCTTCTCTATATTTCTCCCTTTCGTATATGTAATTCTCATTATTCTTTTCTCTAATCCCTCTTTCTTTATTTGCTTGTAATATTTCTGTATTATTATATCTTTTTCACTCTATTTTCAGTTCAGTTTCTGTATTCTCTTTCATTTATCACTAATAAATTTCATTCCTTACAAGCTACCGTACAAATACGGTATTCCTTCGGTAAGCCCTCTTATTTTATCTTGTTTCTCCTTATTTCTGTATTCTCTGTATTCTCGCTCTCTCTCTCTCTCTCTCTCTCTCTTTCTGTCTCTCTCACTCCTCTTATCTGTCTGTCTGACTCTCTCTCTCTCTCTCTCTGGCTAGCTCGCTTTCTCTCTCTCTCCTCCCTTCTCCTTCGTACGCGCTGTCTCCCTTCCTCCCTGTCTCTCTTCTCTATATTTCTCCCTTTCGTATATGTAATTCTCATTATTCTTTTCTCTAATCCCTCTTTCTTTATTTGCTTGTAATATTTCTGTATTATTATCTTTTTCACTCTATTTTCAGTTCAGTTTCTGTATTCTCTTTCATTTATCACTAATAAATTTCATTCCTTACAAGCTACCCGTACAAATACGGTATATATATATGATTATATATATATATATAATATATATATATATATATATATATATATACTGTATATCGGTGTATATCACGGTATACGGCATATTTCTCTCCTTACGAAAGGAGAGAAGAGTCATAGCAATTTCAAGGTCACCTTCGTAAGGAAACAAATATACCGTACATGGTGATATATATACGCCTATCAAATGATTGATATCAATATACGGTATATATATATATATATACTGTATTTTGGTGAATATTGATATCAATCATTTGATAGGCGTATATATATCACCATGTACGGTATATTTGTTTCCTTACGAAGGTGACCTTGAAATTGCTATCACTCTTCTCTCTCCTTTCGTAAGGAGAGAAATATACCGTATACCGTGATATATACGCCTATCAAATGATTGATATCTGTATATTGGTGTATATTGATTTCAATCATTTGATAGGCGTATATATCACGGTATACGGTAGATTTCTGTCCCTACAATGTACCGATACGTACATGATGATAGGTATGCCTATCAAATGATTGATATCAATATACGGTATATATATATATATATATATATATACTGTATATTGGTGAATATTGATATCAATCATTTGATAGGCGTATATATCACCATGTACGGTATATTTTTTTCCTTACGAAGGTGACCTTGAAATTGCTATGACTTCTCTCTCCTTTCGTAAGGAGAGAAATGTACCGTATACTGTGATATATACGCCTATCAAATGATTGATATCAATATATATATACTGTATATTGGTCTATATTGATTTCAATCATTTGATAGGCGTATATCACGGTATACGGTACATTTCTGTCCCTACTATGTACCGTACATGTGACCTGGAAATTGCTATGACTCTTCTCTCTCCTTTCGTAAGGAGACAAATGTACCGTATACCGTGATATATACGCCTATCAAATGATTGATATCAATATATTTATACTGTATATTGGTCTATATTGATTTCAATCATTTGATAGGCGTATATATCACGTTATACGGTACATTTCTGTCCCTACTATGTACCGTACATGTGACCTGGAAATTGCTATGACTCTTCTCTCTCCTCCTTTCGTAAGGAGACAAATGTACCGTATACCGTGATATATACGCCTATCAAATGATTGATATCAATATATATATACTGTATATTGGTCTATATTGATTTCAATCATTTGATAGGCGTATATATCACGGTATACGGTACATTTCTGTCCCTACTATGTACCGTACATGTGACCTGGAAATTGCTATGACTCTTCTCTCTCCTTTCGTAAGGAGACAAATGTACCGTATACCGTGATATATACGCCTATCAAATGATTGATATCAATATATATACTGTATATTGGTCTATATTGATTCAAATCATTTGATAGGCGTATATATCACGGTATACGGTACATTTCTGTCCCTACTATGTACCGTACCTGTGACCTGGAAATTGCTAGGACTCTTCTCTCTCCTTTCGTAAGGAGACAAATGTACCGTATACCGTGATATATACGCCTATCAAATGATTGATATCAATATATATATACTGTATATTGGTCTATATTGATTTCAATCATTTGATAGGCGTATATATCACGGTATACGGTACATTTCTGTCCCTACTATGTACCGTACATGTGACCTGGAAATTGCTATGACTCTTCTCTCTCCTTTCGTAAGGAGAAAAATGTACCGTATACCGTGATATATACGCCTATCAAATGATTGATATCAATATATATACTGTATATTGGTCTATATTGATTTCAATCATTTGATAGGCGTATATATCACGGTATACGGTACATTTCTGTCCCTACAATGTACCGTACGTACATGGATATGTATGCCTCTATCAAATGATTGATACCAATATACGATATATATATATATATATATAATATAGATATAATATATATACCATATATTGATTGAAATCATTTGATAGGCGTATATATATATATATATTAATATATAGGCGTGCATTTTCACTCTCTCTCTCTGTTTCGCTTGCTTTGCAGGAATTTTTGTTTTGTTTTATAAATAATATTATTTCAACACATTTCCAAATCACCCTATGGGGTAGTGTTGATGACTCATTTTTTTTTTTGTGGTGTTCCCAGGAGGTGTAATCCACATTGCATTGAGGTAGAAAAGGCAGTTATAGGATTGAGGTAGATAAAAGGCAGTTATATGATTGAGGTAGACAAATGACATGGATGTATGAGTAGACCAAGAAGCAGATGGATGGATGAGATTAGAAACTTATGGATGTAATGGGTGAGTGATGTTGCTGATGATGATGATGCACTTTTGTGTTGGGTAGTGTGCTATTCCACCATATGAATGATTGAATGACATGAATTCATGAGGTAGTTTGAAATAGATGAATGAATGATTGCATGAACTTATGAATGATTGGCAAGAGGTCTAGAGGAGGAGGAGGTCTTGGAAGAGGTCTAGAAGTGTTCCAGTGTGTGGTACTCTGTGTAACATGGGAGAAGCGCATAGTCCCACATTACAATAGCTACACATGAACGTAGTTTCCTTCCTAATTTGGTTCCTCCTTGTTGTATGTTTGCAGACGTGGCACTGCTTCAGTCCGTGCTTCCGGTTGGCTGCGATCTGTGATGCTGAGCGGGGGCAAAACTCAGCATGTGGGTCGAGGAGTAGTCCCGGCTCTCAAGGCGGGCAGGCATAGTCACGATCGGCCTCGGGGGTGGTAGCATACGAGTGGTTCCGTGCTTCCTGTTGCTGGAGTCTGTGTTGTCCTTCGCGAACACCCTTACCGAGCTCTTCCTTCCTGTCCGCGTCATCCACAGGTTGTACGCGTTCAGGATAGTGACATCAAGAAGATGGAGTACCACCTTCTTATACCACTTACACGTCTTCCTGAGGCAGTCAACAGCAGTGATTTGCATGTCACTCTTATCCACCAACCGCATGTTTATGTTGTAGTCCATAACAAGGTCAGGTTTGGAGATAGGGACTAGATGCTTCTCGCGGGTGACAGGGTCCATTTGGTATCTCTTCTTCCCGCTATCTCGCATTGTGGACTTGTGGAAGGTGGAGAGGACATTGACTGGCTTTGTGTCATGCCAACAAATAGCCAGTATATACTGTCACTGCTGCTCTTCTTCCGGAAGATGTCTCCTTTCCGTGTAGCATGAAACTTGGGCCAGTGTTTTCTGTTTGCCCTGACAGTTCCACAGCTTCCCGTGCTCCTTGCAAGGAGATACCTGGCAAGGAGAGGAGAGGTGTAAAAATTGTCGCTGTACAAGATACGGTTGGCATCCAGATACGGCTCCATCAGTGTCTTCACAACCGCCCCTGAAAGACCCAGTAGGTCGTTTGGAATGTCCACATCAGTAGCGGTGTAGATGATGAGGTCCAGCACGTATCCTGTCTCGCAGTCACACAGTACAAAGAACTTGATCCCGAAGCGGTGACGCTTCGACGGAATGTACTGCCTGAAAGAGAGACGTCCACGGAAGAGGATCAAGGACTCATCAATCACAACATTCTGAAAAGGTTTGAAAAACCCGGCGATACCTGGTCAGGAGGGAGTTCAGGAATGGCCGGATTTTCCAAAGCTTGTCAGCTCCGTGTGCGGCAGTGTTGTCGACAAAGTGCAAGCACTTCAGAATTTGCCGGTATTGGTCCCTGGGCATGTACATGTTGAAGACTGGCGTTGATCTAATGTCATGCATCAGCCAATAATCCAGCATGTTGTGTTTTCTCATGTGGGGCATTAGCATGGTGAGGGCCAAAAACACGAGGAGCTGAGGGATATCGATGGGCGTCCATCTCCTCATGTGGGGCGAGGCCATCTCTTCGGAGTGCTGGGTTGCGTAGAGGTTTGTCTCCCTGACGATGTCCCCGAGCAATCCATCGTCAAGAATGCTCGGAAGTAGTCATAAGGGGTGTCATTTTCTGAACAGGGAAAGGCAGGCTGGACGCCATTTGGCCCCTTATCAAAATGGGGTGGAACCCCAGGCATATCCCGAGGCTCGCAGTGCTCCCACTCAAAGATAGGTGGCTCGTCCGGGCCTCCTGCCCCTCCCGACCACTCGTGGGGCACCTCCTGGGGCACCTCCCGGGGCACCTCCCGGGGCACCTCCCGGGGCACCTCCTGGGGGCACCTCCCCGAGCACGTACCTGATCACCTCTTGCGGCCCTTCCTCGGGCCCTTCCTTGGGCCCTTTCCTTGGGCCCTTCCTTGGCCCTTCCTTGGCCCCTTCCTCGGGCCCTTCCCCGGGCACCTTGCTGTGGCGGTCCCTGCTGTGGCTGTGGCTGTGGCTGCCCGCCATTAGAGTCGCTTGCTGGCGTGGGGGATATCCTGGCTTCAGGCGAATCGGGAGAGCTTGAGCCGGTGCCGGCATCACTCTCAGACATCGTCAGCCGACGCCTGGTCCTCCTGGTCCTCCTCATCCGCTGCAGCCCGGGTGGCGTTGACAACCTGGGAGGAGCAACACAGCTGGTGTTGACGTTGATGGTCCTGGTTGTCCATGGGCGGGGGTTAGTGGTGAGAGCTGCACTACCCCCGAGATGTTCCCTAGCTCACCACCGGGCATCACTGGAGCCTGGGACGAAGCTCGCTGCCTGGATGTGGATGGGCGTGGCTGTGGGGATGACGATCTTCTTCGTTTGGCCTGTCTTGTGTTGCCTATGCAAAATTGTGGGAATGGTATTTCGTATGAGGGATGTGCAGACTCAACTTGACAACTAAGACATGATTGATTTGAGAGAGAGAGAGAGAGAGAGAGAGAGAGAGAGAGAGAGAGAGTCCCTAGCAATTTCAAGGTCACCTGCGTAAGGAAACAAATGTACCGTATACCGTGATATATACGCCTATCAAATGATTGCAAGCAATATACACCAATATGCAGTATATATATATACATATACATATATATATATATATATATATATATATAATATATATATATACTGTATATGTGTATATATTGCTTACAATCTTTTGTTAGGCGTTGATATATAACGTGTACAGTACATTTCTTTCCCTACCAAAAAGAGAGAGAAAAGCCCTACCAATTCCAAGGTCACCTTCGTAAGGAAACAAATGTACCGTATACCGTGATATATACGCCTATCAAATGATTGCAAGCAATATACACCAATATACAGTATATATATATATACCAGTATATATATATATATATATATATATATATATATATACAGTATATATATGTATATATATATATATATATATATATATATATATATATATATATATATATATATATATCCGTATATTGATATCACTAATTTTTTATAGGCGTATATATCACGGTGTAGGGTTGATTTCATACTATGATCAACCCTACACCGTGATATACGCCTATCAAATGATTGCAAGCAACATGGAGTCACGCGAAGAAATGAATAAATACATGAATACATGAAGGTAGAGAAATAAATTCCTACTTGGTGGTACTGCCCGCTGGCTGTGAGGGTTGGTTGTATTGAGGAGTGGCCTACAGTAATCAGGAAGTTCACACAAACAAGATAGGAAGAAGGAAAGAGAAAGAGAGAAAGAGGAAGAAAGAGCAAGAGAGAGAAAGAGAGAGAGAGAGAGAAAGTACATTTATCCAAAATATCATATATAGAACATAAATATACGTATATATATATATATATATCTCATATATATATATATGTATATATATATATATATATATATATAGACCGTAGTAGTGGAGAATCATCATTTTTTATTTGGCGTATATATCACGGTGTAGGGTTGAATTTTCATACTATGAAATCAATCCTGCACCCGTGATATCACGACCGCCTATCAAATGATTGAAAACTCGCAAACACTAAAAAAAAATATCAATATCATCATTTGAAAGGCGTATAATAACACGGTTTTCATAGTATGAAAACAAGCCCTACATCCGTGATATACGCATATCAAATGATTGCAAGCAAACATGGAGTCAAGCGAAGAAATGAATGAAATACATGAAGGTAGAGAAAGAATATACTACAAGATGGTAGTGGGCCCGGGGCTAATTGTCAAGGTTATTCTGGGGATTGCCCTGATAAACAGTGAGTCACCACAAACAGATTGTAAGAAGGAAAGAGAGAGCGAGAGTAGAGAGATATAGAGATAGAGAGAGAGAGAGAGAGAGAGAGAGAGAGAGAGAGAAAGAGAACTTAAATTTATCCAAAATCTCATATATAGAACAATAAATATACGTATTATATCTTACTATATATAACTATTATATGATAATATATATATATCATATATTATATATATATACCGTATATTGAGATCATCATTTTTTTATAGGCCGTCTATATCACGGTGTAGGGTTGATTTCATAACGATGAAATCAACCCCTACACCGGTGATATACGCCTATCAAATGATTGCCAGCAACATGGAGTCCACGCGAAGAAGGAAATGAATAACATACAATGAATACATGAAGGTAGAGAAATAAATTCCTACTTGGTGGTACGGCCCGGGTGGCTGTGAGGGTTGGTTGTTTTGAGGAGTGTCCTACAGTA
>CM064545.1:29112557-29289663 GCA_032716605.1 Paralithodes platypus
AAGCAGCCCTTAACAGGGTTGCCTGGAACACCGCCATTAGGACAAGAGACTGAAACTGCACTGCTGTGTGGAACACTCAGTCTTAAAATTTTATGTATGTATGTATGTATGTAACCCCTTGTAACTCTACATCCTGAGTAAATGAGGCCATGTAATATCTCCTCTATTTATATAGTGTAATCTCTCTCTCTTTCTCTCTGTATATCTATCTATCGATATATATATATATATATATATATATTTTTTTTTTTTCTATGTGAGTGAGGGAGGCAAAAGGCAGAACTGCCTATAGCGAGTGCCTCCCCCATAGTTGAAAGAGTGACATGGCCAAAATCAAGGGACGTTCGAGCCAAAATGCCTGGACACACGGAGTTTGAAGCAAATTAAGTCTTAGGAAGAGGGAAAGACTGATTCTGGGAGAGAGTTCCAGAGCTCAGTTGTTATAAATACATACATATACACAGTACATTATGTGAGAGAGAGAGAGAGAGAAAAAAAAAAGAGAAAGGGGGCGTATTGACACGACCATTTTTTTTCTTCTCAGTAGTAGAAGATAGGTTAGATAAAAAAAGAGGTTGAGCTTATAGTACAGTACATTGGCTCCCTTGGATACTGGGTTATCTCCCTCTCTCACAATCACTCACGCACCCCCTCGCACTCACTCTCTACCCACTCTCACCCCCCCCCCTCACCCCCCCCCACCCCCCCCCTCCTCTCTCTCTCTCTCTCTCTCTCTCTCTCTCTCTCTCTCTCTCTCTCTCTCTCTCTCTCCAGCCAGCATCCTATAAGCATCAACAACACATCATAATCTGTAGGGGCTGGTTTTCCCTGGTACAGTCGCCTTCGGTAGTTTTGTTCCATGGTTGTTATTTTATGTACGAACGTAAAAATACACTCCATAAAAGTCTAGGGTATTAATGTAACCCCTTCAGTACCGGGGACGTCCTGTTTATCATATTCTGGCAACTATTAGACGATTTTATTCAGCGTAGGAAGGACCATTAGCCATAATAAGGCTTCACACTATCTCAACCAACCCTTTTAACTACCACAGATCCTTCCTAAGCTGCTTGATATCGTCAAAATATAGCTAGAATAAAATATGGCACACGTCGCTTGTACTCAAAGGGTTAAAGAGGTATGGAATAAGGCATAGAAGACCATTGGGTATATTGGAATTAACCCCTTCTGTACCGGCGACGTCATTTCTATTTTATTTCAGCTACATTTAGACGATTTTATGAAGCTTAGGAAGGATATATGATAGCTAAACGGATTAATTGAGATAGTCTGTAGCCTTTTAATGAGTCGACGTCCTTCCTAAGCTGTACACAATCGTCTAATAGTTGCCAGAATAGAATGAAAAGTACATCACCGGTACAGAAGGGGTTAATTTACTTATATATTTGGTATAGGATGGATATATTACCACCAATATACCTTTAACCCCTTCTGTACCAGCGACGTCTTTTTAACTTTTTTCTAGCTATATTTAGACGACTTTGTGCAGTTTAAGAAGGATCTGTGGCAGTGTGTCGACCACCCCCAGCAATGGGGTATGTGCCTGAGTATATACATACATACATACAGTACATACATACATACATAATCATTCATCCCTTGAGGGTATATTGGTGGTAATAAACCCATCTCATACAAGGATAGGAAGGTAAATCATCATCAATATACCCAATGATTGTATATACCTTTTCCATACCCTTTCAGTACCCTTATTTTTGTATAGTGTGGTGTCACGAATTATTGACACCTACTGTATATGGCACGAAAAGTCATAAAATTAACAAAGCAATGGGTCGAAAGGTCTTAACCCTCTCACGTTTTTGACGCAATGTTGAGCCTATTAGGGATACTTTAAAGCCTACAAGTTACCATCAGGGGTATTTATAAACCTTTACTTTACTTACTTCAACCTCTGCAGTTGTCTTTGAGTTAGCGGTTGGCAGAAAACTAATTTTGGAGAGTTAATTATAAGAGTGAGAGAACTCTATTTATTATTGCTAATCTGGCAACCTCTGCGTAATAAAAACGTGAAAGGGTTAAGATAGCCAAAACTAGTGGGGCGAACGTCTTAAAATGTCAAAACTAGTGGGTCTGGACATGAGGGAGAAGGGGTCCAGAACAAAAAGCCCTCACCTTCTATAAACCTTGCATAGCCACATATGTTATTATAAATTATGAAAACTTTGCTATTAACTCTTTCAAGATCCGATTGCGCATTTTTTTTCCGTTTTCTGGCTATTATTAGACGGTTATATTCAGATTAGGAAGGGTATTGTTATGCCCTGTTTTTCTACAGGTTTAACTTGGGTAATGTGAGTTCTAAATGACTGGGTATATAAGGCTGCATGCACAATACAAGATATGAGGAATAAGAACACAAAGAAACACATGGTAGCAAGTTACACGATCACGTTTATTTATATACCACTGCAGAATACTCGTGCAAAGACAATATAATAGAATCGAACAACACTCGCATAAGTGGAATCTGGATGGAGCCTAGTCTCCCACTTCCACGTTCAGGTATTAATCTTCTGATCACTCTGCTTTAATTCAACAGGTTTATATACCGAAGACCATCAATGTTACTTATAGAATCATATTCACTGTTAGATTTATTACTGGTAGCTCTGGTGCACAAGTAGTAGTTCACAGACTAGATTAGACACGCGTATTTTAGAGTACGGGAATTCTAGTAACCTCAGGGGGTACTGATCTAAGTTTTATATTCTTGTCTCAGAATACATAGAACGCAAATCAGTGGGCGAACATTCAGATATCACTAGGGTTTCCTTCTAGGTAATAATATCTGGGTATATGGTTGATTACGAGAGTTAGTATCGCCTGTTAATTATGAACACTGATACGCTTAGCACTTCCTAATTGAATGGTTATATGAATTATACTGGGGCAAAGAGATAGCCACTTCGTAGAAATATTAATTAGTGAATCTCTAAACAGCACTGTAATATGTAGTACTGATAAAGGGAATCTTGGGTAGTATCTGATGGGTCTGGTCCTGGTTATCTTGCGTCCATGATGTTGGGGGCTAACGACTGGTTCCGCGGCCGTCCAGGGGGTCATATGTGTGAAGTTCTCAAATACGTGGGCAGGTCCTTCTATCCAAATCTGCCACGGAGTCTGCCGGCTCTGGAATCTCAACTCCGGAACAACACAAGGGCAGAGCTAGAAGTTAACTGCAGGGTAGTGACCACTGGTTTGTGTCTAGCTTTCAACTGATTTGACTGGGGGCGGGAGCTAGATTTATAGTCTCGGTTCTGGACCCTGTAACAGTAGGGACGAGTCTTATGGACTTATTTGAGCTCTCAATAGATATGGGGACTAGGTAAGATGGTATTTACTGTTGTGGCACATGGCTATAGGAAGCCTTTATATTTTCATATAACTGAGCCTTAGTAAGAGGTACTATTTTGGCTATACTGGAAGTATTTAGGGGAGAGAGACTGGATATACTTTGCGAGGAGGATGGGGACAGCTGTGATAGGAGCGTCTCTCTTAGATTGTTCAATCTTCATTCTATGGTATAGCTGAGGTGCTAATTTAGTGATCAGAGCATGCAAGAAAGGTAAATGGTTTATTGTGAGTTAATAGAGGTTAGTAAAGGTGTTAGTCATGCATGGTTAGTTCATTGATAGGAAGAATTCCTGTGCTACCTGGCAATGACTCGGAAGTCAAAACAGGGGCCAGGTATACCTCCGCGGGGGTGGGGGTCTCCCTCCTCGGTGGGCAAAAAGGGGGAGCTGGGCGCCCTCTCTCTGTGATAGTCGTCCGGCGGCTGTGGCTAAGGGCTTGCTATATCACCAGTGTTTGTAAAAACCCTCTGTGTATGAGACAGATGTGGGTGCCCTTAATACCAAAACCGAAGGTGCCCTTGGCTAGCTGGTTTTACTCGGCTGGTTGTTAATTGTAGGGTTTGCTGGATGTGGTGGAGACTGGGTTGCTAACTCTGCCACATTTATCTGGAAGTATGGCAATAGAAGTTAGTTACTGGCGGGCGGCTAGCCTCGCACCGACGACCATTGGGTGCAGGGTTGTGAATGTGTTGTAAGAGAATAGATGGCATGCAAGGGGCTAGTAAAGTTCTAATGTTGTTCTGGCCTACTAAGTGAAGGTAGGCTGGATAGGAGTATATATATAAAAGGTTGGAGAGCATTAGCAACGGACAATTCAAGGATCTTCAAGAGGTATGAGAGAGAGGCTAGGTCGGACAAGAGTCGAGAAGCGCGGGTGTCTTAATGAGAAGGGGGGGGGAGTTCAGGGGCTACAGGGAAATTTGCCCCTAAGGTCCCTGGGCGTAGGGGTGGCATTAGGCTACAATTGATATTGGAGTTTGAAAAGACAGTGAAAGTACGTTAGTCAAATGCTACCGGGGGATGCAACTACGGGGTGGTATATGAGTCTGGAAAAGATAGAATTATGTAGTCAGTACGAGGGGTTATGGATACTATTAGTTGGCCCTGAGAACTGCGTTTTCTATGAAAAATATACCAATAAACAGCGGCAGTTCTTAGGGGTACTTAGTTATTGTTTCGAGGTACTTATGACAGATACTGGTAACAAGGTTATCTATACAATCTCTGGATGGGGTAAGAGGTGTATGACACAAAGCAATTGGCGTAGTGTGGACTGTGATACGAAGGAGGCAAGTGGAAGACGTATGACAATTGTGGAAAAGTAAATGGAAAAATGTGAACACTGGCGGATAAGATACTTAACCTAAGGATTGAATACATAGATTTATGGGGCGATGGGTCTTCAAAAGCTTAGCCTGGCAAGACAAGATGTTAGGGAATGTTAATATTAATACTTAAACTAAGGATTGCATACATCGATGAACGACGACATTATAGTCGTCGTCCTAATAAGGTGATGAAACCTGGTTGATCTGTACTTGGCACAATACGACACAAGGACAGTGCCGCTATGTCGTATCAATACTGGTGGCAGTTAATATTATAGAGACACTTAGTTACTAGAGGAACAATGCAAGGGGGCGACTGAGCACGGGTTACATATATCTATACTCGTCATGGGAAATGATATACGAGGTCTAGGGACAGGCGTGGGTGTTTTAACTTCTAAGATATATAACATCTAGTTCTCGGATGTAAGAACATACATAGATATAATTATGGCTGTCTGATGTGTTGGCATTGGCTCAACGTCGGGACAGGGCATGGGTGTTTTTAATATGAATGTATATTCCTGTTCATCATCTTTGTAGTTAGGAGTGTAGGACAGGAGGGGTAGTGTACATGAGGTGTGGAAAAATTGTCAGTTTAGAAGGGGTATCTAGGTGCGGCCTGGAGCTGCTTAGCCCTGCGGGCTTGGGCCTGTCCTGAATTGGCTGGCTCGGTCAGCTGGTCCTTTCGTTCTGTGGACCTTTCCTTTGGGTGTTTCTGTGTGGTGTTCGTTCGTGGCTTCTGTGGTGGGCTTCTCGTTCTGGGACATTTTAGGTATGGAAGCCAGTGGGTGTATTGAGATAGTCTTTACCCTTATCATGCCACACAATCTTCCTAATCTGTATAAAATCGTCCAATTATAGCCAGAATAATCGGTCAAGGGGTTAACCCATTCAGTACCAGGGACGTCGTTTTCATCATATTTCGCAATTATATTCAGCTTAGGAAGGACGGTTAGCAATAATATTACTTCAAACGATCTCAACCAACCCTTTTAACTACCACAGATCCTTCCTAAGCTGCATAATATCGTCTGAATATGGCTAGACAAAAATATAACACGTGGTACTCAAAGGATTAACCCTTTCTGTACCAGCGAAATTTTTTCAACTTTTTCCTGGCTATTATTAGACGATATTATTCAGTTCAAGAAGGGTCTCAAGTAATTAACCGGATTTGAACAATCTTAATTAACCCCTTTTATTACCACAGATCCTTCTTGAGCTGTACACAATCGTATAAATATAGCTACCATACAATAGAAAAGACGTCGCCGGTACAGAAGGGGTTATAACTATGTCAGAATTATTGGACGCGTTTTATTATACTCTCCTCCGGTTATCATTAGACGATTTTATACAAGTTAGGCAGGATCTCTAGGAATCAAAGGGGTAAAGACTATCTCGACTAACTCTCCAGCTACCCCAGGTTCTTCCTAAACTGAACAAAATCGCCCAATACAAGCCATAATAGACTGTCGAAACTCATGTCTTTACTCTACTTGGAATGAGGGTGGGGGGGTGGGGAGTCGACCTCCCCTAGTTTGGTCCATTATCTTGACTATTTTAAGATGTTTTACCCCATTAGTTTAGCGATAATGATACACTTCACCCCCTTCCTTTGCTGATCTGTTTCTGGGCGAGCAATAGTGAGCCTGTAACTTAGAAGAACTTAGGCCAGGATTTTTGTTTATCGAAAAATTTGCAAATTTAGCTCTGGGCGGGCATTGCTGAGTTTGAAGGAAGTCAAGAAAGCGTTTTTGTTAGCCTAGGGCACAAACTAATATATATTGCTAAAAAATGACACAAACAAGCAAAATCCTCAATAATAATCAAACATAATAGTAACTACTCCCAAGACGTCTGATCAGATAGTGTTAAGGGTTTAACCCTTTCTGTACCGGCGACGTATTTTTTTTTACTTTATTCTAGCTATATTTAGATTGTGTGCAGCTTAAGAAGGATCCGTGGTAGCAAATAAGGGTAAGGTAGCTAATTCAAATCTGTTAGGCAATGGCGGGAGGGATGAAGGGTGCGGGCGTAGCCCTCTCTCTATGTATCCTCCTTCTCAACATCCAGAGGGGCTGTGCTGATATACAGGTGAGGGGACCGGTAGTGTACCAGGTCAACACTAAACAAGTATTGAGGGACCTCGTCACACAGAAATCACACACGAGTGAAATTTCTGTCACCATTCCTGCCTGGTCTATTTCATACCGGGAAGACGCCGCGACTGGGCAAATACTCTGGCACAACCTCGCTACAACACCTATTGTGCTACACTCTAATTAGCTGCGGAGATGTAGAGACCAACCCCGGCCCTAGTTCAACGTTGAAGAAACCTCACCACCAGACACCGACATTTCAACAGTCCCTAGCAGTAAAATTCGTTATAACAAACTGGGCCAGCAGGCACCCAAGTCTCCCGTCACGCTCCAACTCACAACCAAGACCGCAGGGCAACCGCCAGCACAGTGCCAACATTCTACCTACTCAACATTACCCTCAACTGTATCATCACTACCACAGATATCGGTGACCCAAGTAACACAACATGCAACCAGAACACCCAAACAAACAGGAAGCTCTAGCAAACGCATCGACAATGAAGTAACAGCAACAGCCAAGAACAAGGACATAAAACAACAAATACAGGTAGGGGTGGGAGGGGGGCAAGGGGGAGCCACAACCTGTCCTCATCTCACGCGCTCACACACCATCATCCGCTCACGGCGCACAGCTGATCACCACAAACCGCCAGACGTACGATGAACAGTAACAGGAAAATATGTATAGTGTGCGATATTGGATTCAACAAAAGGAGTACAACGTCACAATGTAGTAGTTGTAATGAACAGTACACGATCGATGTACTTACGTTACTAGCAAAAGAAGTGGAATGCGATAAATGTAGGGAAATGGCTATTAACCTGACAAGCGCGATATAGACCTAGGTGCTAGGGTAGTTATTTGTGCATTTCTAGCCCTGGATTCTGACAGAATTTGTTATATTTACATATAAAGCATTATTTGTTTTCGGTATCGTTTATTTTACATATATGATGTATATATGAACCTTCAAGAGTGCTAAAATAAGTGGGAAAAGCATTTGGGCGGTGAAAAACGAAGATATTGGCCACCCGGTCATAATCTCAGGCAAGAGAGCCACAGGCAGCCCTCCCTCTCGCTGTCTGGAGTCAACTGAGACGAGCGGGCGGTGTGTGCCGGTGTCTGGGTGTTGCATAACGATCTTTTATGCAACCCACTTGTGCTACATCGCGGGAGAGAAAATAACCGATAAATGATGATACTAAGAGGAAAAATAGGTGATAATTGAGGATGGGGAAGGGGGAGGGGTGAGAAACACATGGATGAGTACTAGAGGGGAATTATCTCACCTAGAGACAAAATCCTTTGTTTTGATAGGCCCTTTTTTTTTTTGGAAGGCTTTTTTTATGGTCTTGCTTCCGTGAGGCCTATCGCGCTCCCTATAGGAAGCCTTCCGTGAGGCCTATCGCGCTTGCCGGGTTAAGGGTCCTAAAATCATTTGTGAAATATGTGAATCACTCATAACAAGAAAACAAAGGATCATAAACTGTGTTAAGTGTAAAACTGTAGCTCACATGAAGTGCATCTCTAAGAAGACCAACAGTGAAGAACGGGAATTCCTATGCAACATATGTGCCTTGCATTCATTACCGAATATTAATGTAATGAACCAATTAGTATAACAACTCAGAATCCAGCCAGGACACATTCGAAATCAAGATGAATACAGAGTGTTCACCAACAAAGGGCTCCATCTTATCCACATTAACGCCAGATCAATGTACCATAAATTGTCAGAATTAAACTTGTTAGCTAATAAGGCCAAAGCTTCAATAATTGCAATCACAGAAACCTGGCTGGATTCAAGTATAAACGATGGTGAAATAAACATTCAAGGTTTCAATATGGTTAGGAATGATCGCAATAGGCATGGGGGAGGAGTATGTCTGTATGTAAAAAACAACCTCACACACACAACCAGGACCGACCTCCATGTAGAAAATCACGAAGCTCTGTGGATCGATCTACACCTGCCGAGGACAAGACCCATCACAATTGGGGTATGCTATAGGCCACCAGACGACACACAATTCTTGACCAAATTTGAACAAACGTTGTCATCGCTAGACCCTCGGAATGAATCCATCATACTAGGGGATTTAACCTATGTTACAAACAACGAAATGATAGGCTTGTACGAGAATATAGGCATATACTGACAATGCACAATCACAAACAACTCATCACAACCCCCACACGTATCTCTAAGAACACTGCCACAATAATAGACCACATAAACTGTAACAGAGAGGACAAAATATCCCAATGAGAGGTTATACAGACTCAGTAATGTGATCACTTCGTCACATATTGCAGACGAAAACCACAAAAATTACCCTAGAGAATCACAAGATTATCAAAACAAGGTCACTCAGAAACTACAATAAAGAAACATTTCTAGACATTTTATGGAATACAGACTGGTCTCCAGTGTTTGGAAGTACAAACGTTAATGACGCATTGGTTGGCTTCAGAACCATCATCACAAACATTCTAGACGAAATAGCTCCTCTGAAAGACATACGAATTAAAGCAAGGTCAGACCCATGGATCAACAATGACATACTACACCATCTGGAACACAGAGACAATCTGTTAAAAAGGCTAGCGAAACATAGACAGGATCAAGGTCTGAAACATGAGTTCAACAGGGCCAGGAATAAACTAAGTAGGAAAATAAAATCAGCGAAAACTAATTAGTTTCACAATAAGGCAGAGGAATATCAGAATAACCCAAAGAAACTATGGAGGCACCTAAACACAACAGGCTACAGCAACAAGACAAGGGATTCGTCTAACACTAATATTGCTCTCACCATTAATGATCAGATTTGCCACGATAAACGACAAATTTCAACCTACTTCAACTCCTTCTTCACCTCCATAGCAAACACACTTGCACAGAACCTACCTCAACCTCTCAATAAATACACGACAACAACGGCCACCTTTCGAAATTTCTACAGAGATAAAGACATACACCCAAACACATTTGGATTGCAAAATGTTACAACCAAAATACACTTTTGACGAGCTGTCTAACCTAAATGTACATAAAAGCACAGGACCAGACAAAATTCCTGCCAAATTTCTACGAGATGGAGCCATTGGTATAGCAGGCCCCCTAACCCACATCATCAACTTGTCAATTAACACCAACACTGTACCTGCTGAACTGAAGGAAGCTATTGTAACCCCTCTATTCAAGAAAGGAAATAAACTAGAAGTTGGTAACTACAGACCAGTTAGCATATTATGTATTGTATCTAAAATCCTTGAAAGAGCGGTATACACCCAAATTGAACACTACCTCAAACAAAATGATCTATTCTATAAGTTTCAATCAGGTTTCAGATGCATGTACTCGACAGACTCCTGTCTCATCCACTTAACGGATCACATTCGTAAAGAAATGTCTAAAGGTAACTACACCGGTATGGTTCTTCTTGATCTACAAAAAGCGTTTGACACAGTAGACCATGATATCCTATGTAATAAACTACAAGCAATGGGCATAGGATCTGTGAACTGGTTTAAATCTTATCTTAGTGGTAGAACCCAAAGAGTCAAAATTGATGATAATATATCTGATCCTATGCCAATTAACTGTGGGGTCCCGCAGGGAAGCATCCTTGGTCCCTTACTCTTTCTCTGTTATGTGAACGACTTGGAACTGAGCGTCTCATGTAAATTATTACTGTATGCAGACGACAGCGTGCTCCTGGTTTCAGGAAAAGACCCAATAAGTATTGCCGCTTCACTTTCCAAAGAACTAGAATAATTTAGTGAATGGCTAGTGGACAATAGACTATCTCTTCACCTGGGCAAGACGGAAGCCATCTTATGTGGAACAAAACGCAAACTGAAAGACATTGTGGGCTTCTCGGTCAACTGTAATGATATTCCTATAACAACAGTGTCACAAGTTAAATATCTCGGACTAAAAACTGGACGCGAGTTTGTCAGGTGAAACAATTTTGGAATCTATCCTGAGTAAGTGTAGAGCACGTATAAAATACCTGTATAGACAGGTGGGATGCTTGCCCGCGGCGACCAAAAAGACCCTCTGCCAAGCACTTGTTCAATGTCATTTTGACTATTCTGTGTCATCCTGGTACTCTGCATCATCTAAATCAGCACAGCACAAACTTCAGGTCACTCAAAATAAAATGGTTAGGTTCATGCTGAACCTAGGACCCAGATCACATGTTGGCCAGGAACAACTTCAGTCACTAGGTATGCTCAATGTCGCTGACAGGGCCAAACAAATCAGGCTCACTAATGCCTTCAAAATTTTCTATGACAGAGCTCCAGAGTACCTAAAGAATGATTTTGTTAAAGCAAATGAGAGGAGTGGACATAATACAAGAAACAGGATGTTTAATTTTAAGGTCCCCGAGAATCCAAGGACAGGGTAAGCAAACATTCTTCTTCACCGCCATCAAAGACTGGAACGACCTACCCCAGCCAGTCCGTGAAAAGAGAACACTGTATTCCTTCAGACGTAGCCTGAAGGAACACCTGAACCGGACAGCTGCGAGAAGGGAGCACCAAGCTTATGTCTACTACTAAATGCGACATAAGAGATAGACAAACCAAACTGAAATGATTACTGATTACGGATTACTGATATTTACTATAGGATGTAAGGTATCTTAAAATAACCCCCTAGAAATACTTTCTCTAAAGTATCTATTTCTTTATCCTCCCCATTTTTCCCCAGCTAACCTAATCCCACAAGGACCCCAATGGAAATACGCCTAACGGCCTTATTGGGATATCCTTAGTTGGAATTATGCAAGGCTGGTACATGTCATATTTGTAACAAACTATGTGGTACCAACTCTGTAAATTGCTAACTGAATAAATATTATTATTATTATTATTATTATTATTATTATTATTAATCGCTGGAGGACCTTTTGAAACTGAATAATATCGTGTAATAGTGGCCAGATAAAAGTTAATAAGACGTTTCCGGTAAAGAAGGGGTTAATATAATGCCAAGAACAGATTGAGTGTCCATTAATTATCAATAAATCAAATGGTTAGGGGTTAAATTTTCTGTCAGATGAAAGAAAACGGACGACACTGTAAATATTATCTACTCACTCTCACTCTCTCTCTCTCTCTCTCTCTCAAGTCAGGCATCTGGTACAGTTGCTCACATAAGTTATGTTCCTCGTCGTGGCAGTAAGATTAGTATGAATGAAGTGCAAGTGTGGTTGGAATCCTTGGAGTACCACATGTATTCGTTAGTTTGCTTTCATTAATTAAGTGCATTTGTCAGTTATTGGTGGGTTGGTGATAATATAAATAAGTTAACCTCTTCACTGCCGGTCATGTTTTTATAGTATGATTTCAGGTACATTTGGTCGATTTTATGAAACTCAGGAAGGATATATGGTAGCTAAAAGGATTAATTGAGATACTTTGTAGCCTTTTAATTGGTAGACGTCCTTCCTAAGATGAAAACAATCGTCTACTAGTGTCCAGATTAAGATGAAAAGGACGTCGCTGGTACTGAATGGGTTAATTGAGACAGTGTTTACCCTAGTAATTCCCACAGACCCTTCCTAAATAGTATAAAATCGTGTAATGATAGCCAGAATAAAGGGGAGATAGTTCACTTTTTGGGCGATGTTTGTATGTATTCATTATTTTTCTAATTTCCTCCCTAGACCTCCATCAAATTAAAAATAAAAACATCCATTAGATCCCCCTTCTAGATTAATTTGTACATTTTTCGGTAGAAAAATTTTCCGGCCGAAGGCCGGTTCTTCCAACATTACAGGCTCACTATCGTTCGCCAGGGAAAAAATCGACACCTAAATAGCACGAAAGGTCTAAATATTTACGAAGAAACGGGGCGAAAGGTCTTAAAATCGACTAATGGGGCAAACATCTTAACATCTGAAAACTAATGGGGCTAAACATGAGGGAGAAAGTGGTCCAGAAAACCGGCCCATCCCCCCTTAATGTGTAGATGTCTTACCTAAGCTGAATAAAATGGTCTAATAGTTGCCAAAATGTAATGGAAAAGACGTCAGCGGTAATGAACGGGTTAATCACTGCATAAGAGACTACACTCGTAATGCAATCGTGCGCATCATTATAATTGCTGGAGGTCCTTTTTAAACTGAATGCAATCGTCTAATGTTAGTAAAATGCCCCAGAACAAGAAGCCCACCACAGAAGCCACGAGCGAACACCACACAGAAACACCCGGAAGAAAGGTCCACAGAACGAAAGGACCAGCTGACCGAGCCCGCCATTCCAGACAGGCCCAAGCCCGCAGGGCTAAACAGCTCCAGGACACACCCATTTACCTTTTCTAAACTGACCATTTTCCACACCTCACGTACACTAACCCCCTCGTGTCCTACACTCCTAACTACAAAGATGATGAACAGGAATATACATTCATATTAAAAACACCCATGCCCTGTCCCGACGTTGAGCCAATGCCAACACATCAGACAGCCATAATTATATCTATGTATGTTCTTGCATCCGAGAAGTAGATGTTATATATCTTAGAAGTTAAAACACCCACGCTGTCCCTAGACCTCGTATATCATTTTCCATGACGAGTATAGATATATGTAACCCGTGCTCAGTCGCCCCTTGCATTGTTCCTCTAGTAAGTAAGTCTATAATATAATATTAACTGCCACCAGCATTGATACGACATAGCGGCACTGTCCTTGCTACAAAGATGATGAACAGGAATATACATTCATATTAAAAACACCCATGCCCTGTCCCGACGTTGAGCCAATGCCAACACATCAGACAGCCATAATTATATCTATGTATGTTCTTACATCCGAGAAGTAGATGTTATATATCTTAGAAGTTCAAACACCCACGCTTGTCCCTAGACCTCTTATATCATTTTCCATGACGAGTATAGATATGTGTAACCCGTGCTCAGTCGCCCCTTGCATTGTTCCTCTAGTAACTAAGTCTATAATATTAACTGCCACCAGCATTGATGCGACATAGCGGCAGTGTCCTTGTGTCGTATTGTGCCAAGTACAGATCAACCAGGTTTCATCACCTTATTAGGACGACGACTATAATGTCATCGTTCATCGATGTATGCAATCCTTAGGTTAAGTATTTTATCCGCCATTGTGTTCACCTTTTTCCATTTACTTTCCACAATTGTCATACGTCTTCCCCTTGCCTCCTTCGTATCCACAGTCCACACTACGCCAATTTACTTCGTGTCTTACACCTCTTACCCCAACCAGAGATTATATAAGATAACCTGGTTATCAGTATCTGTCATAAAGTACCACCCCGAAACAATAACTAAGTACCCCTACGAACTGCCGCTGTTGTTGATATTTATATTTAATAGAAAACGCAGTTCCCAGGGCCAACTAATAGTATCCATAACCCTCGGACTGATCACATAACTCTATCTTTTCCAGACTCCTATACCACCCCATAGTTGCATTCCCCGGTAGCATTTGGCTAACGTATTCTACTGCCTTTTCAAACTTCCATATCAATTATAGCCTAATGCCACCCCCACGCCCGGTGACCTTAGGGGCAAAATTTCCCTGTAGCCCTTGAACTCTCCCCCCCCCCCCTCTCATTAAGACACCCGCGCTTCTCGACTCTTGTCCGACCTAGCCTCTCTCTCATACCTCTTGAAGATCCTTGAATTGTCCGTTACTAACGCTCTCCAACCTTTTATATATATACTCCTATCCAGCCTACCTTCACTTAGTAGGCCAGAACAACATTAGAACTTTACTAGCCCCTTGCATGCCATCTATTCTCTTACAACACATTCACAACCCTGCACCCAATGGTCGTCGGTGCGAGGCTAGCCGCCCCGCCAGTAACTAACTTCTATTGCCATACTTCCAGATAAATGTGGCAGAGTTAGCAACCCAGTCTCCACCATATCCAGCAAACCCTACAATTAACAACCAGCTGAGTAAAACCAGCTAGCTAAGGCACCTTCGGTTATGGTATTAAAGACACCCACATCTGTCTCATACACAGAGGGTTATTACAAACACTGGTGATATGGCAAGCCCCTAGCCACAGCCGCCGGACGACAATCACAGAGAGAGGGCGCCCAGCTCCCCCATTTTGCCCACCCGAGGAGGGAGACCCCCACCCCCGCGGAGGTATACCTGGCCCCTGTTTTGACTTTCGAGTCATTGCCAGGTAGCACAGGAATTCTTCCTATCAATGAACTAACCATGAATGACTAACACCTTTACTAACCTCTATTACCTCACAATAAACCATTTACCTTTCTTGCATGCTCTGATCACTAAATTAGCACCTCAGCTATACCATAGAATGAAGATTGAACAATCTAGAGAGACGCTCCTATCACAGCTGTCCCCATCCTCCTCGCAAAGTAGATCCAGTCTCTCTCCCCTAAATACGTCCAGTATAGCCAAAATAGTACCTCTTACTAAGGCTCAGTTGTATGAAAATATAAAGGCTTCCTATCGCCCTGTGCCACAACAGTAAATACCATCTTACCTAGTCCCCATATCTATTGAGAGCTCAATTAAGTCCACAAGACTCGAGATCCCTACTGTCTACAGGGTCCAGAACCGAGCCTATAAATCTAACTCCCGCCCCCAGTCAAATCAGTTGAAAGCTAGACACCAACCAGTGGTCACTACCCTGCAGTTTACCTCTAGCTCTGCCCTCGTGTTGTTCCGGAGTTGAGAGATTCCAGATCCGGCAGACTCCGTGGCAGAGAAGACTGATAGAAGCATCTGTCCATGTACAAGTCCTAACGTGCACCTTATACCTTCACACAAATTCGTGGGTATATAAGTGTGTAGCCAGCAACGATCATCAAGAGATCCGACTTGAGAACTTCCTACATTTTGGACCATCTGGACGGCCGAGGAACCAGTCGTTAGCCCCAACATCACCGGAAGCAAGATAACCAGGACCAGATCTACCCATACTATTCAAGATTCATGTTGCTAGTACTAAGTGTTATAGTACTAGCTTGATACTCACTATTAACTTTCTATAAAGTGGCTAAGACCTTGCCCAGTGTAATTCATATTTAACCATTCCATTTGGGACGTACTAAGCGATCAGTGCTCTTTAATTAACAGGCGACCTTGACTCTCGTAATTACCTTATTCAGATATTAAAACTCTAGTGATATCTAACGTTCGCCCACTGATTTGTGTTCTACGTATTTCTGCCTTAAGAATATCAAACTTAGTTCAGTACCCCCATGAGGTTACTAGAGATTTCCGTGTTCTACAATATACGCGTGTCTAATCCTAACTGTGAGTTGCTACTTGGGCACGCGACCAGCCAGCAAGAGGTCAAATCAGTGACATTGAATTATACGAATATATTGAGGTCTTCCAGTAAAATATAAACTTGCTAATTAAACCCGTGATCAGAAGAATATACCTGAACGTTGGAAGTGGGAGACTAGGCTCCATCCAGATCCGCTAATGCTAGCAGTTCCCTTCTATCATTTGTTTTGTGCGAATATAACTATCTTTCTATGCTCTTTATTTCTTTATTTCAATAAACGTGAACTTGTGTCGTGTTACCGTGTGTTTATTTTGTGTTCTCTATTCCTCATACCTTGTATTGTGCATGCAGCCTTCTATACCCAGTCATTCAGAACTCACATTACCCAAGTTAAACCTGTAGAAAAACAGGGCATAACATTGGTGGCAGCGGTGGTTCTTGATTCGGATAAAAGGTTGCATTACATTGCAAGTTTGGAACAGCTAGAACACGAGAACATCATGGCGCAACCTAACCACACTTCCATCCCAAATTATGATGAAACAAATTATGGGATCGAAGTATTCATGGACGTAGTGAAACCCTTACTTGACATTACTTATACCACGGACGCACACAAAATAGCCGTAACATTACCACACCTGGGAAAAGCCGTTTCCCTGGTGGCCTATCAAGTGCACCCTGATCTCACCTGGAACGAATTTCGCACAATAGTGATAGAAGCCATTAAACCTTCGTTGGGCGTTTTCGTGGCCCACACCCGTATCCTAGACACGAAATTCGAAGGCGATCTAGATGCCACAGTCAGTAAGCTTGCCCAACATAAAAACTTCTTACCCCACGTTAACCAAAATCCAACAAGAACAGCAAATTCTGGTCAACCTTGTGTCGATATTGCCCTCAGCAGTAAAAGACCATTTCCGGGTGCACGATTTCGTCGGATACAAAAAAGACCTCATCACGATCCGACGTATTTTGGCCGTGCGCACAGAAGCACCCACCCAAATCGCTGCAATCAAGAGGTTTCCCACGCACCCGCAGCAAACCAACCACCAAAACCCCAAGAATGCCTACCCAGCCTCATCTTTCAACAACAGACCCACCTACCCTTCCGGCAAGCCCCAACCCAGTAGACCCCGGTTCCAACCGTCCCAGCCACGCAGAATCTTCAACCGGAACAGCAACTACAACACCTACCAAAGTAAAAACCCTACCTTAGTGATAAACCTGTGATAAAACCAAGGACTTATTAAATAGGGTGCAATATGATGGTAATGGTGTAGCACAATGCAGGGATCCAAAATGTAGTGATGCACAACACAGAAAGGACATTATTAAATTTTACAATAGTATAATAGATTCTTTATCAAAAGCGGGGGAAAGTATTTTTAATAGCCGTAAATATAAGTCCTCATTCAATAAGCCAGGTTGGCAAGACTATGTGGCTGACCTGTATCAGGCCTCCAGAGATGCTAGGTCTCATTGGCTTGAAGTAGGTAAGCCTAGACAGGGGCCTATATTTGAACTTCACAAAAGAGCAAAGGCTAGGACCAAATATGCCATTAGATTTATTAAGCAAAATGAAAACCAATTAAGGAAGGAAGCCCTTGCAAAGAGTCTGGCAGAAAAGGATACTAACTGTTTTTGGAAGGACATCAGATCCATGCAAAATTGTAACACACCATTACCTGTCAGTGTTGAGGGGGTTACGGGTGAAGAGAACATTGCTGACTTATGGAAAACTCATTTTAAGGAACTACTTAACAGTGTAAACCAAAGGTCTACTAATGGTGCAATTCAAAATGTGAAAGATAGTAATTATGAAGACATTAAAGTGACTGAAAGTGATCTTGAGAATGCCATAAGAAAACTTAACCTAAATAAAGCTTGTGGGCTGGATGGTATATATGCAGAACATCTTAAATATGCAGATATGTTGTTAATAGATAAACTTAGTTCTTGCATCACCAGTCTATTTACGCATGGTGTCCTGCCGGAGTCTATGATATCCGTAATACTTGTTCCTGTCATTAAAGATAAATCAGGTATTACAGCAAAAGACAACTACCGCCCAGTAGCACTTGCTAGTGTGGTGAGTAAGGTAGTTGAAATGATAATGCTAGAAAGAATGTCTGCATATATTGTCACCAGCAGCAATCAGTTTGGCTTTAAGAAAAATCACGGCACAGACCAATGCATATATGTGCTGAAAGAAGTGATTCATACATACAACAAACTAAATAGCTCAATTTTCTCTTGTTTTCTTGATGCAAGTAAGGCTTTTGATAGGGTGTGTCACAAAACCTTATTTGAAAAATTAGTTAACAGGGGAGTGCCTAGCTATATTGTTAGGATACTTATTTTCTGGTATGCTAATCAAAAAATGTGTGTAAGATGGGGCAACATCCTGTCAGGCTCTTTCGCCGTAACCAATGGTGTTAGGCAGGGGGGGATATTGTCTCCGTATCTTTTCAACGTCTACATGGATGATCTTAGTCTGGAGCTGAACAAGACTCGCACTGGGTGCTGTATTGGCAGCACCATTGTAAATCATCTCATGTATGCTGATGACCTAGCCTTAATCGCGCCCTCTGGAGCAGGACTGGATAAATTATTAAGAGTATGTGAAAAATTTGGAATCGAACATTCAGTCAAATTTAATCCTATAAAGAGCAATATCATAATATTTAAATCTAACCTTCTATTGAAATCAAAGCTACCTAAATTCCATTGTATGAAGAAATTATAGAAGAAGTAAGTAAAGTAAAGTATCTAGGACACTATATTTCATGTGATCGCTCAGATGATGAGGATATGGGTCGTCAGCGAAGGCAACTTTACATGCTGGGAAATTCAATATTAAGAAAATTTCATATGTGCACATGGGATACAAAAATAACATTGTTCAACTCCTACTGCTCACCAATGTATACAGCACAACTATGGTGGAACTATAAGAAAATGACAGTGAATAGACTAAGTATCTCATATCACAATATCATGAAAATGTTTCTGGGGCTCTCAAAATATGAGAGTACAAGTACGCTATGTGCCTATATGAACTTACACTGTTACAAATCACTCATTAGAAAGCTAACATATAAATTCATTCAGCGCCTTAACACTTCTGAGAACAGGATCATTAAAATGCTACAAACTCCAAGCATAGTGTACACCCCAGGATCCAGGCACACTGGAGGAAGTTGCTCTATATTTAACCTTAAGTAATGATTTCAGGTCTGCTACTCTACAGAATTAGCATACCGGTACTGATCCTCATAGTGCAGTACAGTACCGATATTCCTATACTGTACTGTAGCAACATACTGTACCGGAAGCTAAATGATGTGAGGCATGGTACTGTACACAATTAGGACAGTGGTTTTGGTAACACAGTAGTTTGATGACCACTGTTTTTGGTTGAGGCAGTGCTGTGAACTACATGATAGCAAGCTGGGTATTATTTAATTTCTTTTTATTTTATGTAGCCTATGTACAGTAGCTTATATATATTTATATATATTTATGTTACTGTAAGGTATATATGGACCCCAGTATGGTCCCCTCTGTATTGTGTGAGTCTGAAATAAAGTATTATTATTATTATTATTATTATTATTATTATCAACCCCTATGATTTCCCTGCCTGTAATGTTCAGTGTGCCCTCCACCAAATTCGTGACTCTGCCAAACCTCGCCCCTCTACTCCTCGCATTTCTGTAAATGAAGAGGAGTGGGGACAAGAGGAAGAAATTGCCCCCCATACCATGACCTCAGACGATACCGAGGAAACCCTGGAAGAGGTAGATACCGACCCCCAGGATTTTTAAAGTATCCCCCGCCCACGATGGGCTCGGCGGGGGACGCCATAACTAGTCGCACTGCCCCCATTTATTACATGGCCAAAATCAAGGACATTCCTGTCCGCTTGCTAATCGACACGGGAGCTGCCAAGTCATGTTTGTTCAAATCTTACTATGAAAAACATCCCCGACGATTTGGCCCTTTGTTAAACACCAAAACAGAACTCATCTCAGCTGCTGATACTTACTTAAATCTCCTAGGAGACACTTTACCCCTATCAGTAACCACTCCTGGCCCCCATGCTCGTTGTTATCACACATTTACAGTATTTTCCTCCAACTGTAAACATTATGATGGTTTCCTTGGACTTGACCTCCTTCAAAAACTAGAGGCCCAGATTGACTGCGGCCAAAGGCTGATCTCATTCAAAAACAAATTCCAGCCCAAAGCCTCTGACAAACCAATCACGCAGAAACCCATTCCCAAAAAGAAAAAAACAACCTCCCCCTCAACAAAACCTGATTCAGGGTTACCAAGTTGCAGCTAGCACTAAGGTGACTCCTAAAACCTCCCCTTGCCCCGAGATCTCTCAAAACCTCACTCAATTCAGTAAAAAAATGCCTCAACAAACGAAAGAAGACAAGTCCAAGCAACTCCCCCTCGGTAATCCCCTCAATTCTCGTAACTCTGTCCAGAATAAATCCTCCCATGTTTTCAGGACAGACTCTGATATATGTAACCCTAATTCTATCCAATGTTTATGTACACATGTTTCCAGAGAAAATGCCGACCAATGTACCCAACAATTTTTCCCCCATGCCCCCAGAAATGTTAACAACCCCAAATCAATACACCAGTCCTACACCAATAACCCATGTTCTACACCTAACTTTTTCCCCACCAACCCTCCGCAGTCCCCCCAGCAAATCCCGTTTTCTAACTCGCTCACCTCGCACCCTTCTGAACCGCCCGCACGCGCCGTTAATCCCCCCCTCACGCGTGCCGACCGAGGGACACAACCATGTTCCCACCATGCCCAGCTATTCCACCACCCCCCCAATCCCCCTTGTGACAGTTTTTCGTCAGTAGCTCCCTTCCACCCCCCCACAATTCACACCCCTAATAAACTTCAAAACCCCACACTTGACTCACCCCCTCATGACAGACAAACCCACCAACCCCAGATAACCTCTAAACAAACCGTTACTGCCACCGACGATGCTCCCCCCACCAACCCTCCGCAGTCCCTCCAACAAATCCCGTTTTCTAACCCCCTCACACCGCGCCCCACTGATCCTCTCACACGCGCCGTTAATCCCCCCCTCACGCGTGACCCCCACCAAAGTGACCTTGCCCCCCTTATAAGTACCAAGCACCTGCTCGCCAGTCAATCCCCCACCATCATTAGCCCAGCGGTAGTTCAGGATAAATGCCAAATTCCCCCCCACCATCAAAAATGGGTGAACCTGCGGCCCATACCCCAAACTCACATGGTATTTTCCCCCACTAACACATTCCCCAACCCCCATCGCTGCCTCTTACAACCCGCCATCATTCCCGCTCGTATCAACCACATTCTCGTGGCTAATATCTCAGAGGAACCCCTGACATTACCGAAAGGTCTCATTATAGGAGACCTCGAAACTTTCGATGACCTCCCCATACATTTTAACGACACCCCTACCAGCCTCCAATTGCCCCCTCTTCCTGAGACACTATCTGACCACCAAAAGAACGGCATGTACGACCTACTGCTGGAATTCAGTGACGTCTTTGCCCAACAACCCACCGAAATCGGACAGACGGATGTAGAACAACACATCATTAACACCACAGGCCCCCCCATACGACAACCATCCCGTAGAAAGAATGTCCGCCGTAGAAAGTATGTCCGCCGACCTCCGAGCTGTCAACACCTCGCAGCTGCTCTCCGATAATGAGTTACCTTGTGTGAAGTTGATAGGAGTGTCTAAGTGTTGTCCCGGAAATTTATATGTGCATTTCAATAAGTAATTAGGTGTTTTATGAGCAATTCAGATTTAATTGGATATTCCAAGTAATTGAAAATATGGATTAAGTAAAACAGTTCCTGGAGTGAGATGGGATAGTGGGGCGATTGTTGTTTTTAGGCTGGCAGACGACCACCTCGCGATGGCGGGAAGGCGTGAAAGCCTAGCTGGGGATGAGGAGGATTATGAATTTGAAGGCTTTATCACCGAGGACAAGGATGATCAGTTGGCAAGTATGAAAAAACAATTAATGGGTCTTGTGAGATGGAGGGGAGTGATGGAAAATTGGAGGAAGGAGTTAGGGGCTAAAGTAGAAGTTTTGTCCGATATGTGTGGCGTTACTAGCGGGGTGGATAGGCCTAGGCCAGTAAGTGACAGCCTAGAGGCAGTGATGGCCAGAGTAGACGAGTTAGCGTCGGAAAATGTGGCACTCAAGGCTCAGCTTAAGGAATATGAGGGCCACCTGAGTGAGGAAGTAAAAGGAATTAGTGAGGTAAAAAATGAGTGGACAAGGGTAGAGAGTGCCACGATGGTAGCCCTTGAAGAAATTGTGAAGGAGCAGAAGGAAGAGAGAGAAAAGGAAAAGAGAGAGTTTGAAAAAAATGTAGTGCAAGTTTTAAAGAAGAAAGAGAAGGTAGTGAGAGAGACAATAGATAGAGGTAAGTGTGTAGTAATCTTTGGAGATGTGGAAGAGCACCTGGCAGATATGAAGGTAAGAAAGGAAAGGGATGTTGTGAAAGTCAAGGGGATACTGGATTACTTAGACGAGGGTTATGGATGGGTAAAAGAACTGGAGGAGGTGAGAAGGTTAGGAATATATAAGAAGGGCGAGATGAGACCACTAAGAGTGGAACTAAAGTTTAGATCAACAGCAGAAGCAGTAGCCAATGTGAGCTGGAAATTAAATTCGACAGAGCTGAATCATATAAGGGTAAAAAAGGACCTAAGTGTAGAAGAACGAGAACAGTTAAGGGAACTCCAAGCTAAGGCTGATGAAGAGAATGGAAAGTTGTCTGAAGAGCAAAAGAAGATTTTTTTTTTGGAGAATAAGGGAAGGGCAAGTAAGGAAGTGGTACATCAGGAGCCACCAAGAACCGAAAGTAAGAGGAGTGATAGGGAAAGAGACAGAGAGACAAGTACGAAGTCAAAGCAAGGAGACGGAGCGAGAGATAATGCAGGGAGCAGGGGACCGGAGAGAGAGCCAGGATGTGGTGGAGAGGGTGGAACAGAGGGAGAGAGAGGGGGGAGGAGAATAGAATTAGTGGGGGAGGTGGAACTGGGTCAGGGAAGGGATGGAGGAGGAGGAGGAGGTGAACCTGGTAGGAGGCAGAGAGGGAAGAGAAACAAGGAGGTGGATTCAAATATACTGTGCTACTACACTAATATAGATGGAATAAACAGTAAAAAGGTAGAGTTAGATAATATATTAAGAAAAGATCAACCACAGATAGTCTGTTTGACAGAGACAAAGCTGAACCAGGACTTTGACAGTGTTTAGTGAAGGATATAATATATGGAGAAATGATAGAAAGGGTAAAAGGGGAGGTGGAGTGGCAGTATTAGTTAAGAACCCTATGACAGCAAAGCACGTGGAGTTAAATAATGACAAGGCAGAAATAATGGCAGTTGAACTCAATGATATAGAAGGAAAAAAGCTAGACATAGCAGTAGCTTACATGCCACCAAAGACCAGAGCATGGAGGGAGTTGGAGTTTGAGGAGATGGTAGAGGATATGATTCAGTTGTTGAGAAGATTGCTTTTAAGGAAGAATCGATTGATCTTGGTAGGAGATTTCAACTGTAGTGAGGTTGATTGGGAATCGGGAGATGCAGGGCCAAATCAGAGATCTTGGGGAAGTCGGCTAGTGGAGTTGGTTACGGAAAATGTACTTGCACAACATGTGAAGGAAAATACAAGAATGAGGGGTAATAACGAACCTTCTAAACTCGATCTGATTTTTACAAAAGATCCTCACGAAATTAGTGATATAAACTATCTATGTCCTGTAGGTAAAAGTGATCACCTATTACTAAAATGGAAGTTGACCTCGAGTAATGCCAATAGATTAGACAATAGCTACATAAATGACAGATTAAATTATAGTAAAGCTGATTATGTATCCTTGAAAAGATATTTAGAGGGAGTAGATTGGGATCTTATTTTGAAGGAACGGGACGTACAAGGTAAATATAGTAGATTCCTCGAAATTTATAGAGTAGGAACCAATATGTTTGTCCCAAGATATAAAACTGGAAATTTTACTAAGCAGAAAGATTGGTTTAATTTGAAATGCAAAAGAGCTTTGGGTAGGCGTGATGCAGCTTGGGCTAGATTAAGAAGAAGGAACACTGAGAGTAATCGGAATAAATATAAACAGGAGAGGAATAGATATGTTAACATAATTAGGCAAGTTAAAATGAACTATGAGAAGAACATAGTAAATAAATGTGAAAGTGACCCTAGATTATTTTATAAATATATAAACAGTAAGTTGAAGGTAAAGAAACAAATTACTAAATTAAGAGTTGATGCTAGGACGTATGAAAATGTATCGGACATGTGTGAGGTAATGAATAACAAATTGGGGTCAGTTTTTACTAGAGAGGAAGGTTTTGACGAACCACAGGCGGGAGTACTGGAGAGTAGTCTTAGTAAGATTGAAATAACTAGAGATGAGCTGTTATCTGCGATGAGAGGACTTGAAGTAAGGAAAGCTATGGGACCGGATGAAGTGTCTGCCTGGGTTTTAAAGGAGTGTGCAGAGCAATTAGTGGAGCCAGTGAGGGACATAATTCAAGCTTCCTTAGATAAAGGACAGGTTCCTGTTGAATGGAAAAGAGCTAATATCATTCCGATATACAAGAATGGAAACCCTGAGGACCCTCTAAACTATAGACCAGTTTCACTTACTAGTATTGTATGCAAGATTTGTGAAAAGCTAATTAGGAAGAGATGGATGAAAATGTTGGAGAGAAAGAAAATAATAACCCCAAAGCAATTTGGATTCAGAGAAGGGACATCTTGTGTTACCAGTTTGCTATGTTATTACAGTAGGGTGATAGATGTACTCCAAGAAAGAGGCGGATGGGTGGACTGCGTCTACTTAGACCTTTCCAAAGCATTCGATAAGGTACCACATAAGAGATTGTTATCTAAGCTTGAGACGCTAGGATGTGTCAGGGGGAGTTTGCTGAAATGGATGGAGAGCTATTTAACAGATAGGGAAATGAGGACCAACATTAGAGGAACTTACTCATCGTGGCGGAAAGTTGAGAGTGGTGTGCCGCAGGGATCTGTGTTGGCACCTCTCATGTTCCTTATGTACGTGAATGACCTGCCGATAGGCATAAACTCTTACATGTCAATGTTTGCAGATGACGTAAAAATTATGAGACAAATAACAAATAAAAGTAGTTGTGAGGAGCTGCAAGGGGATTTAGATAAAATATACGAATGGAGCACCAAGTGGAAAATGAAATTTAATATAAGTAAATGTCATGTGTTAAATATGGGAAGAAGTGTGAATAGACCAAATTGGGAGTACAGGATGGGAGATAATAAAATTAGCAAGGCCGAAAAAGAAAAAGATTTAGGGTTGATTATACAAGATAATTTGTCGCCAGAGAAACATATTAACAAGCTCTTTAGCGGAATGTATGCAATGGCCGGGAATATGTGTTGCTCTGAACTATTTGAATGAGACCATGGTAGCGAAAATTATGAAGAGTATGATTAGACCAAGATTGGAGTATGCAGCAGTGGTGTGGTCCCCGCATCTAAAGAAGCATATTCACAAGTTAGAAAGAATCCAGAGAGCAGTCACTAGATTGGTTCCAAGTCTCAGAGAACTGCCATATGAAGGGAGGCTAGACAAATGAAATCTACCGAGTCTAAAAGAGAGGAGAGAGAGGGGAGACATGATAATGATGTACAAATGCACCCGGGGGCTGGAGAGGCTGGATAGGGAGGATATATTAATTATGGATACAGGAATAACTAGAGGCCACAGCTACAAAGTAAAAAGACCTACCTGCAAGAACGATATCAGGAAGTTTAGCTTTCCCTATAGATGTATTGACAATGGAATGGGCTGGAGGAGGATGTAGGGGCAAGGAACATCCATATTTTCAAGAAAAAATTGGATAAAAAGTAGACTGAGAGACGGGACAACACGAGCTTAGCTCAACTCCTGTAAACTACAATTAGGTAAATACAATTAGGCAATTAGGTAAATACAACGTCAGGAAGAGGAACGCCAAGTCCAGGAAATGTTAGAGGCCGGGATTGCCACCCCATCCATTAGCCCCTGGTCTTCCCCTGTTGTCTTAGTAAAAAAGAAAGATGGGACAACCCGTTTTTGCGTCGATTACAGGAGGTTAAATGACATAACCATTAAAGACCCTACGCCCTTACCCCGAATAGACGATTCCCTTGACTCCCTATACGGATCCAAATGGTTCACTACCCTCGACTTGCAAGCAGGGTATTGGCAAGTGCCTATCAAGGCCGAGGACCAAAAGAAAACAGCATTTTCCACTAGTGGTGGCCATCACTATGAATTTAACGTCGAACCTCTTGGCCTCTGTAACGGACCCGCCACTTTCTCCCGTTTGATGGAAACGGTATTGCATGGCCTAACCTGGGAAACCTGCCTAGCCTATCTGGACGATATTATTGTATACTCTCCAACCTGGGAAGAACACCTCCTCAGGTTGAGACAAGTCCTGCAAAGAATCCGAGCCGCCGGGTTGAAATTAAAACCCTCAAAGTGCGTGATTGCCCGGAATAAGGTAGATTTTCTCGGACACGTGATATCTGAACATGGTATTGCGCCAGACCCAAAGAAACTTCAAGCCATACAAAACCAAACCCCACCCACCACGGTTAAAGGAATACGTTCGTTTCTAGGTTTATCCACGTACTACAGACGTTTCGTCCCCCACTTTGCCACCATAGCCAGACCCCTCCACCAACTTACCCACAAAGACACCCCGTTCGCCTGGACACCTGAAAGAGACCTCGCGTTTAACACTTTGAAGCAAAAGCTAATCCAAGCCCCTATTGTCGTTTTCCCTGACTACCAGAAACCTTTCCGTCTTTATACCGACGTATCTCTGTACGCCATAGGTGCAGTATTAGCTCAATTCAGAGATGGAAAGGAACATGTGATAGCGTATGCCAGCTACACACTCACCCCACCCCAACAGAATTACGCAGCCACCAAGAGAGAGTGCTTAGGGATCATTTGGGCACTCAGCCACTTCCGGTCATTTGTGTTGGGCGTAAAACTCGAAATAATTACCGACCATCAATCTTTACAATGGCTGCGTAGGTGCGAAACCAACTCAGCCATTTTGGTACATTGGAGAGAGACACTAGAGGACTACGACTTTACAATACAATATCGTCCCGGCAAACTCCATACTAATGCAGACGCCCTGTCACGTTTGCCAGTACCAAAAGACCCCCCCACCAACCTAGCCGCCTTACAAAACACTCAATTGGTATCTACCCCCACCTCCCGACAGAATGCCCCCCCAGCCCCCTCCCTAATTCAATCTTGGGAAGCACGAATCAGACCCCCCTGGATACCGTTAAACGTCTTCAGGAGACTGACTCGCTGGGGAGATCAACTTGCCACAGACACTGGTCACATAATCTTGGACCCCACCATAGCCCACGACTACATGATTGCCATCCACGAGGGAAACGGCATACACCTTGGACAAAAGAAAATGTTAAAGATCTTCACAGACCAATACTGGACCCCCAACCCCTCCAAAATTGCACAACGAGTGACAGAATCCTGCAAACCTTGTTTATTGGGAAAGGATAGATCACGCACCCCAGGCCCAGCTGGTACCATTTCTGCCAACAAACCGTTCCAAGTCCTATCCCTCGACATCATGGGCCCGTTCCCTTCTTACGCTGGCAACCGCTATATCGTCACATTTGTAGACGTATATTCAAAATTTCTAATAGCCTGCCCAGTTAAAGACCACACAGCCACCACAGTCGCCACACTGCTTGCCACCGAAGTGTTCCCTATATTCGGCCTTCCCCTTGCTCTTCTATCGGACAATGCCCCCGAGTTTAGTGGACACGTTTGGCAACAATTCACCCAACAATGCCGTATCAAGATTAAACACTCATCCCCGTACTGGCCTCAAGGAAATGCTATCTGCGAACGCAGCCATCGCACCATCAACAACCAGTTACGTACAAGAATGATTGCTCTTAATACCTCAGACTGGCCATCACAACTAAAGATGATACAGTGGGGTATGAACACCTGTCCTCGGGAAGACGGTATTTCCCCTCATGAACGTGTTTACGGTGTACCCCCCCTGTTACTGCCATTCCACCACCACGCTCACCTTCCCTCCACCACCTCCACAATTGACCCATTGCAACATCTGCAAAACACCCTCCATACCGCCCAGATCTGTCAAGACACCAAAACTGATAACATCGATGACAAAAACCCTTTCGCCATCCATGACACCGTAATGGTAGCCAACCTCCCTATCACCAACAAGTTAGGCCCTCGCTATGTCGGACCCTACACTGTAATACAAGTCCCAAATGCCTTTCAAGTCACCATCGACTATCACGGCGTAACTCGCACGCTCCGAATTAGATTCGTCCGAGCGTTTAAACCTCTAAAGCCACAAGACATTACCCCACCCCACACGTCCGACCCTATATTAAACACCCCTACTCACCCCCTCACTCAGGCTACGAATATTCCCATACAAACCCCTAAGGACCTAAGCCCTCCAGCACCGAACCGACAAATCTTTTCTCACCATACCACCCCAACTAACCTCCACAAACCCCAAGCCCCCAATATCACACCCTCTTCCACCAAGCAACCTTCTTTCACTTCTGATAGTCAAGTTCCTCCCCAACTTATCCAAGAACAAAAACCTCCACCCACAACCCCGACCACAACAGAAACCCTCCCGTCTAGCCCTGACATACCTCCACCAGGCACCACAGTGAGAAAACCACCACCCCCACCCCAAACCAAGTACACACCCAACCGCACCACACAATCTACCTCAGTAACCTCACGCTACAACTTACGCCCACGACAAACATCGTTTAAAACCTCCAGAAAACACACCCTACTAACCAAGTTCCGTAGGGCTGCCAGACCACTACCCTCCTCCTCCTCCTCCTCCTCTTCTTCTTCTTCTTCGTCAAATTCTCCCCCACAAAGGGAAAGAAGACGAATAATCACCAGCAAATCACCAACCTCATCAAACAACACACACGCCCCTACCCCCAACCCTCCAACTTAAATCTACACTCCTTACCCACCGTCTAGCCCCCCCGGATCCGCCCCTTTCCCCTCCACGATCCCCACCACCCCACCCACACACCGACCAACCTCCTCATCTCACCGAACACCCAACCAACCAACCCCTAAGAAACACCCCCCCAAAGTCACCCCCGAGAAAAACCCCACATGTCATTTACCTATAAAACGTGCTTCCCCTCACTATAAAACATCGTCGAGCGACTCAAGTCCCACGACAAACATCTACCTTCCCACCAGGACCGCCAGAGGTAGAATAATCAACAGACCGATCAGATTTAAAGACAGCGATACAAAAGTAACACCCCGTTCTGACACTAAGGACCCAAGCCACACAACACACACACCCCCTCCTTCCCACACACCTCCTTCACCCACCTTACCTACACCGATTTTGCGCATTGCCTCACTATATATTCCCAACCTACAACACCGCCTAAGAAAACCAAATAAAACCCAGACTCACATTCCCCCTTCATCCCCAGCCCTGTTGTCACGCGCGAATCCCCTTTCGGTTAGTAACCCATTCACCACACTAAACAGACTTCCTGTCAATCCCACACACCTCACTCCGACCCCCACGGGGGAAAGCTACAAACCATTCATACGAAAAGTTAAAGTAAAGACCCCCACTGGACACTTGGCCCGTGTACCACACCCACACCAAGCCCGGGCAGCCGCCCGCCACAACACAGAGGACACATTCTTACAGGTATACATTGACCTGCAAAAGAAACCTGACCGTCGCTCTCGTGTTTGGTGGAACTTTCTAAATACCCTGAAAATGACCCACCATCACTATGCTTCTTTTAACTTCACCCTTGAGGCTCGAGGACGAGCCTATAATGGAGGAGAGGGAAGTAAAATGCCCCAGAACAAGAAGCCCACCACAGAAGCCACGAGCGAACACCACACAGAAACACCCGGAAGAAAGGTCCACAGAACGAAAAGACCAGCTGACCGAGCCCGCCATTCCAGACAGGCCCAAGCCCGCAGGGCTAAACAGCTCCAGGACACACCCATTTACCTTTTCTAAACTGACCATTTTCCACACCTCACATACACTAACCCCCTCGTGTCCTACACTCCTAACTACAAAGATGATGAACAGGAATATACATTCATATTAAAAACACCCATGCCCTGTCCCGACGTTGAGCCAATGCCAACACATCAGACAGCCATAATTATATCTATGTATGTTCTTGCATCCGAGAAGTTGATGTTATATATCTTAGAAGTTAAAACACCCACGCTGTCCCTAGACCTCGTATATCATTTTCCATGACGAGTATAGATATATGTAACCCGTGCTCAGTCGCCCCTTGCATTGTTCCTCTAGTAACTAAGTCTATAATATTAACTGCCACCAGCATTGATACGACATAGCGGCACTGTCCTTGCTACAAAGATGATGAACAGGAATATACATTCATATTAAAAACACCCATGCCCTGTCCCGACGTTGAGCCAATGCCAACACATCAGACAGCCATAATTATATCTATGTATGTTCTTACATCCGAGAAGTAGATGTTATATATCTTAGAAGTTCAAACACCCACGCTTGTCCCTAGACCTCTTATATCATTTTCCATGACGAGTATAGATATGTGTAACCCGTGCTCAGTCGCCCCTTGCATTGTTCCTCTAGTAACTAAGTCTATAATATTAACTGCCACCAGCATTGATGCGACATAGCGGAAGTGTCCTTGTGTCGTATTGTGCCAAGTACAGATCAACCAGGTTTCATCACCTTATTAGGACGACGACTATAATGTCATCGTTCATCGATGTATGCAATCCTTAGGTTAAGTATTTTATCCGCCATTGTGTTCACCTTTTTCCATTTACTTTCCACAATTGTCATACGTCTTCCCCTTGCCTCCTTCGTATCCACAGTCCACACTACGCCAATTTACTTCGTGTCTTACACCTCTTACCCCAACCAGAGATTATATAAGATAACCTGGTTATCAGTATCTGTCATAAGTACCCCGAAACAATAACTAAGTACCCCTACGAACTGCCGCTGTTGTTGATATTTATATTTAATAGAAAACGCAGTTCCCAGGGCCAACTAATAGTATCCATAACCCTCGGACTGATCACATAACTCTATCTTTTCCAGACTCCTATACCACCCCATAGTTGCATTCCCCGGTAGCATTTGGCTAACGTATTCTACTGCCTTTTCAAACTTCCATATCAATTGTAGCCTAATGCCACCCCCACGCCCAGGGACCTTAGGGGCAAAATTTCCCTGTAGCCCTTGAACTCTCCCCCCCCCCCCCCCCCCTCACCCCCCCCCCCGACTCTTGTCCGACCTAGCCTCTCTCTCATACCTCTTGAAGATCCTTGAATTGTCCGTTACTAACGCTCTCCAACCTTTTATATATACTCCTATCCAGCCTACCTTCACTTAGTAGGCCAGAACAACATTAGAACTTTACTAGCCCCTTGCATGCCATCTATTCTCTTACAACACATTCACAACCCTGCACCCAATGGTCGTCGGTGCGAGGCTAGCCGCCCCGCCAGTAACTAACTTCTATTGCCATACTTCCAGATAAATGTGGCAGAGTTAGCAACCCAGTCTCCACCATATCCAGCAAACCCTACAATTAACAACCAGCCGAGTAAAACCAGCTAGCTAAGGCACCTTCGGTTTTGGTATTAAAGACACCCACATCTGTCTCATACACAGAGGGTTATTACAAACACTGGTGATATGGCAAGCCCCTAGCCACAGCCGCCGGACGACAATCACAGAGAGAGGGCGCCCAGCTCCCCCTTTTTGCCCACCCGAGGAGGGAGACCCCCACCCCCGCGGAGGTATACCTGGCCCCTGTTTTGACTTTCGAGTCATTGCCAGGTAGCACAGGAATTCTTCCTATCAATGAACTAACCATGAATGACTAACACCTTTACTAACCTCTATTACCTCACAATAAACCATTTACCTTTCTTGCATGCTCTGATCACTAAATTAGCACCTCAGCTATACCATAGAATGAAGATTGAACAATCTAGAGAGACGCTCCTATCACAGCTGTCCCCATCCTCCTCGCAAAGTAGATCCAGTCTCTCTCCCCTAAATACGTCCAGTATAGCCAAAATAGTACCTCTTACTAAGGCTCAGTTGTATGAAAATATAAAGGCTTCCTATCGCCCTGTGCCACAACAGTAAATACCATCTTACCTAGTCCCCATATCTATTGAGAGCTCAATTAAGTCCACAAGACTCGAGATCCCTACTGTCTACAGGGTCCAGAACCGAGCCTATAAATCTAACTCCCGCCCCCAGTCAAATCAGTTGAAAGCTAGACACCAACCAGTGGTCACTACCCTGCAGTTTACCTCTAGCTCTGCCCTCGTGTTGTTCCGGAGTTGAGAGATTCCAGATCCGGCAGACTCCGTGGCAGAGAAGACTGATAGAAGCATCTGTCCATGTACAAGTCCTAACGTGCACCTTATAACCTTCACACAAATTCGTGGGTATATAAGTGTGTAGCCAGCAACGATCATCAAGAGATCCGACTTGAGAACTTCCTACATTTTGGACCATCTGGACGGCCGAGGAACCAGTCGTTAGCCCCCAACATCACCGGAAGCAAGATAACCAGGACCAGATCTACCCATACTATTCAAGATTCATGTTGCTAGTACTAAGTGTTATAGTACTAGCTTGATACTCACTTATTAACTTTCTATAAAGTGGCTAAGACCTTGCCGTGTAATTCATATTTAACCATTCCATTTGGGACGTACTAAGCGATCAGTGCTCTTTAATTAACAGGCGACCTTGACTCTCGTAATTACCTTATTCAGATATTAAAACTCTAGTGATATCTAACGTTCGCCCACTGATTTGTGTTCTACGTATTTCTGCCTTAAGAATATCAAACTTAGTTCAGTACCCCCATGAGGTTACTAGAGATTTCCGTGTTCTACAATATACGCGTGTCTAATCCTAACTGTGAGTTGCTACTTGGGCACGCGACCAGCCAGCAAGAGGTCAAATCAGTGACATTGAATTATACGAATATATTGAGGTCTTCCAGTAAAATATAAACTTGCTAATTAAACCCGTGATCAGAAGAATATACCTGAACGTTGGAAGTGGGAGACTAGGCTCCATCCAGATCCGCTAATGCTAGCAGTTCCCTTCTATCATTTGTTTTGTGCGAATATAACTATCTTTCTATGCTCTTTATTTCTTTATTTCAATAAACGTGAACGTGTGTCGTGTTACCGTGTGTTTATTTTGTGTTCTCTATTCCTCATACCTTGTATTGTGCATGCAGCCTTCTATACCCAGTCATTCAGAACTCACATTACCCAAGTTAAACCTGTAGAAAAACAGGGCATAACATTAATGTAATGCCCTCGAAAATGTCCCGCACCCACAATAATACTAACCCGAGTTGACGTCGGGTATAGCGTAAAATAGTCGGAGATGGTAAGTCCAATAAACTCATCACGTGATAACACCACAAGACTATCACCTGGTTCTTAAAAATCGGACTAAGGTTGCTATACTTTTAGTACGTCCGTGGTAGTACAGTGGGTTAGCGCGCGGGCCTGGTGGTGATGGTTGGGTCACTAACCAGGGTTCGAACCCCACCCAAGGCATCTCAAAACCTGTGTTTTTTTTAGGGGGGTTAAATTCCCTTCAGAGGTTCGTACCCCGCGCCAGGTACCAGGAAAAGTTGATCCTAAAGGTAGCCTGGGGATATTTCAGGAGACCATGAATTCCCTTCACACCCAGCATTTCATTGGTGGCAGCTAGGGAACGTGACCAGGTAGCTACGTGGAGCACCCGTCACGCGAACCCTATACCAACAATATTGAGATTGCTGAGGTGATACAGCTACGATACCTTATGACCTTAAATAGGCTAGGGACTAGCCTAGTTAAAGAAGGATGTAATGTAATGCCCTCGAAAATGTCTCGCACCCACAATAATACTAACCCGAGTTGACGTCAGGTATAGCGTAAAATAGTCGGAGATGGTAAGTCCAATAAACTCATCACGTGATAACACCACGAGACTATCACCTGGTTCTTAAAAATCGGACTAAGGTTGCTATACTTTTAGTACGTCCGTGGTAGTACAGTGGGTTAGCGCGCGGGCCTGGTGGTGATGGTTGGGTCACTAACCAGGGTTCGAACCCCACCCAAGGCATCTCAAAACCTGTGGGTTTTTAGGGGGGTTAAATTCCCTTCAGAGGTTCGTACCCCGCGCCAGGTACCAGGAAAAGTTGATCCTTAAGGTAGCCTGGGGATATTTCAGGAGACCATGAATTCCCTTCACACCCAGCATTTCAGTTAACCAGAACAAAGTTACAAGGACGGCACCGGTACTGAAAGGGTTACAAATCGGTAAACATCGCTCCATTTCTTTTTCATTATTAAGACTTTTCGTGTCATTTAATGAGCAAACTAAACAAATTATAAACATATATATAAATGAGCCAATAAATACGGCAATCCCCCTTAATTATAGCCAAAATCAACTGTCAAAACGCGTCATGATCCTCAAAGGGTTAAGAGAGGTAGCCGAACGTATATATATATATATATATATATATAGAGAGAGAGAGAGAGAGAGAACAATACACCCTTGATCACAAAAACAAAGCAAATGTAATGTAAATATGTTTAATTAAGAGAGAGAGAGAGAGAGTCGTTTACATTGGAACACATTATAGACACCTTCCCCTGCCGTTAGGGAGCCACCTTGTCGTGGTGGCGTGGCTTGAAGCGTGGCCGGTGGCCTCTGTTCCTCGGGGGTGGGGGGGGGGGGGGCACAGCCCTTCTTAGGATTGGGGCCCCGCCGGCCTCGTGGGCTAAGACCTCCCTCCTCGTTGGTTTCCAGAAGCCTGCGAGGTACCTCTTTTCTGGCTTTTTTTCCCCCCTCTACCTTTTTCCTTTTCTTTACTTCACCTTCTTCTATCGTTGCCGGCTGGACTATTCTTTATGCTTTGGTGGAGGGTGGATGTGGATGGCGTTCCCTTCCACCCGTAGAACTGTAGTATCTGACGTACCCGCACGAGGGGACTCTTTTATCGTCAAATCTCGCCCTCTGTGCTGGACCCGATACTGACGAGTTGACCGCCCATTAGGCACAGGGGGTCGGGGTGTATATCCGGGTTTGACTCCTGGGGCATGTACCTTGTCCTCTAATTTGTGGCTCCGTGGTGGGTGTGGAGCTTCTCCCGGATGAACCATGTTACCTTCGTCTTATGGAGCCTTCTTCTGGATCTTCGATCGCCTGCACTAGCGATGATATGGCTGATGTGTTTGTCTCTCCTTCCTTGCCCGTCCTCTCCTCGGTTGGTGGTAGATCTTTGCCTACCACTATACCGGGTCCTTTACCGACCCATGCACTGTCTGTGACCGTCCATTCGACCTCTGCTCCTCATACAGTTCCGAGCCTAGTCGTGTCGAGTTCTCTTGGCACGTCTACCTCCTCTACGTTTGCTTCCTCCCTAGCCGCTCACTCAGTTCCTGCCCCTTTGTCCTCTTCCGTGTCCCACTCCGTTCTACCTGATCGGCCCTCTTCCATTCGTCCGTTCGCTCTCTCCTCTGCTTCCTCTTCCACTCTTCTTCCCTCGTCCTCCTCCACTTCCTCGGTTTCTTCCCCTTCCTCTTATGTAGTCACTTTCGAACCGTATCTCCCACCCGTTCCACATTCTTCTTCTTTTCCTTCTCCTCCCGTTACTTCCACTCCCCGCCCTCGTTCTTCTGTTCTCCCTTTATCCTTGCTCTTTGCCCCTGCTGACTTTATTAAGTTCTTCTCAGTCCCCGCCTCAGCTCCTCTCGCCGGAGATTACCTCCTGTTCCACCTGCGTCTCCTTCAGCAGGTGGGCAGGGATGTCACCTTCCACTCCCGCCATGATGACTCCCGTCTCGTTACGGTCCAGAACGAACGTCAGGCTGCTGCTATGTCATCCATTGTCGACTTCTCCGGAACTTCCATTTCCCAGCCCTTAAAGACCAAAGACTGAACTCTTGTACGGGTACCGTCCTGATCCCTCCTTCCATCCGTCTCGGTGGTCGGCAGTTCGCAGACTGTGCCGACCTTATTAAGTCTATTGTTGTTGCTCAAGACCATGTTGTGGTTAGTCTTGTCTGCTACACCATCCCACCTCGCACCAATCGCCGCCATCCCGCCAATATCGCCAAAATCACGTTCGATGGTCGGTCTCTCCCTTCTCACGTTATTGTCGGCGGTACTCGCCTGCCCGTCACTGAGTCCCTACCTCGTCCTCAGCAGTGTCGCGGTTGCTGGCGCTTTGGGGATCCTGTTAAGTACTGTCGCTCTTCCGCTCCCGACTGCCCTAGGTGCCCACGCTGTGCACAATCTGGCCATCTCGTCGGTGACTGCCGGTCTCCGATACGATGCTGCCTAAACTGTCAGGGCTCCCATTCTGCTGATTCCCGAGATTGTCCCGTTTTCAAATTCGAGTCTGAAGTTACGATCCTTAAGACATTGCACGGCCTTACTCATTCTACGGCTCGTCAGGCAGCTCGCCGCCTGGGCTTGTCCCCTCATCCGTTTTCAACTGTTCTATCTCCCCCTCCCGTCTCCCCCACTTCTTCCGCTCCCCCCCCCCCCCCGTTGTGCCTCCATCATTCTCGCCCTCCTCTCCCTCTACTTCTCCGGTTCCGTCGTCTGTCCCTTCTTCTCATATCCTTCTTCCTCTCCTCCTTCAGTTTCTTCTGTCTCCCCCATCCCCTTGGCTGTCTCATCGTGTTCTCTCCCTTTATCTAACTCTTTTTCTGTTCTTACCTCTTCTACTCCTACTTCCGCTCCCCCTCCTTCCACTACTCTTACTCGCTCCACTTCTTCCGGTTTGTCTCAACGCCCCATCCGCCAGCATTCTCGTCCGACGCTGCCTCCTCGTTCTCTTCCTCCGTCCTCGTCTCGTAGTTCCAAGATTCCCTCCCGGCTTCCTGCCTCCTCTACCAAACTAGTTTCGAAACATTTGCCCCGTTCCTCCCTTTCTTCCTCTCCCGCCTCCTCTTCTAAACGCAGGGACCGCCTCCACAGTGTGCGGAGCCCGAGTCCCAGTGGGAAGAAGAAAAAGCTCCCTCCTTCCCCCCCCCCCCCCTTCTCCTCTTTCTTCGTCCTGTGTCCAACCCCCCGATTCCTTAGACTTATCCTTTGAATCTTTGCCCAAGATTGAGGAGTATATTCTTTCTTCTCATCCACCGCCTATTTCCGTTTCTGCCGACGTTCATCCCATCCCTTCTACGCTCTCCTCTACCCCTCTCCCGCCTTCCCCTACCACTCTCCCTCCCTCCTCTGGCCTTCCCCCTCCCGGGCCTCTCCTTCCCGTTCCTCATCCTCCCGACCCTCATCCTCCCGTCCTTCCCCCTCCCTCCCTCTAGCCCTCCTATCTCTTCTTCTCCTTCCCTATTAAGCCTCCCTATGCCACCTGGTTATCAATCTTCTTTCCCTCCTTGTTCTTCCTCGTCCCCCATTCCTTCCATTATTACTCACCGTTAACCTCATCAGTCTTTTCTTCGTTGTCCATAAGTCTGTGTGTTCTTATTTTTCTTGTTCTTTGTCCCTCTTTCTTTCCTCTTGTATGTATGCGTCTTTCCCGCTGTTTGCTGTATTTTGTGTGTCTGTGTTGTCTATAGTGTATCTGTTTTCTTCCTACTTGTGTGTTACTTTTGTTGATGTTTTCTCTGTTTTGTCCTTTCTTTGTTTTCTTCGATTTTTCCGTTCCTTTCTTCTCTTTTTGTTTTTTGTTTTTTTGTTTTTCCTCCCTTGTTCCTCTTTAGTTCGGCGTGTTTTTGTTCCGCCTCTCTGATATGTGTGTATATATCGTTTTTTATTCTCTCTTTTACAGCTTATTTTCTCGTACTTTCTTTTTAGTGTTTTTAGTATGTCCATTTTGCAATGGAACCTTCGCAGTTTTTCTCTTCAGAGAGACGTTTTGCGTTTTTTACTCTCTTCCCATTCCCCTAAGGTTGTCTGTCTCCAGGAAACTCGTCTTCTTTCTCCTCCGATTCCTGTTCCCGGCTACCGTTTTATCAGTTCTCCTCATTCTCTTTCCGACACTTGTATTCTCCTTCACCACTCTGTTCCTTATGAAGAGTTTTCCTGCCCTACTTCCCTCCCTTGCACCTTTGTTAGGGTTTTTCTTGGTCGATGGATTACGGTTGTTTCTCTTTATTTCTCTCCTTCTGTTCCCGTCGATTTTGGCTCTTTTACCATGTTTTTAGCTCGGCTGCCTCCTCCGTTTTTATTGCTTGGTGATTATAATTGTAGGCACACCCTGTGGGGTGATTCTGTCATTACCTCACGTGGTCGTGCATTAGAGTCTTTCATTACTAATAATAACCTTTCTCCTTAATACTGGTTCCCTGACTCATTTTGATGCTAGAACACGTTCTTTTTCTTGTCTTGATCTTTCTTTGTGTTCCCCTTCCCTGTCTCTTCTTTTTCATTGGTCTGTTTTGGAGGATTCTCTCTATAGCGACCATTTCCCTGTTCTGCTCTCTCCTACCTCCTATTCTCCTGTCCCTGGTCCTCCTCGTTGGTGCTTCCAGCGTGCGGACTGGTCTACTTTTGCTTCACTATCTATCCCTTCCTTACCTCCGTCTGATTTTTCATCTGTACATGATTTACTAGCCTTTTTTCTAGTCACAGTTTTGAGTGCTGCTTTAGTCTCTATTCCTCGGACTTCCCGTCCTTTTACGTCTAAATATGTTCCTTGGTGGTCCCCGAACTGCTCCAAGGCTCTCCGCGTCAAACGGGCTTCTTGGAAGAGCTTTCGTCGTAAACGTTTTACTCCCGCTCATGATCGTTCTTTTATACTTTTTCGTCAGGCGTCTGCCTTCCTCCGTCGCACAGTCAGGTCTGCTAAACGTCAGAGTTGGGTGTCCTATGTTTCCTCCATTACGTCCTTTACTCCTGTTCAGTCCGTCTGGAAACGCATTCGCAAGATTTCGGGCAAGCGTTTACCTCCTCATTCTCCTGTGCTTCATGTTGATGGGGAGTCTGTTGCTGACTCGGAGGCAGTCGCCGATCGTTTGGGTCTTTACTTTAGCTCGGTCAGTAGTGGCTCTCATCTCCCCCCAGAATTTCATTCACTTAAAGCCGTCGCAGAGACTTCTCCAGTTGTTTTCACTCTGTCTTCGGCAGAGTCGTACAACGCCCCGTTTTCTTCCCGTGAGTTGCTCTCCGCTCTTCGTGCCTGTAAGGCTACTTCTGAGGGTCTTGATGGCGTCCATAATTTAATGCTTAAGCATCTTTCCACTGAGGCTTTGGTATTTTTATTGTCTATTTTTAATAAGGTTTGGTCGTCTGGTGTTTTCCCTCCTGCATGGAGTTCTGCTCTTACTATTCCTTTTCTTAAGCCGGGAAAGTCGGGTTTCTCGCCCCAAGACTATCGCCCCATTGTCTTGACGAGTTGTTTATGCAAGCTGTTTGAACGGATGGTTAATGTCCGCCTGATGTGGCTTCTCGAGTCACGTCAGCTTTTGTCTTCGACCCAGTTTGGTTTTCGGCGTGCTCGGTCCGCTATCGACCCTTTACTTAGTTTGGAGACCTACGTTCGGTCTGCTTTTGCTCGCCATGAGTCAGTTCTTGCTGGTTTCTTCGATCTCGAGAAGGCGTACGACTCTGCGTGGAAACATCATATTTTATGCCAACTCCGTTCTTTTCATGTCCGTGGTAATATGGGCGTCTTTATCCGTAATTTCCTTTCTTCTCGTTCTTTTCGTGTCCGGGTGAATTCCTTGTTTTCTCGGTTATTCCCTCAGATAGAAGGTGTACCTCAGGGTTCCGTTTTAAGTACTATCCTCTTTCTAATAGCCATTAACGGCATTATCTCTTCCCTTCCGGCTACGGTCAGGTCCTCCTTATATGTCGACAACTTTGCGATCTATGCGGCTGGTTCGGATATTGTTGCGTTACGCTCCCTTATCCAATCAGCGATTGTGGCTGCCTCGTCATGGGCCACTGCTCACGGGTTTCGTTTTTCTACGACTAAATCTTGTGCTATGTCTTTCACTCGTCGCCACGTTATCCCGCGTCCTTCCCTTGAACTGTATGGTTCCGTTTTACCTTATCGCTCTTCGACTACCTTCTTGGGTCTTGTCTTTGATTCCCGTCTTAACTGGGCAGCTCATATTTCCTCTGTTAAGGTTGCTGCTTTGCACCGTCTTCGTCTCCTCCAGACCCTGTCCCACCTCACTTGGGGTGCGGACCGTGCTCTCCTTCTTCGCCTTCACGTTGCCCTTGTTCTTTCTAAACTCGATTATGGTTGTCAGGTTTACTCATCAGCCTCCGACGCAGTCCTCCATAAACTTGACTCTGTTCACCATTTCGGTTTACGTCTTGCCTTGGGTGCTTTTCGCTCTTCCCCTGTTGAAAGCCTCTATGCTGAATCCGGCGTCCCTGCCGGTACTACGCCCGGTCGCTTCAGTTTCCTTCCTTGCAGACCTCTCTTCTTCCTACTGTTCCTGTTCCGTCTCATTCTCGCCTTCGGCCCCCTTTCCTTTCTCGTATGGATTCCTTACTTTCTCATTCTTCGTTTTCCCCCTTCCATGTTCTTCCGCTCCGGCTCAGTAAGTGTCCTCCTTGGCTCCTTCCTCGTATTTCCTTGTGTCCCTCTATTTTTCCTTGTTCTAAGTCCTCTACCCCGTCCTCAGTTCTTTGTTCTCGTTTCCTTGTACACCTTACACAGCATTCTTCTTCTACCCCGGTTTACACTGATGGCTCCCGTTCGTCTTCTGGCGTCGGGTTTGCCATCCTTTTTCCTTCTCGTTCTTATCAGTATTCTCTCCCTTCTCCAGCTGGTGTTCTGACTGCCGAACTTTACGCTATCTTCTTTGCCGTCCGTCTCATGTGCTTCTTTCCTTCTTCCTCCTTTACTCTTTTTTCTGACTCTTACAGTGCCCTTCTTCTCTTGCAGTCTTTCCCTGCTGTCCATCCGTTGGTTCTTGCCATCCACGATTGGCTTGTCAGTCTCTCTGCTCGGAAAAAGGTTGTCCAATTTTGTTGGGTGCCTAGCCATGTTGGTGTCCGTGGAAATGAGCAGGTTGATGTTCTCGCTCGCGACGCTGCGGCGGTCCGATCAACTTCTCTCTCTATTCCCGCCTCTGACTATTATCCAGCTATCTCTGCCTTCCTCCTGTCTCGCTGGCAAACAATGTGGTCTTCTCTTTCCTCTAATAAGCTCCGCACTGTTAAGGCCTCCGTTTCTGCCTGGGCTGACCCCTCTCACCGTGTTCGCTGTTGGGAGACTGCGTTGGCCCGGCTTCGGCTAGGCCATACCAGACTTACCCACTCCTTCCTCATGTCCCGCTCGCCTCCACCTCTTTGCTCCCGGTGTGGTGTTCAGGTTTCTATTTCTCACATTTTCCTTGACTGTCCTCTCTTTTCTTCGGCCCGTCGCCGTTCTTTTCCCTTTCTATTTTCCCTTGGTCGTCGTCCTTGTCTTGCCGATCTCCTCTCAGAGTCCCCTTTCTTTTCCGTTGACCACGTAATGGCTTTCCTTTCCTCTCTCAGACTCCTTAATGATATTTAACTTCCTTTCCTTCTAACTCTATCCGTTTCCTGCTTTAGTGCCATATGGCCTTTGTTGCCTGGTGCTAGAAATTTAATAATGTTATGTTATGTTATAGACACCTTCATTATATCGGCACACATAATCGAACACATATATGATCAAAGTCCTAAATGTGTTCCCAAACCTTGTAATATGGAGAAAAGGGTTGTTTTTCTGTGCTCTTTTTCTGGGCCCTTTTCTCCCTCGTGTTAGACGTTCGGCCCATTAGTTTGGCGATTTCAACACATTTTGCCCCATTTCGTTGTCAATTGTAAAACCTTTTGTGCCATTTAGGTGTCGATTTTTTTCCTGGCGAGTGATAGCGAGCCTGTAATTTAAGAGGAACGGCTTTCGGCTGGGACATTTTCTACCGAAAAATTTACAAATTTATCTTGAAGGGGGTCTAGGTTATTTTTTTCTAAGCTTTCTAAGCTTGATGGAGGTCTAGCGAGGAAACAAAATAACATAAATGAATAAATTAAAAAATCTACCTAAAATTGAACCATATCCCCTGTTGCACTAGACATATCGAAGGCCTTCGATAGAGTCTGGCACAAATCTTTAATTTCCAAACTACCCTCCTTCGGTTTCTATCCCTCCATCTGTTCCTTTGTCTCTAATTTCCTTTCCAGCCGTTCCATAGCTGCGGTTGTGGACGGCCATCACTCACTTCCTCATCCTATCAACTCCGGTGTTCCTCAGGGTTCTCTCCTATCTCCTATTCTCTTTCTAATTTCCATAAATGATCTTCTCAACTGTACATCCAGTCCCATAAAAACAAACCCGAAAGAATTCTATAGTTATATCAGAAAGAAAAAAGTAGTTACTTCAACTGTTGGACCGTTAGTCGATGAAAATGGAGAATACACCAAAGATGAAGTACAGTACAAATGAGTAATGCCCTCAATACCTTCTTTGCATCAGTTTTTACAACAGAAGACCTCAGTGATATCCCTACACCATCACCGATTCAGATTGATAATTCAGATGTCCTAAGCAATATCACCGTTACAGAGAGAGGTTTGTTTAACAAACCTCTTAAGACTTCTTCCACGATATCCTCAACCTCTACGATGAGAGTAAAGCTGTAGATATTATATAATATTATTTTTAATAGGCTCAAAATCGCGTCATATGTCGGAGAGGGTTAACAACTTCTGAACATTGTTGACTCGGTTTTAGGTTACTCGATATTGTTACTCCCAGATCGGTTTCTCTGTTTACATTCTTAAGCTGAGTGCCATTCATCGAATAGTTTGCTTTCTCATTTAGGTATCCGATATGTAGTACTTTACATTTATCCGCATTGAAACTCATTTGCCAAATTTGGGCCCAACATGACAATTTATCTAGATTGTGTTGCATATCGGCAACTTGTTCTTTTGAGAGTACGCTATTTGCAATTTTTGTATCGTCAGCAAATTTTGAGATTGTACAGGTGAGACCCTCATCTATGTCGTTGATGTAAATTAGAAAGAGAATTGGTCCTAGTACCGATCCCTGGGGTACCCCGCTACTTACATTGGTCCATTTAGATGCCTTACCGTTTAGGACTACTCTTTGCTTTCTGTCGCTGAGCCAATTTTCTATCCATTTCAACACACCGTCTTGTATTCCATGCACTTTTAGTTTTAGCAGTAAACATTTGTGGGGAACTTTGTCGAAGGCCTTTTGAAAATCAAGGTATATAATATCTACAGCTTTACTCTCATCGTAGAGGTTGAGGATATCGTGGAAGAAGTCAAGAGGTTTGTTAAACAGGAACGCTTTTTACGAAAGCCGTGTTGAGTATCTTTAAGTAAGTTATTTTCCTCTAAGTGATTTACGAGTCTGTCTCTTATGACCGTTTCTAGCATTTTACATACAATTGAGGTTAAGCTAATTGGACGATAGTTACTGGGTAAGGATTTGCTGCCTTTTTTGAATATCGGTGTTACGTTAGCTAGCTTCCACTGATCAGGCATAGTCCCAGACTGCAAGGATTCATTGAATAGCAATGTCAGTGGTTTGGAGAGCTCATCCTTAGCTTCCTTTAGAACTCTAGGCGAGATTGTATCAGGTCCAGGCGTTTTATTTACCTTGAGTTTATCTAAACAATTCAATACTTCTCTCTCTCTGTAACGGTGATATTGGTTAGAACATCTGAATTATCAATCTGAATCGGCGATGGTGTAGGGATATCACTGAGGTCTTCGGTTGTAAAAACTGATGCAAAGAAGCTATTGAGGGCATTACTCATTTGTACTTCGTCTTTGGTGTATTCTCCATTTTCATCGACTAACGGTCCAACAGTTGAAGTAACTACTTTTTTCTTTCTGATATAACTATAGAATTCTTTCGGGGTTGTTTGACTTTGTTTTACTTTGAGGAGGAGGAGTAGAGGGAGGGGGAGGAGGAGAAGAAGTAGAGAGGGGAGGAGGAGGAGAAGTAGAGGGGGGAGGAGGAGGAGTAGAGGGAGGAGAGGTAAGAGGAAGAGGAGGAGGAGGAAGGAAGGAGGAGGAGGAGAGAAGTAGAGGGGGGAGGAGGAGGAGTAGAGGGAGGAGAGGTAAGAGGAAGAGGAGGAGGAGGAGGAGGAGAAGTAGAGTGGGGAGGAGGAGGAGGAGAAGTAGAGAGGGGAGGAGGAGGAGAAGTAGAGGGGGGAGGAGGAGGAGGAGAAGAAGTAGTAGAGGGGGGAGGAGGAGGAGAAGTAGAGGGGGGAGGAAGAGGAGGAGAAGGGGGAGGAGTCGCTGGCCAGATAAACACTCGCACTATGACATGGCTTTCGGGTCGGGGGGGGGATAGTTGTTGCTAGCCAGTTCAAGGGGAGGTGTACTGTATATTTAGGTGTTCATTTGTTAATTAATTTGTATATCTATTATATATTTGTATATCTATTATATATTTATTTATAATTTGTAGTATCCTCCCAAGATCTCCATCAAGCTTTAGAGAATATCTCCAAGACCCCCCTTCGAAATTTAATGTGTACATTTTTCGGTAGAAAAATTTCCCGGCCAAAGGCCGGTTCCTCCTAAATTACAGGCTCGCTATCGCTCGCTAGGAAAAACTCGACACCTAAATGGCACGAAAAGTCTTAAAATCGCCAAACTAATGGAGCGAACGTCTTAAAATCTCATACCTGATGGGGCTAAAAATTAGGGAGATGGGGGTCTAGAAAAACCAAAGCAAACCTTCTCTTAACCCTATTTGGTGTAGAGGGGGGGGGGGGGTAATTTTGGACCACCCCCGTTTCACTCCATAGCTTGGAAGATTTTAAGAGTTTTCATCTCCTTAGTTTGGCGATTATGAGACACTTCACCTCATTCAGGCGTCAATTTTGTTCTGGGTGAGCGATAGTGATCCTACAATCTAGGAGTAACCGGCCTTAGGTGGGACTCGGGAGTTGCTAGATGCTATTCTGTCCTGGCTACCATTAAGGGGGGGGGGGGATGGGCTGGTGTTTCTGGCCCCCTTCTCCCTCGTGTTTAGCCCCGTTGGTTTTTAGATTTTCAGACGTTCGCCCCATTAGTTTGGCGATATTAAGACTTTACGCCCCATTTCTTTGTCAATATTAAGACCTTTCGTACCATCTAGGTGTCTATTTTTTTCTGGCGAGCGATAGCGAGCCTGTAATTTTAAGAGTAGGAAAATTTTTCTACCGAAAGATTTACAAATTTATCTTGAAGGGGAGTCTGGGGGGGGGAGGGGGGGGGTTTACAGGTTGATGGAGGTCTAGGGAGGAAACCAAAAAAATTATAAATATATGGAAAAATTACCAAAACGTGAACCATCTCCCCTTAATGTGAAAGAAACATTATATATAGTGTTAGCCAAGACGAAAACAAAATAGCGTCGTCCCATCAACTCCTTCAGTATTTTGAGGACGTTCTTTATTTATTTTTTTAATTCTGGGTATCATTGGATGATTTTAAGCAGCTTAGGAAGGATCTCTAGGAATCAAAGTGTTAACAACTACTTAAAGGGGGATGGGCTATATATTTCTTAATTTATTGATCTTAGTATTTTTTAGTTTCCTACTCAGACCTCTATCAAGCTTAAAAAAAAAGCATCCCATAGACTCCCCTTCAAGATAAATTTGTACATTTTTGGGTAGAAAAACGTCCCGGCCTATGGCCGGTTCCTCCTACAATTACGGGCTCGCTATCGCTCACCAGGAAAAAATCGACATCTAAATTGCACGAAAGGTCGTAATAATGACAACGAAAGGGGGTGAAAGGTTTTAAAATAGCCAAACTAATGGGCCGAACGTCTTAAAATCTGAAAACTAACGGGGCTAAGCGTGAGGGAGAAAGGTGTCCAGAAAAACTACCCATCTCCCTTTATACGAACTCTCTAGCTCCCACAAGGCCTTCCTAAGCTGAATAATATCGTCTGATGATAGCCATAATAAACTGGCCAAATACCTCATTATCTTCAAGGGCTCAATTCCAGTGTATATATATATACATCTTTTGTAATTTATTTTATTTTAATATTTGTTAAAGGGGCAAATAGTCGCTTTTTCTGGCCCCCCTTCTCCCTCATGCCATATTAGTTTTGAGATTCTAAGGCGTTCGTTCCAGTAGTTTGGAGATTTTGAGACCTTTTGCCCCATTTCTTTGTCGATATTAAGACCTTTCGTGTCATGTACGTTTAGATTTATTCCTGGCGAGCGATAACGAGCCTGTAATTTTCACTTAAGTTTTTTTTTCGAACCTCCTTCTCCCTCCAGTTTATCCCCTTTACTTTTTTTGAGATTTTAAGACATTAGTTTGGCGATATTAAGACATTTCGCCCAATTTCTGTCGATTTTAAGACCGTTTGTGCCATTTAGGGGTTGATTTTTTTCCTATTGAGCGATAGCGAGCCTGTAATTTAGGAGGAACATTTTCTACCGAAAAATATACACTTTTTATCGAAGGGGTCTTGGGGGTATATTTTTAAAGCTTGATAGGGGTCTAGGAATAAATACTAAAAATCTCCCCTTAAACTGTTGTGGGTTGTAAATTTGTGGAAAGCAACAAAGTCATAGGGAATAGGACGCCATTTTGTATTTTGTGGTGGGCTGGATCTGTCAGAGTAAGGGTTGGTGTCCTCTACTTCCCATAGCCAGTTCTGACTTCTACCCCTAGTGTCTTACTCTCACAGCCCACTGGCACAAGACAGCCTTTCTCTCTCTGGCGTAGGGATGCGGCAACCCCACCGCCCTCCACTTCGGTGGTGCAGTCAGCCTCTGTAGCAGTTACGGTGATTTCTTGTTACTGCCTTATTGTAGCACGGATAAGGCTGGTGCGGTGTGGATTCGTCAGGTGCAAGTGTTTCAGGGGGACTTTATTGAGTCTTGCTGAGACACTGTTAGCGCTATACCAACATTGGCCACTGTGATGACATGATGAGGCTGTGTTCTGGCAAGTCTTTATTGTACTGTACTACAGTACAGAGATTGAAACCACGCTCTCTGTGGATGAAGCTGTCTTTAAACTTGTATGTGTGTATGTATTTGATCATGACTAGCTTTAACACTATCTGGTACAACATCTTGTATTGGGGGTTATTGTGAATATGTGATATTTATCATTATTGAGGATTTTGCTTGTTTTTGCCATTGTCGTGCAATGTATTTTTTCCTCAATCAATCTTTCCTTCATCCTATGACGTAAACTGCTTTAAACTTTGTGTGTCCAGGCATTTTGCCCCCAATGTCCCTTGAATTTGACTCCGTCACTCTTTTTACTTTGGGGGAGACACTCGTTACAGGTCTTTTGTTTCCTTTATACACATAGAAAAAACAAAAACAATATTATGTCCGTATTCAGAATAATTATGCCTGTCATAGGGAGAAAAGGCACCGTAAGTGTTTTGAGTATCTGACCCCAGGCTGGCTTCAGGGTACCGTGTAAAAAACAATTCAGTATTATCCACGCACTCACATGGGGGACCACGAATGTTTGTGAGTGACTGTACCTTCTTCATTCCCCTCCCCCATTTTGTTTACAGTGTAGGAACTGTATGTAATGGGTACCAGTGTTGTTATAGTTTATGTAATGGGTACCAGTGTTGTTCTAGTTTATGTAATGGGTACCAGTGTTGTTATAGTTTATGTAATGGGTACCAGTGTTGTTATAGTTTATGTAATGGGTACCAGTGTTGTTATAGTTTATGTAATGGGTACCAGTGTTGTTATAGTTTATGTAATGGGTACCAGTGTTGTTCTAGTTTATGTAATGGGTACCAGTGTTGTTATAGTTTATGTAATGGGTACCAGTGTTGTTATAGTTTATGTAATGGGTACCAGTGTTGTTCTAGTTTATGTAATGGGTACCAGTGTTGTTATAGTTTATGTAATGGGTACCAGTGTTGTTATAGTTTATGTAATGGGTACCAGTGTTGTTATAGTTTATGTAATGGGTACCAGTGTTGTTATAGTTTATGTAATGGGTACCAGTGTTGTTCTAGTTTATGTAATGGGTACCAGTGTTGTTATAGTTTATGTAATGGGTACCAGTGTTGTTATAGTTTATGTAATGGGTACCAGTGTTGTTATAGTTTATGTAATGGGTACCAGTGTTGTTATAGTTTATGTAATGGGTACCAGTGTTGTTATAGTTTATGTAATGGAGGCCCACGTCTCTTCAACAAACTCTCACGGCGAGTAAGAGACATGAGGGACATCTCGTTAGACAACTTCAAGAGAGCCCTAGATGTCGAACTGCAAAAAGTGCCAGACGAGCCCATCCTCGCAAGGGAGCGAGCTGTCGCTTCAAACAGTCTACTGCACCAAATCACCACCCATAACGAGGGGCGTCGCGCTCCTTGGTGCCGCTAGAGGAGCGGCGAACACATCCAAAGGTATCCAAAGGTAAAGGGTACCAGTGTTGTTATAGTTTATGTAATGGGTACCAGTGTTGTTATAGTTTATGTAATGGGTACCAGTATTGTTATATAGTTATGTAATGGGTACCAGTGTTGTTATAGTTTATGTAATGGGTACCAGTGTTGTTATAGTTTATGTAATGGGTACCAGTGTTGTTATAGTTTATGTAATGGGTACCAGTGTTGTTATAGTTTATGTAATGGGTACCAGTGTTGTTATAGTTTATGTAATGGGTACCAGTGTTGTTATAGTTTATGTAATGGGTACCAGTGTTGTTATAGTTTATGTAATGGGTACCAGTGTTGTTATAGTTTATGTAATGGGTATCAGTGTTGTTATAGTTTATGTAATGGGTACCAGTGTTGTTATAGTTTATGTAATGGGTACCAGTGTTGTTATAGTTTATGTAATGGGTATCAGTGTTGTTATAGTTTATGTAATGGGTACCAGTGTTGTTATAGTTTATGTAATGGGTACCAGTGTTGTTATAGTTTATGTAATGGGTACCAGTGTTGTTATAGTTTATGTAATGGGTACCAGTGTTGTTATAGTTTATGTAATGGGTACCAGTGTTGTTATAGTTTATGTAATGGGTACCAGTGTTGTTATAGTTTATGTAATGGGTACCAGTGTTGTTATAGTTTATGTAATGGGTACCAGTGTTGTTATAGTTTATGTAATGGGTACCAGTGTTGTTATAGTTTATGTAATGGGTACCAGTGTTGTTATAGTTTATGTAATGGGTACCAGTGTTGTTATAGTTTATGTAATGGGTACCAGTGTTGTTATAGTTTACGTGTTCTGTTATGCACACGCCATTCTTACAGTGTACAGCCATCTTCAAAAGTCATTCGGCCATCTTCGGCAACTTACACTTGATTTTATTCGCTTATTATATGAACATTTGCATATATCGAAGCTTGAATAATAAAGTTTTTTTTCGTGTGTGTGTGTATGTGTTTGTGTGTGTGTGTTTGTAATAATCAGTGTATTTCGAGCCGGCAGCCAATGAGGATGAAAATTCAGTTCCTTGTCGTAGACTTAACCTAGACCATATCCTAAGTCAGGGGTGGGGAACGTCCGGCCCGGGGGCCTGATCAGGCCCTCGGGATCATTTGATCAGGCCCGCAAGGCAATATATAGGTGTGCTGAAATGTGCTAATTTGCTTGCTATTTAATATGTATTAAAACGATATGTAGTCTTTGTGTATGTTTAAATCGAAAATTACAGACTCCTTGAATTTATAGTCACAATATCATAGAATTTATACAAATATAAGATAATTAAGCAAGTAATTATCAACCCCTTGACGGTTATGATACACTTTAATTGGCAGTTTATTCTGGCTATCATGACTAGACAATTGTATTCAGCTTATGAAGGATCTGTGGGTAACGACTATCTCATTTAACCTTTTGACTTTCGTGTCAATGGGAAGATATTATTGGGATGGAATTTGTGCTGTACCTAGTATCAGTGCATTACCACAGCACACCGAAATGCCAAATAAATACCCTCATTGTTCCCTGATTAAATAGCATTGTATGAATATTCCCATATTCAAAAATATGCTACAGGGGGGCAATGCCTAGTGAGTTAATTGCTCAATAGGTGGTGTTCTGAGAGTGAGGGTCCGAGCCTGGAGGATGAGACTGTGAAGCATAGAGGCGGAGCAGCTTCAGAGATGGAATTGCTTCAAGCCGTGAAGCTACATGTCTCACTCCCTAGACTGGAGCAAGACCTCACGGGCCTCACCGTGTTCAGCGGTAGAGTGTAAAGTCTATCAGCCTAAGCCCGAGAGGGAGTAGTTGGAATATTAAAAAAAAGAAAAAAAAAAAAAAAAAAAAAAAAAACTTCCTAATCTGAATAAATCTTCCAACAATAGCCAGATCAAAAGGGTTAATTGCTTTGTTAAGAAAAAGCTGAAGCGTCTCAATCTTAATCCAAGTGATTTAATGATATGCTACTGCATCATACACCAAGAACATTTATGCGCGCAGTCATTGCGGCTCAACAATGTTATGGCGATCTTGTCTAGCATTGTGAAGTGCGATGGCTGAGTCGTGGGAACGTGCTCATGCAGTTTTACAAACTGCGGGATGAAGTTAAGCAATTCATCATCCAGATGAAGAGAAAACCTGTCATGGAACTCAATTATAGCAAGTGGCTGTGTGATCTAGCATTCTTGTGTTACATTACCATGTATCTCAGAACTTAACGTTAAGTTGCAAGGCCTCAACCAGATTCTTAGCTCACTGCTTTCAAATTTGAAATCCCTTGAAGCTAAAATATAGCTGTGGAAAATGCAACTCGAAAGGTACACTATGCACATTCCCACTGCTAGCAGAAAAGCTTTCTACAATATCTGATTATGATAGTGAATATGCGAAACTAATCAAGGCATTTAGTGAAAGGGCGTGAAAAATACCAAGCAGGAATTGACCATCTCTGACGATGAGCTAAAAGCTAGGTACAAATGATCACACATTGCTCGAGTTCTATAGACGTTACATACACGCTGATGATTTTCCATTTTGAGGAGGTATGCACTGAAATATGTATGTGTTCAGAAACACTTACTGCTGCGAGCAGAAATTTTCAAAACTTACCCTCGCAAAGAGTCGATTGCGCTCCAGGCTGACTGATGCAAACCTGTAAAACCAGCTACGAGTAGCAACAGTATCAATACCAGCAGACACCACACGCCTCACCAAAGAGAAGGAGTTCCAACCATTACATTAGGGGCAAATGTTTGACCAGCAAAAGTAGCCTGATTTTTAAGTAAATCACTTTGTATGGCCCCCGAATGATGTCATGAATATCCAAATGTCCCTTGATAAGAAAAAGGTTCCCCATCCCTGTCCTAAGTGATCAATAGACTGACCTTGTCTGCTAAAGAGAGGGCCTACACTCTCCTGGGGGAGTAGGGTGTGGGCAACAGACATTGTGGTCCCCAGAGGTTGGTTCGTCCAGGCCTAGCCCTCACGGCCATGGAAAGTTTTTGAGAGAAACTTCTGTTGGTGCGTGGATTCGAACCTACCGCCAGAGCCAACACTCCAAGTACAGTGACTTGGTGCACTCGGCCGCAGTGTGCTTGTCTGTGTGTGTGTGTGGAGGGGGAGGGGGGTGAGTGTGATTATGTGTCTGTATATCTGTGGTTCTGGTTGTGTGTGTGTGTGTGATTGTATTTTTGTGTGTATGCGTTTAACCCTTTAAACCAAGTGATATAAGTTTGTTTCATTTTGACTAACTTGAGGGGATTATATTCAACTTAAGATTTTTTTTTTTTTTAGGGTCAAGTGGATAGTCGAAATAAATGTTATACCATTAAATGTCATAATCTCTTCCCAAGCTTTATAAACAATATTTGTATTTGTTTATATATATTTAATATATATATATATATATATATATATATATATATATATATATATATATATATATATATATACTGTATATATATATATATATATATATATATATATATATATATATATATATATATACTGTATATATATATATATATATATATATATATATATATATATATATATATATATATATACTGTATATATATATATATATATATATATATAATATATATATATATATATATATATATATATATATATATATATATATATATATGCGTGTCGTAAGAGGCGACTAAAGAGGTTGGGTCGGTGGGCTTGCGACCCCCACCCGAAAAAAAAATACATAGCAACGATGAACGATCAATCGGCCTCGGATGCGGACGGACCCTGTTTTGACGAACCCCCACCGACTATGGACAAGCCTACGGACATTCTGAGAATAGGGACATGGAATGTGATTGGCATGAATGATGGCACAAAAGAGAGAGAGGTGCTGGAAGTGTTAGTGAATGCCAGGCTGGATGTATGTGGAATGATGGAGACCAAATGGATGGGTACAGATGTGAGAGAGTGGGAGTGTGGAATGGGTGTGTGTGCTGGAGTGAGTGAGGGAGCAGCGAGAGAAGGCGCGTGTTTGTTTGTAAGTAACAAATGGAAGGAGTGTGTAAGAGAATATGGGGCTGTGGGTTCAAGGATTGTGTGGGTGAGAATAAAAGTAGGAATACAAACGTGGGTGATTGTGTGTGTGTATGCTCCGACAGAGGATAAACTTGTAAGAAACAAAGAGGAGTTCTGGGTGAATGTGGAGGCGTGCCTGGATAAGTTCGACAAGAACGAAAGAATATTTCTGATTGTGGATATGAATGGTAAGGTGGGTGATAGGAAAGTTGATGGAGTGGTGGGAGGGTGGCGGGTACCGTCAGAGATGAATGGGAATGGTAGTGCACTTGTGGACGTATCTGTGGGGAGGAGGTTGTGGATAGCCAACACCTTCTTCCGACACAGAATGATACACAGGTACACATGGAAAGTGGTGTGGACGACGAAGGATAAGACAGTGGTAGAACGAAAATCACTAATTGATTATAATATGTGTGGATGAAAGAATGAAGAAATCTGTGATGGATGCTAGGGTGTATAGGGGTATTGGAGGGGGTCTTTCTGATCATTATGTAGTAGTAGCTAAGGTTAGGATACAAAAGAAGAGGGTGAGGGGAGCTGGAGGGAGGCGAGAGGAAGGTGGAATGGTGAGGAGGGTGGAGAGGCTGCAGGAGGAGGAAATCAGGGAAGAGTACAGGAGACCAGTAGAAAGACGACTAGGTGGGTTCGACCTGGAAGATATGGAGGAAGTGGAGGAGATAAGCAAGGTGTTTAAGGAAGAGGTCTGTGCAGCATGTGAGGAGGTGTGTGGAGTGAGGAGAAGAGGGAGGGGAGTGAAAGGAACGGCATGGTGGACAAAAGAGGTAAAAATAGCTGTGGAAGATAAGAAGAAAGCATATAGAGAGTGGTTGGGTAGTAGAGGGAATGGAGATTTGGAGAGGCAGAAACGAGCTAGGTACGTGGAGAGAAAGAGAGTGGTGAAGAGAGTAGTGAAGGAAAGTAAGAGAAGAGTAGATTAGGAATTTGGAAGGAATCTGAGTGTAAAATGGAGGGAGTGTAAGAAACTGCTCTGGAAAGAAGTCAAGAAAGTTAGGGAAGATAGCAAGGGAAACAGTAAGAGTGTGAAAGATAAGAATGGGAGAATGCTAGCTGAGAAGCAAGAGAGAGTCGAAAGATGGAGGGAGTACTTTAACGAGTTGCTAAATGTAAGGAATGAAGAGCCAGCAAACATAGTTGGATGGGGTATGGGAGGGAGAAGAGGAGAAGTAGTGGAGGAGAAGGTGGGGATCAGGAGGTCAGAAGTGTGGGAAGCCATGAAAAGAGTGAAGTTGGGGAAAGCACCAGGAACAGATGGAGTGTGTGGGGAAATGTTGAGGTATGGTGGTGAGATAGTGATCGAATGGGTATGTAAAATGTGCAAACTAGCATGGAGAAGGGGAATGCACCCGATGACTGGAAGACTGGCATAATAGTCCCCCTATATAAGGGCAAAGGGGAAAGAGGAGTGTGTGGTAACCACCGAATAATATGTCTTTTAAGCGTAGTAGGGAAGGTGTACAGTAGGGTAGTGATTGAGAGAGTGAGAGTGAGAACGGAGAAATGGATAGGCGACGAGCAGGGAGGTTTTTAGGAAGGGAAGAGGATTTGTAGATCAGATTTTTACCCTGAATTGTGTTGTGGAGAAATATCTGGAGAAGAAACAAAGGGGTATGTTGCCTTTATGAATTTGGAGAAGGCCTATGACAGAGTGGATAGAGAATGCATGTGGAAAGTACTTAGAATATACGGAGTAGATGGCAAGTTGCTGAAAGCAGTGAAGAGCACGTATGAGGGTGCAAAGGCGGCAGTACGTGTGGAGAATGAGCAGAGCGAGTTCTTTGACCTGAGTGTTGGGTTGAAACAGGGGTGTGTGTTGTCCCTGTGGTTGTTTACTGTATATATGGATGGAGTCATGAAAGAAATACTAGGATGAGCAGTGGATGTTGGTGTATCGCTGAAAAGGGAAGGAAATGAGTGGAAGCTGCCTATACTGCTGTTTGCGGATGATACAGTTCTGATGAGCGATAATGAATGGGAGTTGCAGGGTCTTGTAAATGAGTTTGGAACAATGTGCGAAGAACGAAATTTAAAGGTAAATGCGGGGAAGAGCAAGGTTATGGTCTTCGAAAGGGGTGAAGTCACAGAGTGTGAGGTGAAGTTGAACGGTCAGGCTATTGAGATTATCAGCTCTTTTAAGTATCTGGGCAGTGTGTTGAGTAAAGATGGGACTGTGGTAAACTATCAATGGAAGTTAAATATTACTAAGCTATAATGAATCAAATAAAATCAATCTAAATGAATACTCTATATCTAAATTGAATTCAATCTGAAACAAGCTAATTTATATCCAAAGGTCTCACATAATAAATGTATATAATTATAGGGTAAGGTTATAAGGGTTAATATTAGCCAGGAATTAACTCACCAATAGTTCCACGTGGCAATGAGGCAAGGGAGAACGTTTTACCCAATATGGCGGTGGACAATGGGGAACGAGACTTCGGTCCCAAGACACGAGTCAAGTTAAAGAAAGAATAAATGATTACATGGGAATGGATATGAATAATATGCTTATCTATCAGTCAGTCATGATGTCGATGAGAGCGTCGTGATGGTGTAGTTGTGTGTATTGCTGTATGTGTATTGTGATTAGAGGCACAAAAGCACGATCAACTGAGGGCGGAAAATTAGATGTTAACTGGTTGGTGTTCGTGAAGGCTCTGGCGTACCTCAAAAGCACACCTTGCTGCCTTGGCAAACCGCCAGGAGCCCAAATTATCGTACCGCATTTAGGTTGCTCTATACGATAAATTATATTAATATATACGATAAATTCATATATACTACATAAGACCATGGCAATATTGCTTAATAGCATATTAGGCCTTTTATAATTTAACTTATTTACAATCTTATAATATACGATCTACTCGTCCTACGTCGAGCTGTAGGAGAGATCGTGACGTCACAGAGACATACAAGATCACAAAAGAGTCATATTCTATCGTATTTATACGATACACTCCCCCCACAAAAAAGACCTGAACCCCACCTTAAACCTAAAGTTGCCCAGAGGCTATCTTCTGACGCCACAAGTCGACGGCGCCAGCAGCAGCGCGTCTGGGACGCGTCCCGGTCCGAGAATGATCACCATCAGTATGAGGTGAGTCGTTCCTTTGAGAATCCTCGGACCCAGCAATAACAGGTGGAGCCTCAGATTGCAATGCGGAATCGAGCTCCAAAGCGTACAAACGTGCGATAGGACGAACAGTAGTTCCAGTGGCTGTCTTTAATAGCGCCACCCGCTCTACAGAGTCTGCCCCCTTGTATACCTCCAATACGCGGCCTAATTTCCAGTATAAACGAGGACTATCTTCTTTAATTAAAACAACTTCACCAACTGTAGGTGCCGTTGGTCTACCAGAGGGAGTAACACTCCTTTCCCTCAATGCTAGCAGATATTCACTAATCCACCGTTTCCTAAAATCCTCGATTATCCTGGATATATACTGGTATCTCTTAGACACCGCTACCTCAGAGTACAACGAGGGATCCTCTAACTCTACTATGGATTGGAAATCAGATGGAAACGCAGTCAATGGTTTCCCATATAGCAAGTGAGCTGGCGTTAATGGTAGTGGTTCTTGCAGGTCGGTGTACACGTATGTAACCGGGCGATCATTCACGACTGCCTCTATCTCTGTGAGGACTGTCGTCAACTCACTCTTCTTTAATAGAGCACGTCCTACAACCGCTCTGAGTCCTGACTTTACTATGCCGACACACCGTTCCCACATGCCACCAAACCAAGGTGCCTTAACTGGAATGAACCTCCATTCGCACTTCTTCTCTCCCAAAAAAGTGATGATAGTAGGATCACTACTCATATCCTTTAGATATTTTGATGCTTGGACATAAGTGGGAGCATTGTCGCTAAGAATGAGTTGAGGGAATGAACAACGGGCACAAAACCGTCTGAACGCCAGCATAAATTCCTCGCTAGACATATTATCACATAGTTCTAGGTGTACCGCTCGAGACGTCGCACAGGTAAACAATAATATATAAACTTTCTCATGCTCCCTCGTCTTCAATGCCCCTGTGTAATCTAATCCTACCGCTTGGAAAGGTTCTACGTGCTTTACATGGCATTCAGGTAGGGTGGAGCTGGTCCAGTTGCATATGGTTTACCCTTTAGTCTCTGGCATATTACACACTTTCTCACTACGCGTCGAGCTACTTGTCGAACTCTGGGTATCCACCATATGAGACGTAAATTTGATATAATATGACATACCCCGTAGTGTTTTACATCCCTATGTGCACGTATGATCAATAGATCAGTAACGTGATGTCTTGTTGGCATAAGTATAGGTCGGTTTGTGCCGTCTGGTACACCCGACCACTTCAGGCGACCCGCACACCTGATGAGGCCATTGTCTAGGTGCAACCTTAGTTGACGCACTATATTAGGCATTAATGTCTTATTCGAGCCTTTCAAGGATTCTAATTCATTGGAAAAGGTTTCTACTTGAACCCATTTGATCAAAGTTACTTCAGCTGCTTTAAATTCACGAGCATCAATGTTGTGACCCCTGTTGCAGAGTTGGCCCGTTACTTTAAGCTTAAGATTGGATACATATCGCAACACCCAAGCTACAACTCTGACTAGTTTATTATAGTCACCGAATCTTGCCCACTTCATGATAGGACCCGGTGGCTCATTTGGTTGGGCTGTAACTGCCACTGTTTCCAGTGGCAGAAGTCCCTCACCAACAGCATGCCATATCGTCCATTCACTTTCATGGAGCAGCCACTTTGGACCATGCCACCACAATTCGGACTTCATTAACTGGCTAGCCGTTATACCCCTAGTTATGAGATCACTAGGGTTTTCTTTTGTATTTACATAATGATAAGCAACGTCTGGCAAAAGGGCTCTAATCTCATCTACCCTATTCCGCACATAAACTGGCAGAGACTTCTTGCTATGTATCCAGTTGAGTGCGACCTGACTATCGCACCATACGTGAACGATTTCAATATTTAATTCGCTCTCGTATGCTGCGCGTACATGTTGCACCAGACGTGCTAATAGCAGCATGGCAGTCAATTCCATTTTAGGGATAGTTACCTGTTTAACCGGGGCTACTTTGGCCCGGGCTGTAACTAAATGTGCCCCAAATGAAGTAACAACATATATGGCTACCCCGTATGCCGTGGCGCTAGCATCGCAAAACGTGTGTAACGTAACGTCACCGAACGCCGCCACTTTACGAGGTATAGGTTTAGTACATAGGATGGCATATTCATTCAACAACAATGTCCCTTGGTCATTCAGGTCCTCGGGCAAACTGTCATCCCATCCTATTTTACGTCTCCAAACTTCCTGCATTAGAATCCTAGCTCTTATGGTAACAGGTAATGCTAGACCCAAAGGATCAAAAAATTGCGCAACTTTGCTCAACAGACTTCTTTTTGTGTGCGCTCCTGTCTGCTGAGCAAAAGACCTTGTTTGAAAAGTTAGTATGTCATGTTTAGGTTGCCAGATCATCCCCAAATTTCTGGACTTTTCCTGGTTAAGAGATGCCGTACCATCCACGTGTATTAAACTCTGAAGATCTTCACTATTAGTAACCCACTCGCGGAGAAATAGATGTGCATCCGCAAACAATCTGCGTGCTTGCCAGTATGCATACAACAAATCATCTTGACTATCGCTAGTACCCTGCAAATTGTCAATGTATAATCTGCGAGATAGTTTACTTGTGTCCTCATGAGTGTCAGCTAGATGTTTTCTGATTGTGGCATTTAACAAAAACTGCGAGCAAGTGGCCCCAAAGAGTACAACCCGAAAACGGTATATTATGATGGGACTTTCAGAGTCGCTAATGTCGCTGAACCAAAGAAAGCGGGTAACATCTCTATCTTCCTCCTTGAGCTTGACCATCAAGAATGCTTTCTCGATGTCACTGGTATAGGCGTACTTCCCCAGCCTAAACCGCAATAGATGTTGGGACAGGTCCGACACCATGGACGGACCTGTCAACAGGCAGTCATTCAGACTGGGTTGTTGACCTTGGTGGGCAGAACAGTCATACACCACCCGTATTGGTGTGGTGACGCTGTCTTTCTTTACCCCATGATGGGCCAGATAGTGAACCCTACCCTTCTTACACGGTTCCTCGACATCGACTCTCTCAATAAAACCCCTATCCTCATAACTCCGAAATACATCGTCATACGCCTGGCGCGTGCTCGGTTTGTTAGACAATTTCCGCTGCAATGCGCGCAAGCGACCTAATGCCAAACCATAGTTGGTAGGCAGGCTTATCTCACTGTTCTTCCAGGGTAAACTAACTTTATATTGCTTGTCTGAGGCACAGTAGCACACAGACTCGTCAAACCTTTGTAGCGCAACTTCCGAGTCATAATCAGTCTCCTTAGGATTAATGCCTATGTGATCCTATCTCCACAGTCGTTCCAGGTCGAACTCGGCAGCCATCTTAGGGTCACTAGGTTGGGAATCCTCCCTTCCCAACTCCTCTGCCGCGGTTACATTGACTCTATATATCGAGACCGTGTCGACCAGGACCTTTGACTGTGTAGTATGCACCTTTCCGCTCATGCAGTATCCAAATTTAGTGGGGATTAAAATTACACCACACATCTTTTTAAATCCAGGGTATACTACTTCATAATAATGATCCACACCAAGTAGAACATGCACCTCACTCTGATTTCCCATGGGATCTGACAAGTTAACCCCTTTGCTACGTAATGCGTGTTCCACCTTCTTCACACCCACAGATACATATTCTGGTAGGGTGTCTACTACGATACAAGTCATAAAGTACCGGTTTTTACGATAGAAATATGAAATCTCCGCTATCTCGTAGTCTTGTTTATCAGTAACCCCTGTGAAGCCCTGTAATCGAAGAGTCTCAGCCCCTACGATTCGGTGCTTCAATCCCACTAGTACGGACCTCTTTATAAAGGAACGTTGAGATCCTTGATCTAGAAGTACCCGACAAACTTTGTTACTGTCATTACCTTCCATGGGAATCTGTATTGTGGGCAATATAGTGGTGTTTTGCGTGCTACCTAGTGCCACAGTTGTAGTACCCTCATTTTTGACGTCTTTGACTTTATCTGCTGTAGGACACAACTTATCAAAGTGATGTCCTTTGCAGTGGCGACAGGGCCTTAAGTTTGTAGCAGTACATTGTCCCTGCTTACCATGTTCTTTACTTAGACAACCTACACATAGCTTCAATCTTTTCACCTGTGCTAGTTTTGTCTCATTTGTTGGGTATTTTATGCAGAAACTCCATTTATGTTTGTTGTTACATAGCTTACATAGAATCTGAGCAGGTTTCTTATACGCACCCTCTTTCTTTACTTTAGTCCCCACTGTCATGCTTACTGTTCCCCTCTTCTCAACATTCTCACTCCCTCCCGACTCATACATTCTCCCTTTGTTCAACTGTAGATTATTGATCTCCTTACTGAACTGAGTTTTGAACTCCCCCAGCTCAAATGATATTACCTTATCAAGTATTGCCATAGGAAGCTTCTGCCGCAAGATAATGACTATCATTTCCTGCGTGGTAAGCCCTAGGGTATCTAGCGATCGAGTATGGCACTCCATATTTGCCCTGAAGTTTGTCAACTCATCAACCTTATACTGTGGTTCTGCGAGCCCCAACAAGGCAACGACATGGGCCATCTTCAACTGCTCTCTATCCCCGTATGTGGACTCTAATAAGTGTACCGCTTCAAGATAACTACCACCCACTACTGCAAACCCCTCTATTAAATGTAAGGCCTCTCCTTCCATTTGTCCCTTCAGATAGTGAAACTTGCGGACATTATCCAAAGAGGATTCATGAACCGTAGATCGAAATACGTCCCAGAAAGCTAACCACTCGGTTAACTTGCCCCCAAATGTAGGAAGATTGAGCTTTGGGAGGTGTACAGTATGTTTTGGGTCAGCCCTTCTATGGGCCTCATTATCGCCTCCCTTCTTACTTGCGACAGCACGCTGTAATAGGTACTTCGCTCTAAAGACAGGTTCGTCATAGAGGGCGCGATTATCACACTCTGTAACAATCTCTTCCTCCTCTGTCATGGCAGCCACAATCACCTCACTCAGAGCCGTAATACGACCGTGGGTGACCTGGACGTTTTCTAATCTAGCCTCCAATTCCTCTAGTTCAGCAGTAGTGATGAAAGTGTTGACGTCCACTATTAGCCTATTTATTACTCCCCGAAGTCCCGCCCTTTGATTTTTAGGGGCTTTGTTCAGCACCCCACTAGACGGTGTCTCTTTACCGTTTTTGTCCATTTGGCTTGCGAGCCTATAGGCTATGTATCTAAATATTACGTCACAAAACCAACGGCCAAATAACAGGCTACTTAAGAGACGCCAACCGGCGGACTTCTATGTTATGGAGAAAAAATAGTACACTATATAGCAATACCTACTAATGGATCATATTGAACAAGATTTTTTTTTAGGTCAGGTCATATGTCACAGGAAGTCTGAAACGGAAAAGAACATTACTGGGGAAAGATGATTGGTGGGATGCAGAACTTGGGCAGGTGCAACGATGTGACCCTGCATTCCGGCTCTAACCATCGCTTGGCTAGCCTTGCCAGTTTATCATAGAGTTGTTCCTGCATCCTGTTATATGTCCCCTTGTTCATTGCCTTAAAATCCCTTACTGGTAGCTAATTCCTGGGTCTGGGCACCAATATGGTAAACTATCAATGGAAGTTAAATATTACTAAGCTATAATGAATCAAATAAAATCAATCTAAATGAATACTCTATATCTAAATTGAATTCAATCTGAAACAAGCTAATTTATATCCAAAGGTCTCACATAATAAATGTATATAATTATAGGGTAAGGTTATAAGGGTTAATATTAGCCAGGAATTAACTCACCAATAGTTCCACGTGGCAATGAGGCAAGGGAGAACGTTTTACCCAATATGGCGGTGGACAATGGGGAACGAGACTTCGGTCCCAAGACACGAGTCAAGTTAAAGAAAGAATAAATGATTACATGGGAATGGATATGAATAATATGCTTATCTATCAGTCAGTCATGATGTCGATGAGAGCGTCGTGATGGTGTAGTTGTGTGTATTGCTGTATGTGTATTGTGATTAGAGGCACAAAAGCACGATCAACTGAGGGCGGAAAATTAGATGTTAACTGGTTGGTGTTCGTGAAGGCTCTGGCGTACCTCAAAAGCACACCTTGCTGCCTTGGCAAACCGCCAGGAGCCCAAATTATCGTACCGCATTTAGGTTGCTCTATACGATATATTATATTAATATATACGATAAATTCATATATACTACACAAGACCATGGCAATATTGCTTAATAGCATATTAGGCCTTTTATAACTTAACTTATTTACAATCTTATAATATACGATCTACTCGTCCTACGTCGAGCTGTAGGAGAGATCGTGACGTCACAGAGACATACAAGATCACAAAAGAGTCATATTCTATCGTATTTATACGATAGGGACTATGGATGAAGAAGTGCGGGAGAGGGTGCAATAGGGGAAGAGGGTTGTAGGAACGTTGAAAGCAGTAACAAGAAATAGAGTGGTCAGTATGGAAGTGAAGAAGTCCTTGCATGACCGTGTGGTAATCCCGACACTAACTTACGGAAGCGAAGCATGGACGTTCGGGAAGAGACTCAGACCAAGAGTGAGAGCGGTGGAAATGAGTTACTTAAGAAGTGCGTGCGGAGTTACATGGAGGGATAGACAGACGAATGAGGAAGTAAGAAGGAGGTGTGGTGTGGAGTGGAGGTAGATGTGCTGTAAAGTGTGAAAAGGAACAACTTGAGATGGTTCGGCCATATGGAACGTGTGGAAAGCGAGAGATTGACTAAGAGGGTGTACGAGAGCGAGGTGGAAGGACAGAGAGGGAGAGGTGGAAGGATGGAGTGAGGAAGTATATGAATGAAGGCGGTGCTGGTTGGGAGGAGGGGCGTCGACTGACTGTGGACAGAGGTGCATGGGGGCGGTTCGTTCGTGGCCACCCCTTCGGGGATCACGGCGTTAGGCAATAGATAGATATATATATATATATATATATATATATATATATATATATATATATATATTCTCTTTTAAACAGACGAGGTTAAAGGCAACAGCAGTTTCAGCATTGAGTATTTTATTGTTACAGCTTTCAATATTTCTAACAATTTTCCTCTGGGGTTCAGAGATGAGGTACAACAGGTTAGCAAAATTCATGGTGGATCCAACGTTTCACAAGTAAACATCTTGCATCTTCAGGGAATGGGCAGGTAATGATTAGAATAAGGACAAAGCAACATATTTATACAAAATTCGAGGATTCTTGATCCTCGAATTTTGTATAAATATGTTGCTTTGTCCTTATTCTAATCATTACCTGCCCATTCCCTGAAGATGCAAGATGTTTACTTGTGAAACGTTGGATCCACCATGAATTTTGCTAACCTGTTGTACCTCATCTCTGAACCCCAGAGGAAAATTGTTAGAAATATTGAAAGCTGTAACAATAAAATACTCAATGCTGAAACTGCTGTTGCCTTTAACCTCGTCTGTTTAAAAGAGAATCTATTACCTGGCTATACTAACATATATATATATATATATATATATATTTTCTTTAATACATACGAGGTTGAAAGAAATGGCAATTTCTGCGTTGGAAATTTTATTATTCAAAGTTTCCAGGTCTCTGATGAGTTTTCGCTGGGTGGCAGGAAGTAGATGAATGAGATGAGCAAATGATTCTACGTCGAATTTACCATTGCCCTGATACACCAACACTGGACATCCCGGAGAAGGCCCTGAAAACACTACTGGAGCTGTGTACCAGGGAGGCCCCCTTCCTTTGCCCCCGGGGCAATATGTACAAGCAGATAGACGGTGTGGCGATGGGCAGCCCCCTAGGAGTTCTTTTTGCGAACTTTTTTTATGGGTACCATCGAGGAAGAGCTCCTAGCTGCCCAACGACCCGCCGTCTACTGTAGATACGTGGATGACATCTTCGTGCAAATCAAGGACCTCCACGAACTACAGGAACTCCAGCGTCGCTTCATGACCTCCTCCGGACTTAACTTCACCTTTGAAAAATCAAACGATGGACAACTCCCCTTCCTCGACATCCTCGTAGCTCTGAACGACCATGGGTTCAAAACCACCGTCTACACTAAACCAACTAATACAGGACAATGCCTCAACGGCGATAGTGAATGCCCCCGCCGTTATCTTCTATCCTCCATCTCCGCCTATGTAAGGAGAGCCCTCACGCACTGCTCTACCTGGGCCGACACCCACCAGGAACTAGAAAGACTATCCCAAGTTTTAGTGAATAATGGATACTCCAACTCCGACATCTCCAGCACCATCAACCACCATCTTGAAAAATGGTACACCCAAAGCCCTCCTAACATTGACCCCCCCCCCCAATGAAATTAAGATCTTCTACCGCAATTACATGTCCTCTGAACACAAAAATTACGAGGCCGTCTTAAAAGAAATAATCTCCAAGCATGTCCACCCAACCAACCCGGAAAACAAAATCAAATTAATAATTTATTACAAATCCCCCAAGACCTCCAACCTCGTTCTCCACAACAAACCAGCTTCCACCAAGATAATGAGCCCGATGACCGACAATCACGTCATTTACCAACATACCTGTAATTATGAGGACTGTGGACCTCATTCCTATATTGGCATGACGCAGACTCGTCTTTCACGTCGGTTAACTCTTCACCTTCAGGCTGGAGCCATCAAAGACCACTATCTCACCCCCAACCACCCCCACCTCACACGCAACGAGTTAGAGAAACACACCACCATACTCGATAAAGAAAGTGACCCAAGGAGATTACCTATACTTGAAGCGTTATATATCCAAGCCTTACATCCTAACATTAACAACCAAACTCTAGACCTTCAGATCCTTCCTTCTGCCAAAAGGCACTACCCTACAGGACCTAACGCCCCTCCTCGTGCCCCGGTGCCCTTGACGCAGCCCCCCGCGCTACCTCCTTCAGCTTCGTCTTCTGCCGGCGCCACACGGACCACACAACTTAGGCCACGCCCCTCGACACGCAGCCAATCAGCTTTGACCCCGCCACCCGACCAACACCATCCCGCATCCAGTGTGCCTGCGTGAAGCGGTTCCCCCTTTTGCACTCCTAGAATACCCCTCCACCAATAGGAGACTTTTGCCCCCTGATTTTCGCCTCCTCTGATCCTCCACCCTCTATATATACCCTTCCTGTTTACCTTTTATATCATTCTACCCTTACTTGATAATGCTGGTTGTCCAGTGAAACGCGTCGTATATCCTGTATCATCATGTACATTTATGTAACCCTGTACCACCATGAATTTTGCTCATCTCATTCATCTACTTCCTGCCACCCAGCGAAAACTCATCAGAGACCTGGAAACTTTGAATAATAAAATTTCCAACGCAGAAATTGCCATTTCTTTCAACCTCGTATGTATTAAAGAAAATTTATTACCTGGCTTTACTAACATATATATATGTATATATATATATATATATATATTATATATATTGGTTACCCAGACCAGCTTAATCCTTCTATGACGGTATGTATGTTTCATTCTGACAAACAGTAGACGATTTTATTTGGTCCAACGGGGGTCTTTTTGGGCTATCACTGTTTCGTTCCATAAGTTTTGGATATTTTAAAACCCTTCACCCTATTAATTAGGCAATAGACAGCTGTTTCAACCCACTCAGGTGTCAACATTTTTTCTGGGGCTAACAATAGCGAATCTGTTACTTAGATAACATCGGTATTCGGCCGAAACAGTAAAAATTTAGCTTGTAGGTCTGAGTTGGCATTTTCAGTTTGAGGGAAGTCTGGGAAGGCAGGAGGAGGCTGGCGACAGTGCGGGAGTAATGAGGTTTGAATGAAGGCTAATGGGACAGGTAGCCTCGCCAGACATTTCAAAGTGGCTGGCATGGTTGTGCAGATGAAGGAGTTCACCTAGAGTCCTTTCGGCGGTGGAAGTCAACTTTAAGGGAGGTCACCTGCTTTTTTTTCCCCTCTCTCTGGGTTATATCCATTAGGCCCCATTCAGCCTACTGTTTTAAAACGTTTATCCCCATCTAGGTGTCGATTTATACCTGGCGATCGATAGCGAGCGACCATATTATGAATAATGTGTTAGATTAGACAGCTGGCTAAATTTGTAAATTTTTCGATAGAAAAATTTCTCCGGCAAAGCCGGATTTCTCCATAAAATGCTGGCTCGCTATCGCTTGCCAGGAATATATCAATACATGGATGGGGATAAATGTCTCAAAACAGTATGCTGAATGAGGCCGAATGGATATAACCAAGACAGAGAAAAAAAACAGGCAAACCCCCTTGACAACAAGGGAAGCGGTCCACGTATGGTTGGATTCGGCTACTGTCGGTGGGTGGGGAATGTCAGGGGAATGCGTTGGGTTGACACAGTTATGGCATCCGACCTGACTATAGATGTTTTCTCCACCGATGAGGGTGATGGGGTACTGGTGGGGGTTTTAGGAGGTTAAAGGAATGCGATGATCAACACTGAGGTGTCTGATTCTACTACAGGTCCTTGTTGGACGGCAAAGAGTGTCGAACAACATTAATTCTCAAACAACAAGGGGAAGAGGGTACAGGTGGGGTTGGGGGAAGGTTAGGGGAATGTGATAGTCAGCCCTGAGGTGTCCGACCTTGCTACTGGCATCTCTCGAACAAAAGGATCTCTCGAACAATACGGATGACTGGGCTGCTAGGGGCGTTGTCTCCTCCAGGGTTGTTAGGCTTTGGGCGAGATTATTTGCGATCCCTCTCTCCAGTCCTTTAATGTCTTGGAAAGTTCCTCCTTCCACTGACGGCATAATTCTTCAAATTTGTTGTCGGGCTCGGCCATCACTAAATTTCCCAATTCCAAGAGCTTGTTGCATTCCAGCAGGGGAACCTCATATGGCAGGGTAAGCCACGGTGGTGGACTGTGATTATTGACTACAAATTTCTTTCTTGATTATGGTGGTCAGCCTTTTGTGTAGTATTCTTTCTCCGAAGGTCCCGTAAGTCCTTAGTGCATTATGTTATAGAGTGGGTAGTCTGCTAGGGGTGAGGCAGTAAGGTCTAAATGCATGTTGCGTCTGCAAGCCTTTGTGTCTTGGAAGGGGAATCCTGATCTTATATGGCCCCGTCGTTGATCGAGGGGCCTCTCTGATCCTCCTAAGTGTGCCAATCACATTGCAAGGCCCGACTTGTTTGTTACCTTGATCCAGGAGCGAGGCAATGGTCGGGGGCGGTGTGGGGTCCCGGTTCCAGGGATTCCCTTGGATGGGGCTGAGGCAGGTTGTAGCGGGCCAATCATCTTCTTTGGTCGCCTCTTCCTTCCCTCTTGCGCCCCTACCCGATGCTGTTGTGGAGGATGTACCTGACGACAAATCAGGACCATTGGTTTAGGTGCAGGTGAAGATGTAGGGGGGTTCCACCTGCAACATCTTGAGAGGCAGGGGTGTTGGGGTGGTCGGGAAACCACATTCTTGCATGTATTGGGTTATTAACCTTGGTGCTTGGGGGACACATATGTATCTTGATCCGGGGTTGGGTTGCCGCAATGTTGCATCTCTCTCAGTATTCTACCGCTTTTACAATAATCAGTGTTCCTCAGAGCTCTCTCGGTGTATACCACCCCGTTTTCGTAGAGCACGTAGCACCTGTCTTGCAACACAATCTCTCTCTTCTTCAATCGATTCGTCAACTTGTGGAATGGACTTCCCCGAGATGTTATAGACTGCAACACCGTTGATTCCTTCAAAGTTCGCCTTGACAAGCATCTTGCTCTGAATCCAAGGTTGACTGCATTATTGTAAATGAATATAATATTTCAATAAATTATTTGTGCTATTTCATTAATAAAGTCCCCCCCCCCCCCTGCCATGTTAATCGCTAAGGAGGTATTTCCTTTTTCATATCTTTATCTCTATGAAATACTGTTGGACACTAGAAACAGCAGTATTGTGGAGGGCAAGTAATCTTGAGGGGTCTCAAGACCTGTTGTTGCTTGTTTTCCTTTGCACTCCTTTTTGCTCCCTACTCTGTGCAACTCTCCAATCCAAGAGTGAAACTTTACTCTCAATCTTTCTTCTATTTAACAGCTGAGCTCTGGAACTCTCTCCCAGAATCAGTCTTTCCCTCTTCCTATGACTTGAATTGCTTCAAACTCTGTGTGTCCAGGCATGTTGACTCGAACATTCCTTGATTTTGGCCCTGTCACTCTTTCAACTCTGGTGGAGGCTCTCGCCACAGGCAGTTCTGTCTTGTGTCTCCCTCACTCACATAGAAAAAAAAATAAAATAAAATCGCCAGGGTCAAAGGTCTCCTGTAGTGCTGTCGTCGGTACTGGGGTGCTTGCAAAGCTTTCCCAACAATTCTAATTCTTTGTTAGTATTCTTTTTCGTCTTCTTTTTAGTCGTCTTCTTCATCTTCTGCTTCTTCTTCTTCGTCTTCTTCTTGTGGTTGTGGTTGTTAATTTGCATTTATATATCTTGTAAGTGATAACCCCAGTTGATGAAATGGAGGTAGGACTTTTCAACTTGACTGAACAACACAGGTGCTACTGTACGTATATATGTCATAGACCTCTCTCACTTACTCTCTCTCTCTCTCTCTCTCTCTCTCTCTCTCTCTCTCTCTCTCTCTCTCTCTCTCTCTCTCTCTCTCTCTCTCTCTCTCTCTCTCTCTCTCTCTCTCTCTCTCTCTCTCTCTCTCTCTCTCTCTCTCTGTAAGGGAGTGTACATATTATAATTTGTGAGTTTATAGGTGTATATGTAAGTGTTCGTATATATGTGTTTGTAGGCCTACTGTGTATGTATGGGTGTTTGTCAGTTTGTATGTATGTACTTACTGAATAATTATGTGAGTGTCTGTCAGTGTGTGTGTACGTTATATGAGTGTCCATCATTGTGTGTGTACGTTATATGAGTGTCTGTCAGTGTGTGTGTACGTCATATGAGTGTCCATCAGTGTGTGTGTACGTTATGAGTATCTGTCAGTGTGTGCGGACGTTATGTGAGTGTCCATCAGTGTGTGTGTACATTGTGTGAGTGTCTGTCAGTGTGTGTGTACGTTAAGTGAGTGTCTGTCAGTGTGTGTGTGTGCGTTATGTGAGTGTGTGAGTATGTATGTGTAAAAAAAAAAAAAAATTTAGTTACCAAAACCTAAACCTGGTACAAGGGCTGTGAATGACTAACAGATTTTAAGGAGGAGGTAGTTGCTTTTCTCTATGTTCAGTCTCATTAGCTTTGAGATTATAAGACGTTTGTTCCATTAGTTTGGCAATTTAAAGACCTTTTGCCCCAATTCTTTGTCAATATCAAGACCTTTCGTGCCATTTACGTGACAATCTTTTCCTGGCGAGCGATAGCGAGCCTGTAATTCTAGGAGCAACCGGCCTTCGGCCAGAACATTAAATTACATTCAATTACAGGTAAATTACAGGTAAATGCGGGGAAGAGCAAGGTTATGGTCTTCGAAAGGGGTGAAGTCACAGAGTGTGAGGTGAAGCTGAACGGTCAGGCTATGGAGATCGTCAACTCTTTTAAGTATCTGGGCAGTGTGTTGAGTAAAGATGGGACTATGGATGAAGAAGTGCGGGAGAGGGTACAACAGGGGAAGAGGGTTGTAGGAACGCTGAAAGCAGTAACAAGAAATAGGGTGGTCAGTATGGAAGTGAAGAAGTCCTTGCATGACCGTGTGGTAATCCCGACACTGACTTACGGAAGCGAAGCATGGACGTTGGTTGAGAGACTCAGACCAAGAGTGAGATCAATGGAAATTAATTATTTAAGAAGTGCGTGCGGAGTTACATGGAGGGATAGACAGACTAATGAGGAAGTAAGAAGGAGGTGTGGTGTGGAGGTAGATGTGCTGGAAAGTGTGAAAAGGAACAACTTGAGATGGTTCGGCCATATGGAACGTATGGAAAGCGAGAGAATGACTAAGAGGGTGTATGAGAGTGAGGTGGAGGGACGGAGGGACAGAGAGGGAGAGGTAGACCGATAGAGAGGTGGAAGGATGGAGTGAGGAAGTATATGAACGAAGGCGGTGTTGGTTGGGGGGAGGGGCGTCGACTGACTGGGGACAGAGGTGCATGGGGGCGGTTCGTTCGTGGCCACCCCTTCGGGGATCACGGCGTCAGGCAATATATAGATAGATAGAATTACAGGCTCGCCATCGCTCTCCACGAAAATATAGACACCAAAATGTCACGAAAGGTCCTAATATTGACAGAAAAATGGGGCAAAAAAAGAATTAAAATCTGAAAACTAACGGGGCTAAACACAAGGGAGAAAGGGGGGCCATAAAAAGCACACATCCCCCATTAATACTATGATTTAACCTGTATGGCTGTACAAACGGCCAGCTATCCCCAGTATGTGTCCCAAGATCATGTTTTGGTAGCCGTACATAAATTATACAGTAGTGTGTGTCCATTAGTGTGTGTGGTGTGCGTACGTCAGTGTGTGTGTGTGTGTGTGTTTTTTTTTTTTTTTGGGTATGTGAGTGAGGGAGACAAAAGGCAGAACTGCTTGTAGCCAGTGCCTCCCCCATGGTTGAAAGAGTGACAGGTCCAAAATCAAGGGACGTTCGAGCCAAAATGCCTGGACACACTGAGTTTGAAGCAATTTAAGTCATAGGAAGAGGGAAAGACTGATTCTGGGAGAGAATTCCAGAGCTCAGCTGTTGAATAGAAGAAGGATTGGGAGTATCGTTTCACTCTTGAGTTGGAGAGTTGCACAGAGTAGGTGTGTGTGTGTACGTATGTCAGTGTGTGTGTGTGTGTGTGTGTCAGTGTGTGTGTGTACGCATGTCTGTGTGTTTGTACTTATCTCAGCTGGGTGTGTCAGTCTAACTCTGGAGGCCTGACAGAGCGAGAGTATATAAAGCTCAGGGACCGGAAGCCAGTTGCCAGTCAGCAGTGTTCAGTCGGCCAGTAAGGACGTCCGTAGAAGGTGAGCTCTTGAAACACTAACGAAAACTCAACTGTGGATCGTATTATAAGTCCAAGCAAATATATAATTCTGTTTATCGTATCACTAGTCTAGAACTAGTCCAAGAATGTATTATATTACAAGACAGGAAATAGTCTAAAGTCTGTCAAATTACATCTCTCAAATTATCCACATTATTACTATGTTTTCCTTAGATTAGTTTAACCAGACCACTGAACTCCCCAAAAGAACTCCCACAGGGCTGGCTAATATTATTGCATTTAATAATCAGAAAGTTATCGTAAATAGCATTAAAAACAGCTATAGTTTACAAGATATAGAATCCAAAATTCCAAAGAGTTTACAGTGATTCATATACATCAGAAATAGTCTACAGTAGATAGTATTTACACACATACAGTATATCAATGGTACACGGTAAATTATCTCTTACATTCAAATATATTCATAGTAAATCCTATCATTAATCCACATAGGTTTACAGTATACAGTATCACAAATCCTAATAAGTTTACATTATACAGTATTACACATCAAAATAAGTTCACAGTATACAGCATCACAAATCCTAATAGGTTTACAGTATTACAAATCCTAATAGGTTTACAGTATTACAAATCCTAATAGGTTTACAGTATACATTATCATAAATCCAAATACCTGTAGGTTCATACTTGATTTGCTTCACAAATCCAATTATATTCACAATCAAACATCGTACATAAAAATAGGTTCACAGTATATAGTAACACTAATCAAAATAGGTTCATAGTAAATAGTATCATAAATAGAAATAGGTTCACAGGATATAGTATCGCAAATAGAAATAGGTTCAGTATATATAACGAATATAAATAGGTTCACAGTATATAGTAACACTAATCAAAATAGGTTCATAGTAAATAGTATCACAAATAGAAATAGGTTCACAGTATATAGTACGCAAATAGAAATAGGTTCAGTATATATATATTATGACGAATATAAATAGGTTCACAGTATATAGTATCACAAATATAAATAGGTTCACAGTATAATTATATTATAACGAATATAAATAGGTTCACAGTATATAATATCACTAATCAAAATAGGTTCACAGTAAATAGTATCACAAATAGAAATAGGTTCACAGTATAATAATAATAATAATAATAATACTTTATTTCAGACTCACACAGTACAGAGGGGACCATACTGGGGTCCATATATACCTTACAGTAACATAAATATATATAAGCTACTGTACATAGGCTACATAAAATAAAAAGAAATTAAATAATACCCAGCTTGCTATCATGTAGTTCACAGCACTGCCTCAACAAAAAACAGTGGTCATCAAACTACTGTGTTACCAAAACCACTGTCCTAATTGTGTACAGTACCATGCCTCACATCATTTAGCTTCCGGTACAGTATGTTGCTACAGTACAGTATAGGAATATCGGTACTGTACTGCACTATGAGGTTCAGTACCGGTATGCTAATTCTGTAGAGTAGCAGACCTGAAATCATTACTTAAGGTTAAATATAGAGCAACTTCCTCCAGTGTGCCTGGATCCTAGAGGTGTACACTATGCTTGGAGTTTGTAGCATTTTAATGATACTGTTCTCAGAAGTGTTAAGGCGCTGAATGAATTTATATGTTAGCTTTCTAATGAGTGATTGGTAACAGTGTAAGTTCATATAGGCACATAGCGTACTTGTACTCTCATATTTTGAGAGCCCCAGAAACATTTTCATGATATTGTGATATGAGATACTTAGTCTATTCACTGTCATTTTCTTATAGTTCCACCATAGTTGTGCTGTATACATTGGTGAGCAGTAGGAGTTGAACAATGTTATTTTTGTATCCCATGTGCACATATGAAATTTTCTTAATATTGAATTTCCCTGCATGTAAAGTTGCCTTCGCTGACGACCCATATCCTCATCATCTGAGCGATCACTTGAAATATAGTGTCCTAGATACTTTACTTTACTTACTTCTTCTATAATTTCTTCATACAAATGGAATTTAGGTAGCTTTGATTTCAATAGAAGGTTAGATTTAAATATGATATTGCTCTTTATAGGATTAAATTTGACTGAATGTTCGATTCCAAATTTTTCACATACTCTTAATAATTTATCCAGTCCTGCCCCAGAGGGCGCGATTAAGGCTAGGTCATCAGCATACATGAGATGATTTACAATGGTGCTGCCAATACAGCACCCAGTGCGAGTCTTGTTCAGCCCCAGACTAAGATCATCCATGTAGACGTTGAAAAGATACGGAGACAATATCCCCCCCTGCCTAACACCATTGGTTACGGCAAAAGAGCCTGACAGGATGTTGCCCCATCTTACACACATTTTTTGATTAGCATACCAGAAAATAAGTATCCTAACAATATAGCTAGGCACTCCCCTGTTAACTAATTTTTCAAATAAGGTTTTGTGACACACCCTATCAAAAGCCTTACTTGCATCAAGAAAACAAGAGAAAATTGAGCTATTTAGTTTGTTGTATGTATCAATCACTTCTTTCAGCACATATATGCATTGGTCTGTGCCGTGATTTTTCTTAAAGCCAAACTGATTGCTGCTGGTGACAATATATGCAGACATTCTTTCTAGCATTATCATTTCAACTACCTTACTCACCACACTAGCAAGTGCTACTGGGCGGTAGTTGTCTTTAGCTGTAATTTTACCTGATTTATCTTTAATGACAGGAACAAGTATTACGGATATCATAGACTCCGGCAGGACATACAGTATCACTAATCAAAATAGGTTCACAGTATATATTATAACGAATATAAATAGGTTCACAGTATATAGTATCACTAATCAAAATAGGTTCACAGTATATAGTATCGCAAATATAAATAGGTTCACAGTATATAGTATCACTAATCAAAATAGGTTCACAGTATATATTATAACGAATATAAATAGGTTCACAGTATATAGTATCACTAATCAAAATAGGTTCACAGTATATAGTATCGCAAATAGAAATAGGTTCACAGTATATAGTATCACTAATCAAAATAGGTTCACAGTATATATTATAACGAATATAAATAGGTTCACAGTATATAGTATCACTAATCAAAATAGGTTCACAGTATATCACAGTATATAGTATCACTAATCAAAATAGGTTCACAGTATATAGTATCGCAAATAGAAATAGGTTCACAGTATATAGTATCACTAATCAAAATAGGTTCACAGTATATATTATAACGAATATAAATAGGTTCACAGTATATAGTATCACTAATCAAAATAGGTTCACAGTATATATTATAACGAATATAAATAGGTTCACAGTATATAGTATCACTAATCAAAATAGGTTCACAGTATATAGTATCGCAAATATAAATAGGTTCACAGTATATAGTATCACTAATCAAAATAGGTTCACAGTATATATTATAACGAATATAAATAGGTTCACAGTATATAGTATCACTAATCAAAATAGGTTCACAGTATATAGTATCACTAATCAAAATAGGTTCACAGTATATATTATAACGAATATAAATAGGTTCACAGTATATAGTATCACTAATCAAAATAGGTTCACAGTATATATTATAACGAATATAAATAGGTTCACAGTATATAGTATCACTAATCAAAATAGGTTCACAGTATATAGTATCACTAATCAAAATAGGTTCACAGTATATATTATAACGAATATAAATAGGTTCACAGTATATAGTATCACTAATCAAAATAGGTTCACAGTATATAGTATCGCAAATATAAATAGGTTCACAGTATATAGTATCACTAATCAAAATAGGTTCACAGTATATATTATAACGAATATAAATAGGTTCACAGTATATAGTATCACTAATCAAAATAGGTTCACAGTATATATTATAACGAATATAAATAGGTTCACAGTATATAGTATCACTAATCAAAATAGGTTCACAGTATATAAACGAATATAAATAGGTTCACAGTATATAGTATCACTAATCAAAATAGGTTCACAGTATATAGTATCGCAAATATAAATAGGTTCACAGTATATAGTATCACTAATCAAAATAGGTTCACAGTATATATTATAACGAATATAAATAGGTTCACAGTATATAGTATCACTAATCAAAATAGGTTCACAGTATATAGTATCGCAAATATAAATAGGTTCACAGTATATAGTATCACAAATAGAAATAGGTTCACAGTATATAGTATCGCAAATAGAAATAGGTTCACAGTATATAGTATCACAAATAGAAATAGGTTCACAGTATATAGTATCACAAATAAGAATAAGTGTAGAGTGAATCATAGCATATACATCAGAAATAGGCCACAGTAGATAGTATTTACACCTAGTAATGGTAGACACATGAAATAACCCATCCAAATGCCTTCATAGTAAAAACAATTAATATCATCACAAATCCAAATAAGTTGCAAATCATGCACGGCTAAATATTGATATATTTATTTCTTTATGTATTTGTTTATTTGTTAACGGTGACAGGGCAGTCATCGGTATTTGTTAACGGTGACAGGGCAGTCATCGGTATTTGTTAACGGTGACAGGGCAGTCATCGGTATTTGTTAACGGTGACAGGGCAGTCATCGGTATTTGTTAACGGTGACAGGGCAGTCATCGGTATTGTTAACGGTGACAGGGCAGTCATCGGTATTTGTTAACGGTGACAGGGCAGTCATCGGTATTGTTAACGGTGACAGGGCAGTCATCGGTATTGTTAACGGTGACAGGGCAGTCATCGGTATTTGTTAACGGTGACAGGGCAGTCATCGGTATTGTTAACGGTGACAGGGCAGTCATCGGTATTGTTAACGGTGACAGGGCAGTCATCGGTATTGTTAACGGTGACAGGGCAGTCATCGGTATTTGTTAACGGTGACAGGGCAGTCATCGGTATTGTTAACGGTGACAGGGCAGTCATCGGTATTTGTTAACGGTGACAGGGCAGTCATCGGTATTTGTTAACGGTGACAGGGCAGTCATCGGTATTTGTTAACGGTGACAGGGCAGTCATCGGTATTTGTTAACGGTGACAGGGCAGTCATCGGTATTGTTAACGGTGACAGGGCAGTCATCGGTATTGTTAACGGTGACAGGGCAGTCATCGGTATTTGTTAACGGTGACAGGGCAGTCATCGGTATTGTTAACGGTGACAGGGCAGTCATCGGTATTGTTAACGGTGACAGGGCAGTCATCGGTATTGTTAACGGTGACAGGGCAGTCATCGGTATTGTTAACGGTGACAGGGCAGTCATCGGTATTGTTAACGGTGACAGGGCAGTCATCGGTATTGTTAACGGTGACAGGGCAGTCATCGGTATTGTTAACGGTGACAGGGCAGTCATCGGTATTGTTAACGGTGACAGGGCAGTCATCGGTATTGTTAACAGGGCAGTCATCGGTATTGTTAACGGTGACAGGGCAGTCATCGGTATTGTTAATGGTGACAGGGCAGTCATCGGTATTGTTAACGGTGACAGGGCAGTCATCGGTATTGTTAACGGTGACAGGGCAGTCATCGATATTGTTAACGGTGACAGGGCAGTCATCGGTATTTGTTAACGGTGACAGGACAGTCATCGGTATTGTTAACGGTGACAGGGCAGTCATCGGTATTGTTAACGGTGACAGGACAGTCATCGGTATTGTTAACGGTGACAGGGCAATCATCGGTATTGTTAACGGTGACAGGACAGTCATCGGTATTGTTAACGGTGACAGGGCAGTCATCGGTATTTGTTAACGGTGACAGGACAGTCATCGGTATTGCCAATAAAATACTGTAATCTATCGGAAGCATATCTAACCATCAATATTACTAGTTGTTTAATAAGGGGGAAGGGTTTAATTTTTGGTTGATTATTTCATATATTTATTATATATTTGTTAGTTTCCTCCCTAGACCTCCATCAAACTTAAAACAAACATCCATTAGATCCCCCTTCTAGATTAATTTGTACATTTTTCGGTAGAAAAATGTCCCGGCCGATGGCCGGTTCTTCCAAAATTACAGGCTAACTATCGTTCGCTAGGAAAAAAAACTCGACACCCAAATAGCACGAAAGGTCTTAATATTGATAAAGAAATGGGGCGAAAGGTCTTAAAATCGACAAACTAATGGGGAAAACATCTTAAAATCTGAAAACTAATGGGCTAAACATGAGGGAGAAGGAGTTTTAGAAACACGCCCCATCTCCCCTTACTGTTATATTGCCGTAATTAACATACCGTAATAGTTAAGGGGGGTCACCGGCTTTTTCTTATCTTTCTCTCCTTTTCTTTCTCTGACTTGTATCCATTCGGCCCCATTCAGCCAACTGTTTTAAGACGTTTATCCCAATCCAGGTGTCGATTTCTTCCTGGCGAGCGATAGCGAGCCAGCATTGTATGGAGAAATCCGGCTTCGCCGGAGACATTTTTTTACCGAAAAATTTACAAATTTAGCTTGCTGTCAAAACAAAAATATATATATGCTGGCTCGCTACCGCTCGCCAGGAAAATATTGACACCTGGATGGGGATAAACGTATTAAAACAGTAGGCTGAATGGGGCCGAATGGATACAAGCCAAAGAGAGAGGGAGAGAAAGAGAAAAAAAAGCGAGGTGGGCTCCCTTAAGGTTTTTGGAAGTCACAATTAACGTTTTTATTACTGTTAATTTTAAGAATAAATTTGACAGTGTAATGTATCGGTACCCTACATTAAGGGGAATGGGTCGTTTTTTTAGACCCCCTTCTCCCTCATGGTTAGCCCCAATAGTTTTCAGGTTTGAAGACGTTTACCTCATTAGTTTGTCGAATTTAAGACCTTTCGACCCATTTCTTTATCAAAATTAAGACCTTTTGTGCTATTTAGGTGTCCATTTTTTTTCCTGGCGAACGATAGTGGGCCTGTAATTTTGGAAGAGGCCGGGACATTTTGTACAAAGGGGGATCTAATAGATGTTTTTTTTTAAGCTTGATGGAGGTCTAGGGAGGAAAAAAAAATTATATATATATATATATATATATATATATGAAATAATCGACCCCAAAATAATCCCTTCCCCCTTAAATATGGTCCAGCATAAATCAGAAATTATCCACTGGTGGTTGGGACTCGTCAGCCTTGGTCGGCAACCTGTGTAGGGGAGTAACCCTTATGCAAAGTGTTATGCCCTGTTTTTCTACAGGATTAACTTGGGTAATGTGAGTTCTAACTGACTGGGTATAGAAGGCTGCATGCACAAAACAAGGTATGAGGAATAGAGAACACAAAATAAACTCACGGTAACAAGACACACGATCACGTTTATTGATATACACACTTCTGAATGCTCGTGCAAGACAAATGATAGAATTGAACAACACTAGCATAAGTGGATCTGGATGGAGCCTAGTCTCCCACTTCCAACGTTCAGGTATTAATCTTCTGATCACTGGCTTTGTTCACAAGTCTATATACTGGAGACCATCAATGTTACTTATAGATTCAATTTCACTGTTAGATTTATTACTGGTAGCTCTGGTGCACAAGTAGTAGTTCACAGACTAGATTAGACACGCGTATTTTAGAGCACGGGAATTCTAGTAACCTCAGGGGGTACTGATCTAAGTTTTATATTCTTATAGCAGAAACACATAGAATGCAAATCAGTGGGCGAACATTAGATATCACTAGGGTTTCACTTCTATGTAATAATATCTGGATATATGGGTAATTACGAGAGTTAATATCGCCTGTTAATTAATGAACACTGATACGCTTAGCACTTCCTAATGGAATGGTTATATATGAATTATACTGGGGCAAAGATATAGCCACTTCATAGAAATATTAATAAGTGAGTCTCTAAATAGCACTGTAACACTAGAGTGAATCTTGGGTAGTATTTGATTGGTCTGGTCCTGGTTATCTTGCGTCCGTGATGTTGGGGGCTAACGACTGGTTCCGCGGCCGTTCAGGTGGTCCATATGTAGGAAGTTCTCAAGACGGATCTCTTGGCGATCGTTGCTGGCTACACTCTTATATACCCACTGGTTTGTGAAGGTTATAAGGTGCACGTAGATTTCTTGTACGTGGACAGATCCTTCTATCTAAATCTGCCATGGAGTCTGCCGGCTCTGGAACTCAATTCTCGGCAACAAACAATGATAGAGCTCGAGGTCAACTCTGGTGACCAACCCTGGTTGGTGTCTAGCTTTCAACTGATTTTACTGGGGGCTGGAGCTTGGTTTATAGGCTCGGTTTTGGATCCTGTAGGCCATAGGGATCTCGAGTTTTGATGGACTTATTTGAGCTCTCAATTGATACGGGAACTAGGTAAGGTGGTGATTACTGTTGTGGCACATGGCTATATGGAGCCTTCATAATGTGATATAACTGAGCCTTAGTAAGAGGTACTATTTTGGCTATACTGGAAGTATTTATGGGAGAGAGACTGGATCTACTTTGCGAGGAGGATTGGGACAGCTGTGATAGGAGCGTCTCTCTTAGATTGTTCAATCTTCATTCTATGGTATAGCTGAGGTGCTAATTTGGTTATCAGAGTATGCAAGAAAGGTTAATGGGTTATTGTGGGTTAATAGAGGTTAGTAAAGGTGTTAGTCATACAGTGGCGTATCTAGGGTGGGGCAGGTAGGGCACGTGCCATGGGCGCCACTTGAAGGAGGGCGCCAAATCGTTTTTTTTTTTTTTTTTTTTTTTTTTTTTTTTTAGTAATAACCTAAAATATCCTAACTTAACCTAACCAGGGTATTTAACTATAGTGCAAATCTAATATCAAGTATTATGCCTAAATACCTATCCTATCCATTCGTCATTAATATAATTATATAATAGGCTATGATGAATAATAACGCAATAACGTGTTTTTATAATTATGTACAGTTACTACAGTAATCACAGTAGGCTATATATATTTTAAATACAATTACATTTTAGCCTTTTAGGCAACGAATTCCTGCAAGCCATTGCCTAAACATATCAATAGACAATAGTTAAGTTATCCCTCTAAATATTTTCGGGGTGGTTTTCTTTAGTTACCGGTATTATATTTTATGCAACGTTGAATGGTGTATATACGTATTGATATTCTGGATTATTTCTCATTTGACTGATTAGTTAATAGTAAAATATTGTTAGTACTTCGAAATTTACTTTATAAGAGACCCACAAGAAAATCAGGATATAGGCTATTTATAACTTTAAGCATTCTCGAATGCTAGCGCCAAGCGAACGTTTATTGTTTATAAACAAAACGGGCAGGGACAGGCAAAGGTACGAAATATATGCATTTATTACTCTATACTCTGTTTAATTTTATCTGACGGTAAATTGAATATAATATTCCTTATTTCAGACTCTCAGAGCAGTATGTAAGATCATGAAACCGTTCCTAGCGAAGAAGGAAAGTGGTTTTACCTTTATTATTTTAGGAACATCCGAACATGCTTTATTGCTTAGGCTAAATACTTTTAGAATTTAGCTTCTAGGCTTATACGTGGTTTAGAGTAATTTTAGAGTGTCATTTTCATTATTTCAGAGCACTGTATAATTTGTGTAAGAAGATTCTTAGAAGATCACGACACTTCCTCATGAAGAAGGAAAGTGGTTTTAACTTTATTTCTATATAAAATTACTTTATTGCTTAGGCTAAATAGGGGTCTACTTTTAGAATTTAATATACAGGGTGTCCCGCGAGTTTTGTCAAATACTCCAGAAATGAAAGATTAGGTCATTCTGAGTAAGAAATGTTCTATAGACCTATATATTGTGTTATATAGGCTACATAGCCTTTTGAGGGATTTTTTGCAGCTATGGTCCATTGAAGTCGAATTTGTTTCGTGTTTCGTAATGTTTAAGGCAGTTTTCCCTCTAATCAAAAGGTATAGATAAGAAAATAAATAGTGGATGATAAAGTATCATACTAATTCTTCATAGAGACACCAACAAATCCTTTGTATCTGTCTTCATATTCCCGTGATGAGTTGAATATTACAAATCAAACATAAAATCGCATAGGCTATTAAACACATCGTCATGGGCAGATGAAGAAAGCTAAAGATGAGTTCGGTATGCCTCTTTAGAGTATTTATACCATACTCCATCATACACTACTCAGTATTATATCCATTTCTTTCATTTATAGGATACAAAGCGGTAAACATGGCAAAACACGTTAAAACTGGCATGCGATAAGGACGGAATTTTCATGTTTTTCATCGGCACGACACTGACACCAAGTTTGGGTTCCTTCTCGATGTCAAGAAACTGTGTTATGGCAGCGACAGTGACAGTAACGACCTAAAGAAGAAGTGTGAAAATTTGGGTGAATTGTACAGCTCTGATGTTGTGGACAGCAGCTATATGAAAACATTTTTGACTGCAGAATGTTGCTATCAAGTCGGGCCAACATGAAAATATCAAGACCTGAAGAGCTTCTTGAATTTATTGTTCAGTATGGAGATGAGAGTGTCTTCCCCAATCTTCGCATTGCTATGCAGATAATGCTAACCATCGCCATTTCCATCGCCAGTTGTGAGAGATCATTCAGCAAATTAAAGTTAATACTTTCTTACTTGAGAGCCTCCATGGGTCAAGGCAGACTTTGTGATCTTGCTCTGCTCAGTGTAGAAAGAGAAGAAACTGAAACAACTGACTTTGAGGACATCATAGACCAATTTGCATCAGTAAAAGCAAGGAAAGTGCAGTTGTGATTTTCATATACAGTATCAGTAGATGTCAGTCTGTCAGATGTCAGATGTAGTGCAATAATTTGTTAATTAAACTGTTAACGAGATTGACTTATTCGATTTTTTATCCTGATCAGTGATTATATGGATTTATGATATCTAAAAGATAGGTGTCATTGAACAGGGTCTTAAAAAAAGTATAATACAATCCAAACTGAAAATAGGTATCATTAACCTAAACCAAACAATGAACCTAACACACACACACATTATATATATATATATATATATATATATATATATATATATATATATATATATATATATATATATATATATATATATATATATATATATATATATATATATATATATATATATATATGTATGTATATATATATATATATATAGCCTACTGGTATATCATTCATTATTTAGTGTTTCAATTACCTAAATATAGCTTTGAATATGGCTTTAAAATGCTCCTAGAATTGCTCATATTTCAAAAAAATCTTGGGGGGGCTTACAGCGCCCCCCCGAACCCCCCAGCTGGAGAGGATCGCTGCGCTCGCCACCGCTCGCTGCGCTCGCCCCACGCCACCGGGGGCCGCAATTCCAGTCCTTGCCCTAGGCGCTATCTACCCTAGATACGCCCCTGTAGTCATACATGGTTAGTTCATTGATAGGATGAATTCCTGTGCTACCTGGCAATGACCCGGAAGTCAAAACAGGGGTCAGGTATACCTCTGCCGGGGTAGGGGTCTCCCTCCTCGGGTGGGTGAAAAGGGGTAGGTGCGCGCCCCCTCTCTGTGATGGTCGTCCGGCGGCTGTGGCTGGGGCTTGCCATATTACAAGTGTTTGTAATAACCCTCTGTTTATGAGACAGATGTGGGTGTTCGTAATACCAAAACCGAAGGTGCCTTGACCAGCTGGTTTAATTGGTTGGGTTGTTAATTGCATGGTTTGTTGGATGTGGTGGAGACTGGGTTGCTAACTCTGCCACATTTATCTGGAAGTATGGCAATAGAAGTTAGTCACTGGCGAGGCGGCTAGCCTCGCACTGACGATCATTTGGTACAGGGTTGTGAATAGGTTGTGAGGGAATAGATGGCATGCATAGGGTTAGTAATGTTCTAATGGTGTTCCTTCCTACTGGGGGAAGGTAGGCTGGATAGGAGTATATATACAAAAGGTTTGAGAATGTTAGTAACGGAAAAGTTAAGGATATTCAGAGGGTGTGGTGGAGAGGCTAGGTTAGGAGGGAGTGGAGGAGCGTGGGGGTTAACGAGAGGGAGAGGGTTAAGGAGGGCTACGTGGAAGTTTGACCCTAAGGTCTCTGGGCGTAGGGGTGGCATTAGGCTACAGTTGGTATCTTAGACTGGGAGTTACCGACAGGGAAGGTAGGGTAATCAAACGCTACCGGGGGATGAGCAATAGGTGGTGGTATATGAGTCTGGAAATTATAGAATTATGTGGACTGTGGGGAAGATGAGGTTAGCTGTAGGTGTGTGCTTGACTGTGGATAAAAGTAGAGAAAAACATAGTGTACTATTACTCGTCAATACGAGGGGTTATGGACACTATTATTTGACACGATTTCTTGCTGATCTAGTTGTCCCTGGGAACTGCGTTTTCTATGAAATATAGACCAAAGAAAGCGGCAGTTCGTAGGGGTACTTCGTTATTGTTTCGTGGTAGATATGCGTCGAGACAATGGTAAACGAGGTTATCTATACAATCTCTGGTTGGGGTAAGAATTAGAGTACTGAATGGTTGCCAACGTTACAGTCATTATCTCTGTGTAGGTCTTACAGGAATAATGGTTATATATACAATGGTATACCCGTGGGTATCATAGTTTCTTATCAATTATGACATGGGGGTTAACATATTACTTCTCGGCTGGAAGAACATACCTAGATTTATGGGGGCGGTTGGTCTTCAGAAACTTAGTCTGGCAAGACAAGGTATTTTAGGGGGTTAACATATTACTTCTCGGATGGAAGAACATACATAGATTTATGCCTGTCTGAACTGGTTGGCATTGGCTCAACCTAGGGACAGGGCATGGGTGTATTAAATTAAGGTGTATTCATGTTCATCATCATGTAGGTAGAGTCTGGCGGGTAAGAGGTGTAGGACACGAGGGGTAGTGGATACACGAGGTGGGGGAGGGTTGTGAATTGTAAAGGGGGTGGTTTGAGGCTAGGCGCCGCGCCGCTCGTGACCTAGGATAGTGACCCTTAATGCGCTGGACATAGGGGTGGCATTTCCCTACGATCGAATAGGTAAGGTGGTGTGTGCAGCGGGGCGTGAAGGATAAGCGGACAGGATGACCCAAAACAGGGTACCACTGAGCATAGGGTCACGAAGCAAAATAGAGTAGTGTGGATTGTGGATACGAAGGAGGTGATTGGAAGACGTATAACAATTGTGGAAAAGTAAATGGAAGAGATGAACACGATGGCGGATAAAAGATAATTAACCTAAGGATTGAATACATGCATGAATGACGACATTATAGCCGTCGTCCTAATAAGATGATGAAACTGGGTTGGTATGCACGTGGCACAATACGACACAAGGATAGTGCCGCTATGTCGTATCAATACTGGTGGCATCTCCGGTTAATATTATATATCCACTTAGTTACTAGAAGAACAAGGCAAGGGGGGGGGGGGGGGGGGGGCAACTGAGCACGGGGGTACATACATCTATACTCGTCATGGAGAGAGAGATACGAGGTAGCTTTCCTGCATCTCTCCTGATAATCGTCTGCAGATTGGTCATAGTGAGTTTATCCGAATTAACAGGCCTAAATCAATACAATAACTGGCATAGGGTTATCGGGTGTATAGAGTCGTGGTTAAAGGTTGGGAATCTATAGTTAGTAGATAAAACAACGGGAGGTTAGAGACATAGAATTGCTAGAATTGGGGGGGGACTGATTGTTATATAACTAAATACAGGGCTGACGCAATCACGATCTGATTTGGTGTGAAATGGAAGCTAAGGTGTCTTAGATCGCCTCGAACCTACACAATGAAAGTATTATAGTCTGTATGGTGGTTACCTAATTAAATACATACTTAGGTGGTACATCAAGAATATCAGTGAGTAAAGTATTGTGGTTTGTATATTAGAAGACTGTGATTGAGAGACGTATAATATGTGGAATGAATTGAGGGAGAGGGAGAGAGACCAAATCGGGAATGGAAAAGGGGCTGGGATCTCGTTGGGGATGAGAGTTTCGCTCTCAGGATTTCCGTTCCTGTGGATCGTTAGGGTTGGTAGTTTCGCTCTCAGGTTTTTCGTTCCTGTGGTATTTTACAAAGTACCGAAGATATAGATTGATATTACTTGGAAAAATGTGAAACTATTATGTGTCTATTATATTAGCCCTATTCGATCCAAGAGGGGCTGCTTGGATCTCCTCTGTTTCGCCCCATTAGTTTGTACATTCTGAGACGTTTCCCCTCATTAGTTTGTTAGTAATACGACGCTTCATCCCATTCAGGTGTCGATTTTTTTTTTTTTTTTTTTTTGTTTTTTTTTTTTTTTTTGGCCAAGCGTTAGCGTTCTTGTAAGTAGTGTTTGTTTTTTGGCCTATATATCTATTTATTTATTTATTTATTTATGAATTTCCTTGCTAGACCTCCATCAAGCTTAAAAACACACCCTAGACTCCTTTTCAAGATAAATTTGTACATTTTTCGGTAGAAAAATGTTCCGGCCGAAGGCCGGTTCCTTCTAAAATTACAGGCTCGTTATCGCTCGCCGCCAAACTAATGGAACGAATGTCTTAAAATCTCAAAATTAATATGCAAATAATGGTTTATATTGTAAATATAACGAATTCTGTCAGAATCCAGGGCTAGAAATGCACAAATAACTACCCTAGCACCTAGGTCTATATCGCGCTTGTCAGGTTAAGGGGGGTGACCTGCTTTTTGTTATTTCTGTCCTTCTCTCTCTTTCTCTGGCTTGTATCCATTCGGCCCCATTCAGCCAACTATTTTAAGACGTTTATCCCCATCTAGGTGTCGATTTATTCCTGGCGAGCGATAGCGAGCCAGCATTATATGAAGAAATCCGGCTTCGCCGGAGAAATTTTTCTATCGAAAAAGGTACAAATTTAGCCTGCTGTCTAACAAAAATAAAAAATATGCTGGCTCGCTACCACTCACCAGTAAGAAATTGACACCTGGATAGGGATAAACGTCTTAAAACAGTAGGTTGAATGGGGCCAAATGGATACAAGCCAGAGAAAGATAGAAAAGGACAGAACAAAAACAGGTCACCCCCCTTAAAGCTACCCGGGCAAAAATGGGTAAACGCTGCCTTTCTACACCGCCCGGCCTGCCTTGCTAAACTGCTCGTGAGGTGCTGCCTTGTCTTTATGGAGAGGTTTGCTTTTTTTTCTGGACCCCTATTTCCGCCAAGTTTAGCCCCATTAGTTTCGAGATTTTAAGATGTTCGCCCCATTAGTTTGGTTATTTAAGTATATTTTATGCCATTTAGGTGTCGATTATTTTTCTCTGGCGAGGGATAGTGAGCCTGTAATTTAGGAGGAAGCGGCTTTCGGCCTCATAATTTTTCTACCGAAAAATGTACAAATTTAACTCGACAGGGTTCATGGGGGAATTTTTTAAAGTTTGATGGAGGCCTTGGGAAGAAACTATAAAAAGTTATGAATAGATATAGCCTATTATGAATAAACAAATAAATGCATATCTCCCCTTGAATGAATTATAATATTTTTAACATCGTCCTGTACCGGCGACGACTTTTGTATATGATTTTTGCTACAAGTAGACGATTTTATAAAGCTAAGAAAGGATATATGGTAGCTAAAAAGGATTCATTGAGTTAGTCAGCAGCCTTTTAATGGGTAGACGTCCTTCCTAAGCTTAATAAAATCGTTTAAAACTTTCCAGAATATGATGAAAAAGACGTGACCGGTACTGTACGGGTTAATACCAATAATCCCAAATTAAATTAATGAAAGCATGTGATTCTCGCAGGGTTCGAACCTAGAATATCTCATTCAGAACTTCCACGCTCTTCGCATTACACCATCGAAACAGTACTGTATAGCAAGGCAACGTTACACATTTCTGCCAGGTTAGCTTGAACACACTTTAGTTATTGATTATTTTAAATTTTTATATTTTTGTTTTTATTTATTTTTCTGTGGATGAGGGAGACAACAGGCAAACCTGTCTGTGACGAGTGCCTCCCCCAACGTTAAAAGAATGACAGGGCCAAAATCAATGAATGTTCGAGCCAAAATGTCTGGACACACGGAGTTTGAAACAATTTAAGTCATAGGATGAGGGAAAGATGGATTCAAGACTAATTCTCAAACAAATTCTCGACTACTTTTCAGACTATCCACGATGCAGAACCCACTATCAGTGTTGTTGGTGGTGTTGGGGCTGTGCTGGGCTGGTGAGTTGATCAATAGTTTATTGTAACACTATTTAGTTAACCCTTTAATGATTATGACACATGTTGACGTTTCCGTTGATGATATTGTGTTGTAGATATCTTTGATTACCATAGACCACCTATGTAAATCACCATCCGACTTAAGGGGAGGTATTTAGTTTGTTCCCTAGACCTCCATCAAGCTTAAAATTACACCCCAATGAGTCCCTTTCAAGATAAATTTGTACATTTTTCGGTAGAAAAATTTCCCGGCCGAAGGCCGGTTCCTCTTAAATTACAGGCTCGCTATCGCTCGCCAGGATAAAATCGACACCTGAATTGCACGAAAGGTCTTAATATGGGGTGAAAGTTCTTAGAATTGCTAAACTAATGGGGCAAACGTTTAATAATATCAAAAGCAATGGGGCTAAACATGAGGGAGAAAGGGGTCAAGAAAAAAAATCCTCAAGTGGAGATCTCCCCTTAAGCATTTGTACTTAGATATTTAATAAATATAAACCTTATATACTGTTTTTGTGTACTCTGTTATATTCTTGGCTGTCCCTGTCGATTAACCCTTTCACGCATGTGTGGACGTAGGAGTTGCCGATTAGCAATCAGAAATAGAGTTCTCTCAATCTTATAATTACCTCTCCAAAATTAGTTTTCTGCTCACAGCTAACTCAAAGACAACTGCAGAGGTTCAAGTAACTAAACTAAAGGTTTCTAAACACCCCCGATGGTCACAAAGGCTTTAAAGTATCCCAGAATAGGCTCAAATCGTGTCCTGTGCATGAAAGGGTTAAGGATCATTGGCTGTGCTCCTAGTGTACCTAACAATCATATTAAGATATACCAACATCATCCTTATACCTAGCCTATAATAATGACCCACCACTTCTGTCTCCTCTTATAATGCTGATCCACAAACCATTACCCCTTGATCCACCAACGCTATACGTACCTTACTTGATCTTTTAGCTAGCTTATAAGTGACGGTATAACTCATGATCCACCAATTCTCCGTCTCCTCTAATAATACTGATCCGTGGTCTCGCTCTCTCTTGTCAATGTCAGCCACGTGCCCTGAGTCAGATATGATCCAATGTCTGTTAAAGTTACCTTCTTGAGGTTCTTGTTATTATCTATCTATCTATCTATTGCCTGACGCCATGATCCCCGAAGGGGTGGCCACGAACGAACCGCCCCCATGCACCTCTGTCCCCAGTCAGTCAACGCCCCTCCTCCCAACCAGCACCACCTTCATCCATATACTTCCTCACTCCATCCTTCCACCTCTCTTTCGGTCTACCTCTCCCTCTCTGTCCTTCCACCTCGCTCTCGTACACCTTCTTAGTCATTCTCTCGCTTCCCATACATTCCATATGGCCAAACCATCGCAAGGTGTTTCTTTTCACACTTTCCAGCACATCTACCTCCACACCACACCTCCTTCTTACTTCCTCATTCGTCTGTCTATCCCTCGATGTAACTCCGCACGCACTTCTCAAGTAACTAATTTCCACCCCTCTCACTCTTTCCCTTCATAATTGCTGAGGGGCACAGGGCCTTGGGTGGGGCTTTGGTTTCCCGGGCGTTTCTGCGCCCTCCTCAGCTCCCTGCCTTGGAGTGGCTTCGGTCACCCGGGCTTTGTTAGTGGTAAGCAGGGAGGGTTTTGTGGGGGCGCTCATTTGTGGCCTTGGCCTTGCTCGGGACCTTGGGGCTGTTCGGCCAGGCAGCCTGGGGAACAACAACAACAACAACAACAACAACCCACATCACTCTTGGTCGGAGCCTCTTCTCAAACGTCCATGCTTCGCTTCCGTAAGTCAGTGTCGGGATTACCACACTGTCATGCAAGGACTTCTTCACTTCCATACTGACCACCCTATATTGTTACTGCTTTCAGCATTCCTACAACCCTCTTCCCCTGTTGCACCCTCTCCCGCACTTCTTCATCCATAATCCCTTCTTTACTCAACACACTGCCCAGATACTTAAATGAGCTGACAATCTCCATAGCCTGACATTTCAACTTCACCTCACACTCTGTGGCTTCACCCCTTTCGAAGACCATAACCTTGCTCTTCTCCGCATTTACCTTCAGATTCCGTTTTTCGCACACTGATCCAAACACATTTACCTGACCCTGCAACTCCCATTCATTATCGCTCATCAGAACTGTATCATCAGCAAACAGCAGTACAGGTAGCTTCCACTCATTTCCCTCCCTTATCAGCGATACACCAACATCCACTGCTCTTCCTTGTATTTCTTTCATGACTCCATCCACATATACAGTAAACAACCACGGGGACATCACACATCCCTGTTTCAACCCAACATTCAGGTCAAAGAACTCGCTCTGCTCATTCTCCACACGTACTGCCGCCTTTGCAGCCTCATACATGCTCTTCACTGCTTTCAGCAACTTGCCGTCGTCTATTCCGTATATTCTAAGTACTTTCCACATACCTTCTCTATCCACTCTGTCATAGGCCTTCTCCAAGTCCATAAAGGCAACATACACCTTTTGTTGCTTCTCCAGTTATTTCTCCACAACACTATTCAGAGTAAAATTCTGATCTACACAACCTCTTCCTTTCCTAAAACCTCCCTGCTCGTCACCTATCCATTTCTCCGTTCTCACTCTCACTTTTTCAATCACTACCCTACTCTACACCTTCCCTACTATGCTTATAAGACATATTCCTCGGTGGTTACCACACACTCCTCTTTCCCCTTTACCCTTATATAGGGGGACTATTTTGCCTGTCTTCCAGTCATCAGGTGCACTCCCCTTCTCCCATGCTAGTTTACACATTCTCCATACCCATTCGATCACTATCTCACCCCCATACCTCAACATTTCCCCACACACTCCATCTGTTCCTGGTGCTTTCCCCAACTTCACTCTTTTCATGGCTTCCCACACTTCTGACCTCATCGCTGGTGGCCTATTTCTGCGTACCGGTATTTCATAATTTTTGTTTTCGGTTATTTTTGTTTTCGGTTAGTCTAGGCTATCATCCCTGGTGGCCTATTTCTGCGTACTTAAATTTTTAAATTTTCAGTTAGGCTATCACCGCTGGTGACCTATTTCTGCGTACCGGTATTTCATAATTTTTGTTTTCGGTTAGGATAGGCTATAACCCCTGGTGGCCTATTTCTGTTTAAATAAACATAACATTGTTTTCGGTTCGGCTATCACTGCGTATTCAAATTTAATTTTGTTTTGTTTTAATTTTTGGTTAGGCTATCACCGCTGATAACCTATTTGTGTGTATTTCAACATTTTTGTTTTCGGTTAGGCCTATTTAAGTAAGTGAAGCGACCTGAAGGGAGTGAAGTGTTTTTAAAGTGAGTTTAGTGTTTTTAAAGTGAGTTAAGTGTTTTTAAGTGAGTGAAGTGAACTGAAGAAAGTGATCGTCACCATGCCTCGTGCCTGTACGAACTGCGCCGGTAGGTTTGGTGCTTCCATGTTTGCTCCTGCCGATCCACAAGTCTGCCGACTCTGCCAGCAACGAGAAGATTTGACAGCAAAATTGGATGAAGCCCTCAACAAGATCAACGCCCTCACCAGGAAGCTGGAATCACTCCAAGAGTTTGTAACACTCAACGTTGGAGTATCACTAACTCAAATTGTTTCAACTCCAGCATCCACCACCGCCCCAACGTCATCTGCCAACAATCCAACACCTGCAGTAGACACTGCAGCAGATGCTTCTGACGAACCTGAGCCGACATCAAACCAGGACAGCCGCCCTGTTCACCTTAGTCTCTCCCCCACTCCTCGTGCAAGAAGCCTGCTAGCACGAACAGTACCAACCCCTCGCCCCCGTTCTAACCACTCCTCTCCCCGACCTGTACGTAGAGTCCCGCCACCACAGGTTTCCGGATTTACACCAGTGAGGAACGGTGCACGGCCAACGCAGAAAAGGTCTCATCTACCAGTCACAATGTCAAACAGATTTGAGATATTGGTAGAGATGGAAGACGAACCAGAAGAGACCAGGCTCGTTGGGGATTCCATCCTACGAGGACAGGTCGAAGAGTTCTGCGACAGAGTCCCAAATCAACGAAAAAGATTTTGCATCCCAGGAGCTGGACTGGACGACATTGTGGAAGCCTTCGAAGATACCACAAAGGATGCAAATGAAAATACCCTTTTTGTCATCCATGCTGGTTCAAATGACGTCATGCGTACCAGATCCGAAGAGTTGATGGAGAAATATCGCAAGATGATCCAGCACTACAAAAACAAGTCAAGGAATATCATCATCTCAGGCATTCTCCCCAAGATCGACGCACCTGACAAATTCTACGACAAGGCCTTCAGCACAAATAGCCGACTAAAATATTTGTGTCTGAGGGAAGAAGTTGAATTCATCAACCTCTGGGACAACTTCTACAACCAGCCTACTCTGTTCCGCAAGGATGGCACTCATCTAAACCCTGTGGGTTCAGCACGCATGGGTCGTCTCCTACACGAAGCAGTCCGCAGCCATGGATCAAAAAACGCCATCCGAGAAGAAGCAGCAGTGACATAAATCATCCAACGCCAAGAAAAAAACAGAGGCAACCGAGGACCACCAGCGATAAGGACCGAAGACAGCGAGGACCGAGGACAGCCATGAACATAAATGTAGATCCGACAAGAACCAAAAATATTATTAAAGAGCGTTCCGTGAGTTCTAAAATAACAAATTTAAAGGTTTTCTATGCAAACGCTCGTAGCATACGCAATAAATTTTCAGATTTAGAGGAGCTAGTGTTTACAGAAAATTATGATGTGATTGGCATAACAGAATCTTGGCTCAATACAGAAGATAGAGACTTTTTAGCAGAGTATTCACTTCCCGGTTATGTAATGTTTGAGAAAAGCCGAATAAATCGAAATGGAGGTGGTGTTTTACTTTATATCAAAGAAAGTCTTAACCCTACCCTCTTGTCAAAACCTCAAATTGTAAACGTCGACGCATCTTTTGTGCTAATAAAGAATAATAAAGGTACCAAAATAATACTTGCATTAATATACAGACCTCCAGCTCAATCAGTGCAAACTGACCGAGAAATTTACGAACAAATTGCAGATGTAAGTAACTCACAAGATACCGTAATTTTTGGTGACTTTAATTTACCTGTGACCAAGTGGGGCGATACTCTTACTTCACACTCCGGACATGACTTGTATACGAACTTGCAAGAGAGTTCGCTTTATCAATTTGTTGGAACGCCGACCCGTGGTAATAACGTTCTTTACATTGTACTTGCAACAAAAGAAGAATTAATAGAGAATTTGAATGTTGGTGATGAATTCAGTAACAGCGACCATCGTACGATAACTTTCACTTTAAAGTTTACTAGTAACGAACCAAATAGTAGCATCGAAAAAGTCCCTAATTTCAAGAAAGCAAACTTCCATAAACTTAGAGCTATGTTTAAAGAAACTGACTGGAGCTTTTTAATTCACAATAACGACATAAATACATCTTGGAAGTTATTCGAAGCCACTTACCTAAAAGCAGTGCAAGACTGCATACCATCGAAAACTCGGCGTCCAGGCCATAATAATAAGCCCAAATGGTGGAATAAAGATATTTCAAACTGCCTGCTTGCTAAAAAATTTGCTAATGATAGATTAAAATCCTCACAAAATGACGAAGAACGGCTGAAATTTGTAGAGCTACGACGCAAAGCCAAAAAGTTAATTAAGCAAAGTAAAAAGACCTTAGAGTTACATATTGCGAATCAAAGTAAAACAAACCCGAAAGAATTCTATAGTTATATCAGAAAGAAAAAAGTCGTTATTTCAACTGTTGGACCGTTAGTCGATGAAAATGGAGAATACACCAAAGACGAAGAACAAATGAGTAATGCCCTCAATACCTTCTTTGCATCAGTTTTTACAACAGAAGACCTCAGTGATATCCCTACACCATCGCCGATTCAGATTGATAATTCAGATGTTCTAAGCAATATCACCGTTACAGAGAGAGAAGTATTGAATTGTTTAGATAAACTCAAGGTAAATAAAACGCCTGGACCTGATACAATCTCGCCTAGAGTTCTAAAGGAAGCTAAGGATGAGCTCTCTAAACCACTGACATTACTATTCAATAAATCCTTGCAGTCTGGAACTATGCCCGATCAGTGGAAGCTAGCCAACGTAACACCGATATTCAAAAAAGGCAGCAAATCCCTACCCAGTAACTATCGTCCAATTAGCTTAACCTCAGTTGTATGTAAAATGCTAGAAACGGTCATACGAGACAGACTCGTAAATCACTTAGAGGAAAATAACATACTTAAAGATACTCAACACGGCTTTCGTAAAAAACGTTCCTGTTTAACAAACCTCTTAGACTTCTTCCACGATATCCTCAACCTCTACGATGAGAGTAAAGCTGTAGATATTATATACCTTGATTTTCTAAAGGCCTTTGACAAAGTTCCCCACAAACGTTTACTGCTAAAACTAAAAGCGCATGGAATACAAGACGGTGTGTTGAAATGGATAGAAAATTGGCTCAGCGACAGAAAGCAAAGAGTAGTCATAAACGGTAAGGCATCAAAATGGACCAATGTAAGTAGCGGGGTACCCCAGGGATCGGTACTAGGACCAATTCTCTTTCTAATTTACATCAACGACATAGATGAGGGTCTCACCTGTACAATCTCAAAATTTGCTGACGATACAAAAATTGCAAATAGCGTACTCTCAAAAGAACAAGTTGACGATATGCAACACAATCTAGATAAATTGTCATGTTGGGCCCAAATTTGGCAAATGAGTTTCAATGCGGATAAATGTAAAGTACTACATATCGGATACCTAAATGAGAAAGCAAACTATTCGATGAATGGCACTCAGCTTAAGAATGTAAACAGAGAAACCGATCTGGGAGTAACAATATCGAGTAACCAAAAACCGAGTCAACAATGTTCAGAAGTTGTTAAGAAGGCAAACAAAATAATTGGCTTTATAGGCAGGTCATTTGAGCATAAATCCAAAGAAGTTATCCTAACCCTTTACAATTCATTAGTCCGCCCTCTTCTGGAATACTGCGTTCAATCCTGGTGCCCTTATTACCAAAAAGATATAAACAAGCTAGAACGAGTTCAACGTAGAGTTACCAAAATTATACCTAGCCTAAAGAACAAACCATACGAAGAGCGTCTTAGAGAATTAAATCTATTTCCTTTAACCCAGCGCAGATTAAAAGGTGACTTAATTCAAGTGTTCAAAATCATCAAAGGCATCGACAATATGAACTGTAGTAAGTACTTCACTATCGACCAATCTAATTACACGCGGGGAAACGGTTGCAAAATTATTGGTAAATCTTTTAACTCACACGAATCTAAGAATTTCTTCTTCAATCGAGTTGTCAACTTGTGGAATGGGCTTCCCCGAAACGTTATAGACTGCATCACCGTTGATTCATTTAAACTCCGCCTAGACAAATATCTCGCATCAAACCCGCGACTGACTGCGTTTGTAAATGAATAACTTTATTTTATCCCCCCCTCAGTTACTAACCCATCTGTCCCCTACTAACTTCCTAATCCTGCCACGGACATTAGTTCCAGGGCAGTAATTCCCTTTCCAATGTTCCCTTACCCACTCTAAACCACTGTTTGGACACTTGATCCTCAGTGTTTTGGAGGACAAGCAACCTAAAAGGGTCACTATATCTGTTGTTGCTTGATTTCCTTTGTACTCCTTTGTACCTCCTGATCTCCACCTCCTCCTCTACAACTTCTCTTCTTCTCCCTCCCATACCCCATCCAACTATGTTTGCTGGCGCTTCATTCCTTAAATTTAGCAACTCGTTGAAGTACTCCCTCCATCTTTCGACTCTCTCTTGCTTCTCGGCTAGCATTCTCCCATTCTTATCTTTCACACCCTTACTGTTTCCCTAACTTTCTTGACTTCTTTCCAGAACAGTTTCTTACACTCCCTCCATTTTACACTCAGATTCCTTCCAAATTCCTCATCTACTCTTCTCTTACTTTCCTTCACTACTCTCTTTTTCTCCACGTACCTCGCTCGTTTCTGACTCTCAAAATCTTCATTCCCTCTACTACCCAACCACTCTCTATACGCTTTCTTCTTGTCTTCCACAGCTATTTTTTACCTCTTCTGTCCACCATGCTGCTCCTTCCACTCCCCTCCCTCTTCTCCTTACTCCACACACATCCTCACATGCTGCACAGATCTCTTCCTTAAACACCTTGCTCATCTCTCCACTTCCTCCATATCTACAAGATCGAACCCACCTAGTCGTCTTTCTACTGCTCTCCTGTACTCTTCCCTGATTTCCTCCTCCTGTAGCCTCTCCAACCTCCTTGCCATTCCACCTTCCTCTCGCCTCCCTCCAGCTCTCCTCACCCACTTATTTTGTATCCTAATTTTAGCTACTACTACATAATGATCAGACAGAACCCCTCCAATACCCCTATACACCCTAGCATCCAGCACAGATTTCTTCATTCGTTCATCCACACATATATAATCAATCAGTGCCTTTCGTTCCACCACTGTCTTAAACTTATTCTTCATCTTCCACAGAATCCACACCACTTTCCATGTGTACCTGTGTATCATTCTGTGTCGGAAGAAGGTGTTGGCTATCCACAGCCTCCTCCCCACACATACGTCCACAAGTGCACTACCATTCCCATTCACCTCTGAGGGTACCCCCACCCTCCCACTACTCCATCAACTTTCCTATCACCCACCTTCCCATTCATATCCCCAATCAGAAATATTCTTTCGTTCTTGTCAAACTTATCCAGGCACGCCTCCACATTCACCCACATTCATCCTCTGTCGGAGCACACACACACACAATCACCCACGTTTGTATTCCTACTTTCATTCTCACCCACACAATCCTTGAACCCACAGACCCATAGTCTCTTACACGCTCCTTCCATTTGTTACTTACAAACAAACACGCACCTTCTCTCGCTGCTCCCTCACTCACTCCAGCACACACACCCATTCCACACTCCTACTCTCACATCTGTACCCTTCCATTTGGTCTCCATCATTCCACATAGGCTACATCCAGCATGGCATTCACTAACACTTCCAGGACCTCTCTCTCTTTTGTATCATCATTCATGCCTCTCACATTCCATGTTGCTATTCTAAGATTGTCCGTAAGATTGTCCATAGTCGGTCGGGGTTCATCAACACAGGGTCCGTCCGCATCCGAGGCTGTTCGTTAATTTTTCGTTGCTTAAGTATTTTTCACGGTTGGGGGTCGCAAGCCCACCGACCCAACCGCTTTAGTCGCTCTTACGACACACAGAAGGCACGTGGGGCATATTCTAATCCCTTACCCCCAGGGGTCTATTATAACTAGCTTATAATAATGATCCACCACTTCTCTGTTTGCTCTGATAATACTGATCCGTGCTCTCTCTCTCTGTCAGTGTCAGCCTCAGCCTCATGCACCGAGCCAGATATGATCCACTGTCGGGTGAACGATCGTTGTACAAGGATCCGCTACATATGTGACGGAGACAACGACTGTGGTGACCAATCTGACGAGGACTCCAGTATCTGTGACGTGAGTAGGCTAGGTATTCTACCATTGTTTGACTATCCTCAGTCTCTTAAGGGAGCCCACCTCGCTTGTTTATCTTTCTCTCCCTCTCTCTTTGGCTTGTATCCATTCGGCCCCATGTAGCCAACTGTTTTAAGACGTTTATCCCCATCCAGGTGTCTGTTTCTTCCTGGCGAGCGATAGCAAGCCAGCATTGTATGAAGATATCCGGCTTCATCGGAGACATTTTTCTATCAAAAAATGTAAAAATTTAGCCTTCTGTAAAAGAAACAAAAAATTATGGAGGCTCGCTCCCGCTCGCCAGGAAAAAATCGACACCTGGATTGGAATAAACGTCTTACAACAGTAGGCTGAATGGGGCCGAATGGATACAAGCCAGAGAAAGAGAGAAAGGGAGAGGAAAAAAGCAGGTCACCCCCCTTAACAAACAATATCTCCACAACCATGCTATACATTGCCTTTTATAATAAGAAATGTGAAGCCTAAATTTGGACTGCGTATATACCAGTGTCGTATTTTAAATTATACTCTGGCAATGATTAGACGATTGTATTCAGCTTAGGAAGGACCCCTAGCAATAAAAAGGCTTCAAACTATCACAACCAACCCTTTTAACTACCACAGATCCTTCCTAAACTGCATAATATCGTCTAAATATAGCTAGACTAAATTGTAACACACGTCGCTGGTACTCAATGGGTTAAGGGGAGATTTCCACTTAAGGGATTATTTTCTTAATCCCCTTCTCCCTCATGTTTAGCCCCATTGCGCTTGACATTTTAAGACGTTCGCCCCATTAGTTTGGCGATTTGAAGAATGTTCGCCCCATTTCTGTCAATGGTAAGACCTTTTGTGCCATTTAGGTGTCGATTTTTTCCAGGCGAGCGATAGCGAGCCTGTAATTTAAGAGGAACCGGACTTCGGCCGGGACATTTTTCTACAAACAAATTTACAAATTTATCTTGAAAGGAGGTCTGGGGGGTGTAATTTTAAGCTTGATGGAGGTCAGTGGAACAAACTAAGAACCTCCCCTTAAGTTAGTGACTATAGTTGAGGGCTTGTGTTCTAGGACTAATTATGATGACTCGTTGGCCAGCCTCAGGCACTGCTTGAAGGGGAGGTGACTTGCCTTTTGTCTCTCCTTTTCTCTCTTTCTCTGGCTTGTATCCATTCGGCCCCATTCAGTCTACTGTTTTAAGACGTTTACCCCATCCAGGTGTAAAAATAATCCTGGCGAGCGGTAGCGAGCCAGCATATATATATTTTTGTTTTGACAGCAAGCTAAATTTGTACATTTTTCGATAGAAAAATGTCTCCGGCGAATCCGGATTTCTCCATACAATGCTGGCTCGCTATCGCTCGCCAGGAAGAAATCGACACCTGGATGGGGATAAACGTCTTAAAACAATTGGCTGAATGGGGCCGAATGGATACAAGCCATAGAGAAAAAGAAAAGGAGACAAAAAAAGCAGGTGACCCCCTTAAATGAAAGTATTTATTTATTTGTTTATGTATGTATTTATTTGTTTGTTTATGTATATATTTATTTATTTGTTTATGTATGTATTTATTTATTTGTTTATGTATGTATTTATTTATTTGTTTATGTATGTATTTATTTGTTTGTTTATGTATGTATTTATTTATTTGTTTATGTATGTATTTATTTATTTGTTTATAAATGTATTTATTTATTTGTTTATGTATGTATTTATTTATTTGTTTATAAATTTATTTATTTGTTTATAAATGTATTTATTTATTTGTTTAGGTATGTATTTATTTATTTGTTTAGGTATGTATTTATTTATTTGTTTATGTATGTATTTATTTATTTGTTTATAAATGTATTTATTTATTTGTTTATAGTTTCCTACCTAAACCGAAAGCCTTAAAACGTTGTGTGGAATTTTTAAGATATGTTTAATCTCAATATTAATTTGGCTGTTTTTTCAATGCTGCGGATACACTATTCCACCAATTTCTATGTATTTGGTAGCAAAACTTTCAGATTTACGAGCCGCACTCAGCTACGCAAACATGGCGTTCATCATCTGTGATGATGAACGCTGTCAGTAGATAAATCACTCCCCAGTCCCAGCGATGGTAGAGAGCCGTCAGTATTATACTTTCCTTGTAACTGCCAGTATTCAGGCAGTGCCTTGTAGCACTACCGTTTGAGCACTGCTCTAGAGTTGGCAACACTTCTCAGCTTATATCCAAGCCTCTACACTGTAAAAAAAAAGGGAGGAATACTTTCTCTCCCAGCCTGTAGAGTCTACAGGCTGGGAGAGCAAGTATTCCTCCCTTTTTTGAGGTGGGAGATTGTTTTATCTTGCCATTTTGGCCACAATACTTGGGACTGGGGGGGGGGGAGGGGGACTTTTATTGCTGTACCCTATGGTACAGTAGGGGTTAAGTTAATTTGAGGATTTTTCAAGATGGCCACCAAAAAAAAGACATATAGGGTAAAACCTCTATAACATTTATGGGGCATTGGTAGAGGAGTCCATACACCAAAGCACAATAATCTCCTATGAGTGGGAAAGTCGGTATTTACGTCTAAAAAAAAATGGAAATGCAGCCGACACGGGTGTGTCTGGCTGCCATTTATATTTGTGTATATCAAAAGTTGCCCATTATAAAAATGCACCTTGTGTCAAAGTTTGAAATCGATCCGACAAGCGGTTCTGGAGTTATTGCGTAAAATCCGGTGCGCAGGAATTTGAAGTCGCCGCAGGCTAATCTGGCCAAAATTGGAAGTGCTGCCTTCTATCTCGAGCAGTAGGCTGTGTGGACCGTCCTATGGATATTCTTGTTTAACCCCTTCTGTACTGGCAACATCCTTTTAGATTTTTTGTAGCTATATTTAGGAAGAATAAGGGGAAAAAAAGTAAAATAGAAATATTAATCCAAACTATTTTAATAGGGGTTCCTCGCTGTAGGCTTCAACCCCTAATAATAATGATTATAATAGCAATAATGAGAAAAAGAATAAGATGATGAGGATGAAGAAAAACTAACTACTAACTGACTACTAACCTCTCGACTGCGAATGTGACTGTCCTTGTGTTAAACAGAGGTGGAGGCAGCCAGACTGTGACCGTGGGCGAGCCAAGTGCCACCGCTACGGGACCTCTGAGTGTATGCCCATCAGCCGCTACTGCTCCATCACCGACCCGCCATGTGTGGGAGACTTGGACCCCAGAATCTGTCAGGTTAGTGTGTTTGGGGTTGATCTGGGTCTAGTTTCTATTTGTTTTTTTCCATCAAAAAATCTCTCTCTCTCATGATTTGCTACTGTTCCCTCACTAACACCCGCCCCTCCCACACACAACTGTAATGGAGATGTCCAGTACCAGTACTTGTGTTCCTCAATTATCTAAACAAAAAAATCCTATGGCCTGTTGCCACAGGCCATAGCTCAGTTGGTTGAGCACTCGCCTGCAAACTGTGAGGTTGACGGTTTGAGTCTCGGGCCAGCCAGTGTGAGTAAATGACAGGCGCCAGTGCTGTTGGTGGATGGCGTGTTCTAGCAATCTGTGGCAACTATTCACTGAAGTCTCTGATCATCAGGGCACCCACCCTAGCCCACCTCTTGAGCAGGGGGTGCATGGTGGTAAAAAACGCATCATGTTCCAACTCTACCTATGGACATAGGCTGCCTTATAACTTGTATATCCGATCGCTGAAAATTATGAAGCTATACACTATTCCAAACAAGTAGGCCACATATCTTGAACATTAACCTTTATAACTCTACAACGACTAGAGTAATCAAGCTAATATGTCTACCATTTGGGAAGGGTCAGCCAGGGAATGGGTGTGGATATTTACAGTCCACTTGCTGTACTTCGTTTTGAGTTACAGAGGTTAGGGTTTACGATCTCTGGACTACCTTTTTGGAACAGGGTATAGTGAAGCAACAAGACAGGTGAGTGATGCAACCGGCTCGTTCACATTCTCCCCTTCGTAGAGCTATGGAACCTGCTTGTCTCTTGTTGGCCCGTTGCAACTTCGACATCTCGAAGCCACAACACCTCACTGTGATCTCGCAACTTCTGACAATTTTTGTTTTTTCTCAAACACCACTTATAGGGCTTATCACTCATTAGGTACTCCTACCCATCGCACATTTTGAATATGGGAATATTGATGCACTGCTAATGTGTATTGGAAATAGTCGATGGGTTTTATGGTAATGTACTGAAACCAAGTAGGCCTACAATACTAATTCAATCCCAATAATATTTTCCCATCGACACATCAGGATTTGAGCTCTGGGTTAGCAGCTCATTAGCAAGCTAATTCCACCACACCTACCCAGTGTTGTACAGATTGGATACCCTAGGACTAAATAACTATTCATAAGAAACAGGCAATTAGCTGCAACATGTACCCTATTCAAACAGATGATATATTTTTTCGATCAATAATATGATAAATTATAATGATACAAACTTATAAAATTAATGTTTAATGTAACTTAATGGAAACTTTTAAACGTGTGATAAGTAAATGGAATCTTATATATGTAGACAAATGGAGAGATTGTTTGTTTTACAAATGTACAACCTATAACAGTTTAAATCCAATTGCTAAAAATATGTTATGAATGGAGGCAGACGGACCTTATTTGTTTTGTCCTTGTTTTTCCTTCCCCTATTCATTCTCATACAAAACAAAATTATTAACAAAAAAAAGAAAAAATAACCAACATTGTGAGGAAACTAACTGGATCTTTACACCGTTGCCAGATGATCAGGAACGAGGTCTTGGATGATCTTAACAACGTCGCCATCGTTCCCATCATCACCATCACAGGTAAGGATATGCCAACACTGGCAAGGTATCACACGACCTAAAATAAATACGTGTCCTCTTCTGCACTTATCGTAGCCACAGAGCGAGTACATATTATTTTTATAAAGTACAAAGGAGACTCTCCGGGTGGGTCGGGGGCCGGGGAAGTGATTAGGGACCTTGGTGACCCTGGTCTCTGGGTCTTCTCCTGGATGACCTAGATGTGTGTGAATTTGTATTTATTTTTGTGTGTTCATTGTTTTCTGTTGTGTTGTCCCTATTCTGGCTGTCTGGAGTCGGCCACCCCCCAAAAAAAGAAAAAAGGAAAAGGGGAAAAAATAGGAAAAGTGGGGATTGGGCCTGAGTATATAGAATAGAATAGAACAAAGGAGTACAAAGGACTCCTTTGTACTTTGTACAAATAACGTGTAATCGCTCTGTACCTATGATAAGTGCAGAAGAGGACACACCTTTATTTGAGGTCGATTAGGGCATAATAATCGATCTAATATAGAATCTCGCCTAATTTTAATTATATGTTATTCCCTTTTTTTATTTAAGGCCTAATCTAGTATTTCAGCTGTTTTGTTGTTATACCTTATACCTTGATTTGTTTTACCTTATACCTTGTTGTTATAGTTTATACCTGCAGTTGTTAAATCTTATACCTTCGGTTGTTATACCTTATACCTTGATTTGGTATACCTTATACCTTGTTGTTATAGATTATGCCTTCAGTTATTAAATCTAATACCTTCAGTTATTATACCTTATACAAACCTTGTACTTTGAATTGTTTTACCATGAAAGATTTTATTGATATCCAGATTGAATAGCACTGTATTCAGGCCTTGGACTTTGGCCGCGGAGATATGCTGTTTTTCTAGACCCCCTTCTCCCTCCTGTTTAGCTCTATTAGTTTTGAGATAGTAAGACGTTCGCACCATTAATTTGGCATTTTAAGACCTTTCACCCCATTTCTGTGTCAATATTAGGACCTTTTGTGGCATTTAGGTGTCGATTTTTTTCCTGACGAGCGAGTCTGTAATTTTAGGAGGAATCGGCCTCTGGCTGGGACATTTACTACTGAGAAATGTACAAATTTATCTTGAAAGGGGGTCTTGGGTTGTTTTTTTAAGCTTGATGGAGGTCTAGATAGGAAACTAACAAAATTACTAAAAGTATAGATAATAAGCAAATAAACAATCCCATCCCCCAGGTTTTTAGTGTGTTCCCTAGACTTCCATCAAGCTTAAAATTACACCCCCTAGACCCCCTTTCAAGATAAATGTGTACATTTTTCGGTAGAAAAATGTCTCGGCCGAAGGCCGGTACCTCTTAAAATACAGGCTCGCTATCGCTCGCCAGGGAAAAGTCGACACCTAAAATGGCACGAAAAGTCTTAAAATTGACAGAAATGGGGCGACAGTTCTTAAAATCGCCAAACTAATGGGGCGAACGTCTTAAAATCTCAAAAGCAATGGGGCTAAACGTGAGGGAGAAAGGTGTCCAGAAAAAAAACACTCAAGTGGAAATCTCCCCTTAACAGTGGTAAGGGGCTTGTCTCCACCATGATAGACACATACTAGGAAACTGAAGGTTGATTTTATAAATAGAACCTGCTATCACTCAGTTTCTTACAGATTGTAGTTTATGGCTACTTATTTGGTTTACCTGTGGTTTGACTGGTATGGTTTGCGAATATTGCTTTTTGTCGGGACCATATTACGTAGCCCGCAAGAAGTCTTGGGTTTTCAGATCCTTGAGAAATTATGGAGAGGAGTTTTATTGTATCAATTCAAGTGTTTACAGTTACAGTATATAAGGTATTGACAGTCACAATATAGCTGTAAACAAATACTTCACAATTGATCACTCAAGTTACGCTAAACAAAATGACTGTGATGATTGGAAAGCCTTTTTACTCGCCATGAGTCGAAGGAATTCTTATTTAATCGAGTGGTTAACTTATGAATGGAATACCATGTAGTGTCATTGAGTGTAGTAGTGTTCAAACTTTCAAAAATCGACCAGATAAAGATCTCGCTCTAAGCCCTCGATTAACTGCGTTTACAAATTAATAGCACCACTTTATACTGTGCTATCCTTTCCTGTTTTCACATAGGGTTGGCTGTTTAGTTACAAGCAGCCTCGTAAGGATCACTAGATTTGGTGTTTCGTATTTTCCTTTTTATTCCCTTGTTTTGGTGACCTAAGCACTATTAAGGGGGATGGTTCACTTTTTGGCGATTTTTGCATGTATTAATAATTTTTCTAGTTTCCTCCCTAGACCTCCATCAAATTAAAAAAAAAAACATCCATTAGATCCCCCTTCTAGATTAATTTGTACATTTTTCGGTAGAAAAATGTTCCGGCCTAAGGCCGGTTCTTCCAAAATTACAGGCTCACAATCGTTCGCCAGGAAAAAATTGACACCTAAATAGCACGAAAGGTCTAAATATTGACGACAAAATGAGGCGAAAGGTCTTAAAATCGACTAACAAATGGGGCAAACCTCTTAACATCTGAAAACTAATGGGGCTAAACATGAGGGAGAAAGTGGTCCAGAAAACCGCGGCCCATCTCCCCTTAATCACAATGTCCACTCCTATGCCCTCCAGATACTGCCAGCAAGACCCAGTTGGAGTTGACTGAGGAACTTGGTGAGGAGTTTGAAGCTCAGGTGGAAGGTACTCTCAAACATCCTGACTGTCCCAATATGTACACTAAAGTGGGTGACAAGTGCATCTCTTTCTTCTTCCCGGGAAATGTAAGTAGTAGTAGTAGTAGTAGTAGTAGTAGTAGTAGTAGTAGTAGTTGTAGTAGTAGTAGTTGTTGTAGTAGTAGTAGTAGTAGTTGTAGTAGGAGTAGTAGTAGTAGTAGTATAAGTCTCAGTTTTTGTCTTCTTGAATGACATGTTTACATTTTTCAGACGTGTGGTTCTCCTTCTTCCCTAGAAGTAAGAGTCAATACAGTATCTATAAAATATTTCCAAGGTCTGTGTGTTTGTTTTCAAGACATGACAACACTTTTCAAACGAAACAGCTGAAATTTGTTGAGAAGTATGAGAAGAGTCTGAGTAAGGTTTTAGGAATCATTTAAGGGGAGATGGGTCGTTTTTCTGGTCCCCTTTCTCACTCGTGTTAAGCCCCATTTGTTTTTATATTATAAGACGTTCGGTCCATTAGTTTGGCGATTTTAATACCTTTCGCCTCATTTTGTTGTCAAATGTAAGACCTTTCGTGCCATTTAGGTGTTTATTTTTTCCTGGTGAGCGATAGCGAGGCTGAAATTTTAAGAGGAACCGGCCTTTGGCCGGGCCATTTTTCTACCGAAAAATTTACAAATTTATCTTGAAGGCGGGTCTACGGGGCGTTTTTCTAAGCTTGATGGAGGTCTAGAGGAAACTAAGAAATGTAGGAATAAATTAATTAATAGGCCAAAAAAACAGCTCATCTCCCCTTAAACCATGCTTGGGGTTGTGGGAGGGAACACAGTCCCTGATTTCAAATTTGTAATTGTTATCAGTCACTGAAACTTGAGGGTCTTCCACCATAGAGTTTCATCATACACTTGACTCTTAAGCCGGTATCACACGAGAGCTTTTATAGTCAACATTCGATGATCAACATTTTTCTGGCAACATTTCTGGAATATTTTGTACTGGTATCAGAAACTAGACTGATGGTAGATGAATTTAGATGACCGAAATAGTTTAAATGTTGACCTCATAAGCTGCCAGACCAGTGTTGAGGATAAATGTTGATGGAAAAAGCTCTTGTGTGATACCGGCTTTACCAAGGAACCAATAAATGCATATCTTGGAGAGGATGTTGTAGGTCATTATCTTGGGTTGCATTAAGGGAGCCCACCTCGCTTTTTTTCTCTTTCTCTCCCTCTCTCTTTGGCTTGTATTCATTCGGCCCCATTCAACCAACTGTTTTAAGACTTTTACCCCCATCCAGGTGTCAATATTTTCCTGGCGAGCAGTAGCGAGCAAGCATATACAGTATGTATTTTTGTTTTGACAACAAGCTCAATTTGTACATTTTTTGATAGAAAAAATTCTCCGGCGAAGCCGGATTTCTCCATACAATGCTGGCTCGCTAGGAAGAAATTGACACCTGGATGGGGATAAACGTCTTAAAACAGTTGGCTGAATGGAGCCGAATGGATACAAGCCAGAGAAAGAGAGAAAAGGAGAGAAAGAGAAAAAAAGCAGGTGACCCGCCTTAACCCCTTGAGGATCATGACGCATTTTGACAATTTGTTTACATATTAGGTCAATCTCAATCTGACTTCCATATACCCTGCATTATCTGAATAACATCATCTAATAATAGCCAGAAAACAGAAAAGTGCCCACTCACCCATTTCTAACCCACTCATCCATTTTTCACCACTCATCCATGTCTTCACCCACTCATCCATTTTTTCACCCACTCATCCATTTCTTCACCCACTCACCCATTTCTTCACCCACTCCCCCATTTCTTCAGCCACTAACTCTTTCTCCCTCCTTCAGATAACTTGGGGTGAGTCCCGGGTGTTCTGCCACACCATTGAGGGAGAGCTGCTCACGTTTGATGAAGACTACTCCTTCTATTCCTCCATCGTCAGCCACATCCACGATCACCGTCAGTAGGCCTTTATGTATATTGTATGCATGTATGTATATATATATATATATATATATATATATATATATATATATATATGTATGCAAGACAGTCTCAGCAATATGTTAACTTATATAATGCTAAATATCCACAGGGAAGACAGGAAAATAAACACGGGAGTCCCAATGGGACTCCGTGTTTATTTTCCTTTCTTCCCTGTGGATATTCAGCGTATATATATATATATATATATATATATATATATATATATATATATATATATATATATATATATATATATATATATATGTCTGTATGTATATATGTATGTATGTATGTATGTATGTATGTATGTATGTATGTATGTGTGTGTGTGTGTGTGTGTGTGTGTGTGTGTGTGTGTGTGTGTGTGTGTGTGTGTGTGTGTGCGCGCGCGCGCGCGCCCAGGCACATACCCCATAGCAGGGGGTGGTCGACTCGAGAAAGAGCTCGAAGTGCAACAAGATTTATAGTTCCAATTCTAAGGGTCCGGGACCACTGTCACGTTCCTTTGCTCCTTTCTCTGTCTTGTCTAGTAGGGGAATTGTACAAGGGGAGGAGGATTCCTAGTCTCCCGCCCCCGAAGTCGGAAAATTAGTATAGGAAAAGAGACCGGCACAAACGGCTAAGGTTGGATAGAGGATGCCAAACCTCACTCTGGACAGGACCAGCCCTCACCCACCGTCAGTACTTGCCAGTTATTTGTTGTGTGCAAGTGTGTTCTTTTAGTTAATTATTGTGTTCTGATAGATATTTATTATGTTCCTTTAGGTATTTAGTGTGTACTTTTAGATATTTCTTGTGTTGTTTTAGTTATTTATTTTGTTCTTTTAGTTATCTATTGTTATCATATTGCCAGTTATTCTCTCTCGTTGTAGTGTGTTCATTTTCCACCTAACCTTGCATTTCATCTATGCCTCATCAGAGCCTATAGTTATAACCGTTTCTTTATATTGGTGTATGATAATAGTAGTACTAAAAACATTGATTAAGGGGAAATAGGCCGTTTTGGGGGGCTATTGGTTCAATTATTCCTTTATTTCTTAGTTTCTTTGCTAGACCTCCATCAAGCTTAGAAAAACACCCCCTTCAAGATAAATTTGTAAATTTTTTGGTAGAAAAATGTTCCGGCAAGGCCAGTTCCTCTTAAAATATTAGGCTCGCTAGCACTTGCCAGGAAAAAATCGACACATAAATGGCACGAAAGGTCTTAAAATTGACAACGACATGGGGCAAAAAGTGTTAAGATCGCCAAACTAATGGGCCGAACGTCTTATAATCTCAAAACAAATGGGGCTTAACACGAGGGAGAAAGGGGACCAGAAAAACGACCCATCTCCCCTTAAGTCTGCCTGTAGATATCACACAGGGTTTCTGGTTTTGTCGTAACAATATTACATTAGTAGTAGTAGTAGTAATGATGGCATAAATATTAGTGTCTTTAGATAGAAGAATAGTAATAATATATACAATACTATTTCTTTGGATATATCATGCAGGACTTTTGGGTTAGAACAGTCTTAGTAGTAATAGTAGAACTAATGATGACCATTCTATATATTTCTGTAGATTATTTTGTTTTTTTCAATATATTTGTTTAACCAGACCACTGAGTTCCCCAAAAGAACTTTCTATGGCTGGCCTGAAGGATTTGATCAAGATAGACAACTAATGAAGACGAGATAAACAGGGAAGGGCAGGAGGCGAACAAATCTAGGAAAGTGAAGACCCGCAGACATTTCCCGTCATGTCATGAGTTCAGCCAGACCACACGAGCTCCAATGCAGAACTCTAATAGGGCAGGATGAGACAAGAACTGCTGCACTGCAGCACCAACGAAGAAGTGATCAAGGGCGAAGAATGAAAGAGATCAGGACTAAGGAAGAATGCATCCCAAAGATGCAATAAAATGCACTACTGAGAAGAATCAAGTCAGCTCGGTCGCATCAGCGACCGAAGAGACTAATCAGGTCAGGAGCCAACAACCTAGCGTGGCCAACTAAGAGGGCCCAACAGGGTGGCATATGCTATAGGCTGACTGAAGGACAACCGGATGAGACAGAATAAGAACAGAAGGGAAAGGCATAGAAAGAGGACGGATAAACTACGCAATATTAGTCAAGCTGACGACGAAAGCACGAGAGGAGAGGGCACTAACCCTCTCCCATCAAGCTCCAGTCGCAGGCCTCGAAGCCTCCCTACCACGACAAGGAGCTAGTACTAGGGGGACTCTCTGTAGACATAACAATAACCTATTGTAGATATAATGAAACTTTAATTTATTTATATTTCTGGGTAGGTAGTAGAGTAGTAGTAGTGATAATATCTGACTCTTTACATAATATATTATAAATAATATGAATTTTAATATAATACCTCTGTTTGTAGACATCACTCAGGACTTCTGGGTGGGAGGCAGCAAGGCCAACGACACTCTACCTTGGGTCTGGGTTAATGACTCACCCATTGAGATTGGGGCACCTTACTGGGCCATCAGGTATGACAGTTTTATATTGTATGATGCGTTTATCAATCACCGTGTTTCATCAACTTGAGTAAGTAAGTAAGTAAGTAAGTTTATTTTGCCACAGTAAATTACATCATGATATTACATACATTGTTTATCAGTGACAGAGCCCATTAAATAGTAAATATTTTTGATAGGCTCTTTACAAATAGTTATTTGAGTAGGCAGAAGATTACAACATGATCAGTGCGATGGTAAAAAATAAAAATAAAATAAAAACATATAGTGATTAACAATGTTATGGAAATGTCAAACACTAAAGTAATTTAGTACTATTACAGTATTGTCTGGTCTATAAGACTCCCAATTCATTTATGTGTCATAACTTTAATAACGTGGAGCATTATCATGAAAACAAGTTGTTTCCTTTCTGAACCTTCTATTTTATTGCAGTTATTCCAATAGCCTTGGTATTTACATTATACAAAGCAAAGAAGGGGAGGAAATTGGCTTGTAGATACACAGATATTTAAAGGTGTTTCAGTCAGAGCAAAGATGACGAGGAAAATTATCTCTAAACTGTATAGATATTCCTGTCCACAACTGATGTGCCCTTCTTGCCTCCAGGACCGAGGAGACTCGTACCATCCATCCTATCATGGCCTCCTTTACTCCCCTACTATCTTTGTTGCAGTTGTTTTAAATTTCGAGCTCTCAACAGTTTTGGTTTATCCTTTCTTATAACAAAGATGAAATTTAACTTTGGTTTTCACCCCTTCTGTACCGGCGACGTCTTTTTAATTTTCTTCTAGTGATATTTTGACGATTTTGTGCAGTTTTCGAAGGATCTGTGGTAGTAAATAGGGTTAAGTGTGATAGTTCCAAACCTGTTAATTGCTGGAGGCCCTTTTTAAGCTACATAAAATCGTCTAATAGTAGCTAGAATTAAATTTAAAAGACGTCGCTGGTACAGAAGGGGTTAACTATGCATATCTTCCCTACCATGCCACAGGCTGTAGCACGGTTGGTAGAGCACTGGTCTGCAAACCGTGAGGTTGACGGTTCAAGTCTCGGGCCACCCAGTGTGTGTTATGGCAGACGCCAATGATGCTGGTGGACGGTGCGGTCTAGCAATCTTAAGTCACTGATCATCAGGGCACCCACCCTAGCCCAGCTCTTGAGCAGGGAGTGCATGGTGGTAAAACCGAATCACAACTAATGTTCCCTCCTTGCCACCAGGACCGAGGAGACTTGTACCACCCGTCCCATCTCGTCCCTGGTGGGTAACACGACCCGACTGGCCAACCAGGGTCGATGCTACCACTACTCCAAGGCTCCCTCAGTCCCGCCCCACGGCTACTGTACCGCCCTCACCTACGAGAAGTACCACTACATGAGCGACGAGGACTGTCTTTCCAACAAGGCCCCGCTCTGTGTCCATAACTAGAGCTAATAAGATCTGAGCTTTTACCTTGAAGTGAACACAACGAGTAGCATACTTCGAGGGTATATTTTCACCTTGCAGTATATAGTGCATTTTGTAACTACACGAGGTGAACTTAATTATTTGTTTGCCAAACATGAACCTTTGCTCATGTTATTTTTATAAAGTGACTGTTCGCTCCAGGCAAGTGTGTTATGCTTGTTAAACAAAGAAATGTGTTCACCCCATAGTCATTGTATTATGCTATTTATACTGCAATATGAAAATGTACAACCATCCTGGCTACTCATTTGTTCATAACAAGAATTAAACAAATCTGTGCCTTCTAAGTATTCAAGATAAAAATGCCCCATGCTCACTTCTTTTCTTTATCCAAGTCTGAATATCGACGAATATCAACTATCTTTTTAAATCGGTTAGCAACAGTCCTGTCTATCAAATATATGCCCTCTTAAACTTCAAGAGAAGGACTTTCTCTCGCACAACTCCTCTTTATTTGTTTCAGGAACAGTATACAATTGTTTACAGTCCATCAATATTATGGTCCGACATCTTGTGGGTTATGATATTTTGTTAATTATAGTTGAGGATTATTGGTTGCTTTTACCATTTCAGAGCCATGTATTTTAGTCTGTCCCCTAGGCTGACAATAATGCTTTCTCAGATTTCCTTCAACCTGTAGAATGCCCACATTGACCCGCTCCAAGCTACATTTGTAAACTTTTTGATAGAAAAATGTAGTTACTGGCCAGCGACATGCAAATCCATAAAGTCAATGTTATTGAATACTGTATTGATATTCGAAGTGGGAAACGTTAATGTGTGAATTATGATGTTGCAGAAGTTAGATATTTTACACTGGTTGGAAATAGACTAGTCCTTTCCAGTGATAAAATATCTGTGCTTTGTGCTTGAATCATCTTTTGAGAGAAACCAAACCCAATTGTCAGAAAAGTGCAAAATCCAGTCATGTTTTAGCATAAGTTGTGCAGTATTTTGGCAAGATATTTCTGTTTGCAAGCGATTGTGTTAAAATATTTTATTGTGCATGGGAACTATTTTGAAAACATATGTTTTGAACGTAATGAACTCCTCAAGTGCCTTACATTTCAAATCATATTAACAAAAATATATAGATCTTTGATATTCGTATGCTGTATTTCCAAAATATATAGATCTCTGATATTAGTATGCTGTATTTCCAAAATTAAATAAATCTTCTCTGTATTAGATATGTATTTGTTTTACTAATTCAGCTGATTTACTTTACCTCTCAAACAACCTGAATTTAAGGTCCCCTCGGTTATAAACATTATGTCCCTATGATAAAAGTATTATGGGTGCGTGTGGAGTTACATGGAGGGATAGACAGACGAATGAGAAAGTACGAGTGTTGTCGTGTGGTTGTGGATGTGTTGGAAAGTGTGAAATGGAACACCTTGAGATGGTTCGGCCATGTGGAATGTATGGGAAGCAAGAGAATGACTAAGAGAGTGTACGAGAGTAAGATGGAGGGACAGAGAGGGAGAGGCACACCTAGAGGGAGGTGGAAGGATGGAGTTGAGAGGAATATGAGTGAAAGCTGTGTTTGTTGGAAGGAGGGGTGTCAGCTGACAGGGGACTAAGGTGCATGGGGGCGATTCTTTCGTGTCCACCCCTTCGGGGATCATTTCTCTCTCTCTCTCTGTTATTTACATTTTGCTTATTGTATTTCTTTTATTTTACTTCCTTCCTGTCATCCCCCCTCCCCTTTCCTTCCCTCCGACTCTCTACTTATTTTACTGTCTTACACGCATCTTCCAATCTTCCTCACACTTATTTTAGTCTTCTGTGCATCTTCCAATAATGTTCCTCAAACATAATTTACTGTCTTACGCAGGTCTTCCAATAATCTTCCTCACACTTATTTTAGTCTTGCACGCATCTTCCAATCTTCATCACACTTATTTTAGTCTTACACGCATCTTCCGATCTTCCTCACACTTATTTGATTGTCTTACACACATCTTCCAATCTTCCTCCTACTTATTTTAATCTACACGCATCTTCCGATCTTCCTCACATTTATTTGACTGTCTTCCACACATCTTCCAATCTTCCTCACACTTATTTTAGTCTTACACGCATCTTCCGATGTTCCTCACACTTATTTGACTGTCTTACACACATTTTACAATCTTACGCGCATCTTCCAATAATTTTTTGCATATATTTGTTTCTTATATATTGACCCCACCTTTGTTACTGTATATCCTCCCACATTCTGTCATCAACCCTCCTCACACCTCTCCTATACCCTGTTCCAAATGAGTAGGCCAAAGCTTTTGAACATTCATCTCTATAACTCACCAACGACTAGAGTAATCAAGCTATTTGGGAAGAGTCAACCTAGGAATAAGTGTGGAAATTTACAGCCCATTTGCCATAGACTTTTTGAGTTACAGAGGTTAGGGTTCACGATTGCTGGCCTACCTATTTGGAACAGGGTATAGGAGGATTATGCTTATGTACAGCCCCGGTCAATAATTCTGAAAAATTTTGAAGCTTAGACAAATGCATAGGAACTTCCAAACTACAACTATTGTTTAGCATCTGCATGGAAGAGGGGCATGGGTGGGAGGTGTTACTTTTTTGGGAGTTCAGGTCGACCCCCGCAGCACGGGCACAGCCTGGGTGGCCGCGCTCAGAGCGAGAAAGATCCGGGCACTCGCATTTTAATTTGGCTGGCGTCCCGGTCTGTGTCTTGTTTGGAGGTGATGTGGGGGCGGGATTAGGGGTGACGGGTCGAGACTAAAGAGGAGGAGGTGTTGGGACACGAGGGGGAATAGGTGAGGTGGATGGTCGGATGGTGATAGGGATGGATGTGGACGATTTTCGGTGGGTAGGAGGGCTAGGTTGATTGGAAGGATAGGGTTGTTGAGGTGGATCAAGGCGAGTATGAAGGGGGGTTGTGAGATAGGAATGGGTGATCTAGTAGGGGGTCGGGTAGGTGAGGAGGGAGGTGAGTGTCGGGGTGAAGAGGTAGAGGGAGGGTGTTGGGAACTTGGGGGGGGGGGGGGGGGAAGAGGCTTACTGATTTTAATAAAGGTTTGAATCTGGGGGATCTGCGAGGTAAAGTTGTACCGTCTTCTCGTGGGCAGGTTTTCATTCCTCACTGAATGATCTTGACTTGGGCAGGCCAGTCGTCAGTGTTGAGGGCGAGAAGTCTGGTACGCAGTTGGTTTGCAATACTCTTATGACTGCACTCACATATGGCGTTGCCCTGTGTCCAATATGCTGAAGAGTGTAAGATTTGATAACCGAAGACGGTAGACAGCTCTCTCCAGATGTTGTCAGAAACTTGGGGGCGTTGTCGGAATGTAGGGCTTGTGGGAGGCCAAAGTTGGGAAACACATAAGTGATCAGGGCCTCTGCTACCGCCAAGGCAGTGTGGTCTTTGGCAGCGCATGCTATCATAAATTTGGAGTATGTGTCTACAAACGTGATTATGAATTTTTATTTTTATTTGGTTGGAATGGGGCCCATTACATCCACGGACATTTTTGTTTTTGTTTTTTGTTTTTTCTATGTGATTGAGGGAGGCAAAAGGCATAACTGCCTATAGCGAGTGCCTCCCCCATAGTTGAAAGAGTGACAGGGCCAAAATCAAGGGACGTTCGAGCCAAAATGCCTGGACACACAGAGTTTGAAGCAATTTAAGTCATAGGAAGAGGGAAAGACTGATTCTGGGAGAGAGTTCCAGAGCTCAGCTGTTGAGTAGAATTTTTTTTTTTTTTTTTTTTTTTTTTTTTTTTTTTTCTATATTCCAACTTACTTCCTCTCGGGCATAGGCTGAGAGCCTTAACATTCACCGCTTTACAATGAACAGTGAAGCCCGTGAGGTCTTGTTCCAGTCTAGGGAGTGAGACATGTGAAGCACGTAGAGTACAACGAGCACCTGCCATCTTGCCTTCACATGAGACACGGTGCTCACTCATGGCCCGAAACGACCCCATCTCTGAAGCCACCTCGTTCCCGTGCTTCACTGTCTCACCCCCTACACTCGGACTCTCACACTTACACACACACACAACGCCACCTGTTGAGCAGATAACTCACCAGGCATTGCACCCCTATAGCATATTTTGAATATGGGAATATTCATACAGTGCTATTTAATCAGGGAACAATGAGGGTATTTTATTGACGTTTCGGTGGGCTTGTGGTAATGCACTGATACTAGGTACAGCACAAATTCCATCCCAATAATATCTTCCCATTGATACATCGGGATTTGAACCCGGGACCTTTGGATTTCCAGGCCAGTGGCAAGACCACTCCACCACACCTCCCCTTTGAGAGTAACATTTCACTCTTGGGTTGGAGAGTTGCACAGAGTATGGGTGGGATTGAGTTGCAAGACGGGTACCACGTGCCCTACGTAAAGGAGGTGGTATGCACTGGGATAGCTCTGAGGAACACTGATTATTATAGGAGCGATAGAATTGCGAGAGAGATGCAGCATTGCGGCGGAGAGAGAGAGATTGCAGAGAGTTGGTGAGTGGACGGGAGTTAATGATACGAAAGGCCTTCTTTTCAACTTTGTCTAGGAGAGCGGTGTGAGGAACCTCCCTACACATTGTGAACAATACTCAATACAAGGGCGCACTATGCCCCTGTACAGAGCAAGAAGCTGTGCAGGGGAAAAGAACCCCCTAAGGCGGTTGAGCACACCCAGCTTTGGAAGGCTGCCTTAGCAAGACTGGTAATATGGTCCTTCCAAATGAGAGCAGAAGAAAAAGAGACACCAAGAATATTGAGAGAAGATGAAGGGTTGATTTTTGTATTGTTGAAGAATAAGGGATAGTCCGCTGGGAGATCCTGACGGGTAGATAGATGGAGAAATTGGGTTTTGGAAGCATTAAAGTTAACAAGGTTTTCTCTGCCCCAATTGGAAATAGTATTTAGATCAGAATTTAAGAGTTCTATGGCTTCATTACATTTGTCGTTGAGGGATTGCTGGCTGGGGCGTTCTGAAAAACTAATGGAGTAGTGTAAGGTTGAGTCGTCTGCGTATGAATGGATGGGAATTAAGGTACAGTTAAGGAGATCATTTATAAAAATTAGAAAGAGAATAGGAGATAGGACAGAGCCCTGAGGAACACCGGAGTTTATAGGGTGAGGAAGTGAACAATGGCCGTCCACAACCGCGGCTATGGAACGGCCGGAAAGGAAATTAGAGACAAAGGCACAGATGGAGGGATAGAAACCGAAGGAGGGTAGTTTAGAAATTAAAGATTTATGCCAGACTATATCGAAGGCTTTCGATATGTCTAGTGCAATAGAAAAAGTCTCACCGAAGTCCCGAAAGGAGGATGACCAAGAGTTAGTAAGATATGAAAGAAGATCACCAGTAGAGCGACCCTTAAGAAGCCATACTGGCGATCTGAGAGCAGATTATGAGAAGAGAAATGCTTAAGAAATTTGGAAGCAAGAATAGTTTCAAAAACTTTAGAAAGACAAGAAATAAGAGCAATTGGACGATAGTTGGAGGGTTGAGAGCGGTCATCCTTCTTTGGGACAGGTTGAATGTGAGCAAACTTCCAGCATGGAGGGAAGACGTTAGAGGATAGACAGAGACGAAAGAGTTTGCCTAGGCAGGGAGTCAGCACGGAAGCACAGTTTTTGAGAACAACAGGAGGAACACTGTCCGGACCGTACGCCTTATTAGTGTTAAGCCCAGAGAGGGTAGAAAGTACATCTTTAGAAGAGATTAGGATATTAGGCATAAGTAAGAGAGAGGAGGACGGAGAGGGAGGAATAGCACCGGAATCATCCAAGGTGGAGTTTCTAGCAAAAGTTTGAGCGAAGAGTTTAGCTTTGTCAGAGGAAGAAGTGATGGTTGTGCCATCAGAGTGGGAAAGGGGAGGGAAAGACGAGGAAGAGAAATTGTTGGAGAGGTTTTTGGCTAGATGCCAGAAAGCTTGGGAAGAGCTAGAGTTGGATAGTTCAGTGCATTTATTATTGATGAAAGAGTGTTTGGCAAGTCGAAGAACAGATTTGGCTTGATTCCGGGCAGAAACATATGAAGAATGAAAGTCTTGAGTTTTAAGGCGTCGGTACCGTTTGAATGCTTCCTCCTTATTGCGGACAGCAGTAGAACAGGCGTGAGTAAACCAAGATTTTTTAGCATTAGTCTGAGAGAAAGAGAATGGAATGTATGCTTCCATGCCCGATAGGATTACCTCTGTAATGCGTTCAGCACTCTCCGAGGGTCCTCGGCCATGGAAGCAGAAATCATTCCATGGGAAATCAAAGAAGTACTGCCGAAGAGCCTCCCAGTCGGCAGCGCCAAAGTGCCACAAGCGCCGCCGGCTAGGAGGATCGGGTGGCTGTACTGGAGAGATAGGACAGGTGACAGAGATAAGTTTATGGTCGGAGGAGCCCAAAGGAGAGAAAAGATCGACAGTATAAGAAGAAGGGTTAGAAGTTAGAAACAGGTCAAGAATGTTGGGCCGATCTCCGATGCGATCCGGGATACGGGTGGGTTGCTGAACTAACTGCTCTAGGTCATTTAGGATAGAAAAGACGTAGGCTTGTTCACCAGGTGGATCAGTAGTGTGAGAGGAGAGCCATTGGCAGTGGTGAACGTTGAAATCTCCTAAGATGGAGATTTCTGAGAAAGGAGAAATGGATAGAATGTGTTCCACTGTAGAGTGGAAGTAGTTGCCAAGGTTTGATGGCGACGATTTTTTTGGCAGGTCATGGAGTCTTATTCCTATGCTTCCCTTGGCAGCAGGGGCGGCAGGCTTCAGTCACTCTTTTGGCTATTACCGAGGGGTTTGTGGTCCAATAAACTTGATTGAAGACCAGTAGTATCTTCTTCTGGCCTAAGTGGATTCCATTTCTCTCATGTATGATGATAAGCAGGTCTTGCGCAGGTCTTGCGTGTCTGGATCTACTGCTAGGTGGCCGGATTCTGTATACATTTGATTTCCGGCGCAATGTAAGTTGTAGAATATTTGTTTTGGGATCCAAGGCAGTTTTGTTAGTGAGCCATACTGTTAACAGGGTCTTCTGGCCGTTTCCTGTAGTCTGGGTCGCGGTCGTTTTCTTCAGTCTCGTGGAATTTTCAGGGGAGGCTAAACTGCTGAGCTCGTGGTTGGTGATGAGAAGTCTGGACAAGGCGTCTGCATTTGTGTGCAGCTTGCCAGGTCGGTACAGGATGTTCAAAATTAAACTCTTCCAATGTTTCTTGCCATCTTACAATGAGTGCATTGGTAGTCTCTGACTTTGGTAACCATTAGAGGGATTGATGATTGGTCACTATGGTTACTCGGCTTCCTTGTAAGAATGAATGGAAATGTTTGAGTGCCCATACCACTCCCAGACATTTGCGCTTAGTGGCAGCGTAATTCTTCTGGGCATCAATGAGGGTGGAACTGGCACAGGCAATTATGTGTTCCCATCCCTCCTGAACTTGAGCGAGTACAGCTACTATGGCGATGAGGGAGACGTCAATGTAGAGGTAGAATGGTTAAGTACTGTATAGTCGGAGAAGTTGGTTCTTGTATTAATTTGTCTTTCAGCTTTTTGAAGGCTTGTTGGCTTTCGGGGGTCCAGCGGAAAGGCTCCTCCTTTGTCGTCAATTCGTGGAGAGGCTTCGTGATGGCTCCGAAGTTCTTCACCAATCGCCAATAGTAGGTGGCTAGGCCCAAAAACGACTTCACTCCTTTGACGTCCTTGGGTGGTGGCTGGGCGGAGATGGCGGATAGCTTCTTGGGGTCAGGGGCTATGTTGTCTCCGGAGATGATATGTCCTAGGAATCCCACAGACTTGTGAGCTAAGGTGCATTTGGTAGGCATTACCTTGAGGCCCGCTTGGTGGATCCTGTCTAACACGATCTGTAGGCGTTGTAGGTGTTCATCCCAGGTATGGCCATAGACAATTACATCGTCCAAATAAGCCAGACATATTTCCCAGGTGAGGCCATTTAATACGAACTCCATGAGCCGGGAGAAGGTGGCGGGCCCATTACAGAGAGGCCAAAGAACAGGACCTTGAACTTGTAAAGGTTACCTCCGCTGGTGGTGAAGGCAGTCTTTTGTTGTTGTTCCTTACGGACGGGTACCTGCCAATACCCGACCTGAAGGTCCAGGGTAGTGAACCACTTTGATCCATGTAGGGAATCCAGTGAATCATCTATCCTGGGTAGAGGTGTTGCGTCCTTTATCGTGACATCATTCAGTTGCCGATAATCTACGCAAAACCTTGTAGAGTCGTCCTTCTTTTTTACCAGAACGACGGGCAAAGACCAGGGGCTGGTGGTCGGTGTGGCGATTCCCGTATCCAGCAAATCCTGGACTTGTTTCTCCTCCTCTTGTCGCTGCAGGAGGTTCTTCCTTCTGGACGGCTGGTGGATTGGGGGGCCAGTCGTATGTATGGGGTAGTCCAGAACAAGTGTTTTGCCAATTTTGGTGGGGGATTGTGCAAAAACGTCCTGGTAATTTCGAAGAACCTTTAGTAGCTGGCATTTTTGTTGAGTAGACAGGTGGTCAGGGACGGTGGGTAGAGCGGCTTCTTCGGAGGTCGGTTTGGTGGCGGTGGCGTCATCAAACATCTCCAAATCACCTATGACGAGCCCTTTTGGTAAGGTAAGGGGCTCGTCTGTGATATTAGCGATTTGGACGGCATTAATGTGTGGTGGCAGAACCGCTGGCTGGACACAGCATCTAGGTGCGAGCAGATGTTCTATGTGAGGCGCTAGCACTAGAGTCACTTAAGCTGGTTTCTTGATGGGTACCCACATCTGATGGTTAGGCTGGATGTTGAGGCTCTGAGTGGTGATGGCTGCTGACATGATAATTGTGTTAGTGTGGGAGGCATGATCAGTGGTCAATGCACGTGCACATTTGGGCTTCGTGGTGGTCTTGTTTTATTTCTTGGCAGGGGAGTTCTCAGGCGATTTTTTTTTTTTTTGTCATGGTTAACTTGTGACTCTAAACATTTAGATTTTTTTGTTGCTATGGTCATGAACTGGAGTCGTTGCTTATCACAGCCAATTTGTGCCTGGAGCTTTTCCATCATGTCCAGTCCCAGATAGCCATCATATTGTAGGCACGCAAAGACGATGTCTTTGTAGTCAAAGACGATGAATGGGTGATGACATGAGGCATGAGGGTGGTTTGGAGATGTGTAGTGGTGCCATCTCTCCTTGCAGGGGCAATAGGATGTCCCCTGCACTGATCAGGTTTTACCGAGATGGGCGGATTGGACCAAACTTGCTCTTGTTCTTTTAAAAAAAATGGCTGAACAGGCAAAACCGAGCAGCTCCCGTGTTTACTAATACCCGGACTCCTATGCCTTGTAGAGTGATTAATTTGTAAATGGGAGGGGCACGGGTTAACCTTTGTCCCCCCTTCTCGGCTGAAATGGATGAGGGAGGCCTAAAAATTCCGAGGGTGCCGGATCCTCGTCAGTAGGTTCCGTCTCGATGTATGTTTCTTGGTCCTCAGTGGAGGTTTCTACCTCATCATTGTTGACATCCTCTGGGTCTTCCTCTTCTGTGGTTACTTGTAGTTCTCTTGATGTTTTCTGTTGTTTTTGGCATAACTGATCTCTCATGTCGTGGATAGCACACATCGAATTGCAGGCCACAAAGTCGAACGGATTGATCAGAATGAGGGAATTGTCTCTCGGCTTGGCAGACTGTTTCCCGGAGGGGCAAATCCTGGGGTGGTACTCGGTGGGGGGTCTCCTTCCTGGGTTGCATGTTCTTTGCCACGGCGTGTGGTTCTTATTTCGCTAAGCTGGCCCTTCGGGATTCTTTCGCCAGGCATATATTGCCGGTGCTGAGGCTGAGTGGGGATCCGTTTTATGGCTCCTACTTGTAGCTGGGTAGTCATGGTGGTTAGAAGCTTATGAATTATTATTATATCTCGCTCGAATTCCACGGGGTGGTGGATTGCAAAGTGTTCCCGGACATTACTAGGGAGCTATCTTAGGAAGAAATTGAAGATATGTTCATTTTTCTGGGCCTAGGTGGTGAGGGGTTTGCTGCCCAGACGTGTTGATTGATGGACGCCAGGGTCTCGTTGAGGTATCCCTCGAACTTGATGTTGTCTTGGTTCGACAGCGCTACAATGGTGCCAAGGGGGGGTTGCACCTCATTGATCACTATTTGTCTGAACGTGTTCCAGGTCAGATCTGGGTGGACTTTTCCGGCCACTATAGCTACGACTTTACCTTATTGCGTCAATAGGACCGCAATCTTTTCCTGGTTGGTATTATCTGCGAGGTCTAATACGGGACTTACCATGTCCAGATAGGTTTCAGCATCATATATTTCGGCGTTATAACCCAGAATGGGGATGTGCGATCTAGCAGCCATGTCTGCTGGTTGTTTCTCCTCTACTTGTTCGCAAAGTATCTTGTATGAATTCTTCCCTACGAATTTAGAACCACCGACTGCCACCAGTGATATACCAGGCTTTTTGCTGGGTTTACTGAGTGAAAGTGGATCCTAACTTAACTGGGTAGAGAATAAATTCATACATAGAAACACACACACAGACATACAGAGGTATAAGGACAACACAGAAGTACATTTGTAGTTATTATATTCAGGTAAAATAACATGAAATGGCTTATTTGGCTAATGGTTCACATATGAAATAATACAAATAACATACACAAGATCATGGACATGGAAATAAATATACCCCGGAGCTGAGATGAATCGCAATATTAAGACTGGGGTTTACTGCTCCTTTGCAATAGCAATAAATTATACACACACTAAATATAGAATAAATCACTGAATGTCTCTCTGAATTTAGAGTTTGTCACGGAAATATTATTATCCTAAACAGCGCACTTTTAGGAGTCTTCACACATAGGTAGGAACAAATTACGTTAGCACTTTTCGAAGGAATTTAAGCAAGGAATGGCAAATGAAATACAAGAATATATATTACAATTCACTGGATCACTTGGCATGGAAAGATGGTGTTACTGGGGTTGATATTTCGTATATCACTGTATGAATGTGTGCAGCTATAAAGTAAAAACAATATCATACGTGGTCTCACAAAGAGTTCACGCACAAAAATACTCTACTTTACAATGATAGATTTGTGTGTTTTGTATCCTGTAATGTAAGAGCAGGTTGTTTGACAGGTGAAGTAGAGAAGCTGGATAAGCAAAACACATTTATACATGCATATATTACAAGCAAGATGTTATTTAATTTTGAAAGTACAATTTATCATCATTTAAAGAAAGAGTTCTGAAATATAATTGAAATATAAGGCACTGGAGGAGTCCATCTTGTTCAAAGTTTGCATCGTGTTAAAGCACACATACCAGGGCACAGTAACGTAATACCAAAATAATACCCAACCTTTCTTTAAACAATTCAGTACCAGGGATGTGCTTTTTATCAGCAGGAACTTATTAATTATTGGAAAAAAAGATAATAGTTAATGAACTCACTAGATGTAATTGCTTATAATATTTGAAAATAGTTAATGTATTAACTCAAACAAATAAAGAGAGGAGCTGTGTTGGCAAAGGGCATTTTTTGTTTAAGCTTAGAAGGGCATATACTTGATAGACTTGACTGATACTATTTTTTCAATTTGTTATCTTGAAAGATGCTTTGAGTTTAATCGTGGATGAAAACATGGGTAGAACAGGGTATTTTACATCTTGAAGACAGAGTGTCCAGATCCCTAGTTATGGACACAGAGTGGGGCCTTGTTGGAGAGACAGTCCTCGTCGTTCATGTAGTGCCAACATGGATCTGTTTATATTTAGTTATGGACACAGAGCGGGGCCTTGTTGGAGAGACAGTCCTCAACGCTCATGTAGTGCCAACATGGATCTGTTTATATTTAGTTATGGACACAGAGCGGGGCCTTGTTGGAGAGACAGTCCTCGTCACTCATGTAGTGCCAACATGGATCTGTTTATATTTAGTTATGGACACAGAGCAGGGCCTTGTTGGAGAGACAGTCCTCAACGCTCATGTAGTGCCAACATGGATCTGTTTATATTTAGTTATGGACACAGAGCGGGGCCTTGTTGGAGAGACAGTCCTCATCGCTCATGTAGTGCCAACATGGATCTGTTTATATTTAGTTATGGACACAGAGCAGGGCCTTGTTGGAGAGACAGTCCTCGTCACTCATGTAGTGCCAACATGGACCTGTTTATATTTAGTTATGGACACAGAGTGGGGCCTTGTTGGAGAGACAGTCCTCGTCACTCATGTAGTGCCAACATGGATCTGTTTATATTTAGTTATGGACACAGAGCGGGGCCTTGTTGGAAAGACAGTCCTCGTCACTCATGTAGTGCCAACATGGATCTGTTTATATTTAGTTATGGACACAGAGCGGGGCCTTGTTGGAGAGACAGTTCTCATCGCTCAAGTAGTGCCAACATGGATCTGTTTATATTTAGTTATGGACACAGAGCGGGGCCTTGTTGGAGAGACAGTCCTCGCTCATGTAGTGCCAACATGGATCTGTTTATATTTAGTTATGGACACAGAGCGGGGCCTTGTTGGAGAGACAGTCCTCGCCGCTCATGTAGTGCCAACATGGATCTGTTTATATTTAGTTATGGACACAGAGCGGGGCCTTGTTGGAGAGACAGTCCTCAACGCTCATGTAGTGCCAACATGGATCTGTTTATATTTAGTTATGGACACAGAGCGGGGCCTTGTTGGAGAGACAGTCCTCGTCACTCATGTAGTGCCAACATGGACCTGTTTATATTTAGTTATGGACACAGAGTGGGGCCTTGTTGGAGAGACAGTCCTCGTCACTCATGTAGTGCCAACATGGATCTGTTTATATTTAGTTATGGACACAGAGCGGGGCCTTGTTAGAGACAGTCCTCGTCACTCATGTAGTGCCAACATGGATCTGTTTATATTTAGTTATGGACACAGAGCGGGGCCTTGTTGGAGAGACAGTCCTCAATGCTCATGTAGTGCCAACATGGATCTGTTTATATTTAGTTATGGACACAGAGCGGGGCCTTGTTGGAGAGACAGTCCTCGTCACTCACGTAGTGCCAACATGGACCTGTTTATATTTAGTTATGGACACAGAGCGGGGCCTTGTTGGAGAGACAGTTCTCAACGCTCATGTAGTGCCAACATGGATCTGTTTATATTTAGTTATGGACACAGAGCGGGGCCTTGTTGGAGAGACAGTCCTCCACACTCATGTAGTGCCAACATGGATCTGTTTATATTTAGTTATGGACACAGAGTGGGGCCTTGTTGGAGAGACAGTCCTCGTCACTCATGTAGTGCCAACATGGATCTGTTTATATTTAGTTATGGACACAGAGCGGGGCCTTGTTGGAGAGACAGTCCTCGTCACTCATGTAGTGCCAACATGGTTCTGTTCATATTTATTAGTGGCCCCTCCATCATTGACGAACATGCCTATTACATAAGGCATCCTCTTCAAACACTAATCCGCCGTAGTTTGAATCTACCGCGCAGAGCATTTAAAAACTGAGGAGCCTTCATCATGAGCGCACGCGACCTCACTCATGGCTTCAGTCATTATGAATTGGGTTCTCACTACGAAAAAACTTCGTAAAAAATAAAAACAAAAAGAAAATAAGAATAACTATCCAATAAGCTTTCCATCATATCGTGGATGTACTTGTGTGGATTTCTGACCAGACGCTGAATCAGGCGTCATTCCTCCTTCTTTGCTCTGCGCTCAGCCTGCCCGGACGTACCTTTCAAGCTCCGCTGGTTCCGCATTCGTGGCGTCCCTAGTGAGTTTTTTCTCATTTGTTTACTCTGGGATGTATCGAGTAAGGTTAGGATAGGCGTAGCAGGAGTGTCCTGGGCTGGTTGCCCGCAGTGCAGTGTATTTTGGGTCGTATGTATGGGGCATCTATTTCGGATGTACCCTCGTGGTCCTGTTGTGGACACGTGAACTTTTCACAGTTGGGTTAGTTGGTGATGCAGGCGGCTTTCATTACGCGTTAATTATTGCTGCCTTTTATCCTTCTGATGAGGTAAGCTGTGTGTTTGCTGACGTTCCCAGCGTATTTTTCTTCACTTAGTGAAGTTTTTTCTGGGTCCGTGTCAGGCTTCCCGGGGTTGGGAAGTTATCGCTTCGGTGGTGTGTTGGCGGTGGTTCCTGTTGTGATATTCCAGTGTGTGTTTATATTTCAACTATTTTCATGCCGTCTACCTAGGCCTAGCCAGCCGCTCGTAGCTTTGCCACATGTCTAGTGTTTTATTTATGTTTAAATATGCCCTACTGTGTCATGTGTATCCGGGTTTTAGTTGTGTATTGGCTAATTCCTCGGACTATATTTGTTTCCTGGTTTAGTTGTGTATTGGCTAATTCCACGGATTATGTTGTGACCTTGGTTAGTCGTGCGTGTCTCTCCTCGTGTCGTTTTGTTCAGATGGTGTCTGTTCAGGGTGGGGTTTGCCTTCCGGCGGGTTTTTCTCGGTTTCACCATGAAAAATCCTGACCGATGAGCAGTGTTGGGCCACACGTGGTTTTTAACTCTGGCTGGTTCCCCGGCGAGGGGAGGTGTCTGTGGCTCTCCAGGACTGCGTCTCTGTGGGTGCCTGGTTTCAGGCCTCCTTTAAAATTCCCGGCGGGATGGCTGTACCCATCCTTACATATATATTTAGATATATATAAAGAAACGACGTTCTTGAGAACACTCGTTTTTTATAGGTTTTTCTACCTGGTTTACGACAACCACAGGGAAAACCTAGCTGTTGTTTAGGCGTTCCTCCCCGGCGATCTTTTACAAAGAAGTGGGGTCAGGAACTTGTGGGGTTAACTTTTAGACTTCTCACCCGGCGGGTGCACCTGAGCAGGGTGGGATAAAACGACTTAGGTCTCTTATAGTTAACCAATCCATTTGAGTGATACTCTGTGTATCGCTGCCTTTACTCTTACGGCAATTGAAGGATCAGTGAGGTTTAACCAAATCGATTTCCACACCCGGCGGGTGCCCCTAAGTAAAGGAACTAAGGAATTTATAAACAAATTCAATTTCGATTAACCTTAATTGGGTGATACTTTCAGTATCGCCGCCTTCTATTTTTACGACGATCGTTTGGGACAATTCGTTAAAAAATCAGATCTCGTATATTCCTGCCCTGGGCTATTCTACTAAAATATTTCAAGGGCCGGCGTCTTTATGAGGGGGGGCTTTGTTACAAAATTGAATCTTGAGACAGTCACCACCTCCTACAGACTATAAGTGCCATACTGGACCATTATATCAGAGGGTATTCTTCATGTTCTTTAGCTAAGAAGATTTGTTTAGCCTCTTTACACCCAGCCGCGTAGCGAGATGTGTTAGCTGTGTCTTTGCATCCCGTTACCCGGCGGGTTATTAACACTTGTATGCGAACACTTGGGTTAACCTTATGAGCATTAATTCCTGGAAATTTTTCTTTATTTTTCCAGAGCTGAGCTCCGGCGGACCAATACAGACCCGGCGGTAGTTCCTCACACCAGTCTCTGTCATGGCTAATGTGGCCCCAGTTTTTGCCCTGTGCATTACCCCTACTTGCGCGGGTATCCCAATTTTTGCGCATACCCTTTGCATAAGGTGTGTTAGATGTCTAGACCGTTCAAGGGGTCTCTGGGTTACACTTAATTGTTCATTTTGCTCCCAATTAGCCAATAAAGTCCTGTGTGACAATGACAAGACCGCGGCGGTAGCGTTGAGAGAGGTCAGACAACAAATGTCGGCCTATACTACCATTGTCGCACATAAGTCACTTCAATGTGACAACGTCCCACTTTGGGATAAGTTGCTGTCAGAGCACCCTCCCCCTAAACGTACCTCTAGAGTAACGGGTTTTAAGCCGACAGAGACTAGCCAGGGTTCTGTATCGTCTGTGGATACGTTTAAACGCCCGAGAGAGAGCCTACTCCCCCGGCAGCCACCTCCTCGTCGCAGGCGAGATCGAGGTCAAGGTCACCCCTCAGACAACGGTCTTCAAGTCGGGCCTCTTCCCCGGCTAGTAAGAAGTGTAAGACTGAAGCTTCCCCCAGTGGCCATGGTGGTGATTCTTCCAAACCTAGGTCTAGTTCGCGGTCACACCGTAGCCACAAATCCTCCAAAAAGGATTCCCATAAAAAGTCCTCTCGACATTCTACTAAGTCTAGTGCATCTCGTCGTACCTCTACACCTGACAATGTTTCTGTTACAGCCTCAGAGTATAGTGAAGCGCCTGTCCCTAAACAAGATTTACCTATTGATATTTTAACCCTAGAAATGGAAAGTTCAGGAAATTCAATAATTGAGAATGTTTCAGACTCTCAAGAGAGCGTAGGCCAGAGCCTCGGTGTTTGGCGGTTTGCTCAGCCAGGGTCTGACCATCCACGTCCGACTCATACGAGTCACACAGTAGCCGATGTCCACAGGGACGCGGCGACCCCATCCTCTATCCCTGATTTATCTTGGAAACAAGGTGCCCCTGCCTCGGCGGGGTCTTCTCAGGAGGATCGGGAGGAACAAGATGAAGTGTCATTAATTTCAGATAGGGAGGGACAAGGGTCAGGCTCAGGCCTGGACGCCGCCCATGATAATACTGATTCACCTGAAAGTTCTGCACCTAACCAGTTTGTTACAGCACAAGAAATTGATGGGTTACTTACTCATGCTCTATCAAAATTCTTTAATCAACAACGAGAAAACCCCACAATGGACTTGGGGGCTCCCTTGACAGGTTCTGCGGTACGGCCTCTGATAACGTCAATCGATTTATCTAAGATTCCTAACCCTCCTACTCTGTCACCGGCAGGGAGCTCTAAGCCAGCTACGGCGGCATTCACTACGTCAAATGTCAGGGTCATTACGGATGTTAATCCACCCCCTCTAGACAAAGCGCCTCTTAGAAAAGTAGCTATGCCCCTGCTTTATGGGCCAGACGAGTCATGGGTCCCTTTGAACCCCTCTAAGCCAGAGCTTGCCCAGCCTACCTTGTCAGGGGAACTCCCGGTACCACGTGAGTGGTTTATCCAGGGAAATAAGTCTAAGAAATTAAGGGCATTGGATGCCTTGGGTAATGTTTTGGACGTAAATATCAAGGCTATACCTAGTTATCATCAGGATTATTTTGTTTATGCATCTAAGCCTGCTTTACCCCCTGCCTCAGCTTCAAAACTTTTTTCAGACTGGTCTAAGCTGGATGGGTTTAATGATATTAAGGCTCTGTCGGCTATTACTCCTGAACTAGATTTACAGACCGTCACAGACGAGACAGCTAATCCAGTGTTGAAGGTGGGACAGTTGGGACCAGGACCTTGGGTGGATTGGGAGGTAGAGGCTCAAAACTTTGCAACCACTTTCACTTCTAAATCTTCCCACCAGATCCCTCAGGATACACATTCATGGTTCTCAATGCCGGTAGGTTCTGCCGGCGGAGTTCCGTCAGCTTTATTTTCTTTTTTAGCTGCCCCTAAGATTAATCTTTGTGAACTAAAGGAACCATTCATTACCCCTACCCCTTCTCACCTAGACAGAGAATTTAGGCTAAGGGGAAAAGCTTTCCGCCTGTTTTCACAGTACATAGTTTCTCAACAGGTGGCTAAGTCTTTACTCAGGTCTACTCAGGCAATCGCAGACGCGGATGCTCGAAGATCAGTTGAATTATCCCGGCGTCTGATTCTTCAGTCGTCAATTCAATCCTTAGGTGACATACGCACAGCCTTACTTGAGGCGGTGCGAGCACGACAGGATCTTAGGATGTCATTAGTTCGCAAGCTGCCTGATCGCATTGCTAACCAGGTGGTAATGTCTCCAGTACTTACACCTTCTTTAATGTCCCCTGATGTATGGCGAACAGTGTTTAACATGGCACAGGCCGTGAAGCACAGTCCCGCACAGGCTAAGAAACCCGCATTTAACTTCCCCAAACCTAAGCCTCCTACTAAAGCTCAGCCAGGGGGTTCTAAGCCGTTTCTTCCGCCTAAGTCCTCCCAATCCCCCCTGGGTCAGTTCAGGCATAGACAGAGAGGGTTTTCAGGACAGAGGGGACGCGGCCAGTATAAGCCGGGGCAGGGCCAGTCTTCGGCCCACACCAGCCAGCCGGCGAAGCGTCCAACACCACCAAACCCACCATAAAAAAACTAAAGTCTTTCTCACTCCCAGTGCCTATCTTAGAGCCGGAGGAACCGAGGGAAGTACAGCCGGCGAACCCTTGTCTGCTAACTGGGTCGTTCCGAACGTGTCACCAAGCATGGCCGTTAAAAACCTGGGCACGGATGGTGGCACGCAAAGGCATCACTTGGCAGTGGCTCCGGCGACCTCGCTTACGTCAGCCGACAACGGCAAATTGTGTTTCATTAGAGGTGGAGTTGCTGGTCCAGGAGATGATTGCCAAGAATGTCATCATCCCGGTACCTCCAGATTACCCTGTATTCACGTCAAAACTGTTTTTGGTTCCCAAACGGGACAGTGTTCAGATGAGGCCGGTCGTAGACCTGTCGTATCTGAATCTTCACATTTACAACGAGTCTTTCAGAATGTTAACAGTTCATCAAATCAGGCTAACACTTCCGCCGGGTGGCTGGATGTGTTCCCTAGACCTGACAGACGCCTATTGGCACGTGTCGGTCAACAAAAGATTTCAAAGGTTTCTGGCCTTGAGGATCAGGCACCAAAATTTTGTTTTTCAGAGGATGCCGTTCGGTTTGAACCTAGCACCTCGATTATTCACGAAACTAGTCCGGCAAGCCCTGATGCCATTGTTAAAACAGGGAATCAGAGTGTTGTGGTATCTAGACGACTGGCTGGTGGTGGCAGAGACACAACAATTATGCATAAAACATGTCAATATCATTTTAAATCATGTCAAAACTCTAGGCTTCAAGGTAAATCTGGTAAAGTCAAACCTTGTTCCCTCAAGAGTAATTCAGTGGATAGGGCTGGTCTGGGACACCGCCGCTCTCACTCTGAGTCAGAGTGTGGACAATCGCAACAGGTTTCGCAGGAAACTGTTCAGGTTTCTTCACAGTCTGACTACGACACGAAGAGTCTGGGAGTCTCTGGTCGGCTCTCTCAACTGGATTCAGCTAACTGTCAAGTTGGGCCGGTTGAAAGTAAAACGATTAATATTGGAAGGCAACAAATATTTCCCACTCTTACCGGCGGGAAAATTATGGCCCATACCAAAATTAATCCACACCTTACTAGCGGTCTGGGCGAAGAGGGAAACATTGCACTCAATCATGTCATGGACCTCTCCTCCTCCAACGGTATGGGTAGACACGGATGCGTCAGGCACCATAGGGTGGGGATTTCAGTCAAATCAGGGGCACCAGGGTCAGGGACTTTGGTCCCACTTAGAAATCTCTCACATAAATGTCAAAGAGTTACTAGTCCCCTTGTATTTCCTTCAGGCTCACAGCCCGGCGTTACGGGGCAAGTCAGTGGCCTTCAGAATGGACAATCTGAATGCAGTTCACTGTATTCAGAAACAAGGGTCAACGAGGTCAAGGAAGTTGCTACTCGTGTCGGAAGAGATTTTTGTTCTAGCCACCAGTCTAGATATTTATCTTCACGCATCTTATCTCCCAGGCGTAGCGAACGTCTGGGCAGACGCTCTGTCCCGGAGACAGAGCACGACAGTAGAATGGGAGCTCAAGCAACCCATTTTCGACCTAATGATTGCGGAGCTCTCTCCCATCCACAAGTGGATCTTTTTGTGTCCGAGGAGACTCACAAGCTCCCTCTATACCTCACCCGCCGGGCGATAACGCCGGCAGGGGGGCCAGACGCCCTAGTGACAGACTGGAACAGATGGAGCTCCATCTATCTGTTTCCGCCGCCAGATGCGTCACTAATGTGCCACGTAGTGAACAAACTACGAGTTTATCGAGGCTTAGTCTCGCTAATCGCGCCCCTGTGGCCGGCGCAGGTGTGGTGCCAGCAGTTAATAATGTGGTGCCCGGACCCGGTATCGCTCCCGGTCGGGTACTTCCACTTAGACACGATTGGCAACCTAGAGACCTCGCTGACTTTTGCATTATGGACATTCAGGAGGCCAAGTGGCTAGCACCATACGGTAGGGATGTGACCAATAAATTGCTCAATCAATATACTCAGTCTACTAAGCGACAATATCAATCTCATTGGAAAGCTTTTACTTCTTGGATTGTTAGAACGGAACAAACTGTACCCTCAGTGGCATTTGTTTTTAATTACTTGAACTATCTGTTTGAGCAGAAACGTTTATCTGTGGTTACTTTGAAGAATCACTTAACTGCGATTAGAGTGCCCTTTTTCGACCTTACAGGTCTATCCATACCGGTGGCGGAGGAAACAGGATTTATGAGAGCGTGTTTTAAACTCCGCCCACCTCCCCGTCAGCTCATGCCTACTTGGTCTCTGGACAAAGCTTTGTCTTTACTTCATTCTCGTCTGTATCAAAATACTGCAGACTTTGCTTTAATCTTAAAGAAGGCAGTTTTCCTTTTGGCTTTGGCCACCGGAAACAGAGTGTCTGAGCTGGCGGCGATGAGCAACACACCTAATTGTCTTAGGTTTGGTAGACTTAATGATTCAATTTCCATTGCACCCTCCCCGGCGTTTGTAGCCAAGAATGAGCATAGTGCACACGTGTTTTCTGAATTCACGGTGCCGGCGTTAAAAAGGGGAAAGGTGCATCATAATTTATGTCCAGTGCAAGCTCTAACCAAATATTTGAGAATAGCTCCTCATAACCCCCAAGGTGCTTTATGGGTAGCGAGTACGGGTAAACGCTTACTTAAACGGCGATTAGCCTCTCTTCTGGTAGAAGTCATTAAAGAGAGTAATCCCGGCGTTGTGGGTAGGGCCCACGATTTACGCAAGTGGGCGGCCTCTTTACGTTTCCTGAAAAACTTTTCAGTTGAAGATATTGCGTCCACACAGTTGTGGGCGTCTAATCATACGTTTCTCTCTAGATACTTGTCAGTTGCTCTAGACAAACCTTCCTTACCATGTATAGCTTTAAGGCAGAGGGTCTAGGTGGCCCTGCAGTCACTTATGTTTATTTTCAAGGAAGGGGGGGGTGCAGTCAGTTGACATAGGACACCCTAGACCCCGCCGGAGTATGAGAGCTGTGATACAATTTAAGGTTAAAATGTGATATGAAAATTTCTCTGCGAGAATTTGTGCTAGTACAAAGTTTAGTACAAAACAACGGTGTTGTTATAGTAGTTTTAGCTGCGAAAGCAATGTAACATTAGTTCAATGGAGTTCATTAGCAATTGATCTCCACATGTATTTTGGGGTTTATGATGTGCACATATAAACTTATAACTTATTATTTTTGTCACCACTCGTTGAGTGGGGTGCCTTTTGTAACTACAGATCTGTGTTCAGAATCTTCAGGGTTACCTATTTTTGTCGGGCAGGCTTCTTTGAAGCACGCACCTGCCTGAACCCCTTTTTCTTGTATATTTCCGGCCTACGCCGTATTAAATACATTTTTCAAAAGTAAGAATACTATGTGGTTGTTTTTATTATCTGCTTTTCTAGAGTTATGATATGATTACGAATGTCCCCCTCCAGTCTTAGATATCAGGCATGTTCGTCAATGATGGAGGGGCCACTAATAAATTATAGGTTTGACTCCTGTAAGGAGATAAAGAAAACCTAATATTTAGTAGTGGCCCCGTAATCATTGACGACTGGGGCCCTCCCGACCGTCCCCTTCCCATTCGTTGATGTATTAAGGATTTTGGTTTACTTGATATGTCAGTGAAGGAGGAATGATGCCTGATTCAGCGTCTGGTCAGAAATCCACACAAGTACATCCACGATATGATGGAAAGCTTATTGGATAGTTATTCTTATTTTCTTTTTGTTTTTATTTTTTACGAAGTTTTTTCGTAGTGAGAACCCAATTCATAATGACTGAAGCCATGAGTGAGGTCGCGTGCGCTCATGATGAAGGCTCCTCAGTTTTTAAATGCTCTGCGCGGTAGATTCAAACTACGGCGGATTAGTGTTTGAAGAGGATGCCTTATGTAATAGGCATGTTCGTCAATGATTACGGGGCCACTACTAAATATTAGGTTTTCTTTATCTCCTTACAGGAGTCAAACCTATAATTTAGTTATGGACACAGAGCGGGGCCTTGTTGGAGAGACAGTCCTCAATGCTCATGTAGTGCCAACATGGACCTGTTTATATTTAGTTATGGACACAGAGTGGGGCCTTGTTGGAGAGACAGTCCTCGTCACTCATGTAGTGCCAACATGGACCTGTTTATATTTAGTTATGGACACAGAGCGGGGCCTTGTTGGAGAGACAGTCCTCGTCACTCATGTACAAAGGAGTACAAAGGAAATCAAGCAACAACAGATCTAGTGACCCTTCTAGGTTGCTGGGGATCAAGTGTCCAAACAGTGGTTTAGAGTGGGTAAGGGAACATTGGAAAGGGAATTACTGCCCTGGAACTAATGTCCGTGGCAGGATTAGGAAGTTAGTAGGGGACAGATGGGTTAGTAACTGAGGGGGGAGAATAAGTTATTCATTTACAAACGCAGTCAGTCGCGGTTTGATGCGAGATATTTGACTAGGCGGAGTTTAAATGAATCAACGGTGATGCAGGCTATAACGTTACGGGGAAGCCCATTCCACAAGTTGACAACTCGATGAAGAAGAAATTCTTAGATTCGTGTGAGTTAAAAGATTTATCAATAATTTGCAACCGTTCCCCGCGTGTAATTAGATTGGTCGATAGTGAAGTACTTACTACAGTTCATATTGTCGATGCCTTTGATGATTTTGAACACTTGAATTAAGTCGCCTCTTAATCTGCGCTGGGTTAAAGGAATAGATTTAATTCTCTAAGATGCCCCTCTCATGGTTTGTTCTTTAGGCTAGGTATCATTTTGGTAGCTCTACTTTGAACTCGTTCTAGCTTGTTTATATCTTTTTGGTAATAAGGGCACCAGGATTGAACGCAGTATTCCAGAAGAGGGCGGACTAATGAATTGTAAAGGGTTAGGATAACTTCTTTGGATTTATGCTCAAATGACCTGCCTATAAAGCCAATTATTTTGTTTGCCTTCTTAACAACTTCTGAACATTGTTGACTCGGTTTTAGGTTACTCGATATTGTTACTCCCAGATCGGTTTCTCTGTTTACATTCTTAAGCTGAGTGCCATGTAGTGCCAACATGGATCTGTTTATATTTAGTTATGGACACAGAGCGGGGCCTTGTTGGAGAGACAGTCCTCAACGCTCATGTAGTGCCAACATGGACCTGTTTATATTTAGTTATGGACACAGAGCGGGGCCTTGTTGGAGAGACAGTCCTCGTCACTCATGTAGTGCCAACATGGATCTGTTTATATTTAGTTATGGACACAGCGTGGGGCCTTGTTGGAGAGACAGTCCTCATCGCTCATGTAGTGCCAACATGGATCTGTTTATATTTAGTTATGGACACAGAGCGGGGCCTTGTTGGAGAGACAGTCCTCGTCACTCATGTAGTGCCAACATGGATCTGTTTATATTTAGTTATGGACACAGAGCGGGGCCTTGTTGGAGAGACAGTTCTCATCGCTCATGTAGTGCCAACATGGATCTGTTTATATTTAGTTATGGACACAGAGCGGGGCCTTGTTGGAGAGACAGTCCTCGTCGCTCATGTAGTGCCAACTTGGATCTGTTTATATTTAGTTATGGACACAGAGCGGGGCCTTGTTGGAGAGACAGTCCTCGCCGCTCATGTAGTGCCAACATGGATCTGTTTATATTTAGTTATGGACACAGAGCGGGGCCTTGTTGGAGAGACAGTCCTCAACGCTCATGTAGTGCCAACATGGATCTGTTTATATTTAGTTATGGACACAGAGCGGGGCCTTGTTGGAGAGACAGTCCTCGTCACTCATGTAGTGCCAACATGGACCTGTTTATATTTAGTTATGGACACAGAGTGGGGCCTTGTTGGAGAGACAGTCCTCGTCACTCATGTAGTGCCAACATGGATCTGTTTATATTTAGTTATGGACACAGAGTGGGGCCTTGTTGGAGAGACAGTCCTCGTCACTCATGTAGTGCCAACATGGATTTGTTTATATTTAGTTATGGACACAGAGCGGGGCCTTGTTGGAGAGACAGTCCTCAATGCTCATGTAGTGCCAACATGGATCTGTTTATATTTAGTTATGGACACAGAGCGGGGCCTTGTTGGAGAGACAGTCCTCGTCACTCATGTAGTGCCAACATGGACCTGTTTATATTTAGTTATGGACACAGAGCGGGGCCTTGTTGGAGAGACAGTTCTCAACGCTCATGTAGTGCCAACATGGATCTGTTTATATTTAGTTATGGACACAGAGCGGGGCCTTGTTGGAGACACAGTCCTCGTCACTCATGTAGTGCCAACATGGATCTGTTTATATTTAGTTATGGACACAGAGTGGGGCCTTGTTGGAGAGACAGTCCTCATCACTCGTGTAGTGGTACTTCTCGTAGGTGAGGGCAGTACAGTAGCCGTGGGGTGGGACTGAGGGAGCCTGGGAGTAGTGGTAGCATCGACCCTGGTTGGCCATCCGGATCGTGTTACCCACCAGGGACGAGATGGGACAAGTCTCCTCGGTCCTGGTGGTAAGGAGGGAACATTAGTCATGGTAGAGAAAAAATGTATAGTTAAAAATAGGGTGGGTAAGTGTAGGAACATGTTTGTATATCTCACTCGAAATGAAGAATTCATGTTTAGATATTGCTGATACCAATTGTGGATAAAAATATACTTGGTGCCGAGACATCACTTATTTGGCCGACTGTACATTGGGAAAAGAAATTCAATGCCTTGAATATTGAAACCCCTTCTGTACCGGCGACGTCTTTTTATTTTTTCTTCTAGCTATATTTAGACGATTTTGTGCAGTTTAAGAAGGATCTGTGGTAGTAAAAAGGGTTAAATTGAGATTGTTCATTGTTGGAGATGTCTTTTTCATTTTATTCTAGCTATATTTATATGATTATGTACACTTTAAGAAGTATCTGTGGTAGTAAAAAGGGTTAGGTGAGATGGTTCAAAGCCTGTTAATTGCAGGAGGATTTTGTGCAGTTTAAGAAGGATCTGTGGTAGTAAAAAGGGTTAAGTGAGATGTTTCGAAGCCTGTTAACCCTTTCTGTACCGGCTACGTCTTTCTAACTTTATTCTGGCTACTATTAGACGATTTTATAGTTTAAAAAGGGCCTCCAGCAATTAACATACTTCGAACTATCTCACCTAACTCTTTTACTACCACAGATCCTCCGTAAACTTAACAAAGTCGTCAAAATATAGCCACAATGAAATTAAAAAGACGTCGGCGGTACAGAATGGGTTAATTGCTGGAGCTAGTAGTTCTACCATTTGGGAAGGGTCAGCCAGGGATCCAGCCCATTTGCTCCATCCCTTTTTGAGTTACAGAGGTTAGGGTTCACAATTTCTGACCTACCTATTTGGAACAGGGTATTTTTTTCGATAGGTCTAGGGAGGAAGCTAAAACTTTGTAGCTTAATAAAATCGTATAATAGTAGCGAGAATAAAGTTAAGAAAGATGTAGCCGGTACTATAGTCCGTTCATTCTAGGTTGGGCAGAAATCGTAACCTCTAACCCCTGTAACTCAAAAAGGGCTAGAGCAAATGAGCTGTAAATTTCCACACCTGTATTCCCTAGCCAAGTCTTCCTATTTGTTAGACAAATTAGCTCGATTACCCTAGTCCTTCTTGAGTTACAGAGGTTAGAGGTTGTGATTTCTACCCAACCTAGAATGAATAGACTATAGTAGGCTTAAGGGGAGATTTCCACTTGAGGGATTTTTTTCTTGACTCCTTTCTCCCTCATGTTTAGCCCCATTGCTTTTCTAATTTTAAGACGTTCGCCCCATTATTTTGAAAATTTTAAGAACTTTCGACCCATTTCTGTCAATTTTAAGACTTTTCGTGCCATTTAGGTGTCGATTTTATCCTGGCGAGCGATAGCGAGCCTGTAATTTAAGAGGAACCGGCTTTCAGCCGAGACATTTTTCTACCGAAAAATGTACAAATTTTTCTTGAATGGGGCTCAAGGAGGTGTAATCTTAAGCTTGGTGGATATCTAGAGACCAAACTAAAAACCTGCCCTTAACTCCTGTACCGGTGACATCTTTTTCATTTTATTCCAGCTATGTTTATACTATTATGTCCAGTTTAAAAAGGACCATTAGCAATTATTGGCCTTCGCTATCTCAATTGACCACTTGCGAGTTTCAGGCTATAAGGAAGTTGGAGCCATAAACATCGATATTAAACAGAAATACAATAATAATGTAGGTTTCTGATGGCTAAAGGGTATGCTGAATTGGGTATTATGTATTTATGAATGTACTACGACTATATTTTAGCTGGTAATTCTGCTAAATATCGATGTCTACAGCTCCAACTTCCTTATAGAACGAAACTCGCAAGTCGGCAAATTCCACAGATCTTTCTTAAACTGCTCGAAATCGTCTAAATACAGCTAGAGCAAATTAATAACCGAAGTTGCCGGTAGCCTATAGTTGGCCAAATAAGTCATGTCGCGGCACCAAGTATATTTCGATCAATAATGGTTATCATCACTATCTAAGTATTAATTCATCGTTTCGAGTGAGATATACAAACATGTTCATATCTTTATACACCCTATTCAACATCTGACAGACATTAATACAACACACAACGAGAAAAACGTAATGACAGCGGCGACACGACTTATTTGGCTCAGGTCAGGTCAGGTGACGCCTGCAAAGCGTCAAAACTAATCCAAGGGTGTCAGCCCTATCAATACATCAAAAACCCAATCTTTTCAAAGCATCAAAAAAGTTGGCCCTTTTCAATTTGACAAAAGGCTGAAACTAACTGGATGATATCATATCATCAAAAATAGTTAGGGGTTAACATTAGCCTAACCTAACAACCTTACCTTACCTAACCTAGTAAGAATGGGGTTAACATTAGCCTAACCTAACAACCTTACCTAACCTAACCTAGTAAGAATGGGGTTAACATTAGCCTAACCTAACAACCTTACCTAACCTAACCTAGTAAGAATGGGGTTAACATTAGCCTAACCTAACAACCTTACCTAACCTAACCTAGTAAGAATGGGGTTAACATTAGCCTAACCTAACCTAACCTAGTAAGAATGGGGTTAACATTTTTGATACATCGATGACTTCCAACTTTTGATGCATTGAAGTGATATACACTTTTTTACACATTGATAATTATGATCTGGGGAAAAACTGTTTTTTGACAAAATGAACACATCTGGAAAATTTGATGTAGGCCTACTGATAGCTTTTTGCAGATTTGATGAAATGATAGGATCAGTTTTTGACGCTTTGATGCTCCCCCAGGTGAAGGTATGAGGGATAAGCCTTTACAACGGCACCTCTTATCTACATTCTACTGTTCCTATTATTTGGAAGAGTGTAGAGAGGGGAGAAAGTGTTGGAGAGAGAGGAAGCTGGTGGCAGTGGCTTTGTTGTGTGTGTTATTAGTCTGTATACGTCGTCTAGATGTCCCCCGACTGGGTGCAAGCATGTGAAACATGCTAGGACTTACTACAACACCCACTAAATGTCCGCCTGGGTTGGGATCGAACCCAGGTCAAGCAGATGCACACGTGAGCGTGCTCACCACTCGACTGCCGCGGCTCTAGGTGTACAGAAGGGGTTAATTATGATTCATCAAAATGGCTACCACATAAATAGATGCCCACTCTCGCTTATTACAGTATCGCTAGGTAGATCAGTTATACCCTGTTCCAAATAAGTTGGCCAAAACTCTTAAACACTAATCTCTATAACCCACAAACGACTAGAGTAATCAAGCTAACATTTCTACCATTCGGGAAGGGTCAGACAGGGATCCAGCCCATTTGTTGCAGCCCCTTTTGAGTTACCGAGGTTAGGGTTCACGATTCCCGGCCTACTTACTCGGAACAGGGTATTTTGTTTAGGATTTCCCATGACATGATTAGCCCTGGTAGGCTACGATTGTGGGGTGTTTTTTTAAAGTTTGATGGAGGTCTAGCGAGGACACTAAGCAATAAATAAATAAATACATAAATTAATAGACCAAAAAGATATACAAAAAGGTTTGTCTCATGGCTTCGGTGAGCGCTCCGATTCGGTGGTTCATAACGCAATTGTTTCCGACATGGTGGTTACTGTAAGGGAAATTGGCTGTTCTTATAGATGGCTGATTGACGGAATTTGACGCTCGATTCGTGGTTTCCAAAATGGTGGTCATTGTAAAATGATTTGGCTTCATTTCACCGATCTCCACTAAATTGTCGGTGCTTTGTTCCTTATAGATGGCTGATTGACGCTTCACTCAGGTTCCGGCATGGTGGTTAGTGTAAGGAATTTAGGCATATTCCTTATAGATGGATGATTTGACACCTAGTGATTTTGCTCGTAATCGTAAAACCTCTCCTGTATTTCCATTATCCATTATTGTTATATATTGCTAAAATCTGTAAAACGGGCATAAAATATTCCCCCAATGACTTAATAATGCAATTTATTTATCAGCAGTTATAACCAAATTGCAAAATTAGTATTATATAATCGCGGATTCATAAACAAACTAGGGGGGAACACGACATCCCGGGCGTTCTCCAATAGGAGTCCCGTCACGGGACTTTGAATCTCTCGTAGCACCTTGTAAATGTCTTAAATAAACATAATAGAGCTTCATAGAACTCTCCACTAATAGAAAAGTGAAAATATACACGTAGGCCATTATGAAAATACCGCCAAAAGTCCCGAAAACCCCAAAATTACAGCAAAACCAAAGGAATTACATCAGCCAATAGAAAGCCAGAATGGAGTCACGTGATGAAGGCTACTTCATTAAATCGATTCTAAATCACTTAAATACACCGAATCATGCCATCCAGGTTAGCCAGGCAAGGATATTAATATTCTATATGGGTATCCATTAAAATCACGAAAGAATAAGGTGGAAAGGGGAGAAATACGGAAAAGATTAGCGATGACGTCATGAAACCGAGGTGATAAAGAACCAGACGAAAAACGCCGCGGCCCATTTCTTCGCCGTCCGTCAGTCTGAGAGGTTGCGTGCTCTTCACGCTCCGCCTCCGCCGATTTTTGGTTCGTATGACGTGTTTTTTGTGGATTCCCTTCTCTCTCGTGTTTAAGCCCCATTAGTGTTGGCATTTTAAGAAGTTTTCCCAGAATATACAGGAGGCGCTACAATATAGGTAGCACAATTATAATGGTAGTTTTGGGTTCCTATAATCATATGCTTCATTTCTATATACTTGTTATCCCCGGGGGAAATTTTTTTTATTTTTTTTTATTTTTTTTTATTAACCTAACCAAAAAACCTAACCTAACCTAACCTAAATGTATTTGGGGGCTATTAGGTTAGGTTAGGTTTATGACCAAAACAAAAAATCCCAAGAAAATTATTGAAAAATCCCAAGATTTTTTTTCTTTATTTCCAGGGGATAAAAAGTATATAGAAATGAAGTATATGATGATAGGAACCCAAAACTACCATTATAATTTTGCTACCTATATTGTAGCGCCTCCTGTATATTGACCGTTTTACGGTTTTCCCAATTTGTTTTAGCCGTTTTAAGGCTTTTCGACCCATTTCTTTGTCTCTCGGTGTTTCGTGCCCTTTAGCCTAGTTTTTTTCCTGGCCAGCCTTTACCCATTCTGGACCGGCGACGTTCTTTCACCATATTCGGGCAACTATTAGACTATTTAATTCAACTTAGGAAGGATCTGTGGTAGCTTAATGGATAATCAGTGGGCTGGTTAATTGCTAGAGGTCCTTCCTAAGCTGACTGAAATCCTCCAATTATGCCTAGCCTATTAGTTTCCAGAATATAACGAAAATGACGTCACCGGTAAGTTAGGTGGAACCAAAGGCCAGGAAATGTTTTATATATAGGCTAGGCCTAGGCTATTTTATTTGTATTTATTTTTGTTTTTATCTTGAGGGCACATGTTGGCCAATGGACTCCTAACCCTTTCAGTAACGGTAGGCCTAGCCTAATGTCATATTTTATTTCAGTATCTGATTTTTTTTTTATTTGATTTCAACTACTTAAGTACTTAGGCCTATAGACTATTTTATGAAGCTCCGGCAGGATATAATGTTACATGTAGGCCTACTGTAGATAACCTATGATAATAAGATTTTTTTTATTTTATTTGTGCTACTTCTAGACGATTTTATGAAGCTCGGGAAGGAATAGGCCTATGGTAGAACCGTAGAACGTAGATAATAATGTTTTGTTTTTTGTTTTTTCTGCAACATTTAGACCATTTTATGAAGCTCAGGAAGGATTTGCAGTAGCCTAGCTAAAAAGATCGGAAAAATGTTATTTTAATACCACGAATTTTCCGAGTGTTTTTTTATAAAATAAATTGTTCATTTGCATCAATATATAGTGTTTGCAATTAATTAGAAATCTCGGGAAAACCTATTGCCCCATTAGGCCTATTGATCGATGTTGAGACACGCCCCCGATAGTGATTTGGAAAGACATTAGCCTAACCTAACAACCTTACCTAACCTAACCTAGTATTATGGGTGGGGGCTGCTGCCCCCACACCCCCGCTGGTTGAGTACTAATCCCTTAGTAAAAAAAAAAAAAACATTGGCTGTCGATTATACGAAGGTGAAAGAAAGTCGACGAAGTCTACGGTGTTTACTCTGCAATCTTCAGCTTTGATTATACATTGATAACCGGAAGTACCGTATTGACAACCTTGTTACGAAAAATAAATGTTAGTACCATACTTTTTTATTAGGTTTTGCCGAGGGTTAAAACAAATTTTCATATGATATTTATAGCATATAGATTCAATATTTATCTTCAAATATATCAAAAAAATTCGTGGTATTAAAATAACATTTTTCCAAAAGATCACATTCAAGACCTCTTTCGCCGCCTTATTATAAATAATGGTACGATTTCAGTTACTGGACACCTATTTGACGGATACCGCCAACGATTTAATACATATTTTTTTTCGGTTTCCACGCATCCAACACCAAGCTACACCCTTTTCTGGTGTACGAAACACTAAAAAAGCAATGGGGACACTTTAATAATTATATGAGACTAAATATAAAGACAACTCGGTTGCGTTCGTGGAAGTAGCGTCGCTTTGTTTACTTTACGCTCGGAGTGACTTCCTGGTCCCGCCGCCTTGGCGGTCGACTTCAAATGGCTAAGCTTGTTGGGTCAATTTTTTGATAAAAACTTGAGTTATAGGGCGTGGGATACAGTACAGGGTTGAGGGGGGACTCTGCCCCCCCCCCCCCCGTGAATTATAATAATCGTCGGCTATGTGGCCAGCAGAGGGGGGGGGGGCAAGTAAAACAGCTGGCCGTCACCTCGAGCGTCCTGGGTAAACAAACCGCGACGATCCGAAGCGACGACGGACTCCCCCCCCGCCGCCGATTTTCGGCCCAAACGCCCCGTTTTATTCTCGTCGAAAACCATATTTAACCCGGGAACTGTGGGAAGACTCTTAACTCCTTGCGACATATATGAGCATTTTTTTTTTTTTTTTTTTTTTTTTTTAAGAGACAATGAACGGAGGAAGGAAAAACACAGATAAAACAAAAAGGTCCATGTGCCTAAAGGCATCCTCCATTCATAAAATGTTTGTAACAACTGGATTTAAACATTTGTTGATTGTAAGTTTGTGGAAAGCAATTCGAGGGAAGTGAATTCCAAAGAGTAGTAGCTCTGGGGATAAATGAATTCTGATAGGCAGAAGTTCTGCATTGTGGAGGAGAAAGTGTAAATTCATGGGCGCTCTCAGCTGCCCTAGTTCTACGGGGAAAGATGTGGAGAGGCGGCACAATTGAAGCAAGTTCCTCGGAACAATTGCTGTGAAAATATCTGTAGAATAATGCAAGGGATGCAACGTTTCTTCGTATGGATAATGTAGGAAGGTCCTGTGTGATTGCAGGGTTATTGATTAATCTAATAGCTTTATTTTGAATTTTGTCCAACTGCCTCAATGCAACCACTCCACTTCCACCCCACAGAGGTGAACAGTAATCCATCTGAGAGCGCACATGACTTTTATATATTACGGCCAACTGCTCGTCAGTGAAGAATTCTCGAACTCTGTACAGGAGTCCCAGTTTTTTAGAGGCATTCTTAGCAATGCTTCTAACATAATGTGTCCAGCTCAAGTTAGTAGTTAATGTTACACTGAGAATGTCAATACTAGGGGAAGTGGGAATATTTACATCATTAAAAAATATATGGGAGTCAGTGAGATTCTGTCGGTTAGAAAATTGAATGTACTTGGTTTTCTGTGCATTAAAGGAAACTAGATTCTCTTGTCCCCATTCATTAATTCTAGAAAGGTCCTGGTTCAGAGAAATTGCAGTGTTTATTTTTGAATTTATAAGATCAGGTTGGGTGAAAGAATTGGTAAATGTGAAGGAACTGTGGAGTGTTGAGTCATCTGCGTAGGAATGTATTGGATTATGAGTGGTAGATATGAGATCATTGATATGAATGAGGAACAGAGTTGGGGCCAAAACTGATCCCTGGGGAACACCAGCATTTATTGAGTGAAATTGAGAATAAAGGCCATCTACCATTACACGTATTTTTCTGTTATGAAGATAAGAAGAAATTAGTGGAACTAATGATGCAAGGCCGTAGTGTGACATCTTCGACAATAAGGATTGATGCCAGACTCTATCAAATGCCTTTGATATATCCAGTGCTATTGTATGTGTTTCACCATGTTGGTCTGTAGCTTGGTTGATTTGATGCGTAAGAAGGCAAAGAATGTCTGCAGTTGATCGACATCGTCTAAAACCATATTGCCTATCACTGATTAATTTATTATTCTCCAGATGCTTAATTATGTGATTATTTAATATAATTTCAAAAACTTTGCCAAGAGTGGAAGTTATAGCTATTGGTCTGTAGTTTGATGGATCTGAAGAGGCACCTTTTTTAGGAACTGGATGGATGTTTGCTTCTTTCCAGGGTACTGGGAAGCATGAGGTATGAGTACACAGACGGAAAAATTTTGCCAATACAGGAGCGAGCACCAAGGAGCAATTCTTAAGTACTATTGGAGGAATTTCATCTGGACCAGGAGCCTTATCTACTGAGAGATTCTGCAAAATAGTTTTGACATGTCTGGTGTGGATCTTAAGTGAGGGAATTTCAGGTGAATTAAAATTAAGTACAGGGACATCTTGATTTATTTCATCTAAGGTTGAGTTGGTGGAGAAAATATCTGCAAGAAGGTTAGCTTTACCTCGTGGGTCACTTACAAGATTGCCAGTCGGAGATTTTAATGGTGGAATGGATGAAGCAGTAGTGAAGTTGGATTTGAATGAGTTACGAGTAGACCAAAATATTTTGTTATCATTTGGATTATTTAGAAGTTTATTTGCCTGCTTATGGAGAAAGTTTGATTTAGTTAGGTTTAATACAGTTTTGGCATGATTTCTGATGTTTCTAAAGTAATTAAAGGCTTCATGTGTTTTTGATCTTGTGTATGCATTGTAGGCTATTGCTTTTTGTTCAGTTACTCTAGCACAATTATGGTCAAACCATTTAGGTGAATTCGATCTTTTACTGTACTTTTGATGAGGAATAAAAGTTTCCATTCCAATTTTTACAAAATCTTGTATGTGGCTCAAGGTGGAGTGTGCATCATTAGAAAAGAAAGAGGTCCAGGGAATATCAATAAAGAAACCTTGAAGACCCTCCCAGTCTGCCCTATCGTAATGCCATTTAGTCACCAAAACAGGTTCAGAGTGGGAAGGTGTGGTAGGTGATAGACAGGTGGCCTGTATCAGACAGTGATCAGAAGATCCAAGTGGGGACCTCACTGTAACATCATAATTTTCTGAATTGGTTGTTAAAAATAAGTCCAGTAGGTGGGAATTATGATTAGGATTATCTGGTACACGGGTGGGTTGGTTGACTAGTTGAGTGAGATTAAATGAGTTTGCAAATAGCTCACATTCAAGACCAGCATCATCAGTCCTGGCTGAATGAGTGAGCCATTCAACATTATGGACATTAAAATCACCCAACACAGTGATTTCAAAAGAAGCATTTAAGTTGAGGACACTGAGTTGTGAGGACAGAGAATCAAAAAGACTTTGCTCTGGAGGAGTATTTGGGGAACGGTAGATGCAACATATGTATTTAAATTTACCAGCAGAAATTAATTTGTATATAGAATAATCAAAATAGGGACAATTGAAACTAGTAACCTCCTCCAGGGCAATTTCAGATTTTGCGAAGCAACATACACCACCTTTAGGTCTGAAATTTTGGAGCAGTTGATAACCTGGAAAATTAAATCTAGATGTGTCAGATGTGGATGTTACTTGAGTCTCTGTCAAAAAAAGGAGAGTAGGGGATTCTGCTTGAAGAAATTGGTGTACAGAATTGATGTTAGAGTGAAGTTCCCTTATATTACTAAAGAAATAGCTGTACTGACAAGCAGCTTTGGGACGTTGCAATGCTCTTGACACAGTCGCATGATGACGACCGGGAGGGCCCTGTGTCAATAACCCAACCCTGCCGGGGGTGGATATCCGAGGGACCACCAGGTTTGCTCTTAACAATTGTACTGCCATATTTATAAGGTAAGTGTATGGTGTTACATGTATGATATGTAGTGGGAAGAGTAGTATTTTATGGATAGAGGATAGCGATGTAGGGCAATGTCGTGAAGTTGGATGTGTATGTTATATAAAGAGGGTTTTCCTGATACCCCTGATGTGTGAGGCAGAAAGATATGTATCCAGCTACCAAGGCCTGGGAGAGAAAATGGAATTCAGGCTATTCCCTGAGTCTCCCGAAACCTTGGGAGAAACATATGGGAGAGTGAACCAAAAACTCATATGACGCGATCGCGTCATACGGAGCTCAGTAAGTCCGATAAGTTACCTTAAGATAAAACCGTTGGTGGCAACCTCATTCACCTTCGATAATTCTAACGGCCGCAGTGTTGAGAGTGTAGTGCGGGGCAGTGGCAATGATCCCGGGGCTCCCGCCTCCTCGGACTTATTGGAACATAATATGTCTGAAGGAGTTAAGAGTTCCCCCGGCGGACTGCGGGAAGACTCTTTAAGAGTCAGGGGGAAAAAAAATCCATTTAAAACCAAAACAAATTTTTTTTTTTTTTATATATTTTTTTTGCCCCTGGGCCATGCAAAATATCACTCCTCTACCTCCCCTCCTTCCCCACTTTCCTCCCCTCCTTCCCCACTTTCCTCCCCTCCTTCAGTTATCACCTCTTTTCTCTGTTATTCCCTTTTTCTGTGGTATATTTTCATGCTAACATTAGCGAGTTGCAAGCAGGGCATTGTCATCACTGTTAGCAAGCGAGTGCAAGAGAGAGAGAGTATCGATCGACAGTGTCTCTCCAGACTTGGGGAAAAGTGGCGGGAAAGGAGGTTGCCTCAGCCATACATTATGTAACTCCCGGCCTGTATCGCCGTTTTTGACCATCCAAACGCTGTTTCCACTTGTTTTATTGTTGTAACAGGTTAATACCTTTATAATCAACCTATAATAGGCGCATATGGAGAAGTATTAATGCTATTTATGGTAAAATAAAGATGTTAGTGATGGAAACAGCTCAAATACATGTGCACAGGCAGAGGTGTCTCATACCCCCCATGCGCACTTCAGAGGTTAAAAAGGGAAAAACTAAATAAGATGGTCACCAATTTTCCCATGGATTTTTTTATTTTTCCCTGTTAGTTTTCATCAATATATAGTGTTTGGAAATAATTGCAACCCTCGGCGAAACCGTTTTCCCCATTATACAACGATCTTAAGACACGCCGCCCGATAGTGGGGAGGGCTATGAAGTACAGGGAAAATGAGGGGTTAAATGCGTAAAACGGCGATTAAAACTTATTTTAGCAAAACTTGGCTCGGGTTTTAAGGTATTTCTAAGGCCTAAAACCCAATATTTCGAAAACCCGAGCCAAGTTTTGGCCAAAGCTGGCTCGGATTTTGAGTTTGTAGACAACAAAATGACAGTAACCTCATTTAGAAATTTGGCTCAGGTTTCCCGAAATTGCAAAGGCATAAAACCTGAATTTTGGAAAACCCGAGCCAAGTTTTGGCAAAACTTGGCTCAGATTTTGCGAATTTTAAGAGTAAACAAATTACAGTAACCTAATTTAGAATTTTGGCTCATGTTTTCCTAAATTGCAAACCCCAAAAAGCATAATTTTGGAAAACCCGAGCCAATATTTGGCAAAACTTGGATCGTATTTTGAGAATCGAAAAAGACTAAGTAAATGTCGGAAATCGGCTCATGATTTCTCTAATTGCAAAGCCATATAACCAGATTTATCGAAAACGTAGCACTTATTTAAATCATAAATATCCAGTAACATAGACCTAGTACATTGGATACAAGCCTAATCCACACCTAACGCCTACAATGTGTCCGTAGTACCTAGTAGGCCTACGTGGGATACAACATGGCGGTTGGGCCGGCGCCCATTTAGTAGCCTACCGGTATTCGGCCTATCTGAAAATATGAATGAGTCACTTCGAGCGGATGCACAATCCAACCTAATTAACCTAACCTAACCTAACCTAAATGCACCTCCGCTCGAATATGAATTCGCTCGAAGTGTCCAGATACCGTAAATACTACCGCAACTACGAATCTTGTTTCTGAAACCTAGTATATTAACCGAGACAGATGAAAATGGCGTGTGTACGAATCGGTGCCGTCTCTAGGAAGGTATTGACAACCATGTTTCGACAGAATTCCATTTTAGTACCATATATTTTTATTAGATTTTGCCGAGGCTTAAAACACATTTTCATATTATGTTTAGAGCATATAAAATCCATATTTGTTTTCAAATATTGCAAAATAATTGGTGACCAACTTATTTAGTTATACTTTAAAAAGTTATATAGTTTTCAATACTATTACCGGACCAGAAAAAGGTGTAGCTTGGTGTTGGATGCGTGGAAACCGAAACAAATACTGTATGTATTAAATCCTCGGTGGTACCTGTCAAATAGGTGTCCAGTAACTAAAATTGTACCAAAATAATTTATTAGGGAAAATAGGGACCAATAGACTCGCCATATTTTTCTCATTATAGTCTGCATGGAGGAATTTCGTTATCGACACTTTTAAAAACCCGATTACACCGAAAAATAACACTAAAAAAATGTCCCGAACGTAAACAAAGCATTGCACCCAATGAATCCTTCGACCTGCGTCCTCTTCGTGTTTGGAAAGATGCGGTGAGTGCGATTCACCCAATAAATGGCTTGAACATTACTCACTAAAACGATATTATATTATATTAGGGTTAGGTTAGGTTAATCTAATCTAATATAATATAATATAATATAATATAATATTTGTACATTTTGGAAGTGTGCATGGCCTCCCCACAATTTTCCTTACCTACTGTAAAAGCGTGATTCACCCAATAAATGGCGCCATTTGACGGAGTATCTTCAGATTAATGAATAATGGGTAAGTTAATGCAAATCCTCCACTCAAACCATGATAAACAACAATTAAACACTATTCTCTAGAAAAAAACTAAAGAAACTTGGTAAATAAGGCGGCTCTAGCTGTCTTGAATGTTACCGCTAAAAAGATTGATTGATAGTCTGCAACCTTTTGATGTGTAGACGTCCTTCCTAAGCTGAATAAAATAGTCTGTGCCGTTCAAGAAGACTATGTCGGCCTTATTTATCATATTTCTTATATTTTTCTTAACCCGGGAACTACGGGGAGACTTAAGAGCAAGGGAAAAAAAAATCCATTTAAAACACCCCCCAATTATTATTATTTTTTTTTTTTGCCCCTGGGCCATGCTAAATATCACTCTTCCACCTCTCCTCCTTCCCCACTTTCCTCCCCTCCTTCAGTTATCACCTATTTTTCCTGTTATTCCCTTATTCTGTGGTCTATTTTCGTGCTAACATTAGCGAGTTGGTAGCAGGGCGTTGTCATCACTGTTACCAAGCGTGGGAAAGAGCGAGAGAGAGACTATTGCGTAACAGTGTCTCTCCAGACAAGGGGAGGGGAGGAGGGCAGGGAGGTTGCCTCAGCCATACATTATGTAACTCCCGGCCTGTATCGCCGATTTTGACCATCCAAACACTGTTTCCTCTTGTTTTATTGTAACAGGTTAATACCTTTATAATCCACCTATAATAGGCGCATATGGATAAGTATTAATGCTATTTATGGTAAAATAACTATGTTAGTGATGGGAACAGCTCAAATACGTGCACACAGGAGTGTGGTGTCTCATACCCCCCTCATAACCCCTTGGGTTAAAGGAATAGGCCTTTTTTTTTTTTTTTTTTTTTCATGGTTTGAGTGGAGGATTTGCATTAGGCTAACTTGACCATTATCCATTAATCTGAAGATACGGCGTCAAATGGCGCCATTTATTGGGTGAATCACGCTTTTACAGTAGGTGAGGGAAATTGGGGAAGGATGTAGTTACCGGGTGTACCACTACCGACATACCACATAAATCATCTATAAATACTTATAATAAAATAAATACTTCTAAATCTATAATACTAGGTTAGGTTAGGTAACTTAGGTTAGGTTAGGTTGTTTGGTTAGGGTAATGTATTTTTGTATCCAAAGGCAGTCAAAATAGACGGGAACATGATGGTGAGCGTCCGCGTAGTGTAAACAAGATGGGCGGTACACCCGGTAACTACATTCGGAATTTTTTTATTTTAACCCTCTCCGACATATGACACAATTTTGAGCCTATTAGGGATACTTTAAAACCTTTATTACCATCAGAGGTATTTACAAACCTTTAGTTTAGTTACTTCAACCTCTGCAGTTGTCTTTGAGTTATCTGTGGGCAGAAAACTAATTTTGGAGAGGTAATTATAAGAGAGAGAACTATTTCTTATTGCTAATCTGGCAACCTCTGTGTCATATGAGTCTGAAGGGGTTAATACCACAAATTTTCAGTGTTTTTTATAAAAGAAATTGTTCATTTGCATCAATATATAGTGTTCGTAATTAATTAGAAATCTCGGGAAAACCTATTTTCCCCATTAGGCCTATTGATCGATGTTGAGACACGCCCCCGATAGTGATTTGAAAAGACGTTAGCCTAACCTAACAACCTTGCCTAACCTAACCTAGTATTATGGGTGGGGCTGCTGCCCCCACACCCCCGCTGGTTGAGTACTAATCCCTTGGTCGATTATACGAAGGTGAAAGAAAGTCGATGAAGTCTACGGTGTTTACTCTGCAATCTTCAGCTTTGATTGTACATTGATAACGGGAAAGTACTGTATTGACAACCTTGTTACGAAACTTAAATTTTAGTACCATACGTTTATATTAGGGTTTTCAGAGTGTTTAACACATTTTCATATGATCTTTAGAGCTATCGATGATAACTGGAAGTACCGTATTGACAGCCTTTACGAAAAAGAAATTTTAGTACTGTACCATACTTTTTTATTAAGTTTTGCCGAGGGTTAAAACAAATTTTCGGTAAATCTACAGTTATACTACCCCTCCCCCACTACCCCCCGCCACTTCCCCCCTTCAAAACACGCCTTTTAGCGTATTTTTGGATGGTTCAGGAGACGCGGAAACTGGAAAACAACATATTTTGATAAAAAATGATCGCCAACCAGATAAAAGTTTTTCAGGTAATTTTGTGTGTATTTTTAATTTTGTCTTTGATATACTGTACAGTGTTGTTTAATACCGAGGACCGTCGGATTTTAGTATTTTTAACATTAGCCTAACCTAACCTAACCGAAAAGTAACCCGTCTCCGCGACGGTGTAAACCCCCCTCCCGTTCCCTGTTTATGGGTTTGCGAAGGTTTGTAATACTTCAATGTATCTATTTCAAGTCAAATATACATTTCCGCGCATCATCAAACCATACTAAGTCTACTACTAATAATATTAACCCATGAGTTCCAACAGAATAGCGACAAAATAGGGGTAGTATAACTGTAGATTTATCAAATTTTCTTATGATCTTTAGAGCATATAGATTCAATATTTATCTTCAAATATATCAACAAAATTTGTGGTATTAAAATATATATATATATATATATATATATATATATATATTTTTTTTTTTTTTTTTTTTTTTTTTTTTAAAAGACAATGAACGGAGGAAGGAAAAACACAGATAAAACAAAAAGGTCCATGTGCCTAAAGGCATCCTCCATTCATAAAATGTTTGTAACAACTGGATTTAAACATTTGTAGATTGTAAGTTTGTGGAAAGCAATTCGAGGGAAGTGAATTCCAAAGAGTAGTAGTTCTAGGGATAAATGAATTTTGATAAGCAGAAGTTTTGCATTGTGGAGGAGAAAGTGTAAATTCATGGGCGCTCTCAGCTGCCCTAGTTCTACGGGGAAAGATGTGGAGAGGCGGCACAATTGAAGCAAGTTCCTCGGAACAATTGCTGTGAAAATATCTGTAGAATAATGCAAGGGATGCAACGTTTCTTCCTATGGATAATGTAGGAAGGTCCTGTGTGATTGCAGGGTTATTGATTAATCTAATAGCTTTATTTTGAATTTTGTCCAACTGCCTCAATGCAACCACTCCACTTCCACTCCACAGAGGTGAACAGTAATCCATCTGAGAACGCACATGACTTCTATATTACGGCCAACTGCTCGTCAGTGAAGAATTCTCGAACTCTGTACAGAAGTCCCAGTTTTTTAGAGGCATTCTTAGCAATGCTTCTAACATAATGTGTCCAGCTCAAGTTAGTTGTTAATGTTACACCGAGAATGTCAATACTAGGGGAAGTGGGAATATTTACATCATTAAAAAATATATGGGAGTCAGTGAGATTCTGTTGGTTAGAAAATTTAATGTACTTGGTTTTCTGTGCATTAAAGGAAACTAGATTCTTTTGTCCCCATTCTTCAATTAGACTTCCCAAACTTGACTACTTCCTTTAACGTGACGATAGTGCGTTGTTATATGTGCGATTAGTTTGCTTGGGAAACAGATTAACTTGCTCATGTAGTAATGTACACCCTATGTGGTGGATTGTGTTCTTTTATTTAATAATTTTCATTTTAGTAAACGTTGTTTCCACATAGCGATTTTGATAATTTAATTTGACTTTATATTGTCCTTGTCCCAATTTTGGTTTGTTTAGTTTGCAAGTTTTACATTTTTAATTCTAGAAAGGTCCTGGTTCAGAGAAATTGCAGTGCTTATTTTTGAATTTATAAGATCGGGTTGGGTGAAAGAATTGGTAAATGTGAAGGAACTGTGGAGTGTCGAGTCATCTGCGTAGGAATGTATTGGATTATGAGTGGTAGATATGAGATCATTGATATGAATGAGGAACAGAGTTGGGGCCAAAACTGATCCCTGGGGAACACCAGCATTTATTGAGTGAAATTGAGAATAAAGGCCATCTACCATTACACATATTTTTCTGTTATGAAGATAAGAAGAAATTAGTGGAACTAATGATGCAAGGCCGTAGTGTGACATCTTCGACAATAAGGATTGATGCCAGACTCTATCAAATGCCTTTGATATATCCAGTGCTATTGTATGTGTTTCACCATGTTGGTCTGTGGCTTGGTTGATTTGATGCGTAAGAAGGCAAAGAATGTCTGCAGTTGATCGACATCGTCTAAAACCATATTGCCTATCACTGATTAATTTATTATTCTCAAGATGCTTAATTATGTGATTATTTAATATAATTTCAAAGACTTTACCAAGAGTGGAAGTTATAGCTATTGGTCTGTAGTTTGATGGATCTGAAGAGGCACCTTTTTTAGGAACTGGATGGATGTTTGCTTCTTTCCAGGGTACTGGGAAGCATGAGGTATGAGTACATAGATGGAACAATTTTGCCAATACAGGAGCAAGCACCAAGGAGCAATTCTTAAGTACTATTGGAGGAATTTCATCTGGACCAGGAGCCTTATCTACGGAGAGATTCTGCAAAATAGTTTTGACATGTCTGGTGTGGATCTTAAGTGAGGGAATTTCAGGCGAATTAAAATTAAGTACAGGGACATCTTGATTTATTTCATCTAAGGTTGAGTTGGTGGAGAAAATATCCGCAAGATATTACCTTTACCTCGCTTTACGCTTTACCTCGTGGGTCACTTACAAGATTGCCAGTCGGAGATTTTAATGGTGGAATGGATGAAGCAGTTGTGAAGTTGGATTTGAATGAGTTAGGAGTAGACCAAAATATTTTGTTATCATTTGGATTATTTAGAAGTTTATTTGCCTGCTTGTGGAGAAAGTTTGATTTAGTTAGGTTTAATACAGTTTTGGCATGATTTCTGATGTTTCTAAAGTAATTAAAGGCTTCATGTGTTTTTGATCTTGTGTATGCATTGTAGGCTATTGCTTTTTGTTCAGTTACTCTAGCACAATTATGGTCAAACCATTTAGGTGAATTAGATCTTTTAATGTACTTTTGATGAGGAATAAAAGTTTCCACTCCAATGTTTACAAAATCTTGTATGTGGCTCAAGGTGGAGTGTGCATCATTAGAAAAGAAAGAGGTCCAGGGAATATCAATAAAGAAACTTTGAAGACCCTCCCAGTCTGCCCTATCGTAATGCCATTTAGTCACCAAAACAGGTTCAGAGTGGGAAGGTGTGGTAGGTGATAGACAGGTGGCCTGTATCAGACAGTGATCAGAAGATCCAAGCGGGGACCTCACTGTAGCATCATAATTTTCTGAATTGGTTGTTAAAAATAAGTCCAGTAGGTGGGAATTATGATTATCTGGTACACGGGTGGGTTGGTTGACTAGTTGAGTGAGATTAAATGAGTCTGCAAATAGCTCACATTCAAGACCAGCATCATCAGTCCTGGCTGAATGAGTGAGCCATTCTTGCCGGAAATTGTGGGCAAGAGTTGTTATCGGGCGTATCACCTACCTCTTACTGGGTATATCCTAGTGTTTATTATACCCCTTTGAAAGGACATTAGCCTAACCTAACAACCTTACCTAACATATCCTAGTATTATGGGTGGGGGGTGCCGCCCCCACACCCCCGCGACCCGCTGTTTGACATCAACTTAACCCCCCCACTCCCCAGACAGATTAACTTATGAAAGTTAGGGGTTGCCCGAGCGCCCGGTATTTCCCCCACAACAGTCTTTCTCACACTGAGGGACCGTTAGAAGTCTGAGGAATTTGGGGTTGCCATCAACTGACAGATTATCTATCTATCTATCTATTGCCTGACGCCGTGATCCCCGAAGGGGTGGCCACGAACGAACCGCCCCCATGCACCTCTGTCCCCAGTCAGTCGACGCCCCTCCCCCCAACCAGCACCGCCTTCGTTCATGTAGTTCCTCACTCCATCCTTCCACCTCATATTCGGTCTACCTCTCCCCCTCTGTCCCTCCACCTCGCTCTCGTACACCCTCTTAGTCATTCTCTCGCTTTCCATACGTTCCATATGGCCGAACCATCTCAAGTTGTTCCTTTTCACACTTTCCAGCACATCTACCTCCACACCACACCTCCTTCTTACTTCCTCATTAGTCTGTCTATCCCTCCATGTAACTCCGCACGCACTCTTAAGTAATTCATTTCCACTGCTCTCACTCTTGGTCTGAGTCTCTCAACCAACGTCCATGCTTCGCTTCCGTAAGTCAGTGTCGGGATTACCACACTGTCATGCAAGGACTTCTTCACTTCCATACTGACCACCCTATTTCTTGTTACTGCTTTTAGCGTTCCTACAACCCTCTTCCCCTGTTGTACCCTCTCCCGCACCTCTTCATCCATAGTCCCATCTTTACTCAACACACTGCCCAGATACTTAAAAGAGTTGACGATCTCCATAGCCTGACCGTTCAGCTTCACCTCACACTCTGTGACTTCACCCCTTTCGAAGACCATAACCTTGCTCTTCCCCGTATTTACCTTCAAATTCCGTTTTTCGCACACTGTTCCAAACTCATTTACCAGACCCTGCAACTCCCATTCATTATCACTCATCAGAACTGTATCATCCGCAAACAGCAGTATAGGTAGCTTCCACTCAATTCCCTCCCTTTTCAGCGATACACCAACATCCACTGCTCTTGATAGTATTTCTTTCATAACTCCATCCATATATACAGTAAACAACCACGGGGACATCACACACCCCTGTTTCAAACCAACATTCAGGTCAAAGAACTCGCTCTGCTCACTCTCCACACGTACTGCCGCCTTTGCACCCTCATACATGCTCTTCACTGCTTTCAGCAACTTGCCCTCTACTCCGTATATTCTAAGTACTTTCCACAAACCTTCTCTATCCACTCTGTCATAGGCCTTCTCCAAGTCCATAAAGGCAACATACACCTTTTGTTTCTTCTCCAGATACTTCTCCACAACACAATTCAGGGTAAAAATCTGATCTACACATCCTCTTCCCTTCCTAAAACCTCCCTGCTCGTCGCCTATCCATTTCTCCGTTCTCACTCTCACTCTCTCAATCACTACCCTACTGTATACCTTCCCTACTACGCTTAGAAGACATATTCCTCGGTGGTTACCACACACTCCTCTTTCCCCTTTGCCCTTATATAGGGGGACTATTATGCCAGTCTTCCAGTCATCGGGTGCACTCCCCTTCTCCCATGCTAGTTTGCACATTTTCCATACCCATTCTATCACTATCTCACCACCATACCTCAACATTTCCCCACACACTCCATCTGTTCCTGGTGCTTTCCCCAACTTCACTCTTTTCATGGCTTCCCACACTTCTGACCTCCTGATCCCCACCTCCTCCTCCACTACTTCTCTTCTTCTCCCTCCCATACCATATCCAGCTATGTTTGCTGGCTCTTCATTCCTTTCATTTAGCAACTCACTGAAGTACTCCCTCCATCTTTCGACTCTCTCTTGCTTCTCGGCTAGCATTATCCCATTCTTATCTTTCACACCCTTACTGTTTCCCTTGCTACCTTCCCTAACTTTCTTGACTTCTTTCCAGAACAGTTTCTTACTCTCCCTCCATTTTACACTCAGATTCCTTCCAAATTCCTCATCTACTCTTCTCTTACTTTCCTTCACTACTCTCTTCACCACCCTCTTACTCTCCACGTACCTCGCTCGTTTCTGTCTCTCGGAATCTTCATTCCCTCTACTACCCAACCACTCTCTATATGCTTTCTTCTTTTCTTCCACAGCTATTCTTACCTCTTCTGTCCACCATGCTGTACCTTTCACTCCCCTCCCTCTTCTCCTCACTCCACACTCCTCACATGCTGCACAGATCTCATCCTTAAACACCTTGCTCATCTCCTCCACTTCCTCCATAACTTCCAGGTCGAACCCACCTAGTCGTCTTTCCACTGCTCTCCTGTACTCCTCCCTGACTTCCTCCTCCTGCAACCTCTCCACCCTCCTCACCATTCCACCCTCCTCTCGCCTCCCTCCCGCTCTCCTCACCCACTTCTTTTGTATCCTAACCTTAGCTACCACTACATAATGATCAGACAGACCCCCTCCAATACCCCTATACACCCTAGCATCCATCACAGATTTCTTCATTCGTTCATCCACACATACATAATCAATCAATGACTTTCGTTCCACCACTGTCTTATCCTTCATCGTGACAGATTATGATCTAACTTACTGAGCTCAAAATGACTCAAATGCGTCATATAACTTATTGAGCTATTTCACTAAGTTCATATGACGCGATCGCGTCATATGATACTTTTGGGTGAAACCGCTATATGACACAATCGTGTCATATGAGACTGAGAGGGTTAAGTGTTTACACGACGTACGCCCGGTAACACAACTCTTTCCAAATTGTGGGGTAAATTGGATACTTGATGGGTTGAGTGGGGGTCACTGCCCCCCTTCACTTGTCACCCTCATAAGTTGATCTGTAAGGGGGCAAAAACTGGTTGCAAGTGAGTCACGCTCACGCCTTATATTTGGTGAACCGCGCTTTTGAAAAGACCTGCCGCATCCTACAAAACAAGGAGGTAAAGTCTACGGAATGCTTTGTTTCAGCCGGGACTTTAATTATTTTTGGGTACGATTTTACCTACAGGACACCCATTTGACAGGTACCACCAAGGATTTAATAAATATTTGGTTTCGGTTTCCACGCATCCAACACCAAGCTAGCCTACACCCTTTTCTGGTGTATGAAACACTAAAAAAAAATGGACACTTTAATATGAGACAAAATATAAAGAGAACTCTTGAGTTTGTGGAAGTAGTGGCGTCGCTTTGTTTACTTTACGCTCGAAGTTAGCCTACTACTTCTCTCCCGCCTTGGCGGTCGACTTAAAATGGCGGAGTGTGGAGGTGGTTTTTTCGCTCTCCCGCAGTACTTTTTAGTGATTTTAAGTCTAATAATTCATTATTTAGAGCAACGGGAGCGGTGGTCTGGGGGCGGCAGCAGCCCCCAGGTTAGGTTAATTACAATATTTTTGTCGCGTCGTCGAGCGTCCTGTAATAAACAGACGATCGGAAACGATGACCGGACTCACGGCGATTTTCGGCACAAACGCGCCGTTTTATTCTCGTCGAAAACCACATTTAAAAAGTTGTTATATTCTTTTCAATACTTTTACTGGACCAGAAAAGGTGTAGGTTTGTGTTGGATGTGGGGAAACCGAAAACAAATATGTATTAAATCGTTGGTGGTACCTGTCAAATGGGTGTCCTATAGGTAAAATCGTACATATTTTTGGTTATTTTTTGGTGAAATCGGGATTTTTCAAGTTGTCGATAACTTAATTGGGCAAGGATGTAGTATTCGGGAGTACCGCATTACCGCTGCTAATTAGCCTAAATATTTTTTAACTTGACTGAGCTATTTAACCTCTGAAGTGCGCATGGGGGTAATTGGAAACGTCCCCCTGTGCTGACGTATTTGAGGTGTTTCCGTCACTAAAATATTCATTGTGCCATTAATAGCATTAATATTTATCCATATGCGCCTATTATGGGTTGATTATAAAGGTATTAACCTGAAACAACAATAAAACGAGTGAAAACAGCGTTTGGATGGTCAAAATCGGAGATATAGCCCGCGAGTTGTATAATGTATGGGTGAGGCAATCTGCTTTCACGCCAATTTCCCCCAAGGCCACTGAGACACACAGTCGATCGATACTCTCTCTCTCTCTCTTGCACTCGCTTGCTATCAGTGATGACCACACCCTCCAATCGGATTTCTAATGTTAGCACGAAAATATACCTCAGAATAAGGGAATAACAGGGAAAATAGGTGATAACTGAAGGAGAGGAGGAAAGTGGGGAAGGAGGGGAGGTAGAGGACTGAGATTTTGCATGGCCCAGGGGCCAAAAAAAAAAAAAAAAAAAAAAAAAAAAAATATAAAAAAATATTTTTTTTTCGATGTCAAAAGTTGATTTTTATTTTCTCTGACTCTTAAGAGTCTTCCCGCAGTGCGCCGGGGGAACTCTTAAGAGTCTCCCCGCAGCTCCCGGGTTAAAGGTGGAAACAAGAGGCGGCCATCTTTAATCAGCGTAGAACTAACTTTTTAATTTCACTTCCATATTTTTATTATTTTGTTATCCTCTCTCAATAGTAAGACCAACGGGGTCTGGGGATGGTAGGTTAGGATATTTGGTTAGCTTAATTACAAAATAGGGTTTTAGGGGAGCCTATCTCAACCCCTTGGATTCCAAGCTATTTAATAAAAAAAACAAAAAAACAGGATCAGCCACTTGTCAATTTTTTTTTTTTTATCCCTGACACATGGGATGAGTTAGTACTGAAGGAAGAACGTAAAACCACTCACCTAGGTCATTTGGGGCTCCTGTGGGGCAGGGGAAAGTCACAATTAACATGGGGTGATGGGTAGGCAATATACAGTACTGTAAAATCACTCCCACGCACGCGGCTGGACTTGGGGGTTGCCAACCATCGGTATTGTTCCGTGGGATCATAAAGTAGTTACCATACAAATCTGAACCCTCTAGGTGCCATAGGACAAGAGTAATTAAGGCGGACGCAACCGTTGCGTCGCTGGTACTATGGGTTACATACATAGGCGACACTTAACTTGCGTCGCTGGGGTCGAAGGTGTTAACATTGCTTATTAATGGGTAAAAATCAATTTGCAGAAGGAAAAAGACCTTGAAACACGCTTAACTCAAACTGCGAACTTATGGTAGTTCAAATGCTCCCGCGAAGTGAAGGTGCAGTCAGTCCCCCCAATCCGCGCCTATATGGGCGGCATTACACGACGGGTATTGGGAATTCGCGCATTGGGGATAACATAACTTATGGAGAAAAATACATATGGGCGGCAGCCCGCATTTCCACACACATTTGACTGTAATTTTTGATCAAAATAAATACTAATTGGACAACCAACCATACACAATAATAGAAACATAAACAAGTAATTCCTTACATTAAAATTAAATGCTGCAAGTAGGTGAGAAGAGTGGGGGCTCCGAGACAGACCCCCGCAACAGGGCGAGTTCATACAGCCTAGGCCTAGGCTTCCCCGGCCCCGCCACTGTCACTGGCCCCTTCCCCGGATGAACCCATAGATTTCCCGATCGCAGTAGTGCCTTCACCAATTTATTCTTCCTAGGCATTTTGAAGTTGTTGAAGGGTGTAGGAAGGCGGTTGTTACACAATAAATGGGTCAATTCTCAGTGCACGGACTCTTAAGGATATTGGGACTGAGAAGGAAGCGTACGTGTGGTTATGCGTGTGTGTGTGAGTGTGCGTATGTATGTGTGCTTCCTTCTCAGTCCCAATATCTTTAAGTGTCCGTGCGCTGAGACTTGACCCATTTATTGTGTAACAACCGCCTTCCTACACCCTTCAACACCATCAAAATGCCTAAGAAGACTAAACTGGTGAAGGCACTACTGCGATCGAGAAATCTATGGGTTTATCCGGGGACGGAGACGGGGCCAGTGGCGGGGCCGGGGTAGCCTAGGCCTCCGAGGGGCCCCCAGGGTTGTGCGCGCGGAGTAGGGAGGGGGGGTGGCGCGGAATACAAAAAACAGCATATTTACACCACTCTTCAACTGTGATTCGTGTTTTGTGGGGTCAATACGTGTTTTAGGGATTTTGAGTACCTGTTTTACCCCTCGGTATGGAATAGGGTAAACGCGGACTGAGGATACGTGTATTAGGGGGACTGACTGTATTTGGTTCTATTCTAACGAAAATAGTCATATGTAGCATACAGTGGTCCCTCGTGTTTAGCGGATTTCAGCTTGGCGAAACACAGTCTAGGCGATAGGTTGGATATGGTACCAGAATCCGAATTTGGCGCTTCAAATGCACTTTTGGCGAGAATGCTGACGTCACGGAATGGCGTCGGCCCAGAATGCGCCGCCCGCAAGCTAGTCTCACCAGGCCTAACTCTAAATAATTCATGGTAAATAAAATCTGTTATCTATTATCTATTGTCTTTTCTATTGCTGTTAATGTTTCATGTAGGCTACAGTAGAGCGCTGTATTGAGAGTTACTCTTAGGCCGAGGCTAGGCTATAGATAGGCTTAGGCCTACTCACAAAACCCTAAGTGAGCTGCTTGGATAGTGAGAATATCCCAGGTATATTTCATAAACTTATATTAACAGAGTAATCTTGACCAAACCGATTTGTGAACCTCATATCTCTTGTGTTTTGCTTTGTTTATTGTGCCGAACAGTCTGCGACACACAAACACACACGCGCGCATCAGCTGACTCAGGGGCCCAATCGATAAATATAATTAATCAAAGAAGTGACCACGGATCCAAAACCAATTTCATTAATTTGCTTAATCGAAAAGCAGTTGGTATAGAAAATTCTAGTCTTCACCATTCACAAGGTAAAAGTGATTTATGCCTCCCGATATATATCTAAGCTAGGTTAGACCATTTCTTGGTCTGGCTAGCTAGTGACTTAGCAACTTGTTGCTAAGGTTATGTGGTTATTCCTTATCAGTAAGACTATTCACAAGATAACAATGAATTCTGCTGCCTGATATACATCTAACCTAGGTTAGGTCAATTCTTTGTGGATATATATAGGCTAGGCCTGTCTTCTAGCAAAAACAGAGTAAGCAGACGGCACCGAGTGTGTCGGCGATCGACGATGCGCATGGCGGGCGGTTTGAAAAGGCCCAAAAGGGTGAACTCGGGCCTCGTCAAAGACTAATGGATAATTTTCCCATTTAAAGTACTATTCACTTTTGGCGATGGTTTGGCTAGACTAATGAATTCGCTAAATGAGAGGGACCACTGTATACATTATTATTACTTATCCATATGTGCCTATTTTGCTTTTAATATGAACATATGAACATTTAAGAGCAATAAAAGAAGTGGGAATAGCATTTGGATGGTGAAAGACTTATTATTGCCGCAAGGTCATATAATGAGGCGAGAGTTGGACGTATAATCACCCTCTCTTGAGCTGTAAAGCGGCACTGACGGGTGTAAGTAGAAGTCTGTGTGTTGCAAGGATCTCTAGCTGACTCAGCAGTGTTAAAGAGACCGGGAGGGGGAAATTTGCGTTATAAATTACCCGATAAAATGAGGAATAAGAGAAAAATAAATTATAATTGAGGAGGTGGTTGGGACACATACAGTATGTAGGAGTGGTAGCAAGTAATGGAGGGAAATTATACCACATAATCACAAATTGCTTTGTTTTGATTGCCACTGGGGTGTTTTCTATTTTTTTTTTTAAATGCTCTGGATCTATGGAGGACGGTCGCAGTGCACCAGAAAAACCTTTATTAAGGATGGTTGTCGTTTTTGGGTTAAGTTATTAGTCAAATATCTGATGCAAGAAAAAGTAGGTAGGCCAGAAATTGCAAACCATAACCTTGAATCTCCATGGCACCTTTGGGGGCCTGAGCATCTGGAGTGGCTTCGGTCTACCGGACTCGGGACTGTTTGGGCAGACAGTCTGAGAAACCAATTAAAAAAGGGTTGGAGCAAATGGGCTATATTTCCGCACCTTTTCTCTGGCCGACTCTTCCCAAAAGGTAGAAAATATTAGCTTGATTTCTCTAGTCACAATTTAGTTATAAGAGGTTGGCTTCTGGGTTTCTGGCCTACCCATAATGAACAGGGTATCATATATTAACACTTATAGTACGGGCGACGTCTTCCCATTACAGTATATTGTTTCTAGATGGTTTTATTCAGTTTAGGAAGGACCTTTGGCAATAAATACTCCTCGCTATCTAAATTACCCATCTTGGCAACTACAGGTCCTTCCTAAAGAGCGGCGCTCGACTTAAGGGGACCGACCGGTTAATTTAGGCTTAAAAAACTCGAAATCCTGAAAATACCAATAGGTGTTTACTCAACAAGAGTCAACATAAGCCAGTGAAATGTTATTAGTGAAAACCCATTGGAAATAGTTTTTTTTTATGTTTTCCAAACTTTTCCTGTAATTCTAAAAACGTTATATAGCGAACTTTGAAATTAACATGCTCAGTAACTACTGGTCATACGAGGAGCATACCTATATAAATCGAAAGAGCCTCCCATACGCTTTATCTTCTACTTTGCCATGTTCCTGCGTAAAATATTGTAAATCTAAAAAACAAAAGTAAAAATGTTCACCTAATTACCTTAGACTTTCACCTGTTTTTCTCAGAACCTATATTGCCGCACTATCGGATGTTATTCTACAGTTATTATTGGACCTATAGGAATGGTGTATATACCCTTGGAAAGGTAATTAAAAACACTAAAAGGCCTATAAAGCCAATTTACTAGAGTAATTTAACTTTTTTCACAATATGTCTTCAAAGTCGTAATTTTCTATAAATATATTCGCCTGAATCCGTAATCACCTAAATCGAACAAATACACAAAATATATAAAATGTGTTTTATAGAAACTACAGATACACCTTTTGTGAGTTGTTTGATCACATAAAACATGTGCTATGGGGATTTCTGTAAGAGTTTATCATTTTCTGCAGTGCTATGATTTTCAACGTTTTTTTACCTAAATTGCAAAAAAAAAAAAAAAAAAAAAAAATTATCTAGTTTTATGGTCATATACACCTGTGCCAAATTTCATTTAAATTGAAAGTAAGACCTGGAAGTTTGTAATTAACCGGTCGGTCCCCTTAAGGGGACCGATAAATTTACTAGAGTAAATTGGCTTTATAGGCCTTTTAGTGTTTTTAATTACCTTTCCAATGGTATATAGTATATACACCATTCCTATAGGTCCAATAATAACTCTAGAATAACATCCGATAGTGCGGCAATATAGGTTCTGAGAAAAACAGGTGAAAGTTTACGGTAATTAGGTGAACATTTTTACTTTTGTTTTTTAGATTTACAATATTTTACGCAGGAACATGGCAAAGTAGAAGATAAAGCGTATGGGAGGTTGTTGAGTAACTTACGCTCTTTCGATTTATATAGGTATGCTCCTCGTACGACCAGTAGTTACTGAGCATGTCAATTTCAAAGTTCGCTATATAACTTTTTTAGAATTACAGGAAAAGTTTGGAAAACATAAAAAAAAACTATTTCCAATGGGTTTTCACTAATAAAATTTCACTGGCTTATGAAGGAATGTTGACTCTTGTTGAGTAAACACCTATTGGTATTTTCAGGATTTCGAGTTTTTTAAGCCTAAATTAACCGGTCGGTCCCCTTAAGTCATGCACCAATTTGCAGCAAGTTAGGAGCATTATTAAGGCTTTTAAAGGGTTAAAATAGAGTGCAAATGGCCGGGAGTGCAGCAGGCCACACGTCCGACACCCAGGGCTTACCGCCACCCACTGACTCACGCTCCCTGTGTTCTCGAGAGGCCGGCAGTGTAGCCAGTAGTGAGCATAGCTGGGGAAAACATACCGCTATACGCTAAACTCCCATGTTGGTGGCACCACTGCATGAGAACCACGAGTGCTACGTAGCTCGTTCTGGTCTCATTTTGAAGCTTTTAGCGCCTAGTTTTTTGCTGAATACATTTCTTTTCATGCAGATACTTGATTGATCATTCAGGAGGGCCTGAATATGCCCAAAATAGCCCAAAACACCCCGCTAGACCAGGGTTAAAATTGTATAAATATAGCTAGAATTAAATTAAATAAAAATCACCCACAATGATAGTTAATGTATATATGGATGTATACATACAGGCACATACTCCATAGCTGGGGGTGGCTGACTCGAGACAGAGCCAGAACAGAAACATTTAATGTTTCAATTCCTATGGTCTGGGACTACTTTCGCATTACCGGTACCTCGTCCCTTTCTGTGTCTTGTCTAGTAGGTGAACTTTACAAGGGGGAGGATTCATAGCCTCCCACCCCCGAAGTAGGAAAAGTACTGTAGTACTGGTACAGGAAAAGACAGCAGCAGCTAAGGTTGGGTAGGGGATGCCAAGCCTCACTCTAGACAGGACCAGCCCTCTCCCATAATCAATCTATCTATATACTCAGGCACATACCCCATTTTATTTATTTATTTATTTGTTGTATTTTTGTTTTTATTATTTATCTTTGTTTTATGTTTGTATTAATTTTATTTTTTATATACGGTACTGTTTTTTTTGTGTTTTTAATGGGGTGGCTGGCTCTAGAAAGGATAATAGCCAGAATAAACTGCCAAATGTGTCTCATTATAGTCCAGAAGTTAATAAGGTTTTTGTTGCAGGTTTACGTGCGACCCAGCCGAGCAGAAGAGGACTCGCCTGAACTTCCCAGAGAAATAGTCACCGCCGAAACAGCCACCAACCTACTCGGAATATCAGGTGACTTTCTGAAGTTTAACTGAATTTTTGTATGCTCTTTCCATCGGTATCTTCGAAATTTGTTCCATAGACTAAATATTTTGGTATAATCCTGTGTAGCGGGCAACCGTGTATATATATATCTCAATAATTTGGTAATGTAACAATATATTTTTAAATTTTACATTCATAAATAGTACTAGGTTAAGTTTGGTTTTGGTTAGGTTAGGTTAAAGTAGGCATCTGAAAAACAGTTACCCGCTACACAGGATCTTCCCAATAATATATTTATGAATATTTTCATCCCCGTAATTATGAAAAACTTTGCCTCTGTATGTGCGCATTTAACCCATGAACTGCTAGAACCTATGCAAAATAAAAGTTAAAGTTGAGGGAGTACAGTCGCGCTAATAAGTGATGTCTCGGCACCAAGTATGGTTTGATCAATAATTGGTATTGGCAATATTTAAGCTTCATTTATTCCTATCGAGTGAAATATACGAAAATGTTCCTACACTTACCCTCTCAATTCAACATCTGTCAGACATTAATACAGCACAAAGCAAGCCAAACGTCATGACAGCTGGGACATGACTTATTAGCGCGACCGTACAAAGGAAATATAGCAACAAGAGGTATAGTGACCCTTCAAGGCTGCTTGTCTTCCAAAACACTGGGGATCAAGTGTCCAAACAGTGGTTTAGAGTGGGTAAGGGAACTACAGTAGGGTCTCGCATAAAACGAGAAATTGGTCGATAAACGAGGTCGTTCTATGTGAATTCGCTCTATGTGAAACGCATACCTTATGGGAATAATTGATATTGGTCGATCGGTCCTCCCGTACGTACCCTTACATTTATACTCATTCACACCCATGCATACCAAAACATATATAAATGATAAATTATGCATAGAAATTATGAAATAGGCATATTGTTGCTTACCTTAAATCTAATAGGGATGGTATTTTGGATTTGGTGGCCCAATATGGTCAATGTTCACTGAAAGCGTAAATTTCCGTCAGGAGCGTATGTGCGGGTTCGTCTCTGAGGCAAAAAGATGGCGGACTGCCTCCCTCTCCTCCCTCCCTGCCCAGCATTCCAAGCGTCTCAGATGACAGTGACGTCACAATGCGCAACCTACGTCAAGTCACCTGACGTTTTGTAAGATATTTCGGCGCTCTATATGAGAACTCCTCGGATTTGCCCTACTTTAATGGCGAAATTGTTCTATATGATCACATTCGTTCCTAACGAATATTTTGGAACAATATTTTAGGTCGTTCGTTCTATAAGAGAATCGTTCTATGTGAGACCCTACTGTACTGCCCTGGAACTAATGTCCGTGGCTGGATTAGGAAATTAGTAGGGGACAGATGGGTTAGTAACTGAGGGGAGGATAAAATAGTTATTAATTTACAGTCAGTCGCGGGTTTGATGCAAGATATTTGTGTAGGCGAAGTTTAAATTAATAAACGTGCTGCAGGGGGGGGGGAGTGAAGGATGTTATGGAGAGATGCCACTACTTTCTATGATACCCAATTTTGATAAATTTCCCTACACTGACACAGTATTTGAGGGCTTTTCTTACATATGTTTAAATACCGTGCTTCCGGAAGGACCGTTGCAGGCTCTGGGTTAACCAATCTGGTAAATTATGTGGCTTTGAAATATAGTTCCATATCATCTCAACCAGTGCCAAATTAACCCAGACCAACCAAACCAGTGCCATAATATAGTAGGCTACTAACCTAACCTAACCGTATTGGTTGATTTGGTACTGGTTGAAATGGTCTACTGGTTGAGTTGACCGGTCACCTTGAAATATACAGTAGTTGCAGATTTACGGCAATGAATACGGAAGCTTTGAAAAAAAAAACCCCAAGTATCTACCACAAAGACTTAATTTTATATAAATATTTTTGTCTCCGTATATACCAGTGACAGTTCGAGCAGGAATAAATATAAGATAGCTTACCATATACGGGTCTCCCTCACTATCCGATGCCCTAATTTACGATATTAATGTAGGCGTTTGGGTTTTGGCTGGTCCGAGAACGCATCCCCATTTACCCCATTAATTTAAGGGTTTGCTATACTGTACAATTTTTCTGTTAAAGATCGGGTGTTTAGGAACGTAACCCAATCGTAAATCGGGGGAGACCTGTATTGTCTTGGACGATCATTTCTTGAGCACGTACACATTGATTTTACCCAAGCCTTTGATATTTTCAGTTCTGTATGAATTTTTAATTTTATATTGACACAAATTGCACAAAATCATAGTTTTAATTATGTTCTCTCCACCAACCAACTTTACTCCTAAACTCGATTATAATGAAATTAACTAACACATGTGGCAGTCCGGGGGTTCGAACCTAGGATGCTCACACCGAAAATCAACACGCTTCTGCATTGCGCCACGAAGACAGTTAAAGAATGATGCACAAGCCTACGATTTATTATGCAGTTTCTAATCCTGCATACCAATCTAAGCATGTACATTCATTCCAACTGCACTATTCAATCTATTGTCAGATGCCTTTATCTGTGAGATGGTGGCCACGAATGAAATTTATATCAATTTCATATAGAAAAAAATTGCACATAAAATCGGCAAGTTATAATATTCGTTATTTTGCCAGATGCTGTTATCCCTGAGAGTGGGTGGCCACGAATGAATCCCCTTCATATGAATCGATATGCCAATGCAGCTCGCTCCATTATCTAACTTATTTTGTACAGTTGGCCAAATAAGTCTGTCTCCACTGTCATTAAGTTTTGCTCGCTGTGTGCTGTATCAATGTCCATCAGATGTTGAATAGGGCGTGTAAAGAAATAACATGTTTGTATTTCTCACTCGAAACTATTAATTAATGCTTCGATGGTACTGATACCAATTATTGATCGACATGTACTTAGTGCCGCGACATCACTTATTTGGCCGACTGTACCTGTAGTAATTTTTTCTTTTATCTTTCAGAAAGTTCAATCCTGCAAATGATGATATCTTGAAAGTTAACCCCTTCAAGATCCAATGCGCATATCTGTTGTATTTTCCGGCAATAATTAGACTTGCATTCAGAGTAGGAAGGTTATATGGAAATCAGAGGGTTAATTGAGATAGTCTTTACCCGTATAATTCCCACAGATCCTTCTTAATCAGCAAACAATTGTCTTTACCCGTATAATTCCCACAGATCCTTCTTAATCGGCACAAAATCATCTAATGATAGCAGTCTTTACCCGTATAATTTCCATAGATCCTTTTTAATCGGCACAAAATAGTCTAATGATAGCCAGAATAAACTTTCAAAATGCGTCAATCTTCAAAGGGTTAGAATTTTATATGCATGACCAGGCTGGGCTTTGAACCTGGGCCTGTAACGGAGCAGTCAGACACCAAACCAACTAGACTAGGAGCTTGACAGAAACTTGAAACTGTCTTGATGGTGTAATGGTTAGAGCTTATAAGTTCTGTAAGTCCATGAATGTGGAGAGAGCTGCACCAAGGGGCGGACCAAGAAAGTCGTGGGATCGGACTTTGCAGTCTGATCTTAACCCTCCCCGACATATGACGCGATTTTGAGCCTATTGGGGATACTTAGATTTTGTTACCATCAGGGGTATTTAGAAACCTTTAGTTTAGTTACTTCAACCTCTGCAGTTGTCTTTGAGTTATCTGTGGGCAGGAAACTAATTTTGGAGAGGTAATTATAAGTGTGAGAACTCTTATTTCTTATTGCTAATCTGGCAACCTCTGCGTCATAAAAACGTGAAAGGGTTAATAGCTGGGGGTGGCCGATTTGAGACCGTTTTTTTTTTTTTTTTTTTTTTTTTTTTTTTTTAAAAGAGCTGGGGGTGGCCGACTCGAGACAGAGCCCGAACAGGGACATCACAATAAAACACAAACTTTCACACATCTAGGTCTTAATTTAGCCAGAACGTTATGATATCTCGAAAGATCTTTGCAATTGACCACTTGCGAGTTTCGTTCTATAAGGAAGTTGGAGCTGTAGACATAGATAATTAGTAGAATTACCAGCTAAACTACGGTTTTAGTACATATATAAATACATAAAATCCAACGAATTACCAACTAAAATACGGTTCTAGTATTATATAGATACATAAAACCCAACGCAATTATATTTTTCATCCATCCGAAACTTACATTACTATTGTATTTCTGTTTATTAGCGATGTTTACGGCTCCAACTTCCTTATAACCTGAAACTCGCAAGTGATCAATTCATCTACAGGTATATCTGTTTTTGTTGATTAGGGTTTTATTGTGCTAATTTTTGTTTTTTGTTTGATTTGTGATTGCATGCTAATTCTTATGTGTACTATTTGTTTGTACTAATTCTTGTTTTCTTTGCTTTGTGATTGCTAATTCTTTGTAAATTGTTGTGCTAATTCTACTTTTCATTGATATTTTATTGCTAATTCTTTTGTGTACTATTTGTGTGTTATTTCTTTTTTTCTTTGATTTGAGATTGCTAATTTTTCTTTTGATGTTATTGCCAATTATTTTAACTTTTTATGTGCTAATTCTTGTTTGATTTGATTGCTAATTCTTATTTGTATTATTTTGTGTGTGCTAAGTCTTTTTTTTGATTTGTGATTGCTAATTCTATATTTGTTGTGCTAATTCTTGCGTTTTCTTTGTTTTGTGATTGCTAATGCTGTTAATTTTTGTGCTAATTCTTTTTTATTTTTTATTTCGCAGGTTAGTAAGATCGGAATGGTTCACGTTAATGTTTTAGCTTGAAATGATGCTTTTTTGATAATTTTAACCTTGCTTTGTAAATCTTGTTCTATTGTTAACTTTTAATATTAAGTTCTTTATCACCGGTGGACACGGGAACCATATTCTCAAAACAGATTATCATTTCGGGAATTACGTGAATATGTATCGTAATGTTTAATCTTAATCTCTGGAATGGTGTGAAAATATAATATTAATCTTTGGAATTGCCTAAAAAATATCTAGTTTTATCTTGAGGTTTGCATAAATATAGATCACAATCATTTTATTATACGGTATATATAATTTTTTGGTCTATTTATTAATACTTTTTTTTTTTTTTTACACTATGATTATTACCCTTAAAGTACATAATTATGTAAGTAAATAATAATAATTATAATCTGATCTTTTCTATTTCAAAAGCTTGTTACAGTAATGGTGTTCTTTGACTTCTATTCAACTTACAATTACTTCCCAAACATAAAGTAGAGCTAATTGAAGCTGAATTGTGCAATAATTTCCATAAAATCCATGTAATTCCTGAAAATCTGTTTGATTATATTGGTCCTATATATATTATGTGTGGCAAAATCCGTATGACCAGTTCTATAATAATTCACTCAATATAGTACCGGAATGTTTTTTTTTTTTAGTTGCTCTCTAAATCTGTTAAAAATAAGTATCCCTTTCAGCCCTCATAAGAGATAAATTTGTAAATTTTTCAGTAGATTTTTTTTTCTAAAACTGCAGGCTTGCTTTTGCTCGCCAGGAAAAAATTAACCGTAATGGCAGTCTTCAAAATGACAAAGAATGGGGCGAAAGGTCTTGAAATGGCTACACTAATGGGGCTAAACAAGTGGGGTGTAGTTATTGATATTTGAGTTGATTTGGCCAAGTCTTAATATTAATATACCTTGAGCCTATAAATAAACGGGAACCGTATTGATATTACAGAATTAATTTAACATACGATCGCTGGACACAAAAACTGGTTATGCGGATTTAGCCTTGATCCCTTTCCGAGGCGATCAATTTATTCTCAACGTCAATTACCTAATATTAAGCAACAACACATCTCACCGATTCCCTCCCCAAGTTGTACACACAACGAACGCTAGGCTTGTTCTGGCTCTGTCCTCCGTCTAGTTCAGTTCGTTGTTCAGTGAGATGTGAATGGTCTTTTATATATACAGTACACTTGAATCGTCAATAACATCTCGCTGATTCCTCCCCAATTTCCCCTGCTTCCTCTCTGAACGCTAGGCTTGTTAAGGCTCTGCCTTCGTCTAGTTCGTTCCTCAGCAAGATGTAAACAATCTTTTATATTTGCACTTTAATTCTGACGTTTAACACATCCACTGGCACCCAAAACGTCATGTTCCATTCCCGTCCTGGACGGATTCGGAACGTTCGGATTGTTAAGGCCATGTCCTCCGTCTAGTGAGTTCGTCATAGAATCGGATGGGTGGGATGTGAATAATCTTTTACATATGCACTTTAATTCTATCGTAAAAAAAAAAATGGTTAATGTTATTCTTAAGTTATAAGCCTAAATTTGAACGTCAATCTACTGGTTCCCTAAGGTTGCGTCCCTGTACGGATCTGAACGCTGGATTCGTCGAGGCTCTGTCCTTCGTCTAGCGAGTGATAGGTATAGAGGGCGGTGAGGCAGGATCAGCTGTTGTCTTAGAAGGTATATAGGTAGGGTTCGTCTTAGAGCTTGACCCTTTCAGTCCGATACGCCTTTTGGTCTCGCGTTCTGGTTACCGTCGGACGATTTGTACGAGCTTATGACCGGTCTCTACGGATCAAAAGGTGAAGTACACAACTAACCCTTTTGACCCAGAGATAATTCACAAGTATCAAAATCGTCCAAGGGTAGCTAGGGCAGAAACGAAACGCTATCAGACGGAAAGAGTTAATAGATGGTTTAGGGTTTGTTGGAAGGGAACCAGCTTCATGTCTAAAAGTCTTGGGAGTCTTAGAACGCTTGAATTGAATGATGTGTGGGTCGATTCGATATGTGTGTGTGTATGTATCAATTCATGCGTTCTATAAAGACTAGAGGCTAAAACATCCAAAAAGTATTCCAACTGTTCATAATCTGTTTAGCAGATTATTTCAAATGTTCATAATCTGTTTAGCAGATTATTTCAAATGTTCATAATCTGTTTAGCAGATTATTTCAAATGTTCATAATCTGTTTAGCAGATTATGTTGACTATTTAAAATGTTCATAATCTGTTCAGCAGATTATGTTTTGACTGCAGACTATGTCTATAAATCTATTTGTGCATGCTTTGTGTTTTACTGAAACTTTTTGTACCAAGAGATAAATTTAGTAGGTACTCCTTGACTTGAAGCTGATAGTCATACTTCTCTAATTGGTATTAATTTGACTGATTTAATTAAGTTAAGACTGATTTTGATGGAGTTATTTTGCCTTTATATTGTCGTTGTCCAAGTTTTTGTTTGTTTATTTTGCAAGTTTCACATTTGAATTAGGTTTATTTGTAAGTTAATTGGTGGGTTGGTGATAAAATGAAAATAGTTAACTAATCTTTAAATGTACAAATCTAAGCTTTTTCTTCTTGGTACAAATTGTGACGGTAATCCTATTTATATATATATATTAAGATTATCACACGAAGGTTTCATTAAAAATTAAGGGGACTGGTTATTTATATATTCATGTATTTTCTAGTTTTCCCCCTAGACCTCCATCAAACTTAAAAATAAAAACATCCATTAAATCCCCCTTTAAAATGGTACAGTTTTCGGTAGAAAAATGTCGCAGCCGAAGGCCGGTTCCTCCACAATTACAGGCTCGCTATCGCTCGCCAGGAATAAAATATGACTAATGGGCACGAAAGGTCTTGAAATTGACAAAATGGGGCAAATGGTCTTAAAATTGACAAACTAATGGGGCAAACTTCTTTAAATCTCAAACCTTAGTGTGATAATCTCTCGTGTATGTCAGTGTCCACTCGGTGTTATTCATGGGCCATTTTTTGTCTGGTATTTTCGTATAGAAGTACTGTAATTGAGTTCTCCCATATAATAATAATGATGATGAAAGAATTATAGAACCGTGTCAGTTAACTAAGACTACTAATTAATTTATGAGTAATATAATCAATTGCATCTGTAAAAATTAAAAGAAAATTATTACTTTGACTAGTTAATAAAAGAGTAAAGATCAATTTAAGCTGCATATATTAAAAGAAAATTATTGGTTTGACTAAATCTAAAATAGTAATGAATCCATTTCAACTGTTTATTTACTAAAAGAAAATGCTTGGTTTGAAATGGACAACGAAAATATATGAAAAAAATGGCCTGTGTTCTTTAACGTAAGCTCTAGTATAATGTAAAAATTTAAATGTTAAGCTTTAAATATAACTTAATCTCAACATAAGCTTAGTTTAATGTAACAATAAAGCTTTAAATATAACAAACTTAATTTAACGTAATCTTAACTGTAAATGTAAGCTTCGGCACTAAACCTAAGCATCATAATCACTTAACGTAAAATTTAACGTGATCCTTCTGCAATCATGTTCGTGCCCAACGCTACGCATCCATCACTGCGCTCCCGACCCCTTCACATCGGACATCGGTTAGCCTGGAACATCCTGCAGTAAAAGGGGTGGGGGCTGATTTGTACTCGCTGGCCTAACTAGTACGCATTGGTGAGAATGCTACCGATGCCCACAGAAACCTGGGCCATGGCCTTGCTACCGGCACCCACAGAAACTTGGGCCATGGCCTTCCTTAGGTACTCGGGGCTGTTCGGCCTGGCAGCCTAGGGAACAACAACAACAACAGAAACTTAGTGGTTAGATTAATATAGGGTCAAATTGTAAGATAGTTTTGTCCATATTGAGATTATAAGTGTCAAATTGCACGACAGATTAATGTAAGATTTTTTGTTATAGTTTAGTAAATTTTGAGTCAAATTGTGTGATATTTTTGTCCTTATTGAGATTATTATTGGGTTAAATTGTACGATAATTTGATCCGTTTTGAGACTATTAATGGGTCAGATTATACGATAGTTGGGTAAATTTTGAAACTACTGTAATGGGTCAAATTGTATGATAACTTAGTTAATTTTGAGACTATTAGTGGGTTAAATTGGAAGATAGTTTGGTAATTTTTGAGAATTATATAAACTTAACATTTAGCTTGTTTTCTGTGGGCATTTTAGTGTTATCAATACAGCGTACAAATCAGCCAATCTCCGCTACCCCCCACCACCGCCACCATCATTACTTAGTCAATTGGCTAAGGTGAGTCTGTTCCTGTTCATGGTTCCCGATAGCTCGACCAATAGATCTCGACCAGGAGCGAACAAACCAGTGCCAACTTAACCTAACTGGATTGGTTGATATGGCACTGGTTGATACGGTCTACTAGTTTTAAGAGTTTATCGGTCGCCACTGTCATCTGTAACCGGAAAATGTGGAAAGCCCTTTTATTCCAGCTGAAAGATTTTGCAAGCGGAATTTGTATCGTATGGTTTTTGATAGACTTAAACTTTAAGATATTCAATTGTTTTTGTATTTTGTTTTTCATATTCCATTAGTAATGAAGTAACTAATCTGATATTATTATTTTTTCCATATTCCATTTATAAGTAATGATTATAAGGAACGAACCTGATTAAATTGATTTTTTTGTATACCATAAAAAATGGATCGTAAAAGTAACTATGCTAGGTAATTTACTAATTAATAATCACTTGGCTTTGTTTCGTTACTATTGATAGGACTAATAATTTTCTTTTTCTTCTAGGTGCACATGTTCGTTGTTCTCTGTACCGGTGTTTTCAATAATTTTGCTCTGTTTTTTTTATTTCACAGGTACCTCACTATTTTCTTTATTCTAGGTACCTCACATTGCAGGTACCTCACATTTTCTATCCTTTTAAAGGCACCTCACATTTTCTATAATCTTACAGGTACCTCACATTTTCTATCCTTTTGCAGGTACTGTACCTCACCGTTTTCTTTAATATTACAGAGTAAATACGTTGAAGGGGACGTCGAAAGTGCTTCCCTCTCACTTGCTGTACGACAAAGGTGCCTCCCTCTCGCTTGCTGTACGTCATCGCTAGGATGCCTTCTTTGGCTTCTAACACACCCTTATCTTTTCAGGTGGCAATTTATTTTCTAAACTATTATAATCAACCTACTACGTCCACAACACAACACTCCTTGAGAACTTTGTGGGAAAACCCGGTCTCAGCCACTCGGGGTTGTTCGGCCTGGCACCTTAGGGAATGACTACTACTACTACCTCCTACGTAAGGAAGACTCGCCCAGAAACTCTTAACTGCTTTTATGTGGATTGACCCCCTTCCTTCCCAGCAACTCGTGAGAAGATGGCAAGCTGTTAGAGAGCTTCAAACAACCCTGCGTGCTTGTGATTGAATGGAGGATTAAATGTTTGAGGCATTAAGGGGATAGGATGAAATGATTGACTAAGAATGGAGGATGGGGGGAGCTGCGCGTAGGGGTGGACCTAGAATGACGTGGGCTCGGGTACTCCGGTCCGATCTCAAAATAAAGAACTTGACAACAGAGGCAGCCCTTGACAGGGCCGCCGCCTGGAAAGCTGCCATTTAGGACGTGAGACTGTAACCACATTTTCTGTGGACAAACGGTCTTTAAACTTGTATGATGGAATGATTGACTAAGAATGATGCAAGGATTGACTAAGAATGAAGGATGAAATTATTGGTTAAGAATTAAGTGTGAAAGAGTGGAGGATTATATGATAGGATGTAAAGATTAACTAAGTGAAGTTTGAAGATTCTAATTATGATCGGATGTAGTTTTAGGGATATATCACACCCATTAGGAATAAGGGATTGGAAAGTTGAGAAATAATGGTGGAAAGGGGATGTTTGGAAGAGAGTTTGTGATTAAGGGGAAAATTGCAATAGAGGAGAAAATTAACAAGTAGACAAAATGGAGACCGGTGGAGGTTTTGCGAGTATATGTAGTTCGGGTAGATATGGTGAAATGTAGGCTGCAAAACTTGAGTAATGAACAGGAGTCAAGTGACTGGTGTACTGGTAGAGAGTTGTGTGACTGGTGTACTGGTAGATGGTGGTGGTTTGGTCATGGCAAGAGGATGACTAGTTTAAGTTTATCAAAAGTATGGATGGCTTGGGTCATGTGGGGAGAAAGGATGACTGGGTGGAGTACGTTGAGATTAGATAGTCGGGAAAGTGAGGAAAACTGGATGAAGTGTTGTCAATACTACGCGAGTTGAGACTAGAAAGCCGGTAAACTAAGAAAGACTTAGTGGGACAATAGGCGGAGGAAGAATCAAAGTTAGAGTATATGACAGGGACGCAGTCTTGGGATAAGCGAAGGAAGGATCAAAGTTAGGGGACATAACAGGGACGTGTAGGGACAGTGTAATATAGACAGACTTAGCATACCTGTATAACACCTTGTCTAGCCTTTCCACTGGTACCAGATTAGTTATTCCATAGTTGATAATAGACTAAAGAATTGAAGGGAATGGAGTGACGTGTGGACAATCTATCCTGGAGTAGGCTACCAATGTCGGGTGAACGGATGAGTGTGATTGGGTGAAGTGTCAAAACTACACTACAGGAGTTTATTATAAGATCCGTAAACTGAGAAGGATATATGGGGTTAACCTCGCGGACGGGATATCGAGTGAGAAATTAAGAAGGCGTCTGGGCATCAGGAGTACTAGTGAAGTGATACGTACGAGCGGACTTGGTTGGTTTGGACACGAGGAGAATAGATGATCAGAACTGTGTGAAGAAAATCCGGACTGTGAGCGTGGGGGGAGCTGCACGTATGGGTGGGATCAGGTACTCCGGCGCGATCTCATAACATAGAACTTGATAACAGAGGCTGCCATTTAGGATGTGGCGGTAGACCTAGAAAGATGTGGGATCAGGTAATCCGGTATGATATCATAATAAAAAACTTGACTGAGGCAGCCATTTAGGACGTGGGGTAGACCTAAATTGACGTGGGATCAAGTACAGTACTCCGGTCTGATCTAATAAAGAACTTGGCAACAGAGGCTGCCATTTAGGACATGAGACTGTAACCACACTCATTGTGGACGAAGTGGTCTTGAAACTTGTATGTATTAAAAGTAAGAAAGGTTTGGGACGGTACTCGGAGAAATGATCTCGGTTAGGGGACATGACAGGGACGCATAGGGACAGTGTAATATGGAGACGGACCTTAGTATATCCGTGTAGAACCTAGTCTAGCCTTTCAACAGACACTGATATAGATACCAGACTAGTTATTGAGGATATTACACACATGATATGGAGGGATCTTACACACACACACACACACACACACACACACACACACACACACACACACACACACACACACACACACATACAGCCCGTAGCCTAGTAGGTAGCGCTCTCGTCTCACACACGAGGGGTCGGGGGTTCAATCCCCGGCCGGGCGGAGACAAATTGGGCTTGTCTCCTTTCATGTGTTAGCCTCAGTTCACCTAGCTGTAAATAGGTACCTGGAATAAGTGGACGACATTGTGACATCCCATCTGGGGTTGGCAAAAATGGTACAAGGCGAGATGGGTATCATATGGTTCACCTAAGCTGATGGCTACCTAAGCCTTCGGGCGAGACGGTACCGTCTATAGTGAGAATGGTACCAGACAGATCCACCCTAAGCCTTCGTTTCCGATGTCGCCAATTGGCTAAATACAGACTACACACACATCCACAGCCATTCCAACAGTACATAAAACACTTAACATGCATTTCACGCAATACATTCCCAGTTAAGGAGGCGCGATAATAATGAGCTTAGCTTGCATTGCGTGGATTCCCCTTGACGAACAAGTAACTGAGTAACACACACACACACACACACACACACACACACACACACACACACACACACACACCACACACACACACACACACAGAGGAAGAAGACACCAACGATAACCAAGCAGCCTATCAACGAGGTAAGGACCATCAACCCATGTTCTACATTAACCCCTACTGTAAAAGTGCTGTCCTTTCATTATATTCTGGATGTTACTTTAGTCTTTCTTTTCAACTGATGGTAAATTGCAAAGTCCCCATCAAGATACAGGGTAAAAACTGAGGAAATTACTGTATTTTAGGTTTTTTCCCTTCGTATTGCAACATTGTTGCAAGAGAACTCGTGGTCGTACAAGGATGGTTCAGGTGTCATTGGAAAGCTCAATTATCGCCCTTTCACGGATACATAATTGTATTACGCTCTGGCTCATCTTTATGCATGAAAAAGAGCATGGAATGAAGCTCGTTTAGGGTAAATCTGCCCGCTTGGCAGGTAGTAGTGTTACAAAACTACCCGATAGTTAAGGGTTAAGAGGCTAAAAATTGTCCAAATATAGATCTAATGAAATAAGTCACCCGCAATAAAAGGGTTAAAAATTGTACAGTATATAAATGAACTACACTGCTATATTAGATTATATTTTATAACGGGAGTGTAGGAGTACTATCAATTTAACTTACTCCCTAATGTAATGTAGATCTTAAGGTAAGATTTTTATTTTTTCCTCCATAGACATCCATTATATTATTTATTTGTTTATTCATTGTATTATATTTTTCCTCCCCTAAGCATCCATAAAAGTTGAAATAAAACTACCCCAAGACCTCCCTTTGAGATACATTTTTGCATTATTCGGTAGAAAAATGTCTTGACCAAAT
>CM064545.1:29289763-29354763 GCA_032716605.1 Paralithodes platypus
GCTCACACCGAAAATCAAACACGCTTCTGCATTGCCGACACGGAAGACAGTTAAATAATGATGCACAAGGCCTACGGATTTATTATGCAAGTTTCTAATCCTGCCATTCACCAATCTAATGCATGTACATTCATTCCAACTGCAATATTTCAATCTATTGTCGAGATTTGCCTGTTTATCTGTGAGATGGTGGGCCCACGAAATGAAATTTATATCAATTTCATATAGAAAAAAGATTGCACATAAAATCGGCTAAGTTATAATATTCGTTATTTTGCCAGATGCTGTTATCCCTGAGAGTGGGTGGCCACGAATGAATCCCCTTCATATGAATCGATATGCCAATGCAGCTCGCTCCATTATCTAACTTATTTTGTACAGTTGGCCAAATAAGTCTGTCTCCACTGTCATTAAGTTTTGCTCGCTGTGTGCTGTATCAATGTCCATCAGATGTTGAATAGGGCGTGTAAAGAAATAACATGTTTGTATTTCTCACTCGAAACTATTAATTAATGCTTCGATGGTACTGATACCAATTATTAATCGAAATGTACTTAGTGCCCCGACATCACTTATTTGGCCGACTGTACCTGTAGTAATTTTTTCTTTTATCTTTCAGAAAGTTCAATCCTGCAAATGATGATATCTTGAAAGTTAACCCCTTCAAGATCCAATGCGCATATCTGTTGTATTTTCCGGCAATAATTAGACTTGCATTCAGGAGTAGGAAGGGTATATGGAAATCAGAGGGTTAATTGAGATTGTCTTTACCCTTTTATTCCCCACAGATCCTTCTTAATCAGCAAACAATTGTCTGTACCCGTATAATTCCCACAGATCCTTCTTAATCGGCACAAAATCATCTAATGATAGCAGTCTTTACCCGTATAATTTCCATAGATCCTTTTTAATCGGCACAAAATAGTCTAATGATAGCCAGAATAAACTATCAAAATGCGTCAATCTTCAAAGGGTTAGAATTTTATATGCATGACCAGGCTGGGCTTTGAACCTGGGCCTGTAACGGAGCAGTCAGACACCAAACCAACTAGACTAGGAGCTTGACAGAAACTTGAAAACTGTCTTGATGGTGTAATGGTTAGAGCTTATAAGTTCTGTAAGTCCATGAATGTGGAGAGAGCTGCACCAAGGGGCGGACCAAGATAGTCGTGGGATCGCACTCTGCAGTCTGCTCTTAACCCTCCCGACATATGACGCGATTTTGAGCCTATTGGGGATACTTAGATTTTGTTACCATCAGGGGTATTTAGAAACCTTTAGTTTAGTTACTTCAACCTCTGCAGTTGTCTTTGAGTTATCTGTGGGCAGGAAACTAATTTTGGAGAGGTAATTATAAGTGTGAGAACTCTTATTTCTTATTGCTAATCTGGCAACCTCTGCGTCATAAAAACGTGAAAGGGTTAATAGCTGGGGGTGGCCGACTCGAGACAGAGCCCGAACAGGGACATCACAATAAAACACAAACTTTCACACATCTAGGTCTTAATTTAGCCAGAACGTTATGATATCTCGAAAGATCTTTGCAATTGACCACTTGCGAGTTTCGTTCTATAAGGAAGTTGGAGCTGTAGACATAGATAATTAGTAGAATTACCAGCTAAACTACGGTTTTAGTACATATATAAATACATAAAATCCAACGAATTACCAACTAAAATACGGTTCTAGTATTATATAGATACATAAAACCCAACGCAATTATATTTTTCATCCATCCGAAACTTACATTACTATTGTATTTCTGTTTATTAGCGATGTTTACGGCTCCAACTTCCTTATAACCTGAAACTCGCAAGTGATCAATTCATCTACAGGTATATCTGTTTTTTGTTGATTAGGGTTTTATTGTGCTAATTTTTGTTTTGTTTGATTTGTGATTGCATGCTAATCTTATGTGTACTATTTGTTTGTACTAATTCTTGTTTTCTTTGCTTTGTGATTGCTAATTCTTTGTAAATTGTTGTGCTAATTCTACTTTTCATTGATATTTTATTGCTAATTCTTTTGTGTACTATTTGTGTGTTATTTCTTTTTTTCTTTGATTTGAGATTGCTAATTTTTCTTTTGATGTTATTGCCAATTATTTTAAATTTTTATGTGCTAATTCTTGTTTGATTTGATTGCTAATTCTTATTTGTATTATTTTGTGTGTGCTAAGTCTTTTCTTTGATTTGTGATTGCTAATTCTATATTTGTTGTGCTAATTCTTGCGTTTTCTTTGTTTTGTGATTGCTAATGCTGTTAATTTTTGTGCTAATTCTTTTTTATTTTTTATTTCGCAGGTTAGTAAGATCGGAATGGTTCACGTTAATGTTTTAGCTTGAAATGATGCTTTTTCATAGTTTAAACCTTGCTTTGTAAATCCATTTCTATTGTTAACTTTTAATATTAAGTTCTTTATCACCGGTGGACACGGGAACCATATTCTCAAACAGATTATCATTTCGGGAATTACGTGAATATGTATCGTAATGTTTAATCTTAATCTCTGGAATTGTGTGAAAATATAATATTAATCTTTGGAATTGCCTAAAAATATATCTAGTTTTATCTTGAGGTTTGCATAAATATAGATCACAATCATTTTATTATACGGTATATATAATTTTTTGGTCTATTTATTAATACTTTTTTTTTTTTTTTACACTATGATTATTACCCTTAAAGTACATAATTATGTAAGTAAATAATAATAATTATAATCTGATCTTTTCTATTTCAAAAGCTTGTTACAGTAATGGTGTTCTTTGACTTCTATTCAACTTACAATTACTTCCCAAACATAAAGTAGAGCTAATTGAAGCTGAATTGTGCAATAATTTCCATAAAATCCATGTAATTCCTGAAAATCTGTTTGATTATATTGGTCCTTTATATATTATGTGTGGCAAAATCCGTATGACCAGTTCTATAATAATTCACTCAATATAGTACCGGAATGTTTTTTTTTTTTTAGTTGCTCTCTAAATCTGTTAAAAATAAGTATCCCTTTCAGCCCTCATAAGAGATAAATTTGTAAATTTTTCAGTAGATTTTTTTTTCTAAAACTGCAGGCTTGCTTTTGCTCGCCAGGAAAAAATTAACCGTAATGGCAGTCTTCAAAATGACAAAGAATGGGGCGAAAGGTCTTGAAATGGCTACACTAATGGGGCTAAACAAGTGGGGTGTAGTTATTGATATTTGAGTTGATTTGGCCAAGTCTTAATATTAATATACCTTGAGCCTATAAATAAACGGGAACCGTATTGATATTACAGAATTAATTTAACATACGATCGCTGGACACAAAAACTGGTTATGCGGATTTAGCCTTGATCCCTTTCCGAGGCGATCAATTTATTCTCAACGTCAATTACCTAATATTAAGCAACAACACATCTCACCGATTCCCTCCCCAAGTTGTACACACAACGAACGCTAGGCTTGTTCTGGCTCTGTCCTCCGTCTAGTTCAGTTCGTTGTTCAGTGAGATGTGAATGGTCTTTTATATATACAGTACACTTGAATCGTCAATAACATCTCGCTGGTTCCTCCCCTATATCCCCTGCTTCCTCTCTGAACGCTAGGCTTGTTAAGGCTCTGCCTTCGTCTAGTTCGTTCCTCAGCGAGATATAAACGATCTTCTATATTTGCACTTTAATTCTGACGTTTAACACATCCACTGGCACCCAAAAAGTCATGTTTCATTCCCGTCCTGGACGGATTTGGAACGTTCGGCTTGTTAAGGATATGTCCTCCGTCTAGTGAGTTCGTCATAGAATCGGATGGGTGGGATGTGAACAATCTTTTACATATGCACTTTAATTCTATCGTAAAAAAAAAAAAATAATAATATTATTCTTAAGTTGTAAACCTAAATTTGAACGTCAATTTACTGGTTCCCTAAGGTTGCGTCCCTGTACGGATCTGAACGCTGGATTCGTCGAGGCTCTGTCCTTCGTCTAGCGAGTGATAGGTATAGAGGGCGGTGAGGCAGGATCAGCTGTTGTCTTAGAAGGTATATAGGTAGGGTTCGTCTTAGAGCTTGACCCTTTCAGTCCGATACGCCTTTTGGTCTCGCGTTCTGGTTACCGTCGGACGATTTGTACGAGCTTATGACCGGTCTCTACGGATCAAAAGGTGAAGTACACAACTAACCCTTTTGACCCAGAGATAATTCACAAGTATCAAAATCGTCCAAGGGTAGCTAGGGCAGAAACGAAACGCTATCAGACGGAAAGAGTTAATAGATGGTTTAGGGTTTGTTGGAAGGGAACCAGCTTCATGTCTAAAAGTCTTGGGAGTCTTAGAACGCTTGAATTGAATGATGTGTGGGTCGATTCGATATGTGTGTGTATGTATCAATTCATGCGTTCTATAAAGACTAGAGGCTAAAACATCCAAAAAGTATTCCAACTGTTCATAATCTGTTTAGCAGATTATTTCAAATGTTCATAATCTGTTTAGCAGATTATTTCAAATGTTCATAATCTGTTTAGCAGATTATTTCAAATGTTCATAATCTGTTTAGCAGATTATGTTGACTATTTAAAATGTTCATAATCTGTTCAGCAGATTATGTTTTGACTGCAGACTATGTCTATAAATCTATTTGTGCATGCTTTGTGTTTTACTGAAACTTTTTGTACCAAGAGATAAATTTAGTAGGTACTCCTTGACTTGAAGCTGATAGTCATACTTCTCTAATTGGTATTAATTTGACTGATTTAATTAAGTTAAGACTGATTTTGATGGAGTTATTTTGCCTTTATATTGTCGTTGTCCAAGTTTTTGTTTGTTTATTTTGCAAGTTTCACATTTGAATTAGGTTTATTTGTAAGTTAATTGGTGGGTTGGTGATAAAATGAAAATAGTTAACTAATCTTTAAATGTACAAATCTAAGCTTTTTCTTCTTGGTACAAATTGTGACGGTAATCCTATTTATATATATATATTAAGATTATCACACGAAGGTTTCATTAAAAATTAAGGGGACTGGTTATTTATATATTCATGTATTTTCTAGTTTTCCCCCTAGACCTCCATCAAACTTAAAAATAAAAACATCCATTAAATCCCCCTTTAAAATGGTACAGTTTTCGGTAGAAAAATGTCGCAGCCGAAGGCCGGTTCCTCCACAATTACAGGCTCGCTATCGCTCGCCAGGAATAAAATATGACTAATGGGCACGAAAGGTCTTGAAATTGACAAAATGGGGCAAAAGGTCTTAAAATCGACAAACTAATGGGGCAAACTTCTTTAAATCTCAAACCTTAGTGTGATAATCTCTCGTGTATGTCAGTGTCCACTCGGTGTTATTCATGGGCCATTTTTTGTCTGGTATTTTCGTATAGAAGTACTGTAATTGAGTTCTCCCATATAATAATAATGATGATGAAAGAATTATAGAACCGTGTCAGTTAACTAAGACTACTAATTAATTTATGAGTAATATAATCAATTGCATCTGTAAAAATTAAAAGAAAATTATTACTTTGACTAGTTAATAAAAGAGTAAAGATCAATTTAAGCTGCATATATTAAAAGAAAATTATTGGTTTGACTAAATCTAAAATAGTAATGAATCCATTTCAACTGTTTATTTACTAAAAGAAAATGCTTGGTTTGAAATGGACAACGAAAATATATGAAAAAAATGGCCTGTGTTCTTTAATGTAAGCTCTAGTATAATGTAAAAATTTAAATGTTAAGCTTTAAATATAACTTAATCTCAACATAAGCTTAGTTTAATGTAACAATAAAGCTTTAAATATAACAAACTTAATTTAACGTAATCTTAACTGTAAATGTAAGCTTCGGCACTAAACCTAAGCATCATAATCACTTAACGTAAAATTTAACGTGATCCTTCTGCAATCATGTTCGTGCCCAACGCTACGCATCCATCACTGCGCTCCCGACCCCTTCACATCGGACATCAGTTAGCCTGGAACATCCTACAGTAAAAGGGGGTGGGGGCTGATTTGTACTCGCTGGCCTAACTAGTACGCATTGGTGAGAATGCTACCGATGCCCACAGAAACCTGGGCCATGGCCTTGCTACCGGTACCCACAGAAACTTAGGCCATGGCCTTCCTTAGGGACTCGGGGCTGTTCGGCCTGGCAGCCTAGGGAACAACAACAACAACAACAGAAACTTAGTGGTTGGATTAATATAGGGTCTAATTGTACGATAGTTTTGTCCATATTGAGATTAAAGTGTCAAATTGCACTATAGATTAACGTAAAGTTTTTTTTATAGTTAAGTAAATTTTGAGTCAAATTGTGTGATATTTTTGTCCTTATTGAGATTATTATTGGGTTAAATTGTACGATAATTTGATCCGTTTTGAGACTATTAATGGGTCAGATTATACGATAGTTGGGTAAATTTTGAAACTACTGTAATGGGTCAAATTGTATGATAACTTAGTTAATTTTGAGACTATTAGTGGGTTAAATTGGAAGATAGTTTGGTAATTTTTGAGAATTATATAAACTTAACATTTAGCTTGTTTTCTGTGGGCATTTTAGTGTTATCAATACAGCGTACAAATCAGCCAATCTCCGCTACCCCCCACCACCGCCACCATCATTACTTAGTCAATTGGCTAAGGTGAGTCTGTTCCTGTTCATGGTTCCCGATAGCTCGACCAATAGATCTCGACCAGGAGCGAACAAACCAGTGCCAACTTAACCTAACTGGATTGGTTGATATGGCACTGGTTGATACGGTCTACTAGTTTTAAGAGTTTATCGGTCGCCACTGTCATCTGTAACCGGAAAATGTGGAAAGCCCTTTTATTCCAGCTGAAAGATTTTGCAAGCGGAATTTGTATCGTATGGTTTTTGATAGACTTAAACTTTAAGATATTCAATTGTTTTTGTATTTTGTTTTTCATATTCCATTAGTAATGAAGTAACTAATCTGATATTATTATTTTTTCCATATTCCATTTATAAGTAATGATTATAAGGAACGAACCTGATTAAATTGATTTTTTTGTATACCATAAAAAATGGATCGTAAAAGTAACTATGCTAGGTAATTTACTAATTAATAATCACTTGGCTTTGTTTCGTTACTATTGATAGGACTAATAATTTTCTTTTTCTTCTAGGTGCACATGTTCGTTGTTCTCTGTACCGGTGTTTTCAATAATTTTGCTCTGTTTTTTTTATTTCACAGGTACCTCACATTTTCTATCCTTTTAAAGGCACCTCACATTTTCTATAATCTTACAGGTACCTCACATTTTCTATCCTTTTGCAGGTACTGTACCTCACCGTTTTCTTTAATATTACAGAGTAAATACGTTGAAGGGGACGTCGAAAGTGCTTCCCTCTCACTTGCTGTACGACAAAGGTGCCTCCCTCTCGCTTGCTGTACGTCATCGCTAGGATGCCTTCTTTGGCTTCTAACACACCCTTATCTTTTCAGGTGGCAATTTATTTTCTAAACTATTATAATCAACCTACTACGTCCACAACACAACACTCCTTGAGAACTTTGTGGGAAAACCCGGTCTCAGCCACTCGGGGTTGTTCGGCCTGGCACCTTAGGGAATGACTACTACTACTACCTCCTACGTAAGGAAGACTCGCCCAGAAACTCTTAACTGCTTTTATGTGGATTGACCCCCTTCCTTCCCAGCAACTCGTGAGAAGATGGCAAGCTGTTAGAGAGCTTCAAACAACCCTGCGTGCTTGTGATTGAATGGAGGATTAAATGTTTGAGGCATTAAGGGGATAGGATGAAATGATTGACTAAGAATGGAGGATGGGGGGAGCTGCGCGTAGGGGTGGACCTAGAATGACGTGGGCTCGGGTACTCCGGTCCGATCTCAAAATAAAGAACTTGACAACAGAGGCAGCCCTTGACAGGGCCGCCGCCTGGAAAGCTGCCATTTAGGACGTGAGACTGTAACCACATTTTCTGTGGACAAACGGTCTTTAAACTTGTATGATGGAATGATTGACTAAGAATGATGCAAGGATTGACTAAGAATGAAGGATGAAATTATTGGTTAAGAATTAAGTGTGAAAGAGTGGAGGATTATATGATAGGATGTAAAGATTAACTAAGTGAAGTTTGAAGATTCTAATTATGATCGGATGTAGTTTTAGGGATATATCACACCCATTAGGAATAAGGGATTGGAAAGTTGAGAAATAATGGTGGAAAGGGATGTTTGAAGAGAGTTTGTGATTAAGGGGAAAATTGCAATAGAGGAGAAAATTAACAAGTAGACAAAATGGAGACCGGTGGAGGTTTTGCGAGTATATGTAGTTCGGGTAGATATGGTGAAATGTAGGCTGCAAAACTTGAGTAATGAACAGGAGTCAAGTGACTGGTGTACTGGTAGAGAGTTGTGTGACTGGTGTACTGGTAGATGGTGGTGGTTTGGTCATGGCAAGAGGATGACTAGTTTAAGTTTATCAAAAGTATGGAGGTCTTGGGTCATGTGGGGAGAAAGGACGACTGGGTGGAGTACGTTGAGATTAGATAGTCGGGAAAGTGAGGAAAACTGGATGAAGTGTTGTCAATACTACGCGAGTTGAGACTAGAAAGCCGGTAAACTAAGAAAGACTTAGTGGGACAATAGGCGGAGGAAGAATCAAAGTTAGAGTATATGACAGGGACGCAGTCTTGGGATAAGCGAAGGAAGGATCAAAGTTAGGGGACATAACAGGGACGTGTAGGGACAGTGTAATATAGACAGACTTAGCATACCTGTATAACACCTTGTCTAGCCTTTCCACTGGTACCAGATTAGTTATTCCATAGTTGATAATAGACTAAAGAATTGAAGGGAATGGAGTGACGTGTGGACAATCTATCCTGGAGTAGGCTACCAATGTCGGGTGAACGGATGAGTGTGATTGGGTGAAGTGTCAAAACTACACTACAGGAGTTTATTATAAGATCCGTAAACTGAGAAGGATATATGGGGTTAACCTCGCGGACGGGATATCGAGTGAGAAATTAAGAAGGCGTCTGGGCATCAGGAGTACTAGTGAAGTGATACGTACGAGCGGACTTGGTTGGTTTGGACACGAGGAGAATAGATGATCAGAACTGTGTGAAGAAAATCCGGACTGTGAGCGTGGGGGGAGCTGCACGTATGGGTGGGATCAGGTACTCCGGCGCGATCTCATAACATAGAACTTGATAACAGAGGCTGCCATTTAGGATGTGGCGGTAGACCTAGAAAGATGTGGGATCAGGTAATCCGGTATGATATCATAATAAAAAACTTGACTGAGGCAGCCATTTAGGACGTGGGGGTAGACCTAAATTGACGTGGGATCAAGTACAGTACTCCGGTCTGATCTAATAAAGAACTTGGCAACAGAGGCTGCCATTTAGGACATGAGACTGTAACCACACTCATTGTGGACGAAGTGGTCTTGAAACTTGTATGTATTAAAAGTAAGAAAGGTTTGGGACGGTACTCGGAGAAATGATCTCGGTTAGGGGACATGACAGGGACGCATAGGGACAGTGTAATATGGAGACGGACCTTAGTATATCCGTGTAGAACCTAGTCTAGCCTTTCAACAGACACTGATATAGATACCAGACTAGTTATTGAGGATATTACACACATGATATGGAGGGATCTTACACACACACACACACACACACACACACACACACACACATACAGCCCGTAGCCTAGTAGGTAGCGCTCTCGTCTCACACACGAGGGGTCGGGGGTTCAATCCCCGGCCGGGCGGAGACAAATTGGGCTTGTCTCCTTTCATGTGTTAGCCTCAGTTCACCTAGCTGTAAATAGGTACCTGGAATAAGTGGACGACATTGTGACATCCCATCTGGGGTTGGCAAAAATGGTACAAGGCGAGATGGGTATCATATGGTTCACCTAAGCTGATGGCTACCTAAGCCTTCGGGCGAGACGGTACCGTCTATAGTGAGAATGGTACCATACAGATCCACCCTAAGCCTTCGTTTCCGATGTCGCCAATTGGCTAAATACAGACTACACACACATCCACAGCCATTCCAACAGTACATAAAACACTTAACATGCATTTCACGCAATACATTCCCAGTTAAGGAGGCGCGATAATAATGAGCTTAGCTTGCATTGCGTGGATTCCCCTTGACGAACAAGTAACTGAGTAACACACACACACACACACACACACACACACACACACACACACACACACACACACACACACACACACACACAGAGGAAGAAGACACCAACGATAACCAAGCAGCCTATCAACGAGGTAAGGACCATCAACCCATGTTCTACATTAACCCCTACTGTAAAAGTGCTGTCCTTTCATTATATTCTGGATGTTACTTTAGTCTTTCTTTTCAACTGATGGTAAATTGCAAAGTCCCCATCAAGATACAGGGTAAAAACTGAGGAAATTACTGTATTTTAGGTTTTTTCCCTTCGTATTGCAACATTGTTGCAAGAGAACTCGTGGTCGTACAAGGATGGTTCAGGTGTCATTGGAAAGCTCAATTATCGCCCTTTCACGGATACATAATTGTATTACGCTCTGGCTCATCTTTATGCATGAAAAAGAGCATGGAATGAAGCTCGTTTAGGGTAAATCTGCCCGCTTGGCAGGTAGTAGTGTTACAAAACTACCCGATAGTTAAGGGTTAAGAGGCTAAAAATTGTCCAAATATAGATCTAATGAAATAAGTCACCCGCAATAAAAGGGTTAAAAATTGTACATAGCATCCATAAAAGTTGAAATAAAACTACCCCAAGACCTCCCTTTGAGATACATTTTTGCATTATTCGGTAGAAAAATGTCTTGACCAAATGCCAGTTCCTCTTAAATTGCTGGCTCGCTCTTGCTCGCCAGGAAATAATAGGCACCTAAGTGGCATGAAAGGTCTTAATATTGACATAAAAATGGGGCAAAATGTCTTAAAATCAGCAAACTAATGGGGGTTAAATATGAAGAAGGGAGTCCAGAAACTCCAAAAACCTCCCCTTAAACCCATAATTGACAGTATAGAACTAATGGATTCCCCCAAAAAATTCAAGGTATGGTGCGAGGAAGATGGACGGACGGACGAACAACGGCAAGTGGAGAAATTGTACGAAGAGAAAATGGAGAGAACTGTTACTCTACAAGAAAATGGACTGTCGCCCTGGGAGAAAACGGACTGTCGCCCTGGGAGAAAACGGACGGCCGCCCTGGGAGAAAACGGACGGCCGCCCTGGGAGAAAACGGACGGCCACCCTGGGAGAAAACGGACGGCCACCCTGGGAGAAAACGGACGGCCACCCTGGGAGAAAACGGACGGCCACCCTGGGAGAAAACGGACAGCCACCCTGGAAGAAAACGGACGGACACCCTGGGAGAAAACGGACGGCTACCACCAAGAGATTTTGTCGGTATGTTGCTATTTTATAAACACTGATTTTGTCTGGGTTCGAATTCCGGGAAAATCACACGCTCTCATTAATTTCATTTGGTGTGTTATTGGTGTTAACACCACCTGCACTGGTGACTTCCTTTACATTTTATTCTAGCTATATTTAGACGATTTTGTGCAGTTTAACCTAAGAAGTGCGCATGGGGGGTATGAGACACCACACTCCTGTGCTGACGTATTTGAGCTGTTCCCATCACTAACATCGTTATTTTACCATAAATAGCATTAATACTTATCCATATGCGCCTATTATAGGTTGATTATAAAGGTATTAACCTGTTACAACAATAAAACAAGTGGAAACAGTGTTTGGATGGTCAAAATCGGCGATACAGGCCGGGAGTTACATTATGTATGGCTGAGGCAACCTCCCTGCCCTCCACCCCTCCCCTTGTCTGGAGAGACACTGTTCCGCAATAGTCTCTCTCTCGCTCTTTCCCACGCTTGGTAACAGTGATGACAATGCCCTGCTACCAACTCGCTAATGTTAGCACAAAAATATACCACAGAATAAGGGAATAACAGGGAAAATAGGTGATAACTGAAGGAGGGGAGGAAAGTTGGGGAGGTGGAGGAGTGATATTTGGCATGGCCCAGGGGCAAAAAAAAAAAAAAAAAAAAAAAAAAATGGTGTTTTAAATGGATTTTTTTTTTTCCTTACTCTTAACCCGGGAGCTGCGGGGAGACTCTTAAGAGTTCCCCCGGCGCACTGCGGGGAGACTCTTAAGAGTCAGAGAAAAAAAAAATCAACTTTTGACATCGAAAAAAAAAAAAAAAAATTTATTTTTATTTTTTTGGCCCCTGGGCCATGCAAAATCTCAGTCCTCTACCTCCCCTCCTTCCCCACTTTCCTCCTCTCCTTCAGTTATCACCTATTTTCCCTGTTATTCCCTTATTCTGAGGTATATTTTCGTGCTAACATTAGAAATCCGATTGGAGGGTGTGGTCATCACTGATAGCAAGCGAGTGCAAGAGAGAGAGAGAGTATCGATCGACTGTGTCTCAGTGGCCTTGGGGGAAATTGGCGGGAAAGCAGATTGCCTCACCCATACATTATACAACTCGCGGGCTATATCTCCGATTTTGACCATCCAAACGCTGTTTTCACTCGTTTTATTGTTGTTTCAGGTTAATACCTTTATAATCAACCCATAATAGGCGCATATGGATAAGTATTAATGCTATTAATGGCACAATGAATATTTTAGTGACGGAAACACCTCAAATACGTCAGCACAGGGGGACGTTTCCAATTACCCCCATGCGCACTTCAGAGGTTAAGCGTCTTCCCGCAGTCCGCCGGGGGAACTCTTAAGAGTCTCCCAGCAGTTCCCGGGTTAAGAAGGACATGTGGTAGTAAAATGGTTAAGATAGTCTGTAGCCTTTTAACCCTTTCAAGTTTTTATGATGCAGAGGTTGCCAGATTAGCAATAATAAATAGTTCTCTCACTCTTATAATTATCTCTCCAAAATTAGTTTTCTGCCCAAAGCTAACTCTAAGACAACTGCAGAGGTTGAAGTAACTAAACTAAAGGTTTCTAAATACCCCTGATGGTAACAAAGGCTTTAAAGTATCCCCAATAGGCTCAAAATTGCATCATATGCCAGAGAGGGTTAAGATAGTCTGTAGCCTTTTAATGTGTAGATGTCATTCCTAAGTTGAATAAAGTCGTCTTATAGTAGCCAGAATAAAGTTAGAGACGTCGCAGTACAGAAGGGGTTAACCCGTACTGTACCGGTGACGTCCTTTTTATTATATTCTGGCTACTATTAGACGATTTTCTTCAGTTTAAAAAGGGCCTCCATCAATTAACAGGCTTCCAACTATCTCTCTTAACCTTTTTATATTACCACAGATCCTTCTCAAACTACATAATCATTTAAATATACTGTAGGTAGACAAAATTAAGACTTCACCGGTACAGGAAGGGTTATGAACGATGGTAATAATGTTTCGTTATTGAGGGTTTAATTTAGATTGGTTTTGCTATTTTCGGGCAATGTAATTTTAGTTTGCCCCTAGACTTAAAAAAAAAAAGCTTCCCAAGACTCTTCAGGATGGAAACAAAAACAAAATAATTCAAATTTGATACTCGACCGCAGAAGACTCCTCCAAGTTGAATTTGCACATGTATGTACGGTATATACTCAAGTACAGGATAGACGAATGAGGATCTAGGAGAGTGAGGAGATTTTAAAAAATACTACCGTATGTGGAAATATCCCCTTGGCCCATTTCTGTACCCGCAATGTCAGTTTTATTTTATCTAGCTACATGTTGACGATTTTATTAAGCTTGAGAAAGATGTATGGTAGCAAAAAGGATTATTTAAGATACCGGTAGTCTAGCCTTTTAATGGGTACCCGTCCTAAGTTGAATAAGTCTATTCATTGAGAAGGATATATGGTAGCTAAAAGGATTATTTGAGATAATCTGTAGCCTTTTAATGGGTAGACAATACTAGACATCCCTCCTAAGTTGGATTTAATTGTCTAATCATTGCCAAAATATAATAACAATGTCACCGGTACTGAATGGGTTAATATTAAGGAGAATTACCAGCAAAAGTATGGTTATAATGCACAAAAAACACATTGAATTCAGCGCATTTTCTATCCATTAAAAACCTAAATCATTATTGCCTTCCTATTTAACCCCTTCTGTACCTGCAATGTCATTATTCTAGCTATAGTTAGACGATTTTGTACATTTCAAGAAGGATCTGTGGTAGTCAAAAGCATCTACTGTATTAAGATAGTTCGAAGCCTGTTAATTGCTGAATAATGTTGTCTATTAGTAACTAGTGTATAAGAACATGCCTGTAAGGAGGAGCCGTTGTAACTGTGTTGTGTAGAGTAGGAGCGCGAGGGAAGAATCAAATAAACTTGTGTCCAGAGCACGCTGTCTTTAATGACGTCCTTTACATTATTATCTGGAGGCCTGAGGACTTAACAAATGGCGACGAGGATGGCGAATGTATAGTGCAAAAGAAGAAATAGTTGTGGAGTAGCAGAGGAAGCTGTGACACTAGGAACTAAGGTGACAACATCGACGCCAGGCCCAGAGGTAGCCTAACGCAACGTAAACATGGCGGTTTCACTCAACATCCCGCCCCTAGAGAAATTTTCGCTGGAGGACACCACAAACCAAGGACAGAGGTGGGAGAAATGGAAGAAGTTGTTTGTTCTCTATACAGTTGCCAGTGGAATTAAGGACGACAAGCAAAAGAGGGCTCTGTTGTTGCATATGCCAGGTTCGGAGGTTATAGACATATGTGAGACATTGGAGGTAGAGGGTGAAACTTTGGATAATGCAATGACCGCCTTGGACAGTTATTTTCTCAAATATAAAAATGTACCTTATGAAAGACCTATGTTCCATCAGGCAGCTTGAAACTTTCCCAAGAATCTATGGACAGTTTTGTGACTAGGCTAAAGCAGCTGCGTGTGTCCTGTGAATTCCCAGAAGGCATAAAGAAGGAAGTTTTAAGAGACCAGGTAGTTGAAAAGTGTAAATCACAGAGACTAAGAATCGGATTTTTGCGTGAAAAAGACCTGACTTTGGACAAGATTTTAGAAATATCTAGGTTACATGAGGCAGCTGATACACAGGCGAAACAAATGGAACACAATGCTAGTACAGTGCCCGGAGTTTCACTCGGTTAACCGTGTTCGGTCAGTCTCTACGCGAAGTAGGCATACCAGCAGAGGAAGAGGGAATATAGGTAGACAAAACAGTGAAAGGACAAGATTGCCAGGACCCTGCTGGAGGTGTGGTAAGAAAGGAAATTTTCAACATCAATGTACCATGACCAAAGACAAAGAGTGTTATAAATGCCATAAGAAAGGACATTTTGCAGCAGTGTGCAAGAGTCAGGACCAAGGAAAAGGCCAAGACCGAGCAGACTGAAGATACCAATCGGAATGGAAGCCGCGAGGTGCGAGCCGTGGCCGGAGTGGACATTAAAGAGGTTCGGGTCGAACATCAACTAGCCACCATAGGCCTAGTGATCAAGCAAACCGTGTTCAGGAGGAATACAAAGATTTTCTCTCCGATGATTCAAGTGATTGTATCTTTAAATTGGATAGTTTCAAATCAAATGACAACTACATTAAATTTGAGAGTGAATGGTACTTTTGTAGAATTTATTGTTGATTCTGGGGCATCTTGTAATATTGTGAGTGAAGAAATATGCCAGAAGCTAAATGTTAGGGTAGTACCATGTAGCAAGAAACTGTATCCATACGGAGTTGACACTCCATTGGTACTAAAGGGTAAATTTCAGGCCGAGGTATCCTATGATGGTATAAAGTTGATAACTGAGGTTGTTGTAGTAGAGGGTACCAGTGCATCTTTGTTGGGGAAATGCACTGCCATGAAGTTGGGCATTCTCAAAATTGAAGATTGTAAAACAGATAATCTTTGTGGTAATGAAGTAAACATGCTGAATAACAGTGGATATGAATATCTAAAAGATAAATATAAGCCCTGTTTCACTGGTCTGGGTAAACTCACAAATTTTCAGTTAAAATTTCACGTAGATCATAATGTAGCACCAGTAGCACAGCCTATGAGAAGAGTCCCATTTAATTTGAGAAAGGGTATTGAAAAGAAACTTAAGGAGTTAAAGACCTTGATATTATAGAACCAGTAGAAGGACCAACTTCATGGATTTCTCGACCAGTAGCAGTGCCTAAGTCAGAGAATTTGAAGGATATTAGATTGTGTGTGGATATGAGGCGTGTGAATGAAGCTGTTTTGAGAACTAGACACCCTATCCCAACAATTGATGAACTGTTGCTAGACATGAATGGTGCTAAGAATTTTTCCTAACTAGATTTAAAGTGGGGTTTCCATCAAATTGAACTAGCACCAGAAAGTAGAGATATAATAACTTTCATCACACAAAGGCCTGTTTAGGAACAAGAGACTGATGTTTGGAGTAAGTTGTGCACCAGAAGAGTATCAACATATCTTGCAACAAGTACTTCAAGGTTGTGAGGGGGTTAAGGTTATTGCTGATGACATTATTGTATATGGCTCATCTGAACAAGAACATAGGGAAAGACGAGAGAGTTTTGAGTACCCTGTGTCAAAGAAACCTAACTGTAAACCCAAAGAAGTGTGAATTTGGTATGAATAAGCTTGTATTCATGAGTCATGTGTTGTCTAAGAAGCGAATTGGACCATCAGAAAGTAAAATCAAAGCTGTAAAGGGAGCCAAGAGACAAGAAAATGCAGCAGAGGTTAGAAGTTTCTTAGGTCTTGTTGGATACTGTAGTAGGCAGGGTGTCAAACGACGCTGTTTTTTGAGTGATACCGCAAATGAATTTTTTGTATAATGATAACAGAAACTCCCCTAGCCTAACTTTTTTTGTTTTTTTTTTTTTGTTTTTTTTTTTTGGGGGGGGTTTGTAGCCTATTAATGTTACAGAAAACAACTTCACAAGAATTTGGAGTGCCTAATTGCCAAAGTGATTGGGGTGGGGGGGGGGGGGGCCCCCCCAGATTTTGTTTCGGACTTGTCACTTTTGGAATTAAGGGTGTCCACAGTCCACTCGGACCACACTGTCCACAGTATTGCTTCTAAGTTCTAACTTTCTAAGTTCTATATATTATATAATACACCATAGAATAAGTTTTTAATAACTAGAAAAAAAGGTCATCTTATAAATAATTACCTTAATTGAGTTGAGCATTGAGGACCTTCGCCGTTCCCGGGTTAAGACTTAAGAGGTGGCTCAGGTGGGGGCTCTGAGAGTGAGAGTCTCAAGAGTCTGAGAGTCTCAAGAGTCTGAGCTTACCAGATTCCCAGATTCCAGAATTTCAGAAATAATGAGAAAATCTCAGTAACACTAAAACACTGACATTCAGATGATTCAGACATTACAAATTTTACAATTTACACAGTCCATTAGGATGATTAGGGCCTTACTAAGTTACTACCTTAGGGCTATCAAATTAACAATTAAACAATGGGGTCGACTTCTGGAATCTCAATCTGGTTCTGGTGATCTGGTCATCGTGCCTGCCCTGATAATCCTGATAAATTTAACACTATATTTTCAGGTCAGCATACACACGAATATCACTTATCAGCCGCCTTAGGGCTATCAAATTAACAATTAAACAATCAATTTTCAAACAATGGGGTCGACTTCTGGAATCTCAATCTGGTCATGACATCGTGCCCGCCCTGATAAATTTAACACTATATTTTCAGGTCAGCATACACACGAATATCACTTATCACTAGTCAGGCAATAGTCTCCAATATCTAGGTGATTTCGGCCTTATATATGTAAACACTACTAAAGTCTAAGACAGTTTAAAGGACACACAAATGCTATTACAACTACTGTCTACACGAACGTTAAGCAATATGGCAGGACTGGGGAAGAACCCAATATTATTGGAACTGGAATAAACTGATACTGATAACAAGTTATTAGTATCATTTCACGCAAACCTCCCTCCCAGTCTCTGATAGCCTTCGGTTTTAAGGCTATAAATCCTTAGATTATAGAGCACAGTAACGTGTGTATACATGAATGATGTCCATAGGCCTTACAGATTCCGTGTGTGATATAATTATTGATACACAACCCTTATCAAGACTTATATAACGGTATGCGTGTTGCGTGTTTTTTTTGCGTGCTGTCCTAAGTAGGGTCCATTTACTGTTTGTTTACATTCGTCAACATTATTCTGGGGACAATAATATGAGGCGAATTTCATTTAATATGTCAATATTTACCATTTTAAAATAATTATATATTAACCCTTATTTAGCGGGGTCGGACTTAAGTCCGATACGAGAAAATTGGACTAAATGGCGGGGTCGGACTTAAGTCCGTGGGCGTATTCCCGCCCTAATTTTGGTGGAAAGCGAAACTTGGTGGTCAGGCGGTGTACTACAAGGGCCCACCCACACATCCCCACTGCATGACCGTGACTAAGTGACCCTCAAGCAGCCATAATGGAAGGTCAAGATTTGCCCGTGTTCGATTCGGTGGCCGCCAATCCCTAGTGCGTCGCGCCACCCTACTAACCACGCCCGGCTCACCACCCAGAAACTAGATATCATGCTGAACTCTTCAGAACTTTCTAATAAGCTGTTGGATGAAACCGTCGAAGGTCTGGGTGAGAGTTTTGGTAGTGTGGATGACTCGGAAGACGAAAATAACCCGATCATAGGCTTTCACCCCAAGCATAATTTGCGTGGGGTGGATGTTGTGGTTGATATTGGACAGACCCTTGAGCAAATTGGAGACGTTCCTGACGAAGAACATACTGGTGTGGGTGTTGGTAAGTACAATTTATATTTTATAATTGCTTGAAAATGTGATTGCAAGCATTTTATCACCTTACGAGCGGCTGGTGGAGTATATTTCACTGTGCTGCCCAGCGGGTTTTTTTTTTACCCTAAATGGGGTTGTTCCGTGCTCTTTTTCATGCATAAACAAGACCCAGAGCGTAATACAAGTATGTATCCTGAAAGTGCGTAAATTGAGCTTTCCAATGACACCCGAACCATCCTTTTACGATCACTGGTTGTCTTTCAACGATCGTAAAACACGAGTGAAAAAACCCTAAAATACGGTAATTTCCTTATAGAATTCCCTGTGTGGCGAGCGGTCTTGAGGTAATTTATGCTCCTAATCACCGCTCCGCTCTCTCTCAGAGCACATTACGTCCTCAAAATTGCACTCTACAAGAAATTTCCTTTGCATTTATAGCGTATTATTTGCAGGCGTTCGGTAAATTTCTTACGGTAATACAAACAACCAAAGATTGAATATTTGTGCTTGGCATTATATGATTGTGGAGAACAGATGTAGGCCTACCGTATATATTATGTTTTCATATATTATATGATACATGTGTAACATTTTTATATTATCACTACTCTCTCTCTCTCTCTGTCTCACTCTCTTTGTTTGTACTCCTTTGTACTCTCTTTGTCTGATGTAGGCCAGGGCACGCCCCTAACTAATCTCTTCCCTCCCAGGGGAAATCACACCTAGCAGATGTTTTTGACCTCCCCTCTCTCTCTGTCTGTCTTCCTCTCTGGGTCTACCTATACTGCATGTGACATTGAAATTGCTTGAGAGTTTGATTGCAAGCATTTTATAGCGTATTATTTGCAGGCGTTCGGTAAATTTCTCACGATAACCAGGGTGTATGGTACATTTCTCACGATAATACAAGCAACAACGAAGCTTGGCGAAGATTGTGGTCTACAATATACCTTTTTATAATTGCATGTGACCTTGTAATTGCTTGAAAGTTTGATTGCAAGCATTTTATAGCGTATTATTTTCAGGCGTTCAATAAATTTGATAAATATATCAAAATAAGTCCTGTGGGACCATGAAATAGCTATTATTGGACAAGGACAATATTTTGTTCATCCCTCCACTGGAACATCAACAACAATGTCAACAACGTATCGCCGTCGGCAATCGTAAGATTCAGAGTCGTAAAGATTCCAGGACGAGCTCAATAGAAAATGAATGAATGAAATGAATGAGTGTGCAGTACTGCCAATACGTATAGCGACTTCCGCTAGATCTAGAGACCTTTACTTCGATCTAGCAGCAATGACTTACACTAGCGGTTTTGTTTTGAAATTTCAGAACAATTTTGAAGTGATATTATATGGATTTTGCCAATTCATATTTCTAGTGGTATTTATCATGTCTTACATCTAACAATATATGCTAGCGGATTTAATTTCAATTGGTAACCCTTCCGCTCTAGTCGGCTCCAAGAAAATCGATAATGGTGGCACTTTAGTAAACAGGTGATAAACAAAACCGCATGCGGATCGGTTTGGTGTATCGGTATTATGGGAAGTTGGCTACCTACTATTGTTTATACGATATAGTAAGTAATGATAAGTAAATTATTATATATTATATATAAAACAAAAACAAAATTCATGCAAAGCAAGCGAAACAGAGAGAGAGAGAGAGAGAATGCAGAAACTGAACTGAAGAAAGAGTGAAAAAGATATAATCATACAGAAATATTACAAGCAAATAAATGAAATAGAGGGATTAGTTAGAGAAAATAATAATGAGAAATACATAATACGGATGAGGAAGAGGGAAAGCGAGCGAGCCAGAGAGAGAGAGAGAGAGACAGGAAGAGTGAGAGAGATTAGAGAAAATAGAGAGATTGCAAGCATTTTATAGCGTATTATTTGCAGGCGTTCAGTAAATTTCTTACGGTAATACAAACAATGAAAGATTGAATATTTGTGCTTGGCATTATATGATTGTGGGGAACAGATGTAGGCCTACCGTATATATTATTTTTTCATATATATAGGATACATATGTAACAGTTATATTATCACGACACTCTCTCTCTCTCTCTCTTGTCTCTTCCTCTCTGGGTCGGTTACCTATAGCCTACATTTATAATTGCATGTGACCTTGAAATTGCTTGAGAGTTTGATTGCAAGCATTTTATAGCATATTATTTGCAGGCGTTCAGTAAATTTCTTACGGTAATACAAACAACCAAACCACGAAAGATTGAATATTTGTGCTGCACATCCCTCATACGAAATACCATTCCCACCGTATAGAGAGAATACAGAAACTGAACTGAAGACAGAGTGAAAAAGATATAATAATACAGAAATATTACAAGCAAATAAATGAAATAGAGGGATTAGTTAGAGAAAATAATAATGAGAAATACATAATACGGATGAGGAAGAGAGAAAGGGAGCGAGCCAGAGAGACAGACAGACAGGAGGAGTGAGAGAGATTAGAGAAAATAATAATGAGAATTACATATACGGATGAGGAAGAGAGAGAGAGGGAAAGCGAGCAAGCCAGAGAGAGAGAGAAACAGACAGACAGACAGGAGAGAGAGAGAGAGAGAATACAGAAATAAGAGAAAAATAAGACCGATTACCGAAGGAATACTAGACGCGCGAGAGGCCGAAGTCAGGCCAAAGCGAACGCAACCGAACGCGCCTGGGAAATAGACCAAAAAGTACCTCCTCTTCCTCACCTCTTCCCACCCTCCACACTCATTCATAACATCCATTCATAGACTTATATGGGGAGACGAAGAGTTGCTCTTTCCAAAAATGATCATTTCGTTCGCATTGGAGCCATAGTAACGGCGCTAGGGCGAGTGAAATTGAGCGAATATTTCGGGATTATGCCCGCTGAGCGGTACAGTGTAAAATACCTGACCACCCGCTAAATAAGGGTTAATAGAAGCTATTTAGAAAAACTTTACATGCATTCTTACAATCTATTTGTTTGTTTGTTTTGTAGATGTTTAGGTGACAATCACCACGGTCGACCTGGGGATCCGCCGCTAATGAGCTCGTCCTGGAATCTTTACGACTCTGAATCTTACGATTCTTTACAGGACTGAACATGCCATTTTTATCAGCACTAGCTCAGAGAAGAGTGTTGAGAGGGGAGAAGGGGTGTTGGAGAGAGAGGAAGGTGTTGGAGTGGCTTTGTTATGTGTGTTTTGTCTGTATACATAGTCAGGATGTCCCCTGACTGGGTGCAAGCATGTGAAACATGCTAGGACGTACTACCGCACCCACTAAATGTCCGCCGCACCCACTAAATGTCCGCCGTGGCAGGGATTCGATCCCGGGTCTTTCAGATTCACACGCGAGCGTGCTCACCACTTGACCACCACGGCCATAATCATATTGTATATTATATGGCACTATACATTATTTTTACAAGAGAGCAAGTTTAGGTGTAGAATATTATCCTTCATCAGTCAGCCATATTGGTTTATACAAGGCGCCAATTTAAAAAAAAACATATATAAAGGTGTAGGGGGCAAAGATTTACCCAACAACTATTCGAAGCTTGACGTAAACTATTAGAAATTGACAAATATATCGGAATGAATAGGAAACTATCCCCTTGTGTAAAAAATGAACACTGAATGAGGAAATTGACCACTTGCGAGATTCGTTCTATAAAGAACGAACCCAGATCCAAAAATAAATTGTAGGCCTACAATTATAACCCAGGAACTACTACAAGGCTGATTATGACCGAATCATCTCAAAGTGTTCCTTAATATCACAGTCACACTCTCCAGCACATCCACACCACAATGCTCTCGTACTTCTTGATTTGTCTGTCTATCTCCCCAGGTAACTCCACACGTACGGTACTGCCTTAAAATACTTAAATGAGCTAACAGTCTCCATAATCCGACCATTCAACCTAACCTCACATTCTGACTCTGTGACCGCACTACAAGTTGTTTGCTGACGACCTCAAACTCTACATCCAGCATCCAAGTAAGTCACCACAATCAAGCTCTCAAGATCTCCAACAAAATATCAACATTTTAGCATCTACATCAGACCCTTGCTTGACTTTGCTTCTGTTTGGAATACTGGTTTTCAAGCCTTCAAGGCGATCTTAATCTTCTAGACTTCTAGAGTCTGTTCAACGTCGGTGGACGAAACAAGTAACCAACCCACTCAAGTCTCACTTATCATGACCGTCTCTCTACCTTAAACCTGTTTTCAATTAAAGGCAGATTGTTGAGGACCGACCTTATTCAGTGTTACAAAATATTCCATAATCTCTCGCCCATTAAACACCATGACCTGTTCACTATGTCACCCCACCAAGGAGTAAGAGGTCATAAATACAAGATCTTTGTTCCCCACACAGAAACCAAAGTAAGAAAAAGGTTTTTCTCCTGTCGTTGTTGTTGTTGTTGCCCAAGCTGCCTGGCCGAACAGCCCCAAGGCCCCGAGCAAGGCCAAGGCCATAACCGAGCGCCCCCACAGATCCCTCCCTGCCGACCACAATAAAGCCTGGGTGACCGAAGCCACTCCATGGCGGGGAGCTGAGGAGGGTGCGGAAATCAACCCGGGAAATCAAAGCCCCACCCAGGGCCCTGTGCCCCTCAGCAATTATGAAGAGAAAGTCGAGGGGCAAAGGGAAAATGTGACGCTTTGGCTTCCAATCTTGGTAGATTGGGAGGTCAATCCACGGAAGAGACGCCGTCACTTGAGATCTAGAAAATATATAAGTAAAAGGAACAGTCGGAGTAAGCTATGGGTATGGCAGAGATCGCTCAATTCTCACTCTGATAGACCAGCCCATCACCACTCCTGTCGTATAATCCATCAGTGGAACTCCCTACCAGCTGAAATAGTTGATTCCCCCTCCCTTGCTCAATTCAAATCTAAATTGACCCAACACCTCCACAACTCACTCTTCAACCCATAAAATCCCCTTTCCCATTTTTAAGCAACATCTTAACCCCTGATACCCCATCATATTATTGGTCCGACACACACTACCAGTCACCCCATTTCAGTACATCAAATGTTGCATCTGAAAACTAACACACCTGCCCTACGAGGAGAGATGTCAGCGACTGGGACTGCAGACACTCAGTGACCGGAGAAAAAGAGGTGATATGATCGAAACCTACAAGCTAATGCATGGCTTCGACGACATCCCTTACACCAGATTCTTTTGCCTCAACACAAACAATCTGAGAGGACATTCACTGAAACTAGCGAAACCGGACCACTGGAGAACAAAACTAAAAGGGAACTGGTTTGCGATCCGGGTGATCGATGACTGGAACTCACTCCCAGACGGGATAGTAACTGCGCCCACGATAGCCACATTCAAATCACGGTACGACAGACACACGGGTATAGAGAACATTTAGGTTGACACGTCTTAAGAGGTGGGGACCACACAAGAAACCAATTCTTATTTCCCCACTACCAATTCATAGGTAAGCACTGACGTGTCATGCTATCTCCTGGGCTGCCTAATCCTTGGCCTGTCATGCGCTACCGATTGGCGGCCCTACCAGGTGAGCAACCCTGTTTTAAAGGCCAAAACATTACTGTTTAGGATTCAAACCTACTCACTCAGGTATGTTTGTGAAAGTTGGGCACCATATTTACTCAACCATGAGCAGATACAAGGGAACCAACCTTAGTTCATATTTGGAGAACCAGGTTATAGTGTTGCGGAGGTTTATGCCTTCATACACATGGCGAGATTACTTGACATCAACAATGACTATTTTACACATTCCCCCCTGCCCCTGGCCCTGCCAACTTGGCTAAGTGATACAATTTTAATCGTCCTGGTACTAATATGGAACCTCTCTGATGACAAATCTAATGCTACTGTCGCTCATGGTCGAGTGAATACGGTGCCCAACTCTCACAAACATACCTGAGTGAGTGGGTTCGAATCCTGGTCAGGATACCTCTCTCCCAAGTTACCAACCTCAGCCTGTCAAACATTACATAACCTTACTCTTCCGCACATTAATTGCAATATATGTTATGGTAAGTATTATACCTTCGAAGACCGAGGTATATAAGTCCAAAAATTGTGTGACACATAGAATGAATGGCATCTCTCGCACAGATACTCATAGATGATGTTTATACTTCGATGCCAATAAAAATAACAATAATAATATTAATAATAATAATATAGATTTAATGTTTGGTCTTGTCACTTCTTGAATAGGTAGTAGTCATTCATGACTGTCTAACTTATGGAATAGTTATACAATACAATAATTCCGAAGGGAAATTGATTGAAATCTAGAAGAGAGAATTCATGCTGTTTGTGATTTTGAAATGGCCAAGATTATTCCAGGAAGAACGCAGGAGAGGAAGGTTTTTCATGGCAACGAATATCCAGGCTCCAGCATCAGTAAGGTGGAGAATCGGTAAGAAATAAGCCTACAGTTAAAGTATCCTTCTCCTACCTGCATATATTATCCACCCATCCACAATGAAAATTAAAAGAACATTAGGCTTCCTTAACTATTGGAACTTGTTCGACTATTTCGATTTAGGGAATGTTTGACCTTATAGTTTCTGCATGAGAGGCTGCAATTTTGAAATATATAAACTCCCTAGTACGCTACTTACCAAATTTAATTGACTATTATAAATGCATAATTAAAATTGCTGTACTAATTCGTATCTCCAAATCATTTTCATTTGGGCAGCTTTCCAGTCAAACAGTAGGCTTTCCCTAATGATAGGTCTTGTATTAAATTAGGCCTACTATCTTAATACACTTTAATTGTATGTATATTATCAATGATTATGCCGTATTATACACCATTGTACATAATTTTTGGGTATTCTTTTATGGCCCTATCATATTATTTCTGGAAATCTCCGATATATACTTTAGTCTAAAGCCTACATATAATTCAAAGCTACCGCCTGACCGCAATATTCATTAGTACAACAATTAAGACTAAAAAGTAATATATTTGACCATGGATTGCTCACTAGTTAAACACAAATCTGTACCATTGCCTTGCTATGCATGTTATTATTAAACGAAATATAAATTTGTAACTTGACACATCTAGCCTATGTTGTTGAACAGATAATAATATATTATAGACGCCATCTTGGATGCTCAGGTTCCAATAATCTCTAATTCTTATCAGTCCAAACAGTCCCACAGAATCTTATCTCCTGAAATCCTGCTGGTCTAGTATTGTAGAACATAATCCTATATTTTACTTATTAAGGTAAGTAGAGCTATTATTGTTATCTTACTGAACGCATTAAGGGTCAGTGGTTGTATCCTAGTCAATAGCATGGTAAATCAAGTTCAGAAACTATATAATATTATAATATTTATGACCTGAAACATAAATTATTTTTTGCTACGACCTAGCTCCTAGGGCATTCCCGCCAGCTGGCTGAAAGTTGTTGGATATTGGACATTGGACATTCGGATGTAAACAAAGCGACGAATCTCAAGCGATCTTGAACGAAGCAAGCTGGTTTGCTTAGATACGTTTAGTATGATCAATACGTATATTATTTATGTTGTATTTAATATTTATTGGCAAATCTATTATCACACAATTAAAATTCATATTATAAGTAATGTTAACCAGAAAATACATAATTTTATATACCGGTAGCCTATTGTTATGGAATAACAAGCCATAGTAAATACCGATGATCCCGAAATTCCTGAATATCCAATAGAATCCTGAAAACTGTTGGATATTGGACTTTGGACATTCAAACATTACTAGATATTGATTAGGCTAGCCTAGAGTTGAATATCCAATAAAAAACTGAAAGCTGTTGGATATTGGACTTTGGACATTGGACTTTGGACATTGGACTTTGGACATTCAAACTGAAAACAAAAAAAATATTAAACTACTAGCTTTGGACTTTGGACATTCAAACTGAAAAACAAAATATTAAACTACTAGATATGGACTTTGGACATTGGACTTTGGACATTCAAACTGAAAAAAAATAAAAATATTAAACTACTAGATATGGACTTTGGACATTCAAACTGAAAAAAATAAAATAAACTAGGCCTACTAGATTTGGACTTTGGACATTCAAACTGAAAAAAAACAAAAAATTAAACTACTAGATATGGACTTTGGACATTGGACTTTGGACATTCAAACTGAAAAAAAAAAAAATCAAACTACTAGATATTGATTAGCCTAGAGTTGAATATCCAATAAAAAAATGAAAACTGTTGGATATTGGACTTTGGACATTCAAACATTACTGGATATTGATTAGCCTAGAGTTGAATATCCAATAAAAAACTGAAAACTGTTGGATATTGGACTTTGGACATTCAAACTGAAAAAAAATATATATATTAAACTACTAGATATGGACTTTGGACATTGGACTTTGGACATTCAAACTGAACAAAAAAATCAAACTACTAGATATTGATTAGCCTAGAGTTGAATATCCAATACAAAACTGAAAACTGTTGGATATTGGACTTTGGACATTCAAACTGAAAAAAAAAAATAAAAAAAATAAACTAGATATGGACTTTGGACATTCAAACTGAAAAAAAAAAAAAAAAACTTTTCAAACTACTAGATATTGATTAGCCTAGAGTTGAATATCCAATAAAACCCTGAAAACTGTTGGACTTTGGACATTGGACTTTGGACATTCAAACTGAAAAAAAAAATACTTTTCAAACTACTAGATATTGATTAGCCTAGAGTTGAATATCCAATAAAAAACTGAAAACTGTTGGATATTGGACTTTGGACATTCAAACATTACTGGATATAAATTAGCCTAGAGTTGAATATCCCATAAAACACTGAAAACTGTTGGATATTGGACATTGGACTTTGGACATTCAAAAAAAAAAAAAAAAAAAACTTTTCAAACTACTGTACTAGATATTGATTAGCCTAGAGTTGAATATCCAATAAAAAACTGAAAACTGATGGATATTGGACTTTGGACATTCAAACATTACTGGATATAAATTAGCCTAGAGTTGAATATCCCATAAAACACTGAAAACTGTTGGATATTGGACTTTGGACATTGGGCTTTGGACATTCAAACATTACTGGATATTGAGTAGCCTAGAGTTGAATATCCAATAAAATTTTAAACTCTGTTGGATATTGGACTTTGGACATTCAAACATTACTGGATACGGTATTGAGTAGCCTAGAGTTGAATATCCAACAAAATCCTGAAAACTGTTGGTGAGCTAGGCTATAGTGATTGAATGGGGCTGGAAAATGTGCAAGCTAGCATGGGAGAAGGGGAGTGCACCTGATGACTGGAAGACAGGCATAATAGTCCCCCTATATAAGGGTAAAGGGGAAAGAGGAGTGTGTGGTAACCACCAAGGAATATGACTTTTAAGCGTAATAGGGAAGGTGTACAGTAGGTAATGATTGAGAGGTTGAGAGCGAGAATGAAGAAATGGATAGGTGACGAGCAGGGCGGTTTTAGGAAGGGAAGAGGATATGTAGATCAGATATTTACCCTGAAATGTGTTGTGGAGACATATCTGGAGAAGCAACAAAAGCTGTAGGCTACTGTATGTTCCCTTTATGGACTTCGAGAAGGCCTATGACAGAGAAGGTACTGTATATGGAAGATACTTTGAATAAACGGAGTAGATGGCAAGTTGCTGAAAGCAGTGAAGAGCATGTATGAGGGTGTAAAGGCAGCAGTACATGTGGAAAATGAGCAGAGCGAGTTCTTTGATCTGAATGTTGGGTTGAAACATGGTTGTGTGATGTCCCCTTGATTGTTTACTGTATATGTTGAGGAGTCATGAAAGAAACACAGGTCTCCTTCACTATCTGATGCCCCATTCTACGAGAATATTATAGGTTTTTAGGTGTTTCGGTTTGGGTTTTGGCTGGTCCAAGAATGCATCCCCATTGACCCCATTAAATTTATGGTTTGCTATATGAATTTTCTATTGTAAGATCGGGTTTTCATGAACGTAACCCAATCGTAAATCGAGGGAGACCTGTACAAGGAAGAGCAGTGGATGTTGGTATATCGCTGATAAGGGAGGGAAACAAGTCGAAGCTACCTGTACTGCTGTTTGTTGATGATACAGTTCTGATGAGCGGTAATGAATGGGAGTTACAGGGTCTGGTAAATATGTTTGGAACTGTGTGCAAAAAAAGAAATGTGAAGGTAAATGCGGGGAAGAGCAAGGTTATGGTCTTCGAAAGGGGTGAAGCCACAGAGTGTGAGGTGAAGTTGAATGGTCAGGCTATGGAGATTGTCAGCTCATTTCAGTATCTGGGCAATGTGCTGAGTAAAGATGGGAGTATGGATGAAGAAGTGCGGGAAAGGGTGCAATAGGGGAAGAGGGTTGTAGGAACGCTGAAAGCAATAACAACAAATAGGGTGGTCAGTATGGAAGTGAAGAAGTCCTTGCATGACAGTGTGGTAATCCTGACACTGACTTACGGAAGCGAAGCATGGACGTTGGTGGAGAAACTCAGACCAAGAGTGAGAGGGGTGGAAATGAGTTACTTGAGAAGTGCGTGCGGAGTTACATGGAGGGATAGACTGACGAATGAGGAAGTAAGGTGTGGTGTGGAGGTAGATGAGCTGGAAAGTGTAAAAAATAACACTTTAAGATGGTTCGGCCATATGAAGCGTATGGGAAGCGAGAGAATGACTAGGAGGGTGTACAAGATCAAGGTGGAAGGACAGAGTGGGAGACGTAAACTGAAAGAGGTGGAAGGATGGAGTGAAGAAGTATATGGATGAAGGCAGTGCTGGTTGGAAGGAGTGGCATCGACTGATTGGGCACAGAGGTGCATGGGGACGTTTCTTTCGTGGCCACTCCTTCGGGGATCACGGCGTCAGGCAATAGATAGATAGATAGGTAATTGTTCAGGTTTAGTATCTGCCGTTATAATATTCTGTTGTCAATTTGTGTATTTAGCACTTGTAATTGCTCTTCTGTGTCCAATGTGTGAGGTGTTTATTGTGTCCTGTTATCTGATGAGTGTTATGTATTATGATTGTTATTGCTTTGCGCATCACGCATGTCACACAGCAATTATCTGCAATATTTATGGGTATTACTTGAGATCAATTTCTTTTACTTTGTGTTCATTCATAATGTTCTTGAAGTGTTGCGAGTGGGACGGTGAAGGGAAATTCACTCTAAAAAATGTTGGGTCCTGGCGCAGATTCTAACCCGTGTCATAGGGATTCCAATACATTCTGCATTAACCATTCAGCCAACCAGGCTGTAAAAAAAGCAGTAACCTTCATTTCCCTTTGGAGTGACTAGGTTATGGTCCCAGACGAGACTCACTGTACAATAGTGTTGAGTTTCTTGAACTTTCCAACGCAATTTTTTTTTTTTTTACAATGTTCTGACAGCAACGCTGATGGGTTCAAATGGTGTGGGTATTTTTGAAGGTACAGTACTTACACTTACATCACATCAGGGCACAATGTCTGAGGTTATTACAATTCTTGGTGCAATTTTATTGTAGTAGGCCTACAGGTAGGCCTACTGCACTTTATGATACGGTAATGTACACTACTTTCAATATAATACTCTATTTTAAATTCAGTTTAATACTCTTGTGACTAAGTTTTCCTGTATCCATCACATCCACCTTTCTTCTCTCCTTTTCCTTCAGAGCCCATGTCTCAGCCCCATACATCACTGTTGGCACAACAATTCCTTGATAGCCTACATTGCACTTTACTTCCATTCCGAGATTTCTCATCTTCCACATACAGTACTTCCCATTGCTCCAAAAACCTTCCTTCCTTCACACACTCTGTTTTACCTCCATTTCCACACCTCGACTCCTGCTTATTGTTCCTCCTAGATATTTAAGACACTACTTGTTCCAATATTTCCCCATCTAGATTCACCCTACGATCACCCCTATTACACACAATTACTTTACTTTTATTGACGTTCACCTTCAGTTTCCTCCTCCCACAAACCACACCAAACTCTTTGACTACCCGCTGCAGTTTCTCCTCAGAATCCACCACCAACACTGTGTCATCAGGGAACAGCAACTGATTCAACTTCCAATCTCTACCATTCTTTCCTACTAAACCCAATCCTCTTCCCATAGTTCTAACTTTCACCTCCCTCACCACACCATCCATAAACATATTAAACAGCCATGGTGACATTACACAACCCTGTCGCAAACCCCCATTTACCGCAAACCATTCACTCAACTCACCATTTCCTACTATAAAACACCCTCTGCTCCCTATATAAAAAGTCTTTAACTGCTTTTAACAAATTTCCTCCAATTTCATAAATCCTTAATGATAAACAGTATATCCAGCAAACATAGAGGGTTGACAGATACGCTGGTGCAGAGATAAAACAGTTTATTGAACCCGCTCCCAAACACCGGTCCCAACCCGGTTCCCCCTTCCTCAGAGTAAACAAAAAATGGCGCTGCGATAAGCGTGCCCAATATGATAATAGTGTACAGTAATATATTAACTGTTGGCTATATTTAACACATTCCCTATTATTTAAAAAAATCAACAAATAAATCACATATCCTACTCAAAGAATGAGAATAACTGAAGATCATCGATACAGTACAAAGGTGTTTTCTTCAAACTCTGGTGAAAGAAAATATAAAGTATGATACAAAATACAGTACCGGTATTGTACCAGAATACAGTACCGGTATTGTACCCAAATTGTTACCATAAGGTTCTGCGAAATACTCTCATTTCACTTAAACTATACTATTACAAAAAAAGGAATATATACTGTAGATCAAACATTTACAAATGGTAGCCTATATAGTATATAATGTAAAGACAAAGAAAATACTAAAAAATATAGAAAAGCACAAAATTACACATATACAGTATATGCTGTACATACATATATATTTCAGAATTACATATTTGTACACAACAAACCCCTTGATACAGCATGAATTAAAGGGTTTACATTGGCTCCTCTCTTTGTTAAGCCATCTGAAAACTAGATTCTACCCAATTCATACACATTTCTTCCTTATGAATCATTTGTTTTATCATGACTAAGTTTATTCTCAGCCTCTTCTCTGCGACATTCTTTGTTGAGTGTACATTTTCATAGAGGGATTTGTTGTCAACATTACAAATTATTGGAAACTTATTTACAAAACTTCCATTATACAAAATTTCAGAGAGTATTTGACAGAGATAGTAACTTGCATCAACAGCTTCACTAGCTGCGAGAGTCTCGGCTGCCAAAGTACTTTTAATCACTCTTTTAATCTATTTGGACTCCCATGATAAGACACAGGTTTTCCCATTTTCTCCCACAAGAAATAGTACATGACCCCCTGCACTGGATGACCCATCAGGTGAATTTGCATGTGAAGCATCACTATATGTCACAAGTTTACATTTTTTAAAGTCCCATAAAACAGGAAACAGCAAGTTACAATCTTCATTATTCAGCTTCCTTACACATTTATTGGCTTTCATTACATCTTCAATATTGGGATGCTTCATATTGCAAGTGGGCTATAGGACATCATAATTAATATCAGGTCTGGTGTGATTACTCATCCAACCTAGTTTCCCTATCTGACTTCTCAGTTCTTCAGTTTGAGTTTCATTCAAATTGTCATCTTTATTACCACTCTTTACTGTGATGGGCTTTACTTAATTTAGATAAGCATTTTGGTCAAGAGAAATGCCCTCTTCACCTTGCCTTAGGTCTAGTCCAATATACCTGAAGGCTTCCGCTGACTGTTGCCCTATCTTGAACTTATCTTTAATTCTACTGATGACAACCTTCTCAAACAACTGTCTTCCTCCCCAGATAAAATCATCCACATGCATAAGTAGAACACCTGATAATTTGTTGTTATTATACCAGTAAAAACCAGCAGGGTCCGCCTTGACTTGAGTACAACCCAGAGTGTGAAGCAACTTTCTTACAGTAAGATGCCACTCTCTCGAGGCATCATTCAGACCGTAAACACATTTCTTTAATTTCCACAAAATTTGATCAGAAGAGTTTGCTTCTTGGGTGGTTTTCAGTAAACCTCTCGGTGGAAATCTTCACTCTGCAAGAAAACTGCCTTCACATCATTGGAATTACACTGCCACTGATTAGTTGCCATGACTGCTAAAAAATATCCTCAGGACCTCTTCACTTACTGTGAGAGAATCGGTTCTAGTGCATTCAGACTCTTCAAACCCTCTATCCAGTCTTTACCACATACAGTTGAAGTACATGCTGAGTCAAGTACTGCACTGTTGAAAGATTCAATTACAAATGCTCTCATTTGATCATCTTTCATACCATCACCAACCATTAGCACAATATATTCCACATCTTCTCTGCACTTACTCTGTCACATTTATTTGTCTTGATTGTTCTTGTCTATCTTGATTAAATTTTCTTCTATGAGGACAGTTAGAGCCATAGTGCATGGTTGACTCACAAATCCTACATCTCGTGGGATTAGCATCTCTATCTAAAGGGTTACCTTTCCTAGGTCCCACAGCTGCAACATTATCCTGTCTCCAACCTGATGACTCAGACTTACTGTATACAGATTACCAGTACCCTGCTATGAAAAATTTAAATTTTTCCTAGGTCTCCAGGAAGCATGAGAATTTCTCACAGCATTAACATCCTCCACCACATCTACTTGTTCAGGCTTAATGCTAATCTTTGTTACATTGGTTACATTGGTACACAGGGCGGGTGCCCAACCCCGAAAGGGGTTGAAATAGGGGAGCTATCCCTCCGCCAAAGGCGGCTTTCTAGGGCCTTTCCTAGCTGATACTGAGAGGATTGGGTTCTAGTCATGTGGTGATGGGCTGGTCTATCAGAGTGAGAACTGAGCGATCTCTGCCATACCCATAGCTTACTCTGACTGTTCCTTTACTTATATATTTTCTAGATCTCAAGTGACGGCGTCTCTTCCGTGGATTGACCTCCCAATCTACCAAGATTGGAAGCCAAAGCGTCACATTTTTCCTTTGCCCCTCAACTTTCTCTTCATAATTGCTGAGGGACACAGGGCCCTGGGTGGGGCTTTGGTTTCCCGGGCGTTTCCGCACCCTCCTCAGCTCCCCGCTATGGAGTGGCTTCGGTTACCCAGGCTTTATTGTGGTCGGCAGGGAGGTTTCTGTGGGGGCGCTCGGTTATGGCCTTGGCCTTGCTCGGGGCCTTGGGGCTGTTCGGCCAGGCAGCTTGGGGAACAACAACAACAACAACAACAACACAACAGGGAAGGGAAAACAAAAAGCCTAATAAAGTAAATACAAAAATATATAAATACAAATAATAAAATAATAGGCTATATAAAATAAATTTTATATATATATATATATATATATTTTCAACTCTAGGCTACTCAATATCCAGTTATGTTAGAATGTCCAAGGTAACTAGTAGGTATATTGACAACTTAGCCACAAGGGAAGAGCCACTTAGAATGTTAACAAGATCTGAACAACCCTGGGTATGGGAAAAACAGCAAGAGGAAGCATTCATTGATTTGAAGAATCAGTTGACTTGTGCACATGCAATGGCTTATTTTGATCCAAAACTGCATACGCAGGTTATTGTTGATGCAAGTCCAGTTGGCTTGGGTGCAATTTTGGTTAAAAAACAGTCAGATGGATTTTACAAACTTGTAATTTATGCCAGTAGGTCACTATCAGATGTTGAGAGAAGATATTCACAGACCGAGAAAGAGGCTTTGGCAGTAGTCTGGGCTTGTGAAAGACTAAGATTGTACCTTTATGGACTAGAATTTGATCTAATAACAGACCATAAACCACTAGAGTGTATCTACTCTCCTAAATCCAAACCACCCTTGAGGATTGAAAGATGGGCTCTCAGATTGCAGCCATATAAGTTCAAAGTAAAGTATCAACCTGGTAAATTTAATGCTGCTGATGCATTGTCTAGACTGCCGCTTAAGGATCTTCCTAGGTCTAATGTAGCTGAAGAGTATACATGTTTATTTGATAGCAACATTTGTGACACCTATAGAGCTATGACTACAAAAGAAATTGAAGTAGAGTCAGCAAAAGATGAGACTTTAAGTAAAGTTAGAAAAGCAGTGAGGACAGGTGATTGGATTAACTTACCTAATTTTAAGTCTATACATGAAGAACTGACTACAGTTGGCAAACTGTTGCTCAGGGGTAGCAGAATTGTAATCCCAGAAACACTAAGGGAACATATTTTGAAATTATCACATGATGGTCACCAGGGCACTGTCAAATGTAAGCAGAGACTAAGGGAGAGAGTGTGGTGGCCAGGTATTGATAGAGATATGGAATGTTTTGTTAAAAACTGTCAGCCTTGTCAATTAACCCTCTCCGACATATGACGCGATTTTGAGCCGATTAGGGGTACTTTAAAGCCTTTGTTACCATCAGGGGTATTTAGAAACCTTTAATTTAGTTACTTCAACCTCTGCAGTTGTCTTTGAGTTAGCTGTGGGCAGAAAACTAAATTTGGAGAGGTAATTATAAGAGTGAGAGAACTCTATTTCTTATTGCTAATCTGGCAACCTCTGTCATAGGAGTCTGAAGGGGTTATTGAGCTCCAACACTAAACCTTAACCATTGCAACCAACCGTGTTACCTGAAAAACCTTGGCAGCATGTTGGTATTGACCTGTGTGGGCCATTTCCAGGGGGAGAGAGTTTGTTGGTGGGTGTAGCTTATTATTCAAGATGGTTTGAAGTGGGAGTTTTGCATAACACTTCATCAGGTAAGGTAATTGAAACACTGGACAATTGGTTCACATGTCATGGTATACCAGAAGTAATAGTGTCAGACAATGGATCTCAATTTGTATCTGAAGAATTTCATAATTTTGTACAAACTTCAGGTATAACTCACAGAAGGATTACACCTTATTCACCTCAAGCTAATGGAGAGGTGGAAAGACAAAATAAAACTTTGTTAAAGGCCATATGCACATTTCATGTTGAGGGTATTAACTGGAAGAAAGATTTGAATACATTTCTTGTAGCCTATAGAAGCACACCTCACAGCGTTACTGGTATTAGCCCATATGAAATGATGTATGGAAGGAAGATGAGAACAAAATTACCAATCTGGAGTACTGAATAAAGTTTGTGTGAGGAAATATTAGAGATTAGGATGCATTGAGGAAAGAGAGAGAGAAAGCCTATTTTGATTCAAGAATTCATGCTAAAGAGATGGATGTAAAGAAAGATGACATAGTAGTGCTGAAACCGAACAAGGAAAATAAGCGATCACCTAAATTTAGCCCTTCACCTTACAGAGTCATTGAGAACAGAGGGAACAGTATTCAAATAGAAGGGAGTGATGGTAGCCAGAAAAGGAGGAATGTGACTCACTTGAAGAAAGTGAAGTTTGATAGTATGGATGGCAAAAGGCAGTTGTGGGAGAGAGGAAGAGAGAAGAATGAGGAAGAAATGGATGTGTTGTATGATGATTGGACTAAAAGAGGAATGAATGAGGAAGAAATGGATGTGGTGCATGATGAGGGAAATGACAGTCAAGCACACATGAATCGGATGGGTATAGCAACACACATGAGTCAGAGGGAACAAATATCAAGTAGTGAGAGACCTAAAAGGACAGTGCACAGACCTGTTAGGTTTAAGGATTATGTTGCATGATAACCTAATGATTGTACATAATATTCAAGCATATGATATTGTTTAGTTTAGTTTTTTGGTATAGCCTACAGTTCTGTACCAGTATTGATACAGTATTACTAATTTTATGTTTATCTCATTATTTTGATATACAGTGTTTTACAGTACTACTGTATTAATTATTTATGTTAAGTCTATGATTGTGATACCAGTAGTTATCATGGCTCAAATGGCCTAGCCTAAAGAAAATTATATATTTAGTTTATTATGTTTGTTAATCATGTAAAATTGATAATTCTATATTTAATGCAGTATACAACTTGAACAAATTAAGGTAATTCCAGTAGTGTTATTAGTGAATTAATGTATAAAGTGATTCTATGGATAAGTATTGGTATTCAGAGGATTCTATTAGCCAATTATGATTTGCAGTACAGTACTGTACTGTAATAAGTTAGTTATGTTCAATAAAGATTGTACTGTACTGGTATAATATAAAGATATTGTAGGAATTATGTTTTATAAGAAAAGGAGGGATGTAGTGTATAAGAACATGTCTGTAAGGAGGAGCCGTTGTAACGGTGTTGTGTAGAGTAGGTGCGCGAGGGAAGAATTCAAATAAACTTGTGTCCAAAGCATGCCGTCTTTAATGATGTCCTTTACATTATCTGGAGGCCTGAGGACTTAACCCGGGAACTGCGGGGAGACTCTTAAGAGTTCCCCCGGCGGACTGCGGGGAGACTCTTAAGAGTCAGAGAAAAAAAAAATCAACTTTTGACATAGACATAATTTTTTTTTTTTTTTTTTTTTTTTTTTTTTTTTTTTTTTTTTTTTTTTGCCCCTGGGCCATGCAAAATCTCAGTCCTCTACCTCCCCTCCTTCCCCACTTTCCTCCTCTCCTTCAGTTATCACCTATTTTCCCTGTTATTCCCTTATTCTGAGGTATATTTTCGTGCTAACATTAGAAATCCGGTTACACTGATAGCAAGCGAATGCAAGAGAGAGAGAGAGAGTATCGATCGACTGTGTCTCAGTGGCCTTGGGGGAAATTGGCGGGAAAGCAGCTTGCCTCACCCATACATTATACAACTCGCGGGCTATATCTCCGATTTTGACATCCAAACGCTGTTTTCACTCGTTTTATTGTTGTTTCAGGTTAATACCTTTATAATCAACCCATAATAGGCGCATATGGATAAGTATTAATGCTATTAATGGTACAATGAATATTTTAGTGACGGAAACACCTCAAATACGTCAGCACAGGGGGACGTTTCCAATTACCCCCATGCGCACTTGTTAGGTTAATAGTAACCAATAGAAAATTAATAGGATGGAACTGGTACTGAACGGGTTAGTATCGACGTACAGTACACCATGATCACAACGCCCACATAATTTTTGTGCACATAACACTGGCAGCGGGCAGGGTGTCAAACGAAAGCAGTCCTATATTTTTATTGTATATACAAAGATAAAATGTGATTTTTAGTTCAAATTATGTCTTTGGAAGTGATGAAATGGCCAAAACAATGCTATTTCATGTAAATTTTCTTGTATTCCTTCATATATTCATTAAAGTCTTCACACAAAATTGCTCCGGTTTGTTAAGAATTAATCAGCTGTATATTACTAATGACAAGGTATCTATATATTGATATAGATGATTTGATCTGAATATCAATCTAAATGTCTATCTATCTATCTATTGCAATATCAATCTAAATGTACATACAGTATATGCATAAAGAAAGTGGCAAGAGCTCACAAACTTTTGCCAGCAGCTGTACATTACTTTACGTTATGCGAGGGTCGGCTTGATGCTGATTCCTTCTCACCACAGTGGGCTATTCAAATAAAGATCTTGCAGCTGCCAGGTTAATCTATATAAACAGTCTATTAATTTATTCTTTTAATACAGGATTGGCTGGAAGTTCCGACGGCCTAGAATGTCAACCATCCCAACCAAGACTCTACCATTTCAGCCACCCCCAAGTCGGTCAACCATCTCAACCAACTTCAAAACTGTCCATCTCAACCACTACCACCAAGACTGTCAACCATCTCAACAACCTCCATCAAGACTGAACCATCTCAACCAAGACAAGACCATCTCAACCACCACCAAGTCCGTCAACCATTCCACCACCACCACCAGCTCAACCACAGCAGAGTTTGAGGTAATATTTGCAGTCTTTTATAGTCTATTTTATTGAATGTTCAGCTGACTGTAAATTAATGAACGCATATTATCCCAGGATTCGAACCCATCATATATCCTAATGTAAAACTTGCAAAACAAACAAACCAAAACTGGGACGACACAAGATAAAGGCAAAGGAACTAATCAAAATCGCTATGTGGAAATAACGCTTTATAAAATCAAATTTGAAATAAAAGAATCTCATACAGAACTTTCACACTCTAACCATTACACCATAAAGACATGCAACTTTGATCTAGAAAATGCCTATGACAGAGTGGAGAGATAAGGAATGTGGAAGGTCCTACAGATATATGGAGTAGATGGCAAGTTCCTGTGAGCATTCAGAGTACAGTAAACTACCTTTTATCCAAAATTTAAAAATTCAAAAATTTAAGTTAACTAAGTTTTTGCTATCCGTATTTTTCATTAGTTTTTCCACTTATTTAAGCCTTTCTGGGTGCTTAATTGCATCAATTTAACCCCTCTGAAGTAGACATAGTTTCATCTAATTCAAGCTAAGACAACCTTGAAATGGTTTTAAATTAATTGAAAACGGTATTTTGGCCATTTGTACACATATTTAGCTCTATAGAGAGGGACTCCTTTATCGTACAAATCGCTTATCCAAAATTTTAAGACATGATTTTTTTTTATAAAAGTGAGTTTATTGTGTATGTACTGTATAAGGGTGCGAGGGTGGGTGTGGAGGGCCAGTTGAGGGAGTTCTTTGATTTGAAAGCTGGGTTGAAACTGGGATGTGTCAGGTTTCCTTGGTTCAATTTATTCATGGAGTTATTAAAGAGGTTCAAGGGAGAGCAGTGGATATTGAAGTGACATTGAGAGAAATTAGTGGAGTTTGCCTGCTCGGTTATTTGCGGACGATATCATACTTTTTAACGATGGTAAGTGGGTGCTACAAGGTTTAGTAAGTGGGTTCTAAAGGTGAATCTGGATAAGAGCAAAGTTATGGTCTTAGAGAGGAATGAGGTAACCAACCGAGATACGGATTTTGAGAAGCGGAGTTTGAAGGTGAATATGGGTAAGAACAATGGTATGGTTTTGAGGGGAATGAGAGACACCAACTGTGAGATACGGCTGAATGGTCTGGAGTTGGAGAATATAAAATCTTTATCTAGTAGCTTGAGTGAGGGCTGGTCCTATCCAGATTGAAGCTTGGCATCCTCTACCCAACCTTACCCGTTTGTCTCTTTTACTGTCCTACTTTTCCTTTTGCGGGCAGAATTATAGGAAGCCTCCTCCCCTTGTACAATTCACCTACTAGTCGAAACAGAGGCGAGGGAACGCGAAAGTGGTCTTGAACCCTAGGAATTGGAACTTTCAATGTTTCTGTTCGGTCTGCCTTGAATTGGCCACCCCTAGCTATGGAGTATGTGCCGGAGTTACATACATACATACATACATACCGGTACTGTACATACTGTACATAAATCTAGACAGGGTGTTGAGTAAGGATGGAAGTCTGGAGAGTCAGATATATGACAGTGTAGCAGGGCAGGAGGGTTACAGGCACATTGAGGAAGGTGATAGAGGTTAATATGGAAGCAAAGAGATTATTGCATGATAGTGTTGTCGTCCCCACCTTGACATATGGAAGTGAAGCCTGGACGCTGCTCGAGGGACACGAGTCAAGAGCGAGAGCAGTAAAACAAAATTGTCTATGAGGAGCTCGAGTCATGTGGATGGACAGACTGACTAACCAGGCGGTATGTGAGAGATGTGGTGTTGAGATGGATGTTGTGGAGAATGTATTGAGGTGGTATGGGAACATCGAACTAGTGGAAAGTGTGTGGTTGGCCTAGGCCCTAGAGCAGGTGTTCTTAAAGTAGTGCCTCAATACCCCCAGGGGGTATCGAAACCGGTTCTTGGGGGTATCCAAAAAGGCATCCTGGAAAATATTAAATTAATAATTTTGTGCACTGAATGGTGACTATGACTAACTGGCAACTACGAGTAGGGAGTGACTAACTGGCAACTGAATGAGCACAAATAGTGTTGTGTACAATAATGTAATGTGGAAAACAATCTGACAGTGAGGAAATAGTTTGTGCAAGAATTATACTTTATTCATTTATATACTGAAAATAAAAATACGAGTCCGTAGAATTCAGCTGTTTGTTCATAGCCGTCCTGTTTTCTCTTTTTTTTTACAAGAAATTAAAAGTTAAAAGTCGGGAGTAGTAGGCTAATATTGGAGAGGGGGTATCAGGTTGACTTGGAGTTGAACTTTGGGGTATCGGGGCTGAAAAACTTTAAGAACCACTGCCCTAGAGGGTGTATGAGACATAGGTGGAGGGGGTTAGAGGGAGAGACAGACCGAGAATGAGGTGGAGGGATGGAGTGGAGAGGGGGATGGCCGTGGAGGAGGGACGAGTGTTGGCGAGGGACAGGGCGACCTGGAGGTGGTTTGTAAACTTTGTTCATGGCCACCCCATTAGGGATTAGGGTGTCTGGCAATGGATAGATATATACTGTAATTGGCACTTTCTCGCTTTGGGCCCAAACTTTTTTATATGGTGATTGACGGATACTATTATTTTCGTTAACCCAGGAAGTGCGATAGGCCTTCCGGAAGGCATGGTATTTAAATGTGTATAACGAACCCTTCAAAAAAATTAAGGAATTACAAGAAAAGGCTGATGAAAATAATGGAAAGTTGGATGAGGAGGAAAAGAGAAATTTTTACTGGAGAGTGAGGGACGGAAAAGTGAGGAAGTGGTTTATAAGAGTAGAAAGGAGGGGGAGATCAGGGAGGGGAGAGAATGTGATGAGAGTTGTGACGGAGGAGGAGAACGGGGTGGAGGTGTCACAGGGAGAGACAGGAGACAAAGAGGCAGACCCAGTAGTGCTAACAGGGAAGTAGGGTACGGACTGGAGGAGCGGGATGGTGTAAGTGCTGGAGGAATGGTAGATGGATTAAGGATTATGTTTAGTAATGTGGATGTGTTTACTCAGGACAAGAAAAGAGAACGGATATGTAGGTTGCAGGATGAAGAGGAAAAACCTGATATCATAGCCCTACAGGAAGTAAGACCAAAAAATGTTAGAATTGAGAGGGAACTGGTGGAATATAGTTTGGAGGGTTTTGAGTTATATGAGAGAAATGCTATTAGAGCAGAGGTTAGAAGAGGACTGTTTATTTATGTAAGAAAAGAGCTCAAGGTTAATGAGGTGGATATGAGACAGCAGTATTGTGAGTATTTGTGTATTGAAGTAAAATGTGTAAGAGGATCAATTCTAATTGCCTCTATATATAGAAGCCCAAATAATAGCAGGGGAAAGGATGATAACCTACTGAAAGCAATGGAGGAGATAGATAATAGAGAGAACAAATATAAAATTTTGATTGGAGATTTCAATTTGCCAAGGATCAACTGGGCAAATTGTACTACTCCAGCGGGACAGGGTAGCATGGAAAATAATTTTATAGAGAAAGTGAGAGATTGTTTTTTAACGCAACATATTGTAGAGATGACAAGATATAGAGATGGGACGCAGGGGAGTGTACTTGATTTGATTTTTAGCAATGAAGAGGATATAGTGGAACATGTTAATGTGGATAGCCCTATAGGTCGTAGTGACCATGCCTGTATAAGCTTTAGTTGCAACATTAAATCGGAGAGGGATAATAAAAGCAATAGAAAAATATACATGTATGATAGAGCAGATTATGAGCTGCTGAGACGGTGTTTGGACATTGACTGGGGGAATATTTGAACGGTGAAGATGCTGAAGGAATGTGGAGGAAAATTAGAGTCAAACTGGAGAATGCTGTATCCAAAAGTGTACCAGCAAGGGAATATAAGGATAAAACAAAATTGAGGAAAAGAAAGCTTTGGATATTGATTAGAAGAAAGAAACGATTGTGGGAAAGATTAAAATTGTTAAAAAAGAACAGGGGGTCTAGTATAGAGGCTAAGGAAGTGGATCTGGAACGTAGACAAATAAACAATAAAATAAGGTGGGAAACAAGGAGGGGGGTGAAGGAGAGGGAGAGAGAGATAGCTAGAAATGTGAAGGATAATCCAAAAATATTCTGGAAGTACATTCAGGAAAAATTAACAAGAAGAGTAGGGATCCCAGAGCTGGTGGGGGGGTTGAATGATGGGAGTAGAGCGGAGACTGATAAGGAGAAAGCAGAGGTGCTGGGGAAATACTTTGGGGGGGTACTAACAGTGGAGTCGGAGGATGCAGTGCCTACTATTCCCATCAAACAGGCACCGGCACTAGAACTAGTAGAGTTTTCCCATGCTAGAATAAGAAGGGCTATAGAAAAAATGAACAGAAGTAAGTCACCGGGATCGGATGGGATACACCCAAGAATCATAAAGGAAGGAGGGGAGATGTTAGTAGAGCCATTGAAAATGTTATTTGAGGTATCGTTTAATACAGGACAAATCCCGATGGACTGGAGAGAGGCGAACATAACAGCTATATTTAAGAAGGGAAAGAGAAATGACCCAGGGAATTATAGACCAGTCAGTTTGACAAGTGTTGTGTGTAAACTAATGGAAACGGTAATTAGAGAAGGAATAATGGATCATATGAAGTCAAACCAACTTTTCAGTGGGAGACAGTTCGGATTCTTGCCGGGGAGGTCGACGGTACTACAGCTAATTAAGGTGGTAGATGATTGGATGCAAATTCTAGAAGATGGTGATGTAATAGACGTGGTATATTGCGATTTTATAAAGGCCTTCGATAAGGTCCCACATAAAAGGTTAATAGAGAAAGTTAGAAGCTATAATATAGGGGAGAAATGTGTGAAATGGATAGAAGCCTTCCTGAAAGATCGGAGACAGAGGGTATTGGTGAATGGAATAGGCTCGGGGTGGAGGGAAATTACAAGTGGGGTACCTCAGGGATCTGTGTTGGGACCACTGCTGTTTGTTATATTTATCAACGACTTGCCTGAAGTTATAACTAATGGAAGTGAGGTATACCTGTATGCGGATGACACTAAACTGTATAGAAGAGTGAGGAGTAAGGAAGATATGGGTTTGCTTCAAGGAGATGTGGAGGGCATGAAGGGATGGTCTGAGCATTGGTTAATGCCTTTTCATCCAAAAAAATGCAAGTACATGCGGATTGGGACCAGCAAGATAGACAAGGTAGGATACAGTATGTATGAAGCGATGGAGGAAGTGAGTGCAGAAAAGGATATAGGAGTAGTGATAGATAATAAGTTAAATTTCTCAGAACATTTAGCGGAAAAGATAAACAAAGCCAATAGAATTGTAGGCTGATAAGGAGGACATTTGTGTCACTTGACGAAGAAATCTTCAGGAATCTATATACAGCGCTGGTTAGGCCACACCTGGAATATGCAAACCAGGTGTGGGCTCCATATATGGTAAAGGATATAGAAGCAGTGGAGAAAGTGCAGAGAAGAGCTAGCAAGCTGGTACCAACGTTGAAGAACGCGGGCTATGAGCAGAGGTTGAGGACACTGGGACTTCCGACACTGGCATAAAGGAGAAAGAGAGGGGATATGATAGAGACTTTTAAGATAGTGTCAGGAAAGTACGATGAGGATGTGTGTGAAGGTATCTTCTTGATGCGGGAGGGAACAAGAACGAGAGGACACTCTAAGAAAATTTACAAAGAAAGAAATAGGCTTGAGAAGGCGAAGAACTCATTTTGTGATAGAGTGGTAAATGAGTGGAACGCACTGCCCCAGTATGTAGTCGATTCCGAATCAATAAGGGAGTTTGAAAGTAATCTTGATAAAGCATGGGGAAGACAAGATTTGAAGTTTGATTATAAAACAAAAATACAGAATAGTAAAAATGTTACGTCTGCTACCGCCGCCGCCAACACCGTGAACGACCGCAGCAGTGCAAGTACTGGTACTGAGCTGGATACACAGGCATAGTTTGCCTTTTTCCAGAGGATCTACTGTAAGAAACTGTAAGAAATAAGTAAATGCCATGTGTTAAATATGGGAAGAAGTGTGAATAGACCAAATTGGGAGTACAGGATGGGAGATAATATAATTAGCAAGGCCGAAAAAGAAAAGGATTTAGGGTTGATTATACAAGATAATTTGTCGCCAGAGAAACATATTAACAAGCTCTTTAGCGGAATGTATGCAATGGCCGGGAATATGAAAGTTGCTCTGAACTACTTGGATGAGACCATGGTAGCGAAAATCATGAAGAGTATGATTAGACCAAGATTGGAGTATGCAGCAGTGGTGTGGTCCCCGCATCTAAAGAAGCATATTCACAAGTTAGAAAGAATCCAGAGAGCAGTTACTAGATTGGTTCCAAGTCTCAGAGAGCTGCGCCATATGAAGGGAGGCTAGACAAATTAAATCTACCGAGTCTAAAAGAGAGGAGAGACATGATAATGATGTACAAATGCACCCGGAGGCTGGATAGCGAGGATATATTAATTATGGATACAGGAATAACTAGAGGCCACAGCTACAAAGTAAAAAGACCTACCTGCAAGAACGATATCAGGAAGTTTAGCTTCCCCTATAGATGTATTGACAAATGGAATGGGCTGGAGGAGGAGGTGGTAGGGGCAAGGAATATCCATATTTTCAAGAAAAAATTGGATAAAAAGTAGACTGAGAGACGGGACAACACGAGCTTAGCTCAACTCCTGTAAACTACAATTAGGTAAATACAATTAGGTAAATACATAACAAAGATAATCGAGCGGGTCGTCAGAAAGAGAATAACGAAACACATGGAGGACCTCGACGCTTTCAACGGGGGACAACACTGGTTTAGAAAGGGCCGGTCCTGTCTGTCGCAGCTACTTTCCCACCATGAGGCTCTACTAGAAGACATCAGTAAAGGCAAGAACGTCGACGTGATATACCTGGATTTTGCCAAGGCATTTGATAAAGTAGATCACGGCCTCGTTCTTCACAAGCTGAAAAAGCTAGGTATAGGAGGAAACCTCGGCAAGTGGCTGCACAGCTTCCTAACACATAGGGAACAGAGAGTATCGGTCCAAGGACACCTTTCAGACCCAAGCGAGGTAATAAGTGGCATTCCGCAGGGGTCAGTACTAGGACCACTTCTATTTCTTATCATGATAGGGGATATTGATCATGATCTCCAGCACTCCAAGGCCACCTCATTTGCAGATGACACAAGAGTAATGAGGAGGGTAGAGACAGCTGACGATGTGGCCCTGCTACAAGAAGATCTGAATCGCCTTCTGGACTGGGCAGATTCCAACAACATGAGGATGAACGGCGAGAAATTTGAATTGCTAAGGTACGGCCCTCTACAAACCATCAAAGAGAGCACCAGCTACCAGGCCAATCAAGAAACCATCACTCCAAAAGAACAAGTGCGGGATCTGGGAGTAACAATGAGTACCGATGGAACTTTTTCTCGCCACATCAACCAAACCACCGACACAGCTAGGAGACTCGCAGGATGGATTCTCAGGACCTTCCAAACTAGAGAGAGGGCCTGTATGCTGACACTCTGGAAGGCTCTGGTCCTCCCAAAGGTGGAATACTGCTGCCAGCTATGGACTTCCCACAAGATAGGTGACATCGGCAAACTGGAGTCTCTACAGAGGACCTTCACCAGCAGGATCTGGGGTCTCCAACACATGAATTACTGGGAACGCCTGAAGGAGTTGCGGCTCTACTCCCTTCAGAGACGACGAGAACGTTGCCTAGTGATTTACGTGTGGAAGACCCTAGAAGGGCTGGTACCTGACGTGGGACTAGTCATCAACAACCACGTTAGAAAAGGGCGACTGTGCTACATCAAGAGGACTGAGGCTACCTCTCAGAAAATAGCAACAGTCGCCCACAACAACTTCAGCAAAAATGGGGCTCGTCTCTTCAATACTGTACCAAAGGCCGTCCGGGAACTGACGGGAGTCACGACAGACTCCTTCAAGCGTCAGCTGGACCGATGGCTGGCTACAGTACCAGACGAGCCCCCAATACCAGGATATCCCAGCACCGCATCCAACTCGTTAGTAAATAGACGGAACGAGGGAGTTGCGGAGCTGCCTGGCTGCAGCGGAGGTCCACTTTAGCTGCGTCCACAGAGGACGGAATTCTACCAAGTATGACCAAGTAAGTATATGGCTAAGCTGTACCAAATATCAAACCAATGAAGCCAAATTAGCTCAAGCAAGGAAGCTAAAATTGTGCAAGGGTTGTCTAAGTAAGGACAATGGTATGCAGGGTAAATGTACTGCTTCCTATTTGAGGCTCTGTCGCAACTGTGAGGGTCATCACTTTGACAAGTTATGCCCCACAGGTAGTCTAGTCAAGGATGAAAAAGTAGGGGGTACTGCAACACTAATGCTAGGCAGTAGGAAGGACACCACCATTTTACCCACAATCAAGATACTCATAGAGGGTTATGCCAGGACACAAGTCTGTCGGTTACTCCTTGACCAGGGCTCACAACGATCCTTTATAAAGAGGTCGGTGCTGGATGGTCTAAAACACAGTGTAGTAGGTAGCGAGACCCTTAGGTTGCAAGGTTTTACAGGAGTGACCGACAGTAGAGACTACAAAGTTGTTGAAATTGCTTACATCTACCCTAAGAAGAAACACTTCTTACAGTGTGTAGTGGTAGATGAACTCCCAGACTATCAATCTGTAAGAATTAACAAAGTAGAGCATGCACTTCGTAGGAAAGGTATTTACCTATCTGATCCCGTAGGTGACTTGAAGGAGGTGCACATACTGTTAGGAGCAGATTATTATTATGATGTAGTACACCCTGGTTTTAAAAGAGAGAGTAGAGTAATCTTGATCCCACTAAGTTTGGCTACTGCATGAGCGGTACAGTCCAAACTACCCAGTCAAATGTTCTGGTTGACACGGTATCCGTGTTGAGGACGAGCACGACTGCGGCAGAAGAGTTCACCGAAGATGATACTCACATTGAGGACCCAAAGTTAGCTGCCGAGTTCAATCTAGAGAGACTGGAAACTAGACCACATAGGAATTAAACCTGTGGAGAATGACCAGGAATCAAATTCGCGATGGAGAAGTTCTCGGAATCTGTGCGTTACTTGACCACGGAAAAACAATACGAAGTTTGTCTACCCTGGAAACATGAGAATATCAGTTTGCCAACCAATTATGGTTTAGCGTTGGGTAGGTTATGCGCCTTGCAGCGGAAACTAACCCAAGAACCTAGCACCTACAAGGCTTATGACGAGGTTTTTAAAAAATTATCTCGACCGAGGGTTTATCGAGGTTGTCGATGTGGATGAACCAGGGAATACCGGAAAAGTCCATTACCTCACACATCATGGGGTAAAGAAGGACAGTGTTACCACTCTCATCCGAGTGGTACAGTATATGACTGCTCAGCCCACCTAGGCCATAGTCCCAGTCTAAATGATTGTCTATTGACCGGCCCTTCCATGGTGTCGGACCTATCGCAGCAATAACTGCGCTTTAGACTGGGACGTTACGCATTCACTAGTGATATAGAAAAGGCCTTCTTGATGGTGAAATTGCAGAAGGGGGATAGAGACGTCACCCGGTTCCTTTGGTTCAAAAACATGGACGACCCTGAGAGTCCCATAGTAACATATCGGTTTAAGGTAGTCTTGTTTGGCGCTACATGTTCGCAATTTTTATCAAATGCGACCATTAAAAAACATCTCGATGATTCTGAAGAAGACACGACTGAACTCCCTTGCGGATTATACATAGACAATTTACAGGGGTCTAGTGATAGTGAAAAGGAACTAGTCTCAAACTATAGGCAGGCTAGTAGGTTGTTCACTGAGGCTCATCTGTTTCTCCGCGAGTGGGTTTCAAATTCTGTGTTGCTTCGGGATGATCTAATAATAGATGGGGTAGCTTCTGATAACCAAGAATATGCCAGAATCTTGGGGATGATATGGCAACCAGGGAGAGACATACTGATGTACCGGAACAGAGATTATACTAAACGGACAGGGACGCACACAAAACGTAGTCTTGTTAAGTAAAGTCGTGCTATTTTTTTATCCTTTAGGTTTAGCATTACCAGTTACCATCAGAGCTAGGATTCTAATCCAGGAAATATGGAGACGCAACGTGGGGTGGGATGAAATTTTACCCGATGATCTTATTGAACAGGGTAGGTAATTACTAGAAGATTATAACACCCTATGTACATTAGAGTTACTGCGCCAAGTGGCCGCATTTGGACCCCATGTCTTTACATGCATTCTGTGATGCGAGTGCCACAGCGTATGGAGTAGCTATTTATTGTGTTACCTCGTTCGGGATTAATTTACTCACCGCCCTGGCTAAGGTTGCACCGGTAAAGGGGGTCACCATTCCCAAATTGGAACTAATTGCCATGCTGCTATTGGGACTTATGGTTAATCATGTACGCACTTCATACGATGAGGAACTGCAACTAAGGGCGGTACACGTATGGTGCGATAGCCAAATTGCACTGAGCTGGGTGCATAGTCAAAGGACATTGCCCGTCTATGTGCGCAATAGGGTGGATGAAATACGATCCCTACTACCAAACGCCTTCTATCATTATGTACCAACCAAGGACAACCCCAGTGACTTAATAAGTAGGGGAGTAACGGTGTCCAAATTGATTAAGTCAGACCTGTGGTGGCAAGGCCCAAAATGGCTGCTCCACGAAGGGGATTGGGCTGTATGGAATGCCGAGGTTGAGTTAGCTTTGTCTTTAGAGACGGTAACAGCTGTCATTCAACCGACATCAACACAGAGTCCTATGTTAGAGTGGGTAAGGATCGGTGGGTACAATAAATTAGTCAGGGTCGTAGCTTGGGTGTTGCGTTATATCACCAACATAAAGGCCAGGCTACAAGGATGACTCTGCAATCTGGGTCAAAGTTTAAATGCAGTAGAAAGAAAAGCAGCTGAGGTAACACTAATTAGATGGGTTCAAAGTGAATCCTTCACTCAGGAATTAGAGTCCATGAGAAGTTCTGGTAAGATTAAAATGCCTAACATTGTGCGTCAACTAAGGCTACACCTGAAGAATGACATTATTAGATGTGAGGGACGTCTAAAGTGGTCAGGTGTAGACGACTGTGCCAACAATCCTATCCTGATGCCTGCAACACACCATGTCACCGATCTACTGATACAACGCACACACGAGGAAGTAATGCACTACGGGGTCCACCACGTTATTTCTAAATTGCGTCTCAACTGGTGGATACCCAGAGTTCGGCAGGTAGTAACTAGTAACTGTGCTCACTGAAGTAGAGGCGGTTGTTAACGATTGTCCTCTCACTTACGTATATACCGACCTGCAAGAACCACTGCCACTAACACCAGCGCATTTGCTCTATGGCAAGCCATTGACTGCCTTTCCTACTGATCTGTAGTCACAGGCAGAGTTAGAGGACCCTTCGATGTTCACCGAGGCTGCGGTGTCACGACGGTACCAGTATATTTCTAGGATTATTGGTGATTTTAAAAGGAGATGAGTGAATGATTACTTATTGGCACTGCGTGAGAGGGCGACTAATACTGCTGGTCAACCATCAGCACCCTCTGTAGGCGAGATTGTATTCATCCATGATGATAGTCCTAGATTGTATTGGAAGTTGGGCCGCGTAGTGAAGGTGTACGAGGGCGAAGGCTCGGTGGGGCGAGTAGCACTGCTCAAGACAGCTACTGGGACTACTGTTCGTCCGGTCGCACGACTGTACGCTATGGAGCTTGGCTCTTCTACACAAGAAGAGGCTCCACCTGATGATGCTGGATCCGAGGAGGCTGACTTAGCCGATCCACCACAACCCGTTGGGGATCCGCCTCGGATTAGGACTAGGCCCAGACGCGCAGCTCGTGGCGACACAAGATTGCTTCTGGGCAACTCTAGATATAGGTGGGGTTCAGGTATTGTGTTTGGGGGGAGGGGGTGTATCGTGGATTCACGATAGTCCGTGGTATAACCTACATTTTCTATATATCATACCCTAAATACAGTTTGTACAGTATGTAACCTTAATAAGTTAAATAAGGCCTATTATACGGAAGTATAGTATTTAAGAGTCTTTAGGAATGCATATATGATTTATCATATAAACCATGCCGTAATATAAAAGCGGTGCGATATTTACCGCTAGATATCTGCTACAAACTTAGCAGTAGCCGCTAGATTCGTGGCGGAAGACGATGACGTCTCGGATTGTGGCGCACCGCGCTAGAGCTCTTTTGTCTATCGTCCTAGCAACAACTCCACTCCTTAGTTCGCCGCGATCCTGGTTCCGGTTTCATCCAGCTCTCATCATAAACTTAAACTCGTTAAAATTAAATGCAAATTCTAGAGGATGGTGATGTAATAGACGTGGTATATTGCGATTTTATGAAGGCCTTCGATAAGGTCCCACATAAATGGTTAATAGAGAAAGTTAGAAGCTATAATATAGGGGAGAAATGTGTGAAATGGATAGAAGCCTTCCTGAAAGATCGGAGACACTGGTGAATGGAATAGGCTCGGGGTGGAGGGAAATTACAAGTGGGGTACCTCAGGGATCTGTGTTGGGACCACTACTGTTCGTTATATTTATCAACGACTTACCTGAAGTTATAACTAATGGAAGTGAGGTATACCTGTATGCGGATGACGCTAAGCTGTATAGAAGAGTGAGGAGTAAGGAAGATGTGAGTTTGCTTCAAGGAGATGTGGAGGGCATGAAGGGATGGTCTGAGCATTGGTTAATGCCTTTTCATCCAAAAAAATGCAAGTACATGCGGATTGGGACAAGCAAGATAGACAAGGTAGGATACAGTATGTATGAAGCGATGGAGGAAGTGAATGCAGAAAAGGATATAGGAGTAGTGATAGACAATAAGTTAAATTTCTCAGAACATTTAGCGGAAAAGATAAACAAAGCCAATAGAATTGTAGGGCTGATAAGGAGGACATTTGTGTCACTTGACGAAGAAATCTACAGGAATCTCTATACAGCGCTGGTTAGGCCGCACCTGGAATATGCGAACCAGGTGTGGGCTCCATGTATGGTAAAGGATATAGAAGCAGAGGAGAGCAAGCAAGCTAGTACCAACGTTGAAGAATGCGGGCTATGAGTAGAGGTTGAGGACACTGGGGCTTCCGACACTGGCATATAGGAGAAAGAGAGGGGATATGATAGAGACTTTTAAGATAGTGTCAGGAAAGTATGATGAGGATGTGTGTGAAGGTATCTTTTTGATGCGGGAGGGAACAAGAACGAGAGGACACTAAGAAAATTTACAAAGAAAGAAATAGGCTTGAGAAGGCAAAGAACTCATTTTGTGATAGTGGTAAATGAGTGGAACGCACTGCCCCAGTATGTAGTCGATTCCAAATCAATACGGGAGTTTGAAAGTAATCTTGATAAAGCATGGGGAAGACAAGATTTGAAGTTTGATTATAAAGCAAAAATACAGAATAGTACAAATGTTGCGTCTGCTACCGCCGCCAACACCGTGAACGACCGCAGCAGTGCAAGTACTGGTACTGAGCTGGATACACAGGCCTAGTTTGCCTTTTTCCAGGGGATCTACTGTAAGAAACTGTAAACTCAACTTCATCCTACAGACAGACCGACTGACAGCTAAGCCTTATTATCATGATTTAACTTTCTTCAACTTTATTTATTTATTTGTTTGTTCAGGTGCACCCATTTGGTCACCTTGAGGTAAACATCCAATGGTGTTCGATTAGTAGCCATTTGCCTACCAACCATCAGCACTTCCATCAGCATTTCTACCTTGCCTAACTGCAATATTCTATGGTGATTTTAATAGTGAGTTCTATCTATCTATCTAAATGCTCAGGCCCAATCCCCATTTTGGGGGTAGCCGACTCAAGACAGAGCAAGAACAGGAAAAACACAAAAACAACATAAAACAAAAATAAACAGATAAAAAACACAAACTCTCACACATCCAGGTCACCCAGGAGAAGACCCAGAGACCAGGGTTACCAAGGTCGCTCCAGCACTCCCCCGGCCCCTGACCACCCGGAGAGGTTCCGATCTCGGCAGGCAGACATGCAGTAGTGCATGCAATAGTGAGTTACACTCCCGGTATTATTATTAATTTATATTTTATATGAGCAGACCTTTTCAGTCTTAGATAGCCTAGAGTAAACTTATCTGCCTTAAATCCGCCATAATAAGAAATCCTAGTGAAAAACTTATTTTGACCTTTGACCTTTATCTTTGACCTTACCCTTTGGAATATTTATCCAAAATTTGGGCAACACGATATCAAGGTTACCAGTAACTTGTATAGTGAAAATTAAGATATTTGAGTAAACAGTAAAATAAATTGTAAAAGTTGACTTTGAACTTGACCTGTGACCTTGACCTTTATATAAGAGTATTATTTTTTTCATTGACATTGTCCCCAAAAATCAAATAAGCATGCCTAATTTAATTAAAATCCATCATTTAGTTTCATATATATTAATAGAATAGTTGACCTTGACCTTTGACCTTTATGATACGTGTCCAAATGTATTATTTTCCTTTTCATTTAAAGTGGAACTATCTCACCAAATGTGAAGTTTGCATGAAATGTAAAGAAAATAACACATTTTATTTGACCTTAACCTGTGACCTTGACCTTTCATATGGAATTGTATAGTTTCTTGTATGACCTTGGCCTAGGTATTCCGAATATACATGGTAAGCCTAGTGAGAATCTAAATTAGTATAAGAAATACTAGTGAAAATCTTATTTTGACCTTTGACCTTACCCTTTAGAACATTTACCTAAAATTTTGTCAATATGATATCGAGGTTAGCAGTAACTTGTATAGTGAAAATGAAGACATTTGACTAAAAACTAAATAATATGAAATATTGACCTTATTTTTAACCTTGACCTTTGACTTTAACCTTCAAGTTAAATGAAAAATTTCTTTTTGACTGACCATTGCATTGAACAAATGGATATACCTGTGAAATTTTGTGAAAATCCATCGAACGGTCTAGGAGGAGTTTCCGGACAGACAGACTGACGACGACAGACAGACAGGCTGGCTGGCTGGTGGTGCACAGTATACGGGCAGGATCTGTTTGCGCGATACCACTCTACTTCGCAGAGCTGATAAAACACAAACTCGTATATTCACCGCATTGCCAAGGGCAGATGAAGAAAGCTACAGAGGATTTGTTATTCCTCTTTAAGGGGGATCACCGTTTTTTTTTTATATTTCTCTCCTTTTCTTCTTTTTCTCTTTCCCTGGCTTGTATCCATTCGGCCCATTTCAGCCAACTGTTTTAAGACGTTTATTCCCATTCAAGTGTCTATTTCTTTCTGGCGAGCGATAGTGAGCCAGCATTGTATGGAGAAATTCGGCTTCGCCGGAGACATTTTTATATCGAAAAATGTACAAATGTAGCTTGCTGTCAAAAAAAAAAAAAAATGTATGCTGGCTCGCTACCGCTTGCCAGTAAATTATTGACACCTGGATGGGGGTAAACTTTTTAAAACAGTAGGCTGAATGGGGCCGAATGGATACAAGCCAAAGAGAGGGAGAGAAAGAGAAAAAAAGCGAGGTGGTCTCCTTTAAAGTATTTCTATCATGCACTACTCAGTTATATACCTATTTCATTAAGGGGAGGCTGGCCGTTTGTTTGGTCTATTAATTCATTTATTTATATATATTTTTAGTTTCCTCCCTAGACCTCCAGCAAGCTTAGAAAAACACCCCGTAGACCCCCTCCTCCCCCCCCCTTCAAGATAAATTTGTACATTTTTCGGTAGAAATTTGTTCCGGCCAAAGGCCGGTTCCTCTTAAAATTGCAGGCTCGCTATCGCTCGCAAGGAAATAATAGACACCTAAATGGCACGAAAGGTCTTAAAATTGACAACGAAATGGGGCGAAAGGTGTTAAAATCGCCAAACAAATGGGCCGAACGTCTTATAATCTCAACACAAAATACGAGGGAGAAGGGGGTCCAGAAAAAAACGGTCTGCCTCCCCTTAATTCGGAGGACACAAAGGGATAAACACGGCAAAACATGTAAAACTGCCGTGCGATAAGGAGGGGATTTGTATGCTTTTTTTGTCAGTTTTAAGGGAGCCCACCTCGGTTTTTTTTTTCTTTCTCCCTCTCTTTGGCTTGTATCCATTCAGCCTACTGTTTTAAGACGTTTACCCTCATCCAGGAGTCAATATTTTCCTGGCGAGCGGTAGCGAGCCAGCATATATAAATTTTTGTTTTGACAGCAAGCTAAATTTGTACATTTTTCGATAGAAAAATGTCTCCGGCAAAGCTGGATTTCTCCAAACAATGCTGGCTTGCTATCGCTCGCCAGGAAGAAATAGACGCCTGGATGGGGATAAACGTCTTTAAAAAGTTGGCTGAATGGATACTAGCCATGGAAAGAAAGAAAAGGAGAGAAAAAAAAAAAAAAGAGCCGGTGACCCCCCTTTAACCCATTTTCCATGTAAAGAAAATGAACAGCGGAAACGCTTGTAAATGCTGCATGGTATGATCAATATACTTTATGAACACACCAACACATCCTCCGTAACTCCTTTCTTCTTCCTGTGATGATTAGTTTAACCCTCCAGCACCGGCTATGTATTATATATATATTCCTCGAAACCCGGGTGTTTTGGCCGAAAAACGTCTAGGCTAGGCTACCGTATATTCGTTAATCAGACTTATTCCCGCATTCCCGCGCATCCCCAAGCGTAGCTGTGTTATTTACCTGTAGAATGGCATTAAGTAGAGCTCTCTAAGTCAACTGGTTGAGCTGTGATGATGATTTCATTGGAGATAACTTTATGGCCAAAACAGCCACTTTACACCACTTTTCGATACTTAACAACAACATACAGGCACACACGAACAAGCGACGCTCTCCTTCTTGTGGCCGGAGATGCGGGGCGTCGGTCCAGCCGGCTGTTGTTTACATGCGTCGGACCGACGCCTCGCACACGGAGCTCACAGGCTTTCAACTACAGGGGTGTTCAAGAGTCCTTCCGGGTACCTGGTATATGCTTTTTTATGGGTGTTTAAGAGCCCATCCGTGGTGAGAGGGTTAAGGGGGTCACCGTTTTTTTTTTTTATCTCTCTCCTTTTCTCTCTTTCCCTGGCTTGTATCCATTTGGCCCCATGCAGTCAACTATTTTAAGATGTTTATCCCCATCCAGGTGTCGTTTTCTTCCTGGCGAGCGATAGCGAGCCAGCATTGTATGGAGAAATCCGGCTTCGCCGGAGATTTTTTTTTTCTCGAAAAATTTACAAATTTAGCTTGCTGTCAAAACAAAAATATATATTTAATAGTGGCCCCTCCATCATTGACGATTTGCCTATTAATATAATAGTCTCCATTCAACACCCGCGTCAGCCGTTTTGAATCTACCGCGGGGATGAACAGAGTATTCCTCATAAGTGTAGCGCAACTTCCCTTATGGATTAGTCTACAGATCGGGTACCCTCTTCGAAAAAACTTTTATAAAAAATAATAGGAGAAAGTTTTTTTTTAAATTTAAACATTGTTATAACACGCTTCCCACTTTCGGTGGATTTCTTGTGTTGTGGCTCCTTGCCGTTCCTCGCCATGTGTCCATACGTTCTTCTCTTCCCCGCGGGCAACCTAGTCGGAAGTGTCTCGCCTGCGCTCCGCTTCATTCGTCGTTCACTCAATTCTCGTGAGTACTCATTTGTATATATCTGAGTTGTATTGAGCAAGGTTTAGATTAGCTAGCACAGGCTACCCGTCTGGTTGCCCGCAGGAAGTGTTAATTTAGGGTACTATACAGCTGCTTAAGTGTTCAACAGGACAGTTGCCACATGTGTTTTTTCTTGGCTCTTCGCGCCTTAGTTGTTGATTATTTTAGCTAGGAGGCTACTTTCATCGCAGTAGGTCTTCAGTCCAGCGTGTTTGGCCTAGGGGCCGTGTGTTTTTTCATCTTAGCAGTCGCTCCAGTTCAAGGATTGTCACACGTGGTGTGGGATCTTCTGGGGTTCGAGCCTGCTCTTAGTCCCCTCTCGCGGGCCTCTTCTCGTGCGATGGCCGTGTTGTCTTCAGGATAAGTCTTTTTCCTAAGGTAAGGATTACTTATGCCTCGTGGCCAGCCTCATTAGGTTATCCTTAAGGTTTAGGGGTATGTTGTTATTCTATGATATTTATATTATGCCTCCCCCCCCCCCCTTTTGTTTCCTGTGTTCTTGGTTCGAGTTTCGTCTCTCCTGGATCTCTAGGAGCCTTACTTATTTTGTGGGTTTTTTTGGTTCAGGTTTGGTAGTCTTGTGCTCTTGACTGCTTTCTCCTAGTTCCTTGGCCCGCTGGCCCTTTGTCTTCGTACTAGGCCGTGCTGCCGCCGCGCTGGCGTGCTTGGGCTATTCTTACCCTTTCTTTGATTAGTAGTGTGCCACTACCCTCCTTGCCGGTGGTCGTGCACGGACCGGCGGAAGGAGGACGGTATCGAACTGTTGATTATCCGACTCGCCCTGTGACTTGCCAGTTTACCCCGCCGGCCAGCGGCACAGTTGGGGTGACTTGCCAGTTCCCCCCACCAGCCCGACGGCACAGTTGGGTAAGAAGTGCAGCAGTGTCTAGCTAGCAAGCCGCTGCACGACGACGCTCGCTTGAAGTCCGGTTTAGGGCCAGTGACTCATGTCATAGGTAAGCAGTCCCGCGTGACTTCCCCCCGATTGAAAAGGGTGTGGGGTTGTTCACGACAAACTCCCAGGAGGCGGAAAAATGGTTGGGCTGTGGCTCACTAGTTTTGTCGGCGCCGGAGAGTAGGAAGGATGTTCTTATCACCTCTCAGGTTATCCTTATGAGCATTGATTCCTGGAAATGTTCTATTTCCAGATCTCTTCACATCCCGAGTAGCGCGGCTGAGGAGGAACTGTCCCCGGCGGGGAGGGGAGTCGGTAACCATACCTAATTTCTGGATTTGCTCTACTCCTACTTATCTGTCGGTCCCAGTAGCGGCGCACATACTGTGTCTACGCTGTATTAAATGTTTGGACAAGACTCCCTTTTCTTGGACAGCTAGTAAATGTCCTGTTTGCTCGGACCTATTCGAAGAATGGTTATCGAATCAAGATATATCATGCTTGTTGACTCTTCTTGAGATCAAGAATAAGTTTGCTTCTTACGCTGCAAGGGTAGCGGATGCTGAATTATTCTGCGACACTGCCGAATTACTTGGAATCATACGCCTGTACTCTTTTGAAGATCCCTTAGTCAGTCAGGCAAATGTTCCTTCGGTACCAAACTCAAATCTTACTTCCCTCCAGTCATCCGAGACATCTGAAGATCGCTCCCCTCCCCACACCAAGAGAGCTCGCTCTGAGTCGCCGGAGCTCGTACTTTCTGCTCAACCGGACTCATCCCAGCGACTTCGCCAGTGGTCGTCCAGTTTGGAACACTTGCCAACCAAGGTGCGCAAGTTGTCCAGTCTACAGCAGTCCCACGATGCGCCGGACACACAGGATAGCCCCCTCACCAAGATGTGTAAGTTGGCTTCACCGCCGGTGGCCTCGACATCCCCTCCGACGACTCCGGTGGTTTACCCTGGTCTCGGCGGGATGGATGTCGAGCAACCTCTACCGGCGATGAGGGTTAGACCAAGAGTTAGAGTAAGACTACAAGGTTCTAAATTAGTGCTATCTCAAAGTAATTTACCGGACGGCAACATAGGGCTCAAGTTGTCTCCGGCGCCTGACACGGCACAAAGTCATGATGAAGCGGCAGGGGTGGACACGCCGGTGATAGACACCCCAGGTTTGTCCACCGGACCGGAGGCCAGAGAAACAAGATTAGTAGCCCCTACCAGTGGGTCAGAGTCTGTCTATGTAGGTCGTCCAATGATGGCAACTGAGTTGAGTAATGTCCCACGGGATAAGGTTACACAACCCTCTCGCCGAGATAGTCAGGCGTCGGGGACACGCGTTAAAAGGTCGCCAGTAAAAGTTCCCCACCCCATAACTCTACAGAATGAAGGTAAGGAACTGAAGGAACCAAGTCCAATGGTACAGGTAGAGGAACCGGCTTCTGTGGCAAAGGTAAAGTCTAAATCCCTCTAGCGCCAAAGATCCCAATGTGTCACGGCAAAACAGTTGGATGAATTATTACACAAAGTCTTCCAACAATGTGCTATTTCCAAACGCCCTAGGGATCATACTGCAGTAACGGTAACTCCACCGCAGGGATCTGTGCCTGTCACCTCTGCAGACGACGAGGTTTTGTTTTTACAGTCTGTTCCCTCCACTCCCCTGTCACCAGCCACTAACGTAATAATGCCGGAACACGGTCCTGTCCGTCCCCTGTCACCGACCACAATGTTATCACGGACCCAGATATACCAATGGCTTCGGCGGTGTCTATATTGCCATTCTCCGCCGCTAGCAACCGTTCGGCGGACTTCCAGGCTGGGTCCGAGGTCACCCCATGGGTGGTTATGGGAGCCCAACCGGGTGTCGACGGTCCCGATATATTGTCACAAGCTAGCTATCTGGCAGTTAACGCGGCTGGCCGAACCATCTCAAGTTGTTCCTTTTCACACTTTCCAGCACATCTACCTCCACACCACACCTCCTTCTTACTTCCTCATTAGTCTGTCTATCCCTCCATGTAACTCCGCACGCACTCCTTAAGTAATTAATTTCCACTGCTCTCACTCTTGGTCTGAGTCTCTCAACCAACGTCCATGCTTCGCTTCCGTAAGTCAGTGTCGGGATTACCACACTGTCATGCAAGGACTTCTTCACTTCCATACTGACCACCCTATTTCTTGTTACCTTCGAGGTCTATACCTTCTTTTAAAAGAACACCCAGGCCGCGCCAAGGGTCACTCCGATGTGTCCGGGCCGCGTCCCGTCACATTAGGCTTAACTGCTCTTACGCATATGCTCCCGTGAGAACCGACCGTTCAACTAACAGGTGTAGGTTAGTTTCCGGCACAAGTTTCCATGAGCAATAGGTCACAGGGGGCACTGGTTAGCGGAACAGTCTGTTTTCTCTCCCGCCAGCGTCGAGTTTTGTTCAACACAACCTGCCTGGGCCTAGGACGCCAGTGTAGGGACCGCTCACCGTGTGCAGGATACGACGGGAATCATTCCACAAGCTTGGGGCTCTCACGGGCTCAGATAGGTTCCTGCCGGTCGCTGGCCAAAGCCGTAGAGTTCTCCACTGTCTAGTGTACCGGTAACTCACTTAGTGTACCGGGGTTTTTCGACCAAGGCTATGGCGCTGCTAGGATAAACATGTATCAGGACGCCGGGTCGATTAGTACAGATAGAAAGGATAAGGGTAACTATTCTGGGACTATCATAACAGGCATAGTGGTGTCATTTATCCCCAACATAAGTAGAGTGTTTAGTTTCACTAATTACACGGGGCATGGCGGGAGCACGCCGGTTCTCGGGTATGCTAGAGGTCTCGGTCACAGGTGGCATGGATTAGGTACAGTTCTCACCTCGTGGTAGCCGTACTTTCAGTGCGGAAAAGTTTTGTAAACCCAAGAAGGCGGATTTAGTAATAAGCTTCGGTTGCCTAGGACCACCAGCAGTCTCAACCTAACATGCAGGCCCTTTTCCCCTCCTGGTTTCCCGGGGGATCTGTGTGCTCGTGCTATGCCTCCCGTTTATTCTAATGTTTGGTCCTCCCGCCGGTGACGGGCGGTCCAAGTGATTCTGCCCCTCCCGCCGGAGGTATGAGTAGCATAGGCGCTGGGAGCCATTGGGGGATTTATACTATACCAGTTATGTTACATTATCTGTCTGTCACACTTGCCAACGCTCCACCCTCGTGGTTAGCAATTGTCTCATTCACGCGTTCTTGTGGTTCCGCAGGACCCACTTATGTAGCGATAGCAACAACCTGGAAAGGTTGAAGGCTTAATAGTACACAAGGCTCAGATATACATTCCGGTCCCCCGGCGGAAAGCATTCCCGCCGGTTAAACCACTTAAGGAAGAACGGGTGGGGGAAGGTCATCGGGATGTCCTGTAGTTCATGAACTACCAGAAGGAGGTTCATTCATACACTGCACTCTTACTATCCATGTATCCCCCCTCCCCCCCCCCCAATTGGCCCGGACGATAAGTTCTCCTCGTAGGTCTGTCCCGGTCGGTAAAGTCGTCCGACTCACTAAATGTAGCATCCGATACAGCTAAAAGCTAGCCCATCGGAAGTTCAGATATAAAGGTGACCGGAGCCACAAGAATGACGGAATTAGGTCAACGAGACTCGCATAACCTGATTTTTATTTGAACCGCCCTATCAGGGTTAAGGCTAAAAATTAGTCGATCGATCCTCGGCTCTTATATCACCTAGGCTGCTCATGCCCCTGACAATCTGAATGTTTTTAGTTGTAAGGAACCATACCAATGCTTAGGCAAATTCAGCTCACAGGGTGCGACATCTCCCCCATAACAAATTTTGTCTTCTGGTCCCCGCCGGGAAAAGTCTTCCGCCGCCCAGGGCATGTTAAGATAATCAAAGAGCTGCCCGAGCATATAATGGCATTCAGTGCCTCATACTTATTACGGGTTCACTGTTTTTATCATGTACTATGTCCCTCCTTGAACATGGACAGACATGCGGATCTTTAGGTGAAAAGTCGGGAGCTTACGATGACTACCTTGACTCCCCCACCATCTGGAACCTCGCTTAGGATTTACCTACAGCAGTGGTTTGCGTCACGAAAGAGTACCCCTATACCCTCATTTGTATAAGCTATAAATGTGTCAGTGGTTTTTCTCCCCTTCATTTTTCTTGACGTTATCCACTAGCAAGCACTTTAGGAGGTTTTTACGGCTGAGGAGCTAATGGCCATTGTGATAGTAAGTTAAGTCCCTCAAGGGACGGCAAAAAGGAGGGGGGGGGGGATGAGAGTATCCCAATATACCCTTAAGCCCCTCCGCCGGAAACAGAATCCTCCGCCGGAAAAAGCCTCTGGCATTGCTGACATGAGTGAGCTAAGTGAAAGCTCACAGGTTGGTTTTGATTTTAAAAGAATATCATTATTTAAAAGAAAAGGGCTATGTAAAAGCCTGTTGAATTGCTTTGGTTGTATTTTTAAGAAAGTTTTCTATCATAGTTGAAACTGTAAATTTGGTTGAGTATGAATCTGGTCAAATAAATATCAGTTCATGTAAATAGTATACAATCTGGGAAGCCATGAATGTCTTCTCAAATTGCTATCAAACAGAATCTCAAGATGAGGTCCTGTTATCTTTGGAGCAGATCTTCTTCGAAGTAACTCACTGCTCCCATCCTTTTTATATTTTTATATATTGTATGCTAACAATAAAGACTTATTTTGTTATACGAATTCTTGACTATACCTTACGGTCCTGAGGTTTAGGATATTGTTACGAATGTCCCCCTCCAGTCTTGGGAATTCAGGCAAATCGTCAATGATGGAGGGGCCACTACTAAATTATAGGTTTGATTCCCGGAGGGAAGTAATTAAAACCTAATATTTAGTAGGGGCCCCGTAATCATTGACGATGAAGGGCCCTCCCATCCATCCCCTTCCCATTCGCTTAAATATCTTGGGTGTTATCTTGATATATCAGTGGACGCATGGACGCATGGCGAGGAATGGCAAGGAGCCACAACACAAGAAATCCACCGAAAGTGGGAAGCGTGTTATAACAATGTTTAAGTTAAACAAAATCTTTTCTCTTATTTTTTACGAATTTTTTTTCGTAGAGGGTACCCGATCTGTAGACTAATCCATGAGAGAAGTTGCGATACACTTATGAGGAATACTCTGTTCATCCCCGCGGCGGTAGATTCAAAATGGCTGACGCGGGTGTTGAATGGAGACTATTATATTAATAGGCAAATCGTCAATGATTACGGGGCCCCTACTAAATATTAGGTTTTATTACTTCCCTCCGGGAATCAAACCTATATTATGCGGGCTCGCTACCGCTCGCCAGGAAAATATTGACACCTGGATGGGGGTAAACGTCTTAAAACAGTAGGCTGAATGGGGCCAAAGAGAGAGGGAGAGAAAGCGAAAAAAAGCAATGTGGGCTCCCTTAAAAAAAAAATTGTACTCTCTCAATGTTTATGGGTATGGAATGGGTTATTAAAGTGTCCGGAATAGTCTACCCTTTCATGGTATATTTGGTTGTGATAAACCCAGCCTATGCCGTACAGTTTTTGGGATGATGTGCTGCAAGAAGACGTTATCCATTGGCCACCCGCGAGTTTCAGGCTATAAGGAAGTTGGAGCTGTAGACATCGATATTTAACAGGAATAATAAGTTTAGATGAATGACAATAACGTTATAATGTGTTCTACGTGTTCTACAATGACAATAACGTTATAATGTGTTCTACGTGTTCTACAATGACAATAACGTTATAATGTGTTCTACGTGTTCTACAATGACAATAACGTTATAATGTGTTATAAGTGTTCTACAATGACAATAACGTTATAATGTGTTCTACGTGTTCTACAATGACAATAACGTTATAATGTGTTCTACGTGTTCTACAATGACAATAACGTTATAATGTGTTATAAGTGTTCTACAATGACAATAACGTTATAATGTGTTCTACGTGTTCTACAATGACAATAACGTTATAATGTGTTATAATTGTTCTACAATGATAATAACGTTATAATGTGTTCTACGTGTTCTACAATGACAATAACGTTATAATGTGTTCTACGTGTTCTACAATGACAATAACGTTATAATGTGTTATACGTGTTCTACAATGACAATAACGTTATAATGTGTTCTAAGTGTTCTACAATGACAATAACGTTATAATGTGTTATAAGTGTTCTACAATGACAATAACGTTATAATGTGTTATAATTGTTCTACAATGATAATAACGTTATAATGTGTTATAAGTGTTCTACAATGACAATAATGTTATAATGTGTTATAAGTGTTCTACAATGATAATAACGTTATAATGTGTTATAAGTGTTCTACAATGATAACAACGTTATAATGTGTTATAAGTGTTCTACAATGACAATAACGTTATAAGTGTTCTACAATGACAATAACGTTATAATGTGTTATAAGTGTTCTACAATGACAATAACGTTATAATGTGTTATAAGTGTTCTACAATGACAATAACGTTATAATGTGTTATAAGTGTTCTACAATGACAATAACGTTATAATGTGTTCTACAATGACAATAACGTTATAATGTGTTATAAGTGTTCTACAATGATAACAACGTTATAATGTGTTATAAGTGTTCTACAATGACAATAACGTTATAATGTGTTCTACGTGTTCTACAATGACAATAACGTTATAATGTGTTCTACGTGTTCTACAATGACAATAACGTTATAATGTGTTATAAGTGTTCTACAATGACAATAACGTTATAATGTGTTCTACGTGTTCTACAATGACAATAACGTTATAATGTGTTCTACAATGACAATAACGTTATAATGTGTTCTACGTGTTCTACAATGACAATAACGTTATAATGTGTTCTACGTGTTCTACAATGACAATAACGTTATAATGTGTTCTACGTGTTCTACAATGACAATAACGTTATAATGTGTTCTACGTGTTCTACAATGACAATAACGTTATAATGTGTTCTACAATGACAATAACGTTATAATGTGTTCTACGTGTTCTACAATGACAATAACGTTATAATGTGTTCTACGTGTTCTACAATGACAATAACGTTATAATGTGTTCTACAATGACAATAACGTTATAATGTGTTCTACGTGTTCTACAATAACGTTATAATGTGTTATAAGTGTTCTACAATGACAATAACGTTATAATGTGTTATAAGTGTTCTACAATGACAATAACGTTATAATGTGTTCTACGTGTTCTACAATGACAATAACGTTATAATGTGTTATAAGTGTTCTACAATGACAATAACGTTATAATGTGTTATAAGTGTTCTACAATGACAATAACGTTATAATGTGTTCTACGTGTTCTACAATGACAATAACGTTATAATGTGTTATAAGTGTTCTACAATGACAATAACGTTATAATGTGTTATAAGTGTTCTACAATGACAATAACGTTATAATGTGTTCTACGTGTTCTACAATGACAATAACGTTATAATGTGTTCTACGTGTTCTACAATGACAATAACGTTATAATGTGTTCTACGTGTTCTACAATGATAATGTTTGCTCGTATATTGGGTTAAGGGGGGCTGGTGGGTTTTGCTGGTCCCCCTTTCGTCCTCATGTTTAGCCCCATTAGTTTTGATATTTTAAGAAGTTTGCCCCATTAGTTTGTTGTTTTTAAGACCTTTCGCCCCATTTCTTTGTCAATATTAAGACCTTTTGTGCCCTTAAGGTGTTAATTCTTTTTGCTGGCGAGCGATAGCGAGCCTGTAATTATGGAGGAAGCGGCAGTTGGCCGCGACTTTTTCCACCGAAAAATTTACAAATTAATCTCGAAGGGGGATCTAAGGGATGTT